>JAFBJW010000068.1:0-600000 GCA_016785235.1 Pseudorhombus dupliciocellatus
AACCACGTTTGCTACAACACACATGCTAATCTATGCCCTTTGCATTGATTTCCAAGCCAAAAAAAAAATACATATTTTTTGAAAAAAACGACATACTAACCTATGACTTTTTGTCGATTTTTCACATGTAATGTTTTGGGCCGAAACCACATTTTCTGAAAGAAAATCGACATACAAATGTATGATTTAAAAAAAAAAAATCTACATACAAATGTATGACCTTTTGGTTGAAAAATGTCACAGAAATATGACTTTTTAGTAGTAAAAAATGTACAAATATATGACTTTTTGACTGAAAAAATGACAGAAATGTATGATTTTTTGCTCAAAAAAACATCATACAAATGACTTTTTTCTGAAAAAAAATGACATACAAATATATGAGTTTTGTTGAAAAAAAAAAAAAAAAAAAACGACATTGACAAGTATGACTATTTGGTCAAAAAAAAGACCACACTCCTCCTAGAGGACAAAGTGAATGTCACCTGAAACAGAGCAATTTTCTGAAAGGTGGTGAGGTTGATATCCACAGCAATGGCGGTTTTCATCACCAGTGGCATCTTGTCCAGAAGCTCTGACTCATCTGGAAAAGAAGTGTTTGTTCATGAGTTGAGGGTTATCCGTACCTGAAGATCTTCTTTGTGGGTCTAAACTTTTTCTGTCTGTTTTCAAACTTACCCAGCATGCCCTGTGCAGCCCAAGTGTAGTTGTACCAGGTGCGAACTCTGTTCTGGACAATCTTGGAGATTGAATATGTGTTCATGTAGGCAACACAGCCGTCCATCGATGCCCGGAAATATGCCTGTCCTGCTGTTGCTGCTCCAATGACATCTCTCATCTGAAATAATAAAATAAAAAAACACAATAGACACCCAAACAACACCTCATGTTAAAACAGTAACCAACAAAACACAAGAGGTGTATGAGAGATCAGAAAAGAAATAAAGTCGAAACTGTCCTCCTACCTGTCCAATTAAACTTGAGAAGACAAAGACACCAATGAAGAAGTTTGTCATCTGGAACAAGATCTCAAAGATGGTCACAGGCTCAGGAAGACCCCCGATGTTGATGAGACTACGGACAGCAAAATAGTAACAGCGCAGGTACCTGAACAGGGACAGGGGTGTTGAGTGTTTCAGCACCAGGGACAGCTCCAGCAACAGCACTCCCATCAAAATGACACTTTTTCGCAAAGGGTGAAACAAAGTGAGAAGAACTTACGCCGAGCCCTTTCCATCATAAACCCACGTAGTTGATCCAAGACCCTGGTGAACTGAGGCGACATAGAACATGCAGGCATTGAGATGGAGCACGAAGAGCAGGTAGCCTGTGGTACGAGCCACTCTGCATCAGACACACAACCATGGAAGAATACACAGTTCAATTTTAAAATAACATTTTTGATGATGTCCAGACACAAGAGAGTGTACCAAGCTTATACCAGTCATATAACTTTTGAATTGAATTAATCAAATTAATATTGATATTGTCATGCCTTAGAATAAACACCATTTAAAAAGAAATGTCGTTGAAAAAAAATTACAGTGTAAATGTCATTACGAAAGTGTTAACTACTGCTCCATTAATCCATGAACATTTACCTCCAGATGTATGCCTTGGCCATGATGCTCTCAAGACGATCGCTAAATTCAAAAAATGATTCGATCTAGCACACAGAATGAAAGACAGAGACAACAAGTCAAAAACAGATTTCTTTTTTTTCCAGTTTGTAAAAATGACACGTTGCCTACTTACCCTCGCCAACCGGTTGATTCTGTAGATGGTAGAGAAGCCAAAGTGCATACAGAGAAGGTCAAAGGGGAGGATGCTGAACATATCAACCTAGACAGACACAAGAATTATATGTATATACGTCATGTATACGTATCAAATAGAAATGTATTTATATAGATGCAGGAAGTGTTTGTCTAGAAAAGACAAAGGACAAATAGAGGTAAAAATATTCCATTTCCAGTTCCTGGAAAATAGAACAGGTCTTACTTTATTACCTTAAATCGTTGTGATTTCCGATAGTGAACCTTTGTTTCAGCTCTGTCTTTCTGCAGGGGACATGGAATTTCAGTTGGTTCCACACAAACACTGCAGCTAAAAACAATCACAGACAGAGGTCAATAACTGTGATTGTGACTCACTATGATGTCACCAGCTTTCACAAACTGAAGGCGGGGCTGCCAAACGACAATGTCAACCACATTCACCAGATCACTGACAACATCAAAAAATATCCAGAAAGGGTTAGAAGTTGAGTTATGGTAAGGGAACGCCAGCCGGGCTGGGCAAAACCAAATGTTGTAGTTGTACGCCACGGCGACCACGGTCAACCAGGCGATGTAGCGGCGATCTGGAGACAAAACAGAATTTTTTTCAAAACATTTTTTGTTTTACGTATTCGTGTTCCATTTTATCTCTGTGTTCACCCCACCTACCTGTGAAAGGATCAATGGTGGTTCCAAGTGTAGTGTCCATCATTTCCTCGAGTGGCTGGAGGAGGACATCAAAGCAGGAGCAGCTGATTTCCGGAAGGAACCTTGCTTTCTTCCTGGCCTCTTCTGCCAGCCTCTCCTCCTCTGCTTTCTTCTCAGCCTCCAGCCTCTTCTCCTCATCCTTCTTCTTCTTCTCCTCTGCCTTTTTAGCTGCCTCCTCTGCCTTCTTTTTATCTGCTTCTTCTTTGGCTATCCTCTCCTCCTCCTTCAACCTGATATAGTCCTCCTTCTTAAAGATCGGTGCTAAGCAGGTAGAGGGAGTGATGGTGCGTTACTTAGCTCTTTCGGCATGTCTATGAGCTTTTACCTGGTCTATGCTTTTCGTTGTTGTAGAATATTTTTGTGTACTTACTGACAGGTGGGGTGATTTCTGGAGAAGTGGCGTAAGGATCTATTGCCTTCTCTCGGAGCATCTCTGTCCGTGCTCTTAACCTCTTGATCAAATCCCTCAGTACATCATCTGTGTAGCGGCTGTAGACAACAAGTGGAGGAGGTGGTTCAGCCTGTTCCCTGAAAATATAAAAATAAAAATAAAATAATACTTAGCGGTGATCAGTCTCTACCAACCAATGTCATATACAGTACGGAACAGTACAGTCTTCTTCGTTTTTATCTTTCTACAGAACAATTTTTGTTTTTTTTTCATTTTAATGAGAAATAAAATTACCATTGTGAGATGCAGATATGCAAATTTTAATTCTTGCCTAAAAGGTGACATAAGTTGACTCCAAAGACCATAACACTTGTTTATAAATTCTTCCCACTGATCACCCCCAGTCACAAATACCTCTAAGCTCCAATAAGCTCCTTTTCTACTTTAGGAGTCACAGGCTGTAAATCACAGTGTGACCACAGTTGCTGTTACAGCAGCAAACACACAGTCGTGGTAATGACATATATAATATTGGTCCCTCCCTCTTCTCACATCTTCTCACATCTGCAAATGCAGATGCAGATGTGAGAAGCTGTTCATTGGTGAACAAGTATAATGAGTCAGCAAAGAGGTATTAAACAATTTCACTGAAATGAAAGTTACCCCTCAACGCCTAGATTGGCGGGATCAGCAGGAGCAGTGGCAGCAGGAGGAGCGGCAGGAGCAGGGGCCGGGGCAGCAGCAGGAGCTGGATCAGCTTTAAATAAAAACATGCATTTGTCATGCATTTTCTAAGAAATTAACAGAATGAAAGATGACATCAGCAGCTGAAGCAACAACAAGTGGGCGAATTAGGAAACAATGAGACAGATTCCAGTGCTATGATATTACCGGAAACATGTCAACATGTTCAATTGTTAATTAAACACTGAACAAGCTCTGAAGACTTTTTCACCTGGCTTTGGCTCCTCCTCTTTCTTTGCTTCTTTTTGTTCCTCTTCTTCTTTGGCCTCTTTCTTTTCTTCTTCTTTCTTTTCCTCCTCTTCCTTTGGCTGCTCCTTTTCATCCTTCTTTTCAGGAGGTTTATCTTCCTGTAAACATGCATCAATAAGTAAACACCTTGAACAATCAGAAATCAACTATAGGACAAAGCACCACCTTAGACGATGAGAATCATTTATTTTAGTCCAATTGAAGAATTTAACCAAAAACACTGAAGCCACAAATACAACTGGAATAAATCCTATGCAGGACTGAAGTTTTTAAAAGCTACTGACCCAGCCATGCTGCTTCAGAGGCTTTCACAGATCTCAGTCATCTGCCTTGGTTCACCTTAATATAACCTTTAAGATCCTGTGTGCTAAGCAGGTGACAAGAGGCTGAATGGTTTACTATTTAATAATGGTGCATGTAAGAAGGCTGTTTACAGAGTCGGAAATATATCTGAATAAAATTATTTTATTTAAAGTTTAAGTTTCAGGTCACAGATTTTCGTACACACTTTATACCAGAAGGAAAGCAGGGCCTTACCTTAGCCGGTGGAGCAGAGGCCGGAGGGACCACGGCAGGGGGCGGCTCTGGAGCGCCTACAAGTCTTTTTAACCTGCTGAACATGGTGGGCGTCTGTTTGGGGCCAGAGCGAACAGGCCGACCCGTAAACTCCTTGTTGTTCCTACGTAGTGTTCGAACACGAGACTGAGGCAATTCAATTTCTTAGAATCATTAATTCCCTCTGGGCACTCCTCTCTGTCCTCGAGTCAAGCGCAGATCAGCCACAGCATCTCAGCTGCCAATCAACACCAGGCAACACAACCACAGGGCTGACTCTCAGTCCACAGCAAGGAACATTTAGGTGGCCAGATTACTGGACAATTTATCAGCAAATATATATTAAAAATTAAGATACATCTTTCTAATCAAAATAGATTTAACAAAAAAATTGCAGGTAAAATGGGTTGACTAGTTTAATTCTCTAGGCTTTATGATTTTAATTCATGATTTATTGATGGATTTAGAAAGTGCATGTGGTGATGAAGATGGGAACAGAATCTCAGTGGTCGGCGTAATGGGAGACCATGATGAATTCAAATTACTCCCTTCTGGCTGCAGACTTCACAAATACAACCACTAAGTTAATTAGTCCCTGTAAGGTTCCCGTCTGGCTAAGGGGATTAGACCTGAATGCACAGAGAGAGAGCAAGAGAGACAGACACACAACAAACAAAGCCGTAGAGGCCGAGAAAAGGAAAGGAATGATCATCCTTGGAGAGAAATGTCAAGTGGTGAGGTCATTTATTGAAGCAGATACAGACAGAGATCAGTATGAGCAAATTTGATCAGTATTTAGAATAAAGGGTTGTGTCTGCTAAGCTTTTCATTTCATTTCTGTGATTTCAAAGCCAATAAATGCTCATAAACAAAAATATAAATTCCTTTAGTATATTAGTGGCAGAATCCACTAGGGGTAGCTGTCTGTGGATTTTTCATATATATCTTAAAATATGTCAAATTTCCTTGAAATGTATTTTATGTGTTAGTTGTATTGTAATGATGCTCCTAGAAAAGTCTGATTTCTGAGTTTGGCATTTACATTTGTTTTTTTCAAAAAATGTGACCGACTCTGGAAAGTGACATTAGTATGATTCTTCAACAATGTGCTACACCAGAAAAAGCTACTCAGTAAAAAAAGAGCAGTAAGATATTGAAAGCTGTACATTCACTCTCAAAAAAGAGATAATAAGAAGCAGAAACAAGTGTGTGTTCACTTTCCAGCAGCAGCAGTCTGAAACACAGAGAAACCCAAACCAAAAGGAATCACTTGTTATGTTAAATAAACTCATGTAATCTCACTAAGCTGCTTTGATTAGGCAGGTAAAGATAAAATAAGCATTGTCACCTTCATCCTTTCAATGAAATTTTTGTTGAGGGTTCCTCCGACAGCTCTCAGCAGTTTGGGTGTTTGAGGTTTGGGTCCAAACAGAGCCAGTCCCTTCTTCTTCTCCTCCTCTGCCTTTGCTGCAGCAGGACCCTTGGCCTTCATTAGCTTCCTACGCTCACACACACACAAACATATTGTGATGGAAAATAGGTCTTCTGATACTTTATGAACAACAAAACCTCAGAAGCAGAGACAATTAAAATAAATAAATAAATGTCTCATAACCTTTAGAAAACTGAAATGGGGAGAGAATAACATTTTTTTAGTTCCTTGATAAGAAATATTAGGGAAATATAAGGAATTTGACTTGTGCCACTATTTCATCATTAAAGATCAACTGATAATGAAATAAATGAACCCCAATACCACCCGATAGTTAAAAAAAAAAAAAGCCTCACCTTCCCTTCCTGGCTAGAACTTTCTGGGACTCTGGGTAGTGGACGAGGATGTCAAACAGGTCCTTTTTCTCCAGGACAAAGAGGTTAGCGAAGCCGTACGCTTTGACATTAGCTGTGCGCCTGTTTCCTCCGTCTTTGGAGGACTGCAACAGGCTGAGAAGATAATACACAGCAATGAATCATCACTGAATGTTTCCTTCTGGGTGTCGAGTGAGTCTTGAATGAACAATCCCCTCATGTTAATCCTCACTGTTGATGTTTATCACAAGGTTTAAAACACAGCATCTCTTATCTCATCTGACCTGATCTCTCCGAACACGCATCCAGCTTTCAGTGTGACAAACACAATGCTGTTGTCAGGTCCTCCCACCACCTGCACCGCACCACTTTTGATGATGTACATCTCTTTACCGATGTCCCCCTGCACAGGCAGAAGATGAGAGTCACACGAGGTCTCAAGCAATATATATATATATATCAGTCATTTCCATCCACACTCACTTTCTTCACCACAAAGTCTCCAGGTAGGTAAATGATTGACTTGAGCCTCAGCAACATGTCCACCAACATCTGCTGGTCACAGCCCTGAGGGAAAATGCACAGATTTATCTGGCATCCCGTCCGACCGGCAGTTTGACCGCTTCAGTGTGTTTCAGTGTGATGTTACTTGGCTGTACCTTAAAAAGGTCAATCTTCTGAAAGGTGGCCAGGTTGATGTCCACGGCGATGGCGGTTCGCATTACCAGGGGCATTTTGTCCAGCAGCTCTGACTCATCTGGAGGAGGAGGGTGACACACACACAGTTTATGATTAAACAACCCAAAACCACAATACCTACCTTTGTAATTACAGAATTTGTGACTTTTAAGAAAAACACTTTGTTGATACTGATGTACTGACCCAGCATGCCCTGAGCGTCCCAGGTGTACGTGTACCAGGTGCGGACTCTATTCTGGACTAACGATGGGATGTGGTTATTCACCATGTAGTCCACCGTGTTGTCCATGGAGGCTCGGAAGTATGTCTGTCCGGCTGTGGCTGCACCTATGACATCTCTCATCTGAGGCCAGAAACAACAAATACATGAACAAAGGAAGACCACTGTGGAACTGGATTAATGAATAACAAATACTTTGATAGAGAGACTCCACAGAAAAACCATGAGAGAAAACAACAGATGGCAGGGTGTCAGTGTCACGACTAATACTCATCAACACTTCTACCATGATGGGCTTCCTTCATCTATCACTACATCACCATGGTAACGAGACAAATGGAAGAGGAGACTGAGACGAGCTGACTCAGTGTTGCTAGTTTCTACCAGGGTTTCAGACGAACTAAAGAACGCTGCGATGAGCCATGTTACAGACAGTGTCTCCGTGTTACCTGTCCGATCAGACTGGAGAACACAAAGACGCCCGTGAAAAAGTTAGTCATCTGAAAGGTAATCTCAAAGACGGTGTGGGGCTCGTTAAGACCCCCGATGTTGATCAGACTGCGGACAGCGTGGTAGTAACAACGCAGGTACCTGTGAAGAGGGGGTGGGGTGGAGTTAGCCAGGTCATCACAAACTGTGCTGGCTGTCACTGGAATGACGAAGAAACAAGAGCGTGTGTGTGCGTGCATGAGATTCGAGGGAGCTCAGCCTTCGAGAGCATTTTCTGTCATTCCTTTTCAGAACGTCTTTGCTGCCAAATTTTCAAGACACCTACAGCTGCTTAGGTGTGTTTGATAAAACCCCCCACCCCAAAGAAACGTCACATATGCAAAAAAAAAAAACCATGGCCTAATCGTTATTAAAAATGAAACATATTACAAAGAAACTACCTGGCCAAGAATGACGGACATAAAGAATGCCCCAAAAAGGTAGTTAGTCATCTGAAAGATCTGTCCGAACATGGTGTCTGGAAATGGCAGCTCAGCGATCATCAGCAGGGACTTCTCAGCATGGAAGAAGCAGCTGAGGTAACTGCAGCAGCAGCAAACACGGAACATACGTCAGTGATGGAGGTTTTATAAGATTCAGCTAAATACTCTGTCATTGTGCAAACAACACTGAAGGAACTCTCATAAGGTCTGTATTTTAGACGTTTGAATATGTGAAGGCCCAGGGAAATCTGAATAAAGCACATCAAGCAAGAACTCCAACTCACTTGAATGTAAATGGGAACTTTACCTATGTTTATACTTTTACTGAATAGGGTGATTTGTGCACATTACTAATTCTAGAAAGACAAAATAGTCCCAACAAGACAGATGTAGCGTACTCACGCGCTGCCGAGGCCAGAGTACACCCATTTAGTTGTGCCGATGCCCTGGTATTCTGAGGCCACGTAGTAGAAGCAGGCATTGATGTGGAGCATGAAGAGCAGATAACCAATGGTGCGTATCACTCTAACAGCGGAGGAACGTGGTTAACAATGTCATTGCGCTCTGCTCCTCTTTGCTACCATTTAGTGGCTCAAAGACTCACCTCCAGATGTATGCCTTGGCCATGATGCTCTCCAGGCGATCACTGAACTCAAAGAATGTTTCTGCCTTGATGACAACGATGACGAAGCAGACAAAATGAACTCAGTGTGTAAATTAAACCTTCTCTGAACACAGAGCGAACGCATGAGTAAATTCACCTTCAGCAGACGATTGGCTCGGAAAATGGATTTGAATCCAAACTGCAGGTACAGCAAGTCGAAAGGTATGAGACAGATCATGTCCATCTGTTGACAATAAGAGACAGGATGAGGATCAAGGCTGGTGTTAGCTCACGGTCACCTCCAATGGTCAGATAATTTACGTTACAATACCTTGAATCGATCTGACTCCCTGTAGTTCTTCTTGGTCATCGCTCTGTCTTTCTGAAAGAACGCAAAGTGAGTTTAGAGGAAAAGGGAAAAGAACAAAACTCAACAAAATAATCATTTGAATAACTAGAGAATGATTTGTTGTGAAACAGAGAGGGAGAGGGGAATGAATGTATTAATCAGTTCAGTTAGGCAGCTAGAGCTGTGTGTTCCAGGTCACTGGGTCTTACAATGATGTCTCCTCCTTTGACGAACTGCTTGCGGGACTGGAAGATGATGGAGTCGGCGAGGTAGATGAGATCGGACAGCAGGTCGAGTGCAAACCAGAAAGGGATGGCGTCTTCTGTGTGGTACGGGAAGCACAGTCGGGCCGTGATGAACCAGGTGTTGTAGTTGAAGGCCAGGGTCACCAGGCTGAGCCAGGCGATGTAGCGGCGGTCTGTGAAAGGGTCCATGGTATTTCCCAGCACAGAGTCCATGGTGGCCTCTAATGGCTTCAGCACAGTGTCAACAGTTTGCCATGCCATTTCTTTGATTTTGGTCTTTACATCCACCTTCTCCAACTTCTTCTGAGCTTCCATCTCCGCCTTCTTTTTCTCCTCCTCTTCCTTCTTCTTCTGCTCATTCTCCTTCTTCTTCTTCTCTGCCTCCTCTTTCTTCAGCTTATCTGCCTCCTCCTTCTTGATGCGATCCTCCTCGGCTTGTCGCTTCCTCTCCTCGATGACTTTTGCGTAATAGTCCTTGGGGAGGAGAGGTGCTGAAAACAAAGCGATAATAAGACCAGGTGTTCAAGATCAGTTAACAGCTCTGGCTGGTGCTGAAGAGGAGCTCTACCATGCCTCCACCCTAACAAGTGAAGCTAGACCAGACATGGGCAAACTACGGCCCGGGGGCCATATGCGGCCCGTTAAACATTTTAATCCGGCCCGCTGAACTTGAAAAAAATTAAATGAATAAACCTTGTTGAGGTTTTATTTTCCCTGCAATTCTGATGTTTTCCAACTAGATGGTGCACTCTAGATACATTGACTTTGTTGCGGTGCAGCATATTACTCCACGTTTGCACTTTACTCTTTGACCCCTCAACCCTTCTGGAAAGATGAGCAGACCTAAAAAAAGGAAAGTGGACAGAGAATGTTGAGTGTTCAATAAGGAGTGGATGACAAAATATTTTTTCACCGAACACCGATCATCTGCCGTTTGCCTGATATGCCAAGAAACTGTGGCGGTTTTTAAGGAATACAACATTAACATGTTAATTCTGTTAAGGAGCGCACATAAGTGATGCGTAGGTGAGTGCAAGTTCTCAAAATAAACAATGCGCGCAGATCAAATGTGACGCGCTCCGCAGACTTTCTCGCTGCCACTGTTTGGTCCTTGCACTGTTCGTTGTTGACTTTTGGCACTAACCCTAACCCTAACCCTAACATTGGGGTTGAAAAATATGTCACACAAAAACCACTCTAATCGACTCCAAATGACATGAAATGTGCTCTAAAACACTTTCTGTGGGAAGGAATTTGGCTTTGTGACTTAGTCAAATTTTGGAAAAAAATGTCCTCCCATTGACTTGAATGGGAAAAAGTTTTTCGACTCTAACTTTTTGTCTGAATGTCCTAGAGACTCGTGGTTATCGTCAATCATCGAACCCCCAGCCCTAGCCCTGACCTTAACCCTAACCCTAACCACAGCCGAAACCCTAACCCTAACCCTAACCCCAGCCCCAGCCCCAGCCCTAACCCTAACCCTAACCCTAACCCTAGCCCCAACCCTAAACCTACCTCAAACACCTTTAAACACTTCACTGACTCTAGATCTAGTCCTTAAAACAACTTTAAAACCTGAATTGACCCTAAATCTAACCCTACCAACAATTTTAAACTCTGCAGTGACCGTAAACTTAACGCATATTGCAACCTTAAAACTCAACCCTAACCCTAACCCTAACATTGGGGTTGAAAAATATGTCACACAAAAACCACTCCCATCAACCCATCTCTAACCTTAACCCTAGCCCCAACCCTAACCCTAGCTGCTAGACTGTACTTACTGACAGGAGGGGTGATCTCAGGGGAAGAAGCGTACTGATCCACCACTTTCTCCTTGTACAGCTCCTGTCTCTCCCTCATCCGTTTGACGATGGAGCGGAGCTGATCGTCTGAGTACCTGTTGATGACGATGGGCAGGGGCGGAGGTGAGGGCTGCTCCAGTCTGAGGAAAATAGTGAACCATCAGAAAGTGCACAACAACTTTTCATCTGCCAAATAAAGTCATGTAGTGGAGGATGTTTTCTGATTCTTCCAAGTTTTTTTTTACGACAGAAATAAAAGTTAATGTAATGTATAAATGTTTTCACCAGAGCTGCTTAACCCTGCTTCACCCTTCTTGTTGATGTTTATTGAAGCCAGAAGCTAAAAGAAAGACTTGGCAGTGCACACAGCAGGTCTGTGTTTAGCTTTCGCCCTCTAGTGTTTAAACATTAGCAATACTTCTGGCCAAGGAGAGGAGCCAGGAATGAAGGCACAATTCACTCCACAGCCAATCTCGATCACATGTCTGAGTCCAGCTCCTCAAGCAATTAAAACAGGCTTATTCTAAATTAGAACAAGTGACAGAGGAAGCCAAAAGGTGGGTGCCTGGGTAAAAGAGCACAATGCTACTGCACAACTCAGTGCAGAAAATTGGCTTTTATTATTACGTGACAACACATCTGGAAGATTAAAGTTAAGTTTTCAGCATAACTTGTGAGTCAGACACCACAAAAGCAGCCCAGAAACTCTTCCACACCTCACTAGAGGCACACTTTCCTAACGCGCTCCTGCACTCCAGCCCCCTGACTATCCACTAATGAAACATTTACATGTTTTTCTAATTTGGAACAGTGTTTAAGGCTGTGAGCATCAAATCTCTTGTCACACTTCATCGTTTTTATTGCTGGACCAGAGGTAGCTATGGTGAGCTTCTTAACGCTAAAAAGCTGAAAAGCTTTTAATCCACTTCTGTTCATCCCTCTGTTAACATGCATATAGCACCAGGGGATAAAGATCTCACAGGCTGCTTGGCCTCTCAGGGTTTCTGTCTCTCTCTGCCATCTTGCCAGGGAATCTGGTAGACGATTAATTTGATAGGGGTCTGTTAGGTTCGTGCTGTTCCTGGAATGTTTTATTGGTGATATCTGAGGCATAATACTCTTCTCACTTTGATTTAATTTACACTTTTATCTGAGATCTATGCATCCACCCAACAGCTCAGGTACAAAACAACTTGCACAACTTGGTTGGTTAATCAACTGGAAACTATAGAAACCATAAAGGACTCACCCATCAGGTCCAGCTTGATTTGGGTTAGTGGGAGCAGCTGTGGGGCCTGGTGCTGGAGCCGGGGCTGGAGCTGCAGCTGGGGCAGGTGCAGGAGCAGGAGAGGGAGTGGGGGCCGGAGCTGGAGCTGGAGCTGGAGTTGATTCTATAAAAATAGAAAATAGACCAAACTTTAATTTTATTCAGTAACTTTAGCTACTACATCCAGCAGCCATGCAATCTAAGATTTAACATTGCATGTAGCTTGTAGCCCCCCGTGACATATAAAGTATCTATCGAGCTATGTCTACCTGCCTGAGACAGAAGAAGTTAACTGTCGAGGAGAGAGAGAGACTGACAACACAACAATTCAAATGTGATGATTTCCAATGACAGGATAGGACAGGAGGATAGACGGACTGTTATATATAAACAGTCTTCACATTCTGGATGACTTACTCATTGTGCTCTACAAGACAGATGTTTACACCAAAAATAACACAGTCAGCAACAAGTTGGAGTGATTCAGTCAGTCTGATATATACAGTATCTCAACAAACTTGGCTTTTTGATCAGTTATTATTCATGGCAAGTGCAGAGAGCTAATCACAGCCATCTGAAGCTTCACAATGACCAGAATAAGCATCACAACAACTAAAGACCTGATGGAGGTGAGGGGCAGAAAGCTGATGACACATGAGACACAACGTCAAACAAAACAGCTGTGCACTAATTCACTCATTTTAGCCTCTCAAATAAACAATGACTTACCCTGTGGTTTGGCCTCATTCCCCTTATCGGCCGCGTTCACCTCCTATGAGACAAATCAACACGTTCGGCTTCACTGCGCCAAGAAAAATCATTCGAGACACACTTTCATTTACAGAAGATTTTTAAGAAAAGTGAATTTTGCATGAGCCAAATCACTGCCTTGCCAGATGGAGACTCGTTGAAACGAATGAGATGAAATGAACTTGAAAAGGCAAAGAGTGATTTCACCAGTTGTGATCTCAGAAGAATCAAATGTAACAAAACCTGCTGGTTTTTCACACTGGAAGCAGGATTGTATTATTCACAGCTGTGAATTGAGCTTTGGCTGCTGCTGTTACTGGCACAAAGTGAACAGTATGAAAGCTGCTCTGCGGAGTACAATAGCTCGCAATGGAGCTGGGATGAATGAGAGGATTCATATGAAATACACTTTTCCCTTCATCCAGGCAGGTCTTACCTTGGCTGGAGCTGGTGCCGGGTCAGGGGCCACCCTGGTGGTCCCAGGAGCCAGTGGCACCTGTGGGCCACTGAGGAGGCCCTTGAATTTACCAAACATGACTAGAAATCTAAAGCTGCATCTGCTGTATTCTCTGTCACTTGTACGAGCAAAATGCACAGATTCCTCCTGCCCCTGCAAGAGCCCCTCCCCTGGGCTTAACCCTCCCCTTTCTGCCTGTCCACCTGTACTGCTTCTTCTTCTCTAGCACTGTTAAACCACCACGCCCTCATAACCACGCTGGTCCTGATGGTATTACTGCTTTTAGCACCACTAATACTCTAGCACGCAGAATAGCCCCCGCCATCACCAGTGACATCTAAGCACATCACCATCTCATAAGAGATCGCAATAGGATTATGGGTGACCACTAAAGCTGGGCTGAGGCCCTGGAGCACCGCCTGCAACAAATGCATGTGAGTCCATGCGTGGGGAGCACACAGAGGCTCAGCATCTGGTCATGACTTAGCTGCACGGACTGTTCACACTCTTACTGGGTTCAGTTTATTACAAGAAAAGAAATGAATCCATGCACCTGACACTTTACTACGCAATCTAAATTATGTTTGTGACCTTAGGAGGACATTATGTGATGACCTCCTCATAACTGGCGTGAAAGAGAGGAAACAAAGTTCAGGTGCATTGTAAAGGTTTTGAGTGACAGGCCCAAAACAAAACATATGTCTGTTATTGGAGCTGTCTGTTGTGTGCGGTTTGCTTGGCACTAGCATCTAGTGGTCATTAGGGAAACTACACCTTAGAGTATTACAGTTATAGACTGTTCAAATAGTTTTAGTTGATAGTTTTTTCATTAATTATTTGGGCACTGCCTGAGTTGTCCAACTCTTTCTAGTCATTTGAAAAGGTTTCAAAGGATCATTGACTTGTCTGGAGCCGAGGGGAGGGCTGGTGGAGGAGTAACTGGTGGGAGCTGATGCACCTTTTCAGGCTGGTCCATCTTTACCCCATCCAGTGATGCAGAGAGATAGGTCATTAGATGCTCTGCTCCTCTTCCATTAATCTAATTAAGCTTCGGGGTCGGGCTAAGTCTCTGACATTACTCCAATAGAGCTGGATGGATATTCAAAGGGGGAAACATTGGTCTTTTTGTTGTTTACTCACTGTGCAGACACTTCAGTGTAATTTGCTTTGCTGAAGCAGTTTCAGTGTGTTGCTCTCATATTACACACAAAGTAGAATAGAAGGGAGCGTTTAAGGGTGGACACTGGACACCCCTTGTCTCTCACAGACATTGGGCCACATGGCCCTGTGACTACCGCCTGTCAGTCACCAGCCCAGCAACAAAGAACTTGGATGGAGAAACAGCCAGAGATTAATTTATCACTCTAAGCTATAGAAGCTGAATTCTACTGTGGCCACTAACACAGTGTATGACTCACCGCTCTAATTGGTGCAATACAGAGCTGCTCTAAACCAGGGTTCTGGAAAGGCCAGTTCACAGTGGCAAGTGACGCCATGATTACACTTTTAACAATGCCATAATATATATATATATATAGATAAAGCACCGCTTCCATACTGTGTGAGGGGTCCTCCAGTAGAGAGAAGGACAGAAATGATTTGTTCTGAGAAAAAGCAATCTGAAGGACTATTTTTTTATCTGTGCATAAAGAGCACATAGCCCAGTGTTTGACATGTTAAAGACAAGACCTGTTTCCGCATCCACTGCTTCTCAAAGTGAATGAAATATATAAATGATTTCAACATTGATTTAGGTCATTCTTCCTTTAAAAAATAAATAAATATGATAGAGATAAATATCTTGCATATGTTTCTTTCTGAGTGTTGGTGCTATCTCAGGTCACTTAATTTTGAGAGATGCACTCCTCCCTCCTACCAAATGGGGGCAGAAGATCCCTTCATATGTCCCCCTGAGCTTCTTTCCAACAGATGATGAAACTACACCCCCCCACTGCACTGAGAATCACTCCAGGAGTAAAACAAAGAAGACATCAGTGTGATTTTTAGACACAACAACATCTGTTTTCACTACCGAAGTTGTCCCAAGAAAATAGAAAGAGCCACTAATTCACTGTCACAGCTAAATCTTTTGGGTTGGACGTGTTTGGACAATGGATTGGAATTTTGAGACTTTGGGTGTCAACAACACGTAATTAAATTGTTCGGGATAAACAGAGCTGACACATGCCAGGAATATTTTCCATAAATGTTTCCAAAAAGAGTTTTTAATGAAGGAGAACGCTTGAATATACAAGTGTCCGTCCATTGTGTTTGCCCATCAAAACACCACATGCATTTATTTGATCCTTTGGAAATCACCCTCTTTTTTGTCACGCTGTCCCATATCACTAATTCACTTAAAATCTGCTGGATGGCTGAATGAAAACTGATGTTGTGAGTCGAGATAAGATGTTCTACATGTCGTGTGTGGATCGGCTGCTGACTGAAGACCAAAGGAGGGTGAGATGAGGTAACGAGTGAGGACATGGCTGTGTTGTTATTGGATACATCCACAGATGCATTTGATTCCCATTGTTTCACTCTTTCCATAGCACCTCTTCCCCTCCCAAGGTTGCAGTGCACTGCTGTACCGGCTTTTTCTTCTGTGCGTGTGTTTGTGTTATGAGTGCTGAGCCACAGAGCACTGAGGTGTGTCATTGAGAGGCCCTGTGGGGCTTAATGCCTGGACCATTGGAGTGCACATTAATCTGAATGAAGGCACAAAGTGACAGGTCAGTGATTTAGGCTGCCCATTAAAGCTCACACTCAGAACAGAGGGGTAGCGGGGCGGCAGGGGAGGGCCAGCAGCTCAGGTGCTTTGGGGGCCGCCCACCGAACAGAAGGTGGGACAGACAGGTGACTGAAGAGCAGGGATATGCTAATTCAAAGCACGGCTTCTGCGGGTGTTTTCACACCTGAAAGCCCAGAACGTGCTCCAGACAGAGGTTCGCATTCCTATGATGTACAAAAGTGCTGTCACAGATCGCTTCAAGGATTCAAGGGTTTTATTGTCATGTACCAAACAATTATGTTAAGCAGTTGCAAGCAATGATGTCCTGTTGATGACTGCATGCAGCTCTTCCCATGGCTGAGAAGAGTGGCCAGTGTGACAGATGACACGTGGCCTCGGCCTTGAACACCGCGATCATTTTGCATGAATGTTAACAGCCCAGTTTTCAACCAGGTTCTGACACACCCCGCGGCAGCAATCCCATCTGCCACGACCGGGCTGTCATCCGCTGTTAAGCTACAGGTCTGCTCATCAAAACACCGTCATTCTGACAAAGGTCAACTGTTGCTGATATGTATTAGTGTCCGGAGCGCATGCTGCGCGCGGCGCTCGAGGCTTTAAACGGAGGATATATAGGACAACATAAATATAGTTTGCAACTATCTTACACTATGTCACAAACAGTTACAAAGCTTATGGTCAACAGTGAGCAACATCCCTGGTGTGTCTAAGAGATTAAAGCCTGTGATAAAGCAGCAGCTCCTCTATATCTATGGAGGATTAACATTGACATCACAGGGTTTATAGAGGGAGGGGGAGGGAGACTGAATTCTACAATGGAGGAAGTGTTAGCTGAAGATAATTAGACTTGGCTGTAAATGTGTGAAGGACTCTCCCACATTGCAAGTGCTGCATTGTTGGGAAAAGATAAAATTAATGGCTTAAAGCTAAATTTAATGGTCACCAACAGTAAACAGGAAGACAAAGCCCCACCAACAGAGATGAAATTACAGTAGTAATTACAACCACATGGGCCGAAGCCTGTGGAGGTCGACTGAGTTATAAGTAAATCTCAAGTGTCTTTATATGTGTGAGAGCGGGGTTCAAACACATCTCACTCAGTGTGCACTCTGTAACGTCCCACACCCTCTTCCAGCATCAACACGGAAACACACGTGAGGATGGGCGGAGGAAGGTTAGGGTTAATGGGTTAATGAAAGGTGCGTCTCTCATTTTGTCTTGTGCTACCCTCCACAGATGGAGACGGTGATAATATCCTCCCTCTTCCTCTCCGAGCTCCGGCTGCATTCTGGCTCCGGGCTGCTGAGCTCCACTTCCTCTGGATAAGAGCTGCAGCACCAACTATCTTCATATCTAGGCTACGGATGCCAACTGTAATCTGTCAGGTCTCTCTCTCTCTCTCTCTCCCTGTGTGCGTGTGGTTGTTTTATTTGTGAGGAATATGGGACAGCCTCATACTGTAGCCTGTGAGAGTGCATGTGCGCGAAACAGCGTATTGAGTGGTGCTGTAAAAAGCCTTTTATGTGATAAAGCACGTAACCACAGGAAGTTGACCTCAGCGTGAGGATACATATTGTGCTTCCAGCCGCTGCTTGCAGACTGATAAAATGCTGTTTTGTTTTTATTGTGGTGCAACTTATGAGGCATGTGCACCTCAAGTGGGCAAATGCGTAAATAACACTTGAGTGCTACTTTCACGTCGTCAATATTTCATGTGCTCACGTGTGAGACTGGGCTGAAAAACAATTCTGATACAAACTAACTGACAGGGGACAAATGAAGTTCTTCACAATAAATGATGTATAAGCATACATCATGTTTTTTTCAATAAGACACAACACTGGCTCTGCAGATGTGCGTGTAGACACCAGCAGCACAAATGAAAAGCACACAGAGCACAAGAGACCCCTGGTTGTGTTACTTCGCCACTAAAACAGCGGTTTCTTTTGGACTGTCGGCCATGCTAACCGTCAGCTACGGCTTCAAAAACATCCTAAGTAAGCTTTAAGTAACGATGACTTAAGATTACAATGACTGTACAATACACGATAGGCTTTTTCTAGCTGCAGCTGCATCTTGTTTTAAGAAGGAAAACACTTCAATCCACTGTGAAAATGTGTGCATGATAACAAGACAATTTCTCATTTGGTGTAAGCTAAATGGCCTGCTGGTAAAATAGCTGAAAGTCTAAGTGGATGTTGGCGCAGTGTTAAGGACTAAACTCTGGTTTTTGGTTCAAATCCTGTTTTGGCCATACAGAAGAAGTCCAAACATAATCTTAACTGATGTTTGAAGATAATGCAATTATTCTTACTCCTTCCATTCTCACATGCTCAGAAGCAACTTGTAAAAAATGACTCTCAGTTCTATGGCCAGAAAACAAAACCTTTCAACGGTCAAAGTCTAGAATCAAGGGAAGCCTTCATGGTTGAGAGGGTTTACCACAAAGTGCAAACCACTGGCCAGAAACTATACCGTCCAGCTGTGGAGGGAAGGAACGTGTACCAGCACGATGGGAGGAGAACAGTCAGGAGAAGGAAAACAAATGGGTCATGATCCAAAGCTGCTACTTCATCCGTCAAACATGATGGAGCCAGTGTTACGGCACAGACTCTGCATCACTGGTGTCAACTCATGATGTGAATGCAAGATAAATTCTGAAGTGTACTGGTTGTAAACGATCGTCTGAGATTCATCCAAATGCGAGAAAACTGACAGGACTAAAGTGCGGATGGATAATGACCCAGAACACACGGCGAGAACAACCCAAGCGCTTCTAAAAAGCAAACAAAGAGAATATTCCCCAGTGACCAAGCTGGTCTGTTGACCTCAACCAAACTGAGCAGCTTTTCAAAACAGAAAATCCCACAAACAAGCCTCAGTCTGGCATTTTTCCGTGGGCTCTCGACTACAGTCATTATCAGGGAGTGTATTTTTATCCCAGTGTTAAAAATAATCCTGATAATTTCTCCAAATACTGCTGAGCTTCTGCAAACAAAGGGGGGATATTAATAAAAATGTCTGCAATTCCTGAACAATTCAAGTGATTTTTTTTTTTTAAAACCCCTGGAATTAAAGGTGAAAGTTGACACTCCAGTTACAAAGAATGAATGTACTGTTTTATATACAAGTAGCCTACCACTTAAACCTGCATTTCACCTGACTTGCATGTCTTTGGACTGTGAGAGGACACCAGAGCCCCCAGAGATGTTGGACACTCCCTCTGCCCAGCCCACACACACACAGTCTTACAGTATACATTTGAGCTTAAGGTCATTTGTAGGGAGATGAGGCTGAATACCAGCTTCTTTCAAACGAGAATCGAGAAGCAGAACGGTCTCTTAAATCAATCAATCAATCACAAACTTGAAATCAACCAGACACAAAGGGGAGGCTGACACTGCTGCCTGAATTACTCACAGAGACTCTAAAGTCTATTGTCCATGTGGAAGGTTGCTGATGCCATAAGCCGCCTTTAGATTTAGGGAATTTTACAAGCTTGTAAACCCCTGGATTCACCATGCTGAAATGGATGTGACTGTCTCTCCATCTCTGACTGATGAGCAGGTTTTCTGGAGAGGAAGATTTCACCGTTTGGAGAAATGTCAGCGTAGAGACAAACACTTTATTGTTGTGGAACGTTTCGATTGTGTGTGAGCTGAATCCATTTCATGCAGATGGAGATGCAGTGTGCGGCTCAAATGCAACGCTTGACTTTTACAGCAGACCTGCTCAAAGGCATTCGTGTGTGTGTGTGTGTGTGTGTGTGTGTGTGTGTGTGTGTGCGCCTATACGGTACTGCTGACCTTATATCACATCCAAGAGCATTGCAGTTTTTTCCATCTACACCTGCTGCCTCACCAGATTTTCACTTTCAGAGAGGCATGAGTCCCAACAGTAACACACACACACACACACTGACCGCTTGCCAGACAGGGATTGCATACATTGACTGCCCTCCTGCTGGGACCCAACACCTGCCCCTACCACAGCGGACGCTGTGTCTTTTCAGGGACAACATGGGATGGGTCGGTGGTAATGTCTAGAGGGACACTGGCCCTGGGTGTCTGAGGAAGATTTGTTTTTATGTGTCTTAATGATTCCCCTCTCCTTGTCTTTGTCTCTTTTTCCACTTCCATTTCCTCTTTCCAAACAATCAGGATGTTAGACAAATGCCAAGCGAAAAATCTCTGCTTCCTTTCCTTCTCTCCGTCACTGTTGCATCCTAACTGGATTTTAGTGAGCGGTTCAGCCTGGCTGCACTGGGAGTACTTTCTGAGTTCATAATTTTAGAGGTACACAAATTGAATAATTAAATGTTGACCTATGCATTGAAAAACCCAAACAATTAATCCACATCTCCTTTGGCAGCACATATATTAGGTGCTGACATTCAGCCAGTTATATTTACCAAGTCATTGGGTATTTAGCCTCAAACCAAAGTCAGAATTGTTTTATTTGGATTCCTCCTGAACTGAACCGTGAAAATTGCCACCAATTTATAAGTGTTTCCTTACACTGAGAGAGAAAAACTACGCCTACATCAATTCACCATTTCAAAACAAACAATATCAAAAGCACTTTATCAATGACTTTCTGCAAGGTTTGGGGTTTTGGGCCTGGAAATGCATGAGTGCAGGGATCACTTTTGCTGAGGAGATCTACAAAACAGAGTCGACATCGACACAACGGCGAAGGGAGCAGCCCGTGTGTAACGTCGTTTGTCATAACTCTGAGTGAAAGAGGAGCTGTCAGATGCATAAAACAAGAAAAAGATATTCAACAGAGGGAGCGCTGCCAGACTGACTGCTGTCAAGGCAAAGTAAGGTCTCTGTGTCTCTGTCTCACACACACACACACAAACTCAGGGGAGACAATTGCAGCCACTTTTCATTTCCTTATTGTGTCCCCCCTGCTAATGGCTCTGCTATATTTAAAACTATCCATTATAATTATTCATCTATTTGCGTGGACACCGCCCTCCAGGATCCTACATCTTGATTCATCATATATTTCATCTTTATTAAAAAGTAATGGCAGGTGGTCTCGCTCGGAGCAAATGGGGGATTTAAACAGCATCGCCGATCCATAAGGAAGGGAGGAAAAAAACCTGCGGTAGCTAAAGCAACAGATTATTTATTAGCAGCCGAAGGCACAAGCGCAATCAATGGGCGCCATCATGTTAGAGTGGATATGGAAATGTAATAGCCAGCCTGCTCTGGCTTTGTGTCTGTGATTGTCCACTCAAGCAGAAGCTGTGATCAATAAGCAGTAAGTTACACGATGAGTCGTGGTCTAAACGCTGGGCTCCTATAGCCTGGTTACTGCGCAGAGCTCTGCTCCTCACAGGGTTCTACTGAATCCTTAAAAAGACATTTGTCACCTGCCGCGTTTGCAGCCGTATTGTTTGGTCATTGTTTTGGATGGTTACGATAATGAGTCAGTGAAGCAACGGCTGAGATCTGAAAACACTGTGAAACAAATGAGCAAACTGAGACGAAACAAACAGGTCAACAGCACAGAACAGTACTGAACTAATTAAATGAATGAATGGCCCCACGTGTTACACAGGTTTGTTTTTCCACTGTGAGTATTCATCGTGTCTCAGTAGGAAAAGCACAGGTTTAAATAAAAAAGGAGTGATGGATGAATTTCATTTCGATGCTTCAGTCTCAGGGGCCTTCGTTCTCCTTCCTGTTCACGTCCAATGTTTGTGTTCTTCCACCCTCCGCCTTCAATACAAATAGGATCAATAAGCGCGACTACAAAAATAAAAACCAAATGAAAAAAGAAACAGAACTACTTTTTAATTTATGACCTCTATACAAAGACATGCATCTCTCCAGAGGCTCTGTTTTGCCTCTCAGCTCTGGTCTTCCCCAAATTTTCCAGGAACCCAGAGGCCTGCAGGACCACGGGTACGCAAGTGTTTCACAGAGACTCCAAACGTCGAAAGATGTGCTGCCAGAATTCTGGGTGGGACTCACATGTGTCTTGTGGGCAAACGATTAAACCATCCCACCTCATCTCTGTTAATGTGGCCTGCGTGCAAGCCGAATCTGCTCGTGAGGGAGCAGCAGATGCATACGGGATGATGTGCGTATACGTGCCGAGGCGGCACAGGACGATAACAGCCACAGCGTCACTCTCCAATGCACACAGGTGCTTGGAAGCAGCGTCTTAGCACCCGTCCAGTGGTAAAACCCTCCTGCAGCAGTACAGTATATCCCTCTAGATTACACCCTCCCCCTCCCCCTCATCATATTCCCCCTCCGGCTCTTGCATCATTTTATACCCATCTAAATCTCCTTTTTTAATTTAAACATTTCTGACAGTGTGCCGGGAGGTGGAAAGAGAAGCGGGACACAAATAGCGCCCGGACGCTCATCGTGCTGTGGGAACATCAACAGCGAGAGAGGAGTGGAGAGACAGGAGTCGCTGAAGGAGGAAAGAAGGGAAGTTCCCTTCTCATCTGGCTCTGGCAGAGGAGGAATGAGTCATCGCGCAGAGCGCTGCTAAATGATTTCTATTCCGCTCTGAGGGTCAGCTGGGGTAGAGGGTCTTTCAGGACGAGTCAGGTGCACAGACGCCCTGCACGGCTTTCATCATCAAGCAAGACCCACTGTGCCTCGCTTCCTTTTTCTAAGCTAGACAAGTCATTTAAGGGCTGAGCAAAAGGCCAAAGGAGGCAGCGGTGACATTTGTTGCGAGTGCATGAACTCCTCACTCAGCAATTGCCAGTGGAGTGCCTCCAGTCTGGTGGTGAAACATGAGAGAGACCGAGCTCCCCGGGGCACAGAAAATTACAGAGTGGCGCTCGGCTCGGTCACCTAACGAGAGGAAGAAATAGAAAGCCTCAGGACAAGTGAAACAAGACCAAAAGTTGGCGAAATCTGAATCTAAATGTGACAGCGGGGTCACGTGAATGTGCGACTTCTCTCTTGCGGCAGGATGCGATGCCGGCCCCGCGTTACACGCACGTCAATCAGAGTCAGGAAAATAACGCGACGGCCGCGGTGGTTCTCACAGCATCGTGTCTCGTGGCGTCTTCTTCTCAGGAAAAGAACATTCCAGTTTTCAGTTTATACTTTTACAATTTACTGTGCATGTTTATTGGGATGACGCGGCTGAAACCCGCAGCTGAGTCAAGCTAACAAAAAACTTCCCTAAACTCCAGGAATATGCCCAAACATTAGATATGGTCACTCAAACTGAAAACTTGTAATAAGAGTCAGACGAGCTGACAAGAAAATGTTCCGAACATTCAGGGACGGGGTTGCATCTGGGAAAAGGATGCAGGACAAACCAATACATTGTGTGTCAGCTTTGTCTCTTTTTCATTCAGAGATAACACAGTTGTTCTGGTTTCATGGCGTGATTTGCTGTTTTTGCAAGTCCAAACTGATGAACACTGGTGGCTTGATGCTGTTTGTCATCATGTGTTCATGTCTGGCCACTGTGTTTATTCTGATGTCCGCTGCCATCAGGAGGACTGATCTCTTATATTCTTCAGCAGAGTGAATCTTATCTTTCTCTCTGGTGTCAGAGGCCTCGGTGCTGAAGATTACACTCTGCGGTTTCCTTGCACACCCATCAGAGAGACCAGATAACTGATAGGCACTTTTATTGAGGGCGGCGTGTTTTTTTCATTTTTTTTTTTTTTTTATCTTTTCTCATACTATATGGGCCAGACGTTATTGCCAATAATAAAACGTGTACCTTGGCTGTTAGGCAATGTAATAGACCTGATGTATCAGTGTTGGACTCAGACAAAACATCCCCTGCACTCAGATTGGCTGCTGCAGAGCCTCCTGTTCTACTGAAATTTCATCACTCTGATCTCTGAGGCAGATTTCTTTTTATCAGGACTCAATTCTTTCTGGTAGTGGTGGGGCGTAAACCCACGTCCCACCGCCAGGCTTCTGACCCAGAATACAGACAGCTGCTGCTGCTGGGGAAAGGGCCTTGGAAAAAAATGTTTGTTTTTTTTTTTACAACTCCCTGTTTATTTGATTTTCCTCCAGGTGCTTCTCCAACTTGTTACTATGTTTGCAATTGCTACAAAAAAATAAAAAATACAATAGGGGGTTAGTCTATCGGTGGGGACTGAAGTGTTCAAAGTGACTAATAGAAGGAGAGGAGCATCAGCATCAGGACTTCAGAGTGAAATGACAGGTCCTTTAAGGACAGTGGAGGTCATTCTCTGTCGTCTGGAGATGCCACCCCCTCCTCTTTCTCCTCACAAGGTATTATCTAGTGACAGAGGCATCCGGGCCCTGTTCGCTTTGCTGTGATGGATGGTTCCCACATTGGCCACAGTGATTGGCTAGCGCTGATAAAAGCTCTAAATGGCTTTAGTAGCAATCTCATTGCCCCAGAATCCCCCAAAGACATGACTGGGCTACAGAATCCTCTCAAGTCCCCTGCTTGTGAAAGTGAAACTGTTTGCCTTGTTTTCCCAAAGGACTGACCTTTGACTGCATCCAGTTTTTTTTTTTTACTATTATCACAGCAAAGGCAAGAGGGGAAAAAAGAAACAAAACACAAGGACAGTTGAGGCCATCGCAGAAACAATCAGAGTCTCCGGATCCCACGGATAAGCCAGCAAAGCCCCCACCCCTGGTGTCATGATGGAGGTGGCACATGGACTTGGAATTAAGCCCTAATTCCACTTCACCCACTGTTTTGTCAGGAGGGCTTTTTACTTCCCAACTTTAGTCAGAGGGCTCTTATCAGCAGTGCCCATCCCAACAACTTATGTCATCGACTGCCTCTGCTCCAGTGTCAATTTTCTGTTGCAAGTCAGTGGATAATGTCAGAGCGGCCGGAGCGCTTCCTCTTTGTGAAGTGAGGCTGAGTGGCTATGTCTCTTTCCGGATCACTAAAAGAGCAGGTCTCCTTCTGATATGGTCGCTTTAAAGCTAAGCAGCAAATTCTGGGGCTGGGCGGAACCTGAAACTAATTTGATCCAACACTTCGATGCCCCAAGAGTTGGTCGCGAATGCATTTGATATGATGATGCTGGAGGAGCAGGATGTGTGGAGGAGGAATCAGCATCACTGTGATTATTCATGATGACAGACTGATGACTGTTATCGTCTCCGACAGTGAAAGGCCACCAACAGCCAGCCAGCCTTTTAAGGAGATCAGATTATTCTTAATTGCACAGCAACGGTTTATTTTTACTTTACATTGCTGATGTCGCTCTGTGGCTTTGCCAACTTTCATGAAGACCTGGCAGCCTCTCAGTTTGTTTGTGCTTTTATTTCAGCGCGGACCTGAAATTGGGCGCTTACACACTTTGACGGCAGCAACACAGTTAATCTACAGTAACACTGACATGGCTGTGACTAATGCTGTTTTGAAGGGGGCCTTCATCAGCTGCTGTATTTTAATTAACCAGTAAGACAAATGCATTTCACAGCAGGAACCAGTGTTTCAGGCCCCAGGTGCGTCTGCGGCTGCTGAGATCCCAGCATGCAGTGCAGTGCCGATGCTCAGTGGGTGGGGGAGGGAGCAGCTCTGTTCACACCTACGATCAGTTGAGAGTTTTCAATCAAACTAAACCCAATCTGACTTTAGAATGTGGGGAGGAACCGAAGTACCAGGAGAAGATCCAAGCAAACAGAAGGAAAACATGCAAACTTAAGTCACCCATGTGTGTTAATCATCCATGACTGTGTACGGCCATGGGTAGCTACTTTCTGGTGAGTCGTGAGGTCATTATACAGAAAGGAACATTAAATTCATAGGGCACTTCTTATTTCCATTTTGGTGGAATGACAAAAAAACAAACATGTCCCCCAGTGACTCCAGCAGAGGGGGTAACCCCATCCCATGGATGTGCTCTGTGGAAATTGAGAGAGCACAGCTCAGCATAAACACATTAGTCTCCAGTGTCACTGACAAACAGCTCATTCCCCTTCACATGAGGTGCAATAAGCCTAAACCCATTACTATGTTCTGCTCAATGCAACAGCAACATAAGAAGGAAATCGAATGCAGACACCGCAGGTTTTGGATTGCACGCTGGCCTCAGCGTGACTGGATGTGCACGCATTGATTTAGCACGCAGACACTTGGAGCTTGCACAGGACCGAACCGCTGAAATAAACTGTGAGTTGCGAGGCAGAGCTCTGCAATGGTCATGCACTGGAGGACAGCGAGGACACAGGGCGAGTGTGCTGGAGGATTCGTCATTGAAAAGCTACGCATGGCTTAGCAGGGGGAAAAGGAGAGCTCGCTGTCTGACTTTTAATAAATGTTGACGATCCAAAAGAGAATATGATACAGGAGAAGCATATAGAGAACTTTGAACATCTTATTATTTTGTGAATGTCAGAAATAGTCTATTTTGGTTGTTTTTGCACTTGAGGATGTCTTATCACCTCGCTCAGTTAAGGCATGATTTAATTCCTGTCCCTTTATTTCTTAATGTCTTCGGCAGGATTTAGCTCTCCAAGAAAGTATTTCAATGAAAGTTAGTGGAGTAGAAAACGAAGTACAGAGTACTGAAGTGGCTCTATTTAACAGTGTTACTTAAAAACTAGTCCACCGACTTCCAAGTAGTCTCATGTCCTGCTCTGCAAATTTTAGAGGAACTGGGGTTGTGGTAACAACAGGGTGGACAACTATGGTCATAATGGATACTGTGCAGAACTGTCTACTTTTCCAGACATGTAGAAATCACTGGTGTTATGCTGTGTTTCCAAATGCACGGCACAGAACCAGGAAGCGATTCATTCGCTGCAACGCCTTGTCTGAACATAGATGGACTGAGGGAGGGAGCCTGCACGCATTCTGCCACCGATCCTGTTGCATCCTGGGAAAGTGGCAGCTCTGCTCTGGATCTGTCTCTGGCTTGATGAATGTGCGAGACCGTGACGTCTCCATCCTCAGCGTTGAGACTCGTCAACAATCCCCCTGCTAAACAATACGAGTCACGCCAGTGGCTGACAGCATCAACTCTGGGTCAAGAAAGATTAAGATCTAAATCTGCAGCCTGAGATAAAAGTTGTCATTGTGACTGACAGAGAAAAATGAACAATCTATTGTGATCGATTTCTCACCCCAGCTTCCCAAAACATGCAGATTGGGGTTAGGTTGATTGAAAACTCTTAACTAATTGTAGGTGTGAATGTTTTTTTGTGATAGCCATTTGTCAAGTTCTTCAGTGAAAGAGGATTTACAAAGTTTCCTTCTTGGGATTGACTCTTGTTCAGAGTCAAGAATAAAAAGATGGAGACGCTCAGATTATGGTTTGGCTGAGATGATCTGAAGAAGTTGTTACGTGTGATGTGGTGTTTGTTTACTGCGTTGTGAATACATGGTTTAACTGGACCAACACAACTTTCTGTAATTGCACAGTGTGAGCACGCACCCATGGGAGTAAATAAAAAGAACGCACAACACCCTCTTCCCTGTGTTTGTCTCAGACTCACATCAATAGCAATCTCCCAGTCACTGTGACTCATGTCTCTGACCTATTCTGTGAGCAGGAAGCCACGTGGCAAACCCAATTACACACACACACACACACACACACACACACACACACACACACACACACACACACACACACACACACACACACACACACACACACACACACACACACAGTTGTGTAATACTTCCTGGACATTAACGCTAACTTAATTTACAGTACCTTCTTGCTTAGATCTAATCTGGACCTAAATTTAACCTCAAATAATGTCATCATAATAAAATGTTTACAATGAAAGGAGAAAATTATGATTTTCATTATGGGAACTAGATGTTTGCCCCTATAACTTAAATACTGCCTGGAGACCATGCACGCACACATATATGGATTTACTCATTTGTAATATTTCATTATATTTGGAGCCATAATGTTAATGACTAACAGCTGAAACGTTGTGGCCGAGGCATCTGAACAGTATAGAGCAGCAGCACCTTCCTGGGGACTCTGTCCTCTAAAGTCCAAAGTAGAAGTTGGGGGTTTCATCAGGTTTGATCAAACCTGCAGCGGAACAGAGGGTGTTTTTTTTCACAGTTTATCCCTGAGAGCATTTTACTGTGCGGGAGAGAGGGACGTCTCCTGTCAGGCTATGGGACGTGTCATCCATTGTCTCCACTGTGGGATGTTTGCTCAAACAGTGACGGCAGCTTTTCTCTTTTCATCTCTTCTTTATCTGTCTGGTGAGTGTATGTGAGGTCAGGCTGGATTCCCTGAGAACCCTTCAGCTCGAGAGTCTTTTGTTAGGACATGTACACTATTCCTCCTGCAGAGGGACAAAGAATATGTCCAATTCAGATTTTATATGATGAATACTATGTATAATTAGTTTTATTTGTAATCCACTCTGTTGTTCTTTCTCTTTTTGATTTAAGTTGCTAAAGAGCTGGCCACCGTTTCTGTGACGTGTCGCTGCAGGAGGCAAAGCAGTCAGTCTGCCTGATCACGCCTGAACAATTACTAGACATAACCGTTTGAGTACACGGCCCAATGCACATGTATGCAAATTTGACACACACAAAAAGCGCCCCAAGTCCTAATACTACAGTTTCTATAAGAGGAGCTGAGCTTGAGCCCCATGAGAGCTGTCTGGTCGTCCAAAAAGCAATCCCATCTGCCTCAGGTTCTCTTAATTATTCAGTCTCTATCCATCCATCTATAATTTAGTCTCTGTGCTCCCCCATCGAAAAGCTCTGCCTCACGTAGGGGCGGCTGAATTAGGCCGATCGACGCGCCCCTCTATGAGAGGAGAGCAGGAGGAGGATGTGGACAGAAATTAGGACAAAACACAGGAAAGGCAAACAGATGAAGCAGAGTGGATGGGTGGTAGATCAGAAGCATCACAGGGGATTCCACCACTTACAAACTACTGTCAGCCATTTAGCTTCTGAAGTGACTTTTCACAACTGAAGTGGCAACAATTGACTAATGGTTACTCAAAAGATGTGTTTTTCTTCCTAAAATCAGATTTTCACACAGGTATGGGAATAAGTATTGTGCGTAGAAACATTTGAACAGCTCTACACTACACAGTGGTTTCAGCTTCACCCAGCAGTGATGGACAGGGAGACCGGACACAAGAGATGCGTTTATAGTCCACGCTGAGACCAAGGGCTCTGCTGCCTGTGTGGTAACGACCAAGCTGAGAAGGTCATTCCTCCATTGGGGAGTCATTGTTCCACGAGCTATGATTACATTTGCTGATTAAATTATGGACTCTGGGTCTTTAGAAACCACTGAGCTAAATCAGCAACACATTCAGCTTGTAATTAATGAGAGCCACATGATGCTCCGGTCGGATCGAGCTGCACATGTACTCACGCAGCACTCGAGGAGAAGGACAAAGAACCGTACTGGGCCGTCACACTGACACCTGATGGTATCTCATCTTGCATGCTGCCAGAGTAGGGTCTTTGAATGAACCACCTTGCAAGATACAAACAAACGAAAAAAAAAAGTTTCAATAAGTGCAACAGCAGCAACAGCAATACAACACTGACAAGAAAAAAGGATTTTTGTTTTCTGCAGCTTGGCACTGAAAATAAGTAACAGTCCATCTACCAGTGCTTCTGGCTGCTTTTGTAGGTCTGAGCATTTTTGTTTGCACATTTATACTGAATTGTGTGGCCTGTGAGAGTCGATCATGACTTGGAGAGCTATTTTCTTTTCTATCAACTTGGTGCCTGATCTGGAATTGGTTCCATGCATTTCCTCAGCTCAGGCGCGCTGGTTTGGTCCAACTGTTGACACCACTGACGTCAGCGGCCGCGGGAGAAGCTACCATGATAAATTCTCCATAATTTAGAGAAAACATACAGGCGAAATCAGCAGCAGCAGCAGGACGCTTTGCGAAACCGTTCCATGTGAGATGCCATTAGACAAGAAAAATCAATTTATAAAAAGCAGCTGCGATCTGTCAACTATGATTTCTCTCCAGTAGAAATCATCCCAACTTCTGCTGCACAACATCTCCTTCTACATGCCGATGTTTGCTGCTTGATGAAAAGTTTGATGGTCAGGAGGTAGAGAGGGTCCTACGTTAAGCAGAGGGTCCAGTTCATTCTGAAGTGTCCTGAGAAAAAATACTGCCCCCTGCTTTCACATCATTGTTTCCATTGTCATGCATGACATTCTGGCTTTTCCTTGCCGGCACAGAAAACCCTTCTCGTTCCACCTGTGGTTGAAACGACACGTCCTGTTAAGGCAGGCTGAAGCTCTGCACCAAATGAAAACACCTCCATTACACTAACATTGTTAAAACCAGGTTCAATCTTTGAATCAATTTGTCACCATCAGAGAGCATCAAAGCCGAACTGTCAGCGGCCAGTGGATTTTCATTTGTCATCTCGGGACTGTCCTGGTGTTGATACCGACTACTCTCCCTCTCTCACATTTACTTAATTGCTTTCTCTTTGTCAGAAATGATAATCACTCCTGTGTGGTGGTCGAAAAGCCAAACTGAAGGAAAACAAGACCCTGCCTCGACTAAAGGTCAGAGAGGCTGCAAGTTTTAGGCAGGCGAGAATACCAGAATATGTCAGAGGTAAATGTCAGTGCTGGGGACAACATGACGTCTGGACGAGGCAATAGTTTTGTGATAATTCAAATGAAAAGCCCAGTATTGTAAATGTAATTTCTTCCTTGTGTGCAATTGTTCCTGGAGACAAAGACTCCGGCATCATTGTTATTCTCAGAGAGATAAGTCTGGCTGGTGTTTGTTAATTGCCCAGAGAAAAACAACACAAGCTGAATAGGAACGTACAGAAATCGAACTCTGAATTCTAATTTTCTTGTTATACCTTAATGTCCCCATAGTGACAACATTCAGGCGTGAGTAGCAGGAAAATGACTCACAAAATCACAAAATGGGATGAATAACTGCTTTTAAAGGTTGAAATAACAAATGTCCTTTTGATGTGAATGCTTTCAAAAGTCCAAACGACAGCCAATCATTTTACAACTTCGCCCCATCATTTTTCTTATTGCTGGGTGTGGTCAGTGTTTTAGAACTCTGGAGCCTCAAGCTGAAGCCTCCATCCCACAGACGCCTGAGCACAGAACATTTAGCACGTACACAACTTACGTTGAGTGGCTCCAACTGCAGGAGATGTTGCTCCTCCCTTGTGAGGAGCTTGTAAAAATGGGCCATCAACAGGTTCATAGTTTACACTAAACCAATATAAACACAAACACACACAGGAGCCTGATACACACATTTGTTGTTGTGTTAGAGTTTGGATGATGTCACTGGATACGACGGACACTGTGCTGCAACACACACACACACACACACACTTGCACCCACACACTCATATACACACGCACTCACGTAAACCTCAGGGGTCCCCTGACTGGCCTGGTTCAAACAGCAGCTCTACTTTCCCACGCTTCCAAACTGGAGCACACTGTCCTGGAATAAGACACCATGGAAAGCTTACCACTGGCAACACTACTGGAATAAAGTGTCCCATGTCCAGACTGATGTGTCATCCCACTGGACACACACAATCTGAAGTGGAGGTCTCGCTCATTGTTCGAACCTAGGGAGCAGATGCTGCACATGCAGCCTGATGGATTACACGTAAACGTGGAGTCACGTTCATGCCTCCCATCTCCTCAGTCCACGCTCTGGTTTGCCCTCCTGGTGCAGTGCCTCTTGATTAAGTTGGACGGCTGGACGCTGATGTACAGTGTCACTGATGCCTCCAGGCAATGCAGGTGCTAACACTCAGAACGGGCCGCGGACTCTGCGGTGATTTGCATTGTTCCCACCGAGCTGCTCAGGGGCTGAGCAGAGGTGTGTGTGTACACTGGTGTTACATGACACATCCTCTGGGAATGAATTAATTTCCTCCTGCAGCCTGCGTGTTGTTGGCATCTGGCCTCGTGAGAATTCTCAGCTGTCTGCTTTGTCTTTTTCCAACTGTTGCTCCGTGTGCCAGGGCTCCTCACTACACCGTGAACTGATTATAGCTCCACTGGCCTCATTACTGTCAGAGGTGGGCTCAAACTGGGTAATAATCACAATAATAGCCGTCTATTACCGGGCTATTAGAGAAGATGACTTGCCCCTTATGAGCCCCCTCTGCTCGGTTGCCATGACGCTCAACGAGCCGAGCTGCAGCGGCCTCTGATTTTGGCAGTGAGTTACAATCCATGTCACGTGCCTACCAGTACACAGTGACAGACAGACTGACAGCCGTGGAAGCATGTACACATTAATACACTAATCACTTCAGCCATAGCCACAAACCACACAGCAGTAATAACGCTGGCGTTGGCTTTACCCCATTAGCTCAGTGTCAGTCACAGGCGCCATGTTTCTGGGTCCCAGAGCGCGCGTCACATTCGTGCCTGTAATTCTCAGATGATTAATAAGCAGCTGCTGCTCTGTTTAGGCTGAACCCATGTGAAATGGAAACTGTAAGTAAAATTTGAACAGAAAACAAGTCCCGAGTATAGCCCACACCAAGGCTGAAGTCTTTGTTACCTCTGTTTACAAATATGCAAACCAAAGTAAAACTTTAAACCTAGAGCGAAGACTGCAAGCTTTCATGGGCCTGTTCTATTTAAATTACTGTTATTTAACACTGTCTCAACTTCCTGAAATTGGTCTTAAAGTTTGAAAAGAAAAGTCTGAGGATCTCCTGCCTCTAAGCCTGGAGCTCAGTCTTAAAGACGTACTTTACCATTTCATATTTTTTTTTTTTCCTTCTTCCTGCATGTAAGTAATTTAGTTTGCTGAATTATCTGAGTTGGTAGTGGTGTTGGTTACAGCAGGAGATAATGAATCTAACTTTGAGTCATGAGTGGCAGCGGTTATTTTCATCTTAATAACACTGAATAATATATGGCACCTTGTCGCATGTGAACTAATAATTCCCACTGTGCGGCTGTGCGTGTGTGAATATGGAATGAGGGATTTAAGAGTAAGAGATGAGAAATTAAACAAATGAAGGAAAACATTTCCAAGCTCACGACAACATCTTAAAGACAGTAAAAGATTTAGAGAGAGAGTTGAAAATCCAGCTCCTGATATTTCATTTTAGAAGGCACATATTTTGATGCACATTTGAAATTTCCACCAAAAAAAGTCCAAGTAAAGTTTTAATGCTTGGTTGGGATGAAAACGTTTGATGTATCACAGCTCTAATGGAACAAAAGAAGAGAAATGGAAACAGATGGTTCCAATAAAGCCGTGCATCCATAAAGCATGAAGAAGGGAAGACGTCAGACATGTGTGTAGTAATGAGAAGATAGGAACTTTCCCCACATTAACAGCTGAAACGTTTCCATCACGTTTTCCACACAGGTTTCCATCGTCTGCTTTCTGCCTGAAGCTCTTTTATCACCTCTTCTTCTACAGCGGCAGCAGCTGAAGAATCAGCTTCATCTGCTCGGAGAGGCGGTGATTGGAGAAAATCAAGTCTGAATAAAGTTGACGTGCTGTCGTGAGTGACCGATCAGGATCTCAACGCAAACTGCTTACGACACTTTAATGTGTTTCTACGCTGTATATTCTGAATTTGAACAAGTCATTACTGTTGGTTTGAATTTCAAAATAAAAAGTGACAGCCCTAACACTGGCACAAAGCTTTTTTTTAACTAATTTATTATGACTTTCAAAGAATGTGACCTTTGATCTCTTAAAAACGTAACATCTCTTTTTTGGTTTTTTGTTGTCGCATTGCAGATGTTTGCATGTCTGTATGTTGGTGCTGGATTGTTTTGTCCTGCATTGTTGTTTGTGGCGAATATAAAATCCTCTTTTCAGCCGGTCAACGAACTCACTAACACCCACTAACATCTGGCTTTTGTCTGCAATGGGAATGGATCCGAATTCACTCACGGGTCAAATGACTCCGCAGCACAAACAGGTTTGGATCTGGCTGCCTGGCTCCGATCAGCAGCGGCGGAAACACGATACCTGGGTCAGAGCTCTAATTTGGCATGACAGTGAGGTGAGAGAGCAACTCAGTTGTCGGTGGTTTCTAAACATCGAACATGACGCAACAGGGAAAAGGAAAATAAAGGAAGAGTCTGGGGAGAGAGTCACCTACAGTGGAAGGCTTTAAATCGTCTCCTTCTGAGCTCACAGGGGCTTCCCTGAAACACAGCACACACCTCCTCACAGAGACATTCTCATGACCTCCAGCTTTTATGTGATCAGCTGTGAGCCATTTGTCAGGATGTTTCACAGAGTTGCTTTTTTTCTCTGCTGGGTTTCAGTGGGTGCACGGTGTCAGGACAGCACTATGAGCTCAGTGGGAACTAATCTTCACTCCTGGTCTTTACTTCTTATCTCAAATAATGTGAAAAAAAAAAACACAGAAGTAGATTGAGTTCACTATCAGATAAAAAAGAAAGAAAGCTTGCTGTTGAAATGTTTGTCTGTTCATCTCCCACTGACCAGTTTGTGATTCATGTTGGGCGCATGAAGCACGGCACCACTGCTCTCCAGCATTTTCACAATTAGTCTAAAATGTCAACTGCCCTATCAGCAGTAGCACAGACACCAAAAGAGAGGTTTGGTCCTGCAAAATGCCCAGGCTAGAAACTTTTGACATTTGCACCTTGGGCTCATAAGTTTTAGGCAGGAAGTGGACCGCAAACACGGGACCGGGACAGACGGGTGAAGTGATGGAAAAAAAAAAAAGACGCAAACTGGGCGCGAGGTCGTGCAAAACCTGAGAAACTTTGCAGCGACGTCACGGCTGTGTTTAGCTGAAGTTTGGAAATGGTCGTGTCAGCTAAAATCACTACAAGCTGCAGGAGAGCAGAGCGTCCCATCCCAAATTACAGACAGATCACGGATGCACCCCACTGGCCTTTGAAGTTGGATATGACTGGTGGGATGTTGACAGCGAGCACTAAACTGGAAAATTAAGAGTGCGTTACAAACTGTGTGCTAACTGCAGAGAGTGGCCTTTTTAAGCAACACACCCAGGTTTGAAACTGCAGGCGTCTCATGTTTCACACATATTCTGATAAACGCCGGTCATGGGAACTTTATTACGTGCCATAAATGGGTACTTGGAAAAGTCATGGAGTAACCACACACACTTAAATCAAGTAGCTGCCCCATCAAACTGTCACACAGCTTTCTTCATCTCCCAGAGGAGGTGCTGGGGAACACAGGGAAACGTTCTGAACTTAAATATACTGAAATATTGAGCCCGTTCTCACCCGCTGATAACACGTGTCTGTGGTGAACTAGTCACAAGTTGATAGACCTGAGTGCGTCACTTCACACCAGGCAATACTACACACTCCGTTTTCCAGTGCTCCGTCACATCTACCAAAGAGCAGCTTTCCTTTATGTGTTTTTTAAAAAATGAAAATCGTTAGTACGTTCTCTGCTCTCCAAATAATTCTGCAGCGTTTTCCAATATTTTGTTTCTCTGACTAAATTGATTCACGGCCACTATTCATCTTGTAAATGGTCAGTTTCAGGCTTAAAAAAAATGTTTTATTATTATTGTTTTCCATTTTGAACGATGTACCTGACACTACCCACATTATTGTTTATCAAACCATCCACTAGAGGACAGTTAAGACTTTCTGATGACTTGGCCCAAGTATTAAAAGTGTTTTAGGGAACTTAAAACACTAAAGGTAACTGTATTGGATAATAACATATTATCTCATGAAATACACTGTTTTTCTGTTCAGAAAAGGAACACATACTATACTAATGTGGTGTCCTCACATTAGTATAGTATGTGTTCCTTTGCCTGGGAGCTTTGGTTTAATTTTAGTTAAGACATATTTGTTAACAGAAGAATGTCTCCATACAGTGGATCTGCTCTTTAATTGTCATATAAAACGTTTACCTTTGTCTTTATTGCTTGTGAAAGTGCTGCAAGCAAAGAGACATCCTCCCCTCATAAACCAAACATCTGGTCTGATACCTTCTCATGCTTTTTATGAGGGTTGCGGAAACGCTGTCAGATTGTATGTAGACCAGCGCTTCACATGTTGAAACACTTTCACTTAAATTATTCGGCTAATTTGGAGGATAATTCATGGCCATGAGCCTCTAACCATTTCACAACAACGCAGGCTCCACCTGGGTTAATAACTGATCCCAAGGATTTATTATTCCTGTCTGGACGTCTGATACGAGCTGAGCATCATCCCACCTCGAAGAGCAGAGAGCAGAAATAACACTGTGTTAACTCCTGCTCATGAAAAGTTCAGCAGAAATTATCGATAAACTTTAGCGGGGGAGTTCGGGTGATAATGGTAATAATAATAATGTTTCAGCCGTGGCAGAATGTCCTGAGGGGACATTCAAATGGAAGTCAAGTCAACGTGTCCATGTTTGTTGGGACAAGCAGCCTCATAAACGTCAGGTGTGGGAGTGCGAGGTACGAGCTGTTATTCAGTGGTTGAGAGAAGCCACATAAAACAGTCTCAAAACAACAGGCAGGAGTGCATGGGAACACCAACAGAGCGTCTTCTTGCTAATGCACTTTTCATGTGAGCAATGGGTCAAACTCCACCAGCGTCCTCCTGTGCAGAGCCATTAAAGTGTTTATCTGGAGTTGAGAAGTTTAGTCGACTGATTTTAGTTTAGTGCTTTAGTAAAAACACAAACTTTGGAAGATATTTTTGGATTCCTCAAACTGTTCACATTAACTAATAAAGAAGGAGATTCAATTGATCTATATTTTGTCTCATCAAAGTAAAATAGAAGCACATGAAGCTGTGTTCACAGCCCCGTAAAGCTCCGCTCAATATATAAAGACCTTCTTTTTCACATTTTAAGGAAATACTTTGAAAACGGTCCTGTTATATTCCCCATAACACCATTATTTGCAATTATGCTTTAATTTCCTCTTCAAAAGTTTCTTCTCCAGAGTGGGTAAACATCACAGCCCTTACCCAATCGAGCCATCCAAACATGATGGCCAAATTGGCCCCAAAAACGACAGTGTGACCCTGGTGTTTAGATTGGATAAGAGCCATGAAGGACTTCCTCCAAACAGGATAAACACTGCCGAGCGACTGTTTATCGGAGTCCTCTGTTCTGTAAAATGGGAGAAACCAGGGAAACGTGAGAGATATTTTTCAAACAACTGGAGTGAGGATATGCACTGCCACCAAATCTCACATTTGCCTCACCAGCCTACCAGGGAAAAAAGTGCCAAAAAACCATCTTGGAAGTTTAATTCTTTCTCTCATTTGACACCATAATGGCAGGGCAATCAGTAGAAAACCATTTTAATTATTTATGATTATTTATTTTTAGCGAGTTTAATGAATCTATAACAAAAACCTCCTGCTCCAATCACCTCTCTATTGAACTGTGTGCTCAAGTGCAACCACACCTGTCCGTCTAATGACCGCGCAGCATGCGCTCTCCGATTTCAGTGCGGAGCTGGCCGCCCGCGCCACCGCAGTGCAGCGGTTTGAGCTCATAAACATAATCCACATCGACCCCTTCAATATATTTCCACAGCCAAATCAGTCTGGGTGTCTGCCCGTCTCTAATTCACTCTATGATTAGTTATCTGTTTCCTATAATTTTGATCCAAACTTCATGCCCATGAGAGAGTTGAAGAAATAGCACTGCATTGATTTATATATGTTCCCCTGCGGCGGGTAATGAGTCTCCTCCTCGCAGACCGTTGTTTGGTCTCTTCATATATGGAGACTCTGGGCAGACGTGAACTACAGACGTGAACTATTGTACTAGATGTTTATTTGTCTCATCTTGTATCTCGTATATTCACACAATATATATGTATTTCTAAGCCCTGTTCCTTTTCCTAGATATCTAAAAAAGTTATAGCGTTTAAGTTGGTTGTTTTTCAGAGATCAACATTGGATTCTGTTAGTTTAGCTTCATATAAACACAGGACATGTCAAAAAAAGGAGCCTCAAAAGTATAGGGCACGTGCCAGGTAGGTTTGTTCTTAAGAACCTATTTGACTTTTGTAAGAATGGGTTTAAACAACACGTCTTACAGCTGTGGCTTGTAGTGCAATTTCTGGACAATGGGAGGAAGTGGAGATGCTCCGTCCATGTTTATATGCATTCTGTGGTTATATCTAACACGATCCCAGCTAAACTCAAATTCTTCCGCTCATCCAACAGCTGTTGATTATTAAGCCAATTTCTGGGACATCCAGCCCCCTTTTCACCACCACAAATACATCATGGCGGTTTCATGAGGTTAAAGTCAGCAAGAGGTCCTGGCTCTGACAATTAAACAGCAGTTGGGATGTCAAGTGATGTTGTTGTTACGTTTGATAAACAGGCACATTCTGAAGAGATGTGACTGGGCAGACGTCGACCTTTGACACAGGAAAACTAGTCAGTGAACTCTTAACAGATGATTTCTGGTAGGAATAATGTGCTAATATCTATAATAATATGAAGCTGGAAAGGAACATGGCATCTGCATTGTTTTTTCTTGGAGTAACAGTGAATTTTAAGCAACTGAAAGCTACACATGCATCAGTGTAGTCCACACACACACACACACACACACACACACACACACACACACACACACACACACACACAGAAAGTCTTTGGCCCAGGGGGAAGCCAGATGTTGCAGTATTCAAATGAACCCTGCCAAACCCTAATTTGCTGTTTACAGGATGACTTCATCCTATCAGATCCCACATTATTTTATCCAGACGGAATCGATCCGTCATGCTGGGATGTGATTGAGCATCAGTGAAACTTAACTTCAGCTCTCAGCTTGCAGGGACTGAGGGAGGATCACCAGGGTGATGTCAGCCAGATCCATGAAAGCTCTGGTCCTCCTCAGAGAGTTTAACTGTGTTGTTAATGCTTCTGTTCTCTTTAATGGGTTAATCATCCAGTTCTCTCTGTTCACAGGTACTTTTTCCAAGGTTACCCACAATACTGACAGACCAGAATGTCACTGCAGCACAGCCCCATATTTCAAGTATCAGTGCAGACGATCAGAGATTTTAAAAAGCACCGACAACGTTTAGCCTTGTCAGACCTTGACTGACCCTGTTCAAAATCGGCTCTTTATAATGAGGAGAAAGGTCCTGGACATCCTGTCACACTGAACAGTTTCTCCACACCCTTAACCTCTGTCAGAGTAAACCCATTCAACGATGACACCAGTGACCAAGACTATTTTACAGCAGGACGTTCACTATTTTCTATTTGATTATATCTGCGTGCTACGCTGAAACGTTTCACCTGACAGCAGCTGCATTGGTGTAAATCCACACGTGGGATGTGACACAAGTTGCTCAGATTGCATCAGGTAATTACAGCGTTACTTTTATGTCTGAATTATCTGCAGAGGTGGAGAAATATTCAGATCAGCAGTGATTGCAGATGAAAGGCCGACATTAGTTGGAGATACGTGTCTGCTGCTTCTGCCATTTCTCCCAAGACATCAAACGCAAGTCATTAATAACAATGAGAATCTTTTCTTTCACCAAAACTGTGGAAGAATTTGCCCTAATGACACTGGTATAATAGCAAAATGTTTTTTTTTTCCCACTTCAGAATCCCTTTCCCCTTTTATTGGTGTCCAAGGACAAATGATTTGAGTGACTTCGGTTATTCTTGTACACAAACAACAAAATGTCTTTGATGCAAAAACAACAGGGTGAAACCTCCTAAGTGACAAGAGAAAATGACTCATGATTCACTGAGCATATTTATCAGCTCGGTCTTAATACTGCCGCTGCCTCCCCCCCCCGATTACGACTGCACAGACTCTGGCTGCAAATATCCAGGATGGCAGTGTTTGTATCTGAGATCTCCTGGCTGCGCCTGTGGACAGTGGGAGGAAGTGTAGTGTTGAACCAGATCCAGCTTCATCTCTGCTGAAATCACGATGCTGTTGAAAGAGGTCAGAGGAACTCGTGGGAACATGAAAACATCTGGAAACTGAAACTCTCCATGAGAAGGATCGATTGATTCACCCTGCACAGCGTCAGCAGCACCTTCACGATGCTCAGGCATTTCCCTGCTTCACAGCTGGTCTCGTGGGACAAATGTTAAGTTTGCCAGCTAGCTTTTGATTTGTTCATTATCATGAGTCAACGCCAACCCCTTCAAATCATATTTAGTTGACTCTGACAAATAAATTTTTTTTAAAAAAGTTAATAAAAAGAATGAGAATTCCGGTCTTCAGCTTTCAGATTAGATTCCATCCAATTTATTTCAAAAGTCAAGTCTGGAAAGAGACAGCGGCACTGACAAGTCTGATGCAACCTGACTCTTCTAACATGAGTGAGTGGGGAAAAAGAAAAAGCTTCACAATCAATAACAACCTTGAACAATAGTCCTGCAATAAAGCCTCAATATTTAATATTTTATATATATTATACGTATATAATTTTTCAACTATATGCAAGGTATTTTAATAGCTACTTACTAACTACTATAGACCTTTAAGCTGCATGGACCTGTTCCTGATGCTCCACGTTTGATATATCTTATGTGTTGAATGTATGACCTTCTCTTGAAACTCAGATTTGGTCTCCGCTGCCTCCTGAGGGAAATACTGGACTGTTCAGTAGCTAAACGCTCCACTCTGTTCACCAGCTGCTCTGCGACCGCGTCTGGTGGCCGTGCAGGCAGTTTACAGTGGGATTTAAGAGCTTTGGAAATTGCGGGACAGACATTTAAATCAAGTGTGGGATCTGCTGACAGTTCTTGGCAAGAAGCTGTGCAACTGCAAAAACGTTTCATGACATTCACAAAGTCAAGTGGTGCAGAAACCATTATTCCGACATGAGGAAACTCATTTTCTGTCTTCCGCCTTTAACAAGTCTGTTTGCTGAGTCGGTGCTGGCTCCCGTTTGCCTTCACAAGGTGCAGAGGCGGGTGGAGGGGGGGGGGGGGGGGGGGCACAGGGGGGGGGGGGGGGGGGGGGGGGGGGGGGGGGGGGGGGGGGGGGGGGGGGGGGGGGGGGGGGTCACAGCCAAGTCATTTCCGCTATTTGGATTAAACCCTGTGAAAACGTCCCGGGAGGCCAGAGGACTCATTAGGTGCGGTGACTCCACCGCCGCAGGAGGTGTCACAGGGAAACCAGCTGACAGGTCCTTAAATATAACACGCGCTTCCTGTGACCTCCCAGCCGGACGAGCTGCTGGGGCGTGATCGCTGCCCTGCCTCCGAGGCCAATATGTCTCCAGTCACCGTTTGAAAATGAACGAACACACACACACACCTATACAGCACAGAAACACCAAATACACTCTCTATATAACTTTATATTCAAAAATTAATCAGACAGCATCAGGCAGACCTGTGACGCTTTAAACCCACTGACAGCAAAAGAGCATGGGAGACTGTGTTCTCTGCTTCTCTCTGTTAGATTGCATTCCACCAGCTTCCTGTGTGTGAAGAAACAACAAAGCAAATGTTTCCCTTTTCAGTGGGCTGTCAGGGGAACAAGTGGTTCTCCTCTACATGTTGTTCTCCGAGTGATACAGTGCTGCACAACAACACTGACTCAGAAAACCTGTGTCTGGTGTTTGAGGCTGCTGCTGTGGAGGCAGAGATACAATGCGCTGCCAAAACACAAAAAACAGACAGAGAGGAGACAAAGGTCTGCTACCTACTGTGTCTCCTTTCCCTTAACTGACTCAAATCCATCCAAAAAAAAATGGAAACATGATAATTGATAATTCCTCAACAACAATAAGGTGATCCAGGTGACCGGAGACTTCCGCTGCCTCAATGGTGATGTTAACATGGGCCCTGTTCACCTTGGTCTCATAATAATCTGTGGTAGAGAGCAGTATTAGCTCGACAAACTGCTCACCAGGTTTACATTAGGCATTAATAATCAGCACAGCCCTGATGTGGCTGATTAGTCAAACACTGTAGTGCTTGCCCTTTGTATCACGGCCTGAGGCAGCTCTGCTGACAGATGACTCAACACAGTGTAATAATAAACACAGGACACAGGGGGAAACATGAGACCCCACTTGACTTCCAGTCCTCATAGGTAATCCATCATCACTGTGTGACCGACTAACTTTCAGGGACCCGTGTAAAATACAGCGTCGAGTCTTAGAGAACGCGCCCCTTCCCCTCCAACACAAAGCATCGTTTCCCGCCATCTCTGCCGGCTCATTGGAGACAAGAAAGGCTACAGGGAGCAGTGGGCGGAGCACCAAGTTTGTCCTCGTCCTCAGTCAAGTGCACCGTCCCGATCCCAAACATCATTTATCATGATCCAGCCCGCGCTGGTATGTGAACGTCCAGCTGTATCTGCGTCCCTGTGTTTTTATTTCTGACCTACACAGTGCAGGCACCCAAACACAGCTCCAATGACTCTGACAGAGACGACAAAACAAACAGGCCACTTTAACCGGTTTGTGTTTTTTGGCTTTTGCTTTGTTTGGCACCAAACTCATGCGTCTCATTTCCTGTCCATTGGATGACAGAAATCTTGGTTGTATCCAAGTTTCATATGGAGTTTCCATGGTTGATTTATGCAGCACGATGCCACCACTTCCCCAGCGATTCACAAGAGAATTAGCCCAAGTCCAGCTGTGCCATAATATTTACATGATAAATCGTTAGCTTGTGTTTAGTCTGTGCTCAAATGTGTGTCATGGAAGTGTAATGTTTTCCCCATCACATTTTGGCAAATGTGAGTTATGAATTTAAACAGTAAAAGTCATGAATAGAAGTATGAGTCCATCAGGGGCATAGCTGAGAATTAGTTCCATCCACTTTGACTGTAAAATGATCCAGAAAGTTTTAATAAATCAGAGTGAAGTAATCTGAAGATGACTGCTTGATCAAAGTCTGTGTTGACTGAGGGCAAAGAGCAGAGGGAAATTATGCTTGGAGATAAAACTGAGAAAGTGAAACCTGCCTTTGAATGTGTGATATCTTCCATATGGGGCTGTGCTGCTTGACAGCTGTAGCATAACAAAAGAAGCTGATCCTCTCCAGACACGGCTGTGCTGAATATAATATATGAGGGTCAATATGGCTGCTTTGGATCTTATGTATGTTGGATCATAACATCGGAATGGCTAAAACTCTGTTTCGTTATGCTGACAAATGCATTTAATGTTTCCCTCAGATTCTTAACATAACAAATTACATCAATGGCCAAGTCACAGAATGCAACACATCAGCATTCCAGCCACAAGGGTCACAAAATAAGAAACATGCTTTTAAAATGCTAGCGCCAAATGTTTCACATCTGTAACATTCAATGCATCGGTTTCCTAAAACAAAGGTTTGTTGGTGGTGGTATACGACAAATTCAGAACTCATCTTTGTTTCATGCCCACATCCTTCACACTTAAAGCGTGCATTCCTTTTAAATCCCCACAATAGTAGAGCGTGATCACAGCATTCCACGCAAAGGACACAGACAATGTAGCAGCGAGAAAATATAACCTCAACTATCTGAAGAACCCAGTCTCAACCCTGAACTGAACTCTGGACAAGGCAAATGTGCTTGTCTTCATCAGTCCACCAGAACAGCATGAACCATGCAACCATCCCTCTTTGGCCGAGTTACACATACTTACAAATGATGCTCCCTCATTTTATTTTAATTAGCAAATGTTTGGTGAGTTACTAATGGAAAATTAAATGATTTGAACTTTGCCACAGAAACATACAAAAAAATCTTAACTGACTTGACACACTGAGTATGACTTCTCCAACCAAAATGAATTTATATTAGGTTGAACATTTTAATTACATAGAGATACCCAGCAAAGAGATTTCAGCGCTTGTTATTTTTCATATTTCTGTGTCGGCTTCTCTTCAACACTAGTTGCAGTTTGCTGATTTAAATTCAAGGCAACGTCTTCAGGAGTATAGCTCCCCTCAGATGACCCACAGTCTCATAGACAGAAGATAAGAAGCCATCATAACATCAGGTAACATAAGGAGAAGTAGGTCGCATTAAGGATATGAACCTCAGCTCTGTGTGTGTGTGTGTGTGCGCGCGTGTTCTCAGCAGCCTCTGCAGATAAAACTCCCTTATCTCTACTCCATTTACAGCCGCCATGCCTTGGTCTGGGTTACACCGACTGCCGCCTCAGGGGAAATAAGGATACGGCTCTCAGGTTCCCAGCAGGCCCAACATATGGGAGCTGCTTTTCATCCAGTAGAGATGAATTCATCCCAAACTCATCTCCTCACACAGATTAATTTGGCAGACATGGTGAGGCAGGTGGAGAGTGCTGAGCGGCATCTGTGTGTGTGTGTGTGTGTGAGACTGATGTGGGTGCTTCTGTACCGCTGAAGGCCTAGGTGATGAAAAACCTAATGAGATGTCAGCTTTTTGCTCTTTCTTGTCATATCTTTGTTATTTTAAGTCTCAGAAGTGAGGTAACTAAATTCATAATTTAACGTAACAGTGTAAATCTTTACCGTGGCAAGTAAAACATTCAAAGAAAGTGGAACGAATCTAGTCTTCATTTTCACAGCCATTAGATTTTCTCTGACTTGAGGACCTGAAACTGTTTCGAGTGAAAGCAGTGTTTTGAGACAGCTGATTTACTGTGTGAGTGTTAAATGTGTTAAGTTGTGTTTAAATGCTGTGTCCATCGTATCATCCTTTCCCAGTCATTATAACCATTTGAATTTTGTGATATATACATTTATTTGGCAAATGATTTGGGATGTGTGTAGTGGACAGTTTGTTAGCCTTGTGTTTTGATCATGTTGCACATGTTGACCACGAGTGAGACGAGGTTCTACAGGGCAAGTTGTTTTCGAGTTGAAGGAACAATGTTTTACACTGTACCCTTGTTTGAGGTGTAGAGGTAGCCCAGGGCTAACTCTGCTCTGTTAATCAATGGAGAGAAAACCTTGGGCCTCTTCAATTGAATGTCATCCTTTTTTAATGATGGTGGACAAATCTAACACCGATTCTGCAGCAAACGTATACATCGCCTTGTGCTCTCGACCAGTTGACAGATGGTCAGAAGTTCAAATGAACCTGCTCCGCTCTGTTAGGCCTAAATTCAGAACTGAGAACAGACCTAGAAAACAACAACAACAACAACAACAGAGGAACTGGTTCAGCCTCCAGGCCACTGGCTCAGCTGAAAAATGAAACCATATGGTAACAAACACAATCCGCCTTCATCATCCAAACCAACCAATACAGACATTATGTGCGGTGGCTTCCTCCAGACAGAAGTCAAACGCTTCGCTGCTTTTCTGCTCTGGGCAGGATGGAAGCAAACGTTAATGGAGAAATAAAAATATCCAACATGTCTCAGTCTCTCTGGAGAAAAAGTATCACACTAGAAATAAAGGTCTTCAGCTAAACTTGTAAATAATTGTATAAATAATCTGCAGTGTTTAACTCCCTTCAGACTACAGTTATTATTACACAGCCATTTGGTGTGTTTTTAGAATTTATCAGACTAATACAGAAGTGCCAGCGCTGCTTATTTACTGTCAGACTCATGGAATAAAACAATAGGAGACCAGGAATAATGCAATGCCCATGAACAGGACTTTGAAGCCCCTAAATAGCATAAACACAATTTCAAACTATCAAGTACTCCATCTCCAGTGGCTACTTGGAAAACAATTAAAAATGGATATAAAATAATGCATTGCTTTTCAAACTAAATATCCTTTGTCTGCAATGTTTATTTTATCCCCTGACTAATGACCACTGGAGCAATAGTATATGCAATATTCACAGGATAATTGGAGATGCAAATGGAACGAAAATACGCTGAAAGACGATTATTTACACACTGTGGCACGATGATATAACCGTCCTTAGAGTCAGTGTTTTCCTCTGTGCAGAGAAACCGGGGACCTCAGAAACCTCATCAAAGACACGAGGACTCCTTAGACCGGCTGCCAACTTGCTGGTGTACGCTTTGCGGCAGAGGTTAATAACCACTGTGGTCGCATTCTGATGGGTTTCCAAGGTTGATGGGAACCTGTGTGTGTGGAAACCCGACAGAGGGAGGAAGAGACAGACAACATGGCACTGACCCTGGCTCACTGTCAGACTGCTGTTTTGTTTTCCTTCTGCACTGTTGCTCCTGGTATAGTTAACAAACCAGCGACCTGGCAGCACCTGCAGGAATATTACAGGACTGGTCGTCTGGGTTTGAATGAGGCAGCACTACTGCACTGTCCATGGCTCAAGTAATTGTACTTTAAAATCTGCAAACTTCATGGAGCAGTCTCTGCTTCCAGCCGAGAAAGCCACTTCTGCTTGACAGAATGTTTACTTCAGCTAATTGTATCGCTGTCACTTCCTCTCTGTATATAACATCTGTTGTGTTTGTTGCCTCTATATCGTTTTATTTAGTCAAACAACAAGGAAACAGCCCAAAACACTAAGACCTACAAACACTCGCTCGCAAGCTCAATGATTATTTGCTCGGATGCATAATTCAAGATGCAACGCCAGGTAACATTAGATTGAGCTACAACCCTAAAATGCTAAAAAGAACTTTGGAGCATTGCTCTTTTGGTCAGTTAGCCCAGGTTGGATAATTGCCTCGGCATTGTGCACCTCTAAAACTGAAGAGAGATTTATCAACCATTATAAACAGTGTAGGTGCAGGTTCACATCTGTTGTTAAATACAGTCATTAATACAGTACAATTTACTAATTCTGCATACATAACTACCACATAATGAATGAATTCCACTGAGCCGTTCCCAGTAGGGCTCTGGAATCATTAGATACTGTATTTTAATTACACACAGCACCAAGCAAGACCCTGCTCCTGCTGCTGAGGCTCAGATTAGCCCTCTCTATGTGACCCTACTGCTTTAGGTGGAGGGTGTTGTTCTCTTCCGTGTTTGCACATGATTAGAAAACACTGGCGATATAATATTTAATTAACAGATGAAGCTGCTCTGGCAAAGGTTTCAACTGAAACTACAGCCTGATCTCCAGGTCTGACTGAGCCGCCCTGTGGTGAGTACAGAGACGATCAATGAAATCTAAAATTGCTTCACAGTCAATTTTACAGACAGGAATAAAATATATGAAGCTGAAATTACACTTACACTTTCCTTCTTTCGGTTCTAAACAGAGACCCCAAAAAGCAGTAAATGCAGTGTCCACTCATGAAGTTCAGCAGAAACATCTTTGGTTCAGGAGTTCAGTGTGAGGAGTCCTGGTTGCCCTGGATTTGGAAGTTATGCTTCACTGGGGTCATTTTAAGTTCTATATGTTCTGAAAATATGCAATGTGCTTTCTCATTCCTGACAAACTGGGGGACCAAGCAGCAGCCACAGAAAAAAAAAAACACGGCCAACACGAGGGAGAAAAACTCACAGGCGCCGCGACTTGATTAGACAGATGACGAAATGAAACAACAGACAGAAAACAAATAACGCCGTGTCGGTGTCGCCTTCAAAAACACCCAAAGGGACGATGTTGGAGACGAGTGACACTGCTCTTCTCCAGAGATCAGCTCCTCCCACCGAACCCCTCCCATCTGCTCTGTGCCGAAAACAAACAGATTTCTTGGAAAGCTGCATCTTTAAATGCTCCTGTTTTCTCTTTTAGATGAAGAATATTCAACATGTTGTTCACGCATCCAAAACACATAACCGCCTCCCCAAAGAACCGGCCCATGGTGCAGCATACTGGCATGGACAGGAGCTGATGTGCAAACACAGACTAAAGAGTGGCCTCCAAACTCTCAGAAGTCAAACTGATGTGCAGGAAAGCGGAGTGGACGGGGGCCCTCGTCATAGCCATGTCCTCCCGGGACGTGATGCTGTCTCTCGAAGACAGTTGTGTTGTCCTCCCTACTGTGCGCTCCGATCACAGCGTCGGCGTTTTGAGGCTGATTAAATGCCAAACACACTGACTGATCAGCACACCCGTAGCTCTGGCATGGGTTCACTCTCATAAAGCTTTTATTAGAAAGCGACGCATTATCTTGTCTTATTATGGTCTGCGGGGAAGTGAATGGCCCAGTTTTATGGTCCTTTCTGTCAGCTGCTCAGCACTACATCCGTTGCCTTGTCACCCTCATGCACTCTTCTGTCGCCCAGAGAGATCACTATTTTTCCCAGAGCGTTTAATTTTTTATGTCTTCCTTCCTCACACACAAACACACACACACATACGGACACTTCCCTCCACCATCTCCAGATGTGATATCCAGAGTGGTGGACTGACTGCAAATTATTCAGGATGTAATTAGCCAGGAGGGAAATCACATTAGACGATCTTAACTTAGACCTCTGGGAAACTTAAAGCACTTCATCAAATAATGGGCCAGGCAACCAAATAATTTCCCTGACCCATTTCTGCTCTCCCACAGGCAAGAGGTGTCTCAGCCGCTGTGAGGAAATGACTCATATTTCACATTTGATCCTGCAGCCGACCAGGTTAACTAAAACCAGTGCAAATACGTGCTGATGAGAGTCTCTCAGGTACTTGTAATACAGGTTTTCAGTCGTTTAATTGTGATGTCACTTGATTTTTTTTGGTAATTCATAAATAAAGGGAAGCCTATAGGAACTTCAGATCACACCCAGCTGCTTCTACCAGCGTTCTGCAGCCGATCCCACTTTGATCATGTAATCCACCTTGATTCTTCTTCACCAGTCAGCTCAGCACTACTCAGCCCGGTTTCCCCTGCACCCAAATACACAAAACTGCAAACTCAACAAACGTTTCAGCCCAATCATTATAATAGCATGTGATGGTAACTGCCCCACGAGAACCATAGAACTCTGGGTAAAATTCAGATATCACAGCATCTTCCTGGATCAGTGAATAGTGACGGGTTAATGGGGAGCTGCACAGGGACTGGTGAGTTATAGTTGGAGTAATTATGTGAATAATGGCAGGGGGGTGATAAGGGAATCGAAACAGGATACAGCTCGCTGTTTGACTTTGTTTCAAAATAAAGCAAATCTCAGGGTGGGAGTCGCAGGAACACAGTGTGTTGTTAGGGAGGCTCGCTGCGAAAACACGAACCACCTGTTCCACATCCACAGCCCGAGAACACGGTGGTGTCCAGGCCCGACCCCCCCCTCACTTCACATCAGTCCTCAGTCCCACGTGGACATACACTATATCCTAGCTGCATGAAACGTGTCCCTCTTAGCAGGGAAGTGAATGTTCCTCTTGATGTGCCGTCCCATCACTGTGAATACCATGCTATTAAAACATTCCCACTTTATCCACAACTGTTCTCTCCAGCTTTTTGCTGCATCACTCAGCACCTCCCCAAACACAGCCCCGATATTTCCGCAGGCCTTCTGGACGCATCGACAGGAAAACATTTCCAATTCTTGTCATTTGCGATGTGTGGTTTTCCCCCTCCTTTTTGAAATAATCACATAAAAAGGTATATTCCTCTTCCTCTCACGACCGTTGTTTACCCACAGACAATGGTTGCCTTTATTTCCCTCATAAATCTCGTTGTCAGCCACTGACTGGTAGATTGAGCAGACAAAATGGGCTGCTACTCTGAGCCTAGAAGGAGTTTGTTCCACGACATTACACCGCTGTTTGCAGGATGCCCCCATCCTGCAAAGAGGGTGCTCCTGTTCCAGCAGGGAGACAGGAGGCAGGACATAGATCTGGGAATGCAAGGTCCCGCTTTGCATGGCTGCAGGACATCAGTCGTCATTTTTACGATATGCCCGGGGTCACTTGTTAGCTCGGCTTTGCATACTGAGGACACTATAGAAGCTTTAGCATTTGAGAGCACAATGAGACAGTTTTTTTTAAATCCTCTTTTGTGGAAACCCTGGAACGCCGGTGTTGATACGACTCGGTTCCAAGACAGAGCAAATACACTTATCACCGTCTGCCAAGTCTTGGAGATTATTTAACCTCCTGTTAGTTTTACTGGGTCGTTGCTTATGGTGTCTGTATATGTGCTGATTCATTCAAAGTCACGCTGTGGGATCCCTGCAGGCTTTTGTCTCTGCTGCCCACCATTCAATCACGTCAGGAGCTTTGACAGCTTTGAGGATTGAGGTGCACCTCGCGACCGAATGGGCTATGAAGTGCACGGCAGCTGGTGTTCTGACGGCTAATGGCCGATGCTAGAATGCGCCCGACACTGTTACACTCAGCCCCGGCCTGCACGGTCGCCTTGAAAGCCAAATCTTCTGAAAGGCATTTGTGTAATATAAGACATCTGGATAAATGAGCGTGTTCGCGTTGCTGTCCTGTGTGATCCCAGCAGATGGAGCAGAGGGGAGAAGGAAGGCTGCACGGGGCTGAAATGAGACAGAGAGAAAAGGCTGCGAGAAAGCGCGAAGGAGCCGTGTGGACAAGGACAGACATATAAGACATATGAGCGATCAAAATGAAGCAAAATGCAGAACGATGTTTTGTCTTCTTTCCATCAGGGTAGGTGAGGTAAGCTGCGGCTGCAGGGAAGAGAATGTTTTGTCCTTTTGTCCACCATCAAAGTATAGGTTCTTTGAGGTCCCACATTCAGCTGCTGATGGGCTAAAGGGACTTTGGGTCTGAGTATTAAGTCAAAGACACCTAAATCGAACCAACTAAAATAAATGGTGAAAGATATTCCGATCTGCCTGTTCATTAAGGGAGTGGAATCCAGTGGGCTCTGGGAACAGTTAATCCCTTTTCAAGTTAGGGGAGAAAAAGAATCAAACACATAACTTGACAATGTTAAAAGAAGCCATCACGTTAACACTGGGAGCAGACAGGAAATCTATTTGCACCCAACAAAATCAACCTCAAAGAGGAATGTGCACAACATGGATATTTCCCTCAGGTCACCTCACATCACTGTTCTCGTCCCGTCTCCTTTTAATTTGTCCTCATGTCACTTCATTATGGCCCATTGATGACAGACGGCTGACAACACCAGGTCATTTCAAACCATTACACTGACGATGAAGGTCACTTGTTCAGACGTCTTGTTCTACAGAGGCTTTCAGCTTACTTTTTCTTCGCTATGACTTTAATGAGTGACAAACGCTGAAAAAATGGGTTTGTGGAAAAAGCATTTCAAGATGCATCCAATGTAAAAATGAGTAAACTCTCCCCTCCCTGGGGCAGCTGAAATGTGTCCCCCTCCCCTGCTTCGATATGGGCTCAGAATACAGGGGAGGCCTCTCAGGTAACCAGAGCCGACTCTTTGGACTGCAAGGCCGGGGTTTTGAGAGAGGTACATGATGGCCAACTGTGACTTCCAGGCAGGCCTGACCGTCTGGGAGGCAGTGACAAACGACGGCCATATCTCTGCTGGACCCCCTTTTTATACTCATAACATTATCCTGTTAGGACACATTTGGGACTTTGAGAGGGAACAACTTATCCTGTTTCATTTGCCGCTTTTCAGGTTTTCACCCTCTGGAGGAAACCGGTGTGTGTTCATGTGAACAAATGGCTGCAAAACTGCAAACCTGTTTTTGCAGCTTCTGACCATGAGTGATGAGATCTGTTTCTGTAATCACCTCCTACATCTTTAGAAACACCATTAAATACATTTTTCCACTGGCATATGTTCAAAAATTATCAGCAAGGCCACAGACTTTGGTTCCAGACTCCCTTTGCTACTATAAAAGCAATGCCACTTGCACTTTATCGCCTCAGCTACATGTGGCCGAATGGTAGTTGGCCGGCCTCAGAGCATAACTGTACACACTGGAAATAAAAACAACTGGGGTGAAAAGAAAATGATATTTGTGTGCAGTGTTTAGAGGGAGTGATGCCAGCAGCACTCCCCTGACACTAAAACCGCCACACCAAGATAATGATGCTGAGTCCACGTGAGAGTAATGCAGGCCTCACTATGAATGCTGAGCTTTCAAACAGCCTCCACCATCTTTACTCTTAACTTGACTGTCACACACAGGGTCATGTGATTTGCCTCACTGACTCCGAGGTGGACCAGTGATCCGGCCACTGTGGATTTTTCACATTATAGTTAAATGGGGCCGTTTGGCAGCCTGTGTGTGTTCTCACACTGTGCATCAGCGACAGAGATCAATAGGACTCATTCTGTTTCATTGACTTTCAATCACCTTCCTCTGACTTCCCCTGTTGCCCCAGCAGCAGACAAACCTGACTCATTACAAGCCCAGGTAAAAGGTAACCATCCTCTGCAGCTGATGCATCATGGGCAAAATGATCTCATCCTGTCCGCGGTGCTGTAACATGCTGGTGTTTGTGCAGTAAATCTGCCTCCCCCCTTCTCCACAGCTAACCTTTCCTGTCAGACAATATTGACTCACTCGAATCCTTTTGGCTGCGGCAAATGATGAAGTTTCCGTAGAGATTCTAAACTTATAATTGTAATAATTTTTATACAATCCAATATAAAAGACCAAATAAGAAGATGACTTTCTACTCATTGTACAAAACAAAATCCTGAATATATTTTGTTAAAATAATATATTCTATATGTATAAATCTTCTGCAACAAAGCTGCAAAAGTTTTATATGGTAATCTGATTATTAAGGGGCTGTGGTGTTTTCCCCATAACAGCGAGTGTGTGGCCTAAATAAATACTGATGTGTGTGAAGTCATTAACAGGAAATCCTTTGGAGCAGTTAGTGAAACTAAGAGCATTAATGTTCACTTTGGTTTCACATTGCGTTGTTACCAAGTGTGAATGGTGCGGTGGTGAAGACTATATTTTACTAACAAAGTTTGCAGAGGTGTTGAACCATCTACACTGACACACTGGACGACGGTTGTCCAGACAACTACACCAACAGAGCGTTCCTGAGATAAGCATCACGGTGCAGACCTGCGGCCGGGGCCAGCGTTTACAACACACAAGCCATCTGTTCCATTAGTCCCCCCCCCCAAAAAAAAAAATTGCGGCAGATCAACTGAGCAACCGCAAAAAGAAAAAGAAAAAGATTCATCTCCCTAGGAAAATATTCTGGCTGTGGACACAGGGTCTGCCTGCTGCTAAGCACACAAACACAGATGAGCCTTTGCTGTCTCCCTGGCTTCAAGTGAAAGGTCAACTGGGGCCATTTATCCTCCGCCCGCTCCTGTTCTCTCCATCGTCTCCACAGCGAAAATCATCTGAAATGTTAATCTACCACTGAGCAGCGCTGTCATTTATCAGGTTTCAACAGATCTGAGCCCACATGCTTTTGGTTCTGTTATCCGCTAGTTTTCATTAATGGTGTCTGACCCAAAGCGCTCCACACATGACGCCTCTGATGGTTCCGGGGTCGTGAATCTGATTGTTCTCAAAGAGAGAAAGAGCAACAAGAGAACAACATGAAAACAGTGGGACATTCAGAAACTCATGCAGGAGTTTTACTTTAAAAGTTTCTCTTCAGATGAAAAATCAGCAAATAGATCATTTCCATGTAAGTGTTCATCTCCGCGGTTAAGAGCTAAGGAGTGTTCTGAATCCTCCGAAAGATCAAACGCTACCGTCTTTATCCTGACACAGCTCGGTTCCGGCTCTAGATTTGGATACTTCATCACTTTTGACTGAGTATAAGCAATTTCCATCAATGGCAAACCTCCAGGTTTCCTACTGTCCTTAAGTGTCACTTGTCATCACTAATATTTCAGAGCAGTTATCGGGCGGCCTGATCTTTGTTTCACTATCGACTGCTGTGTTAACATACAGAGGGGATCGCAGGTTTAATGTGAGGTGAGGATCCATCGTGAAGCCGTCTTTGACTGTCAGTCACTCATCAATATTAATAATAAGCGGAAAGAAGCAACATGTCCTCATGCAGTCCTGTATGATACAGAAGTTATGGGAATGCAAAGACACAGAAATTACGCGACTCCAATTAAATCTGCATGAAGCCATATTTCAGCCATCCCCATATTTCAATGAAAACCTGCTTGAAGTGCAGAAGTGCAACATATGGATGAGGCAGTAATTCCCAACTGGCGTGTCTGTAGACACACATATGCTTGTGCATGTTTTGCTCATGAAGTTGATGGAGATTGAGCCATTAAGGGCATTATCACCATTCTGCTCAGGAGGACAACTGATGGCGATGAAAACAAAGAGAAAACCCCACATCTCAACCTGTCTCTTTGCAATTTGTCATTGTTAGGACGACAGCAGCAGCACTCCATAGCGCGTGTGTGTGTGGTTAAGTATCCCTCCATTGCACACTGTATTTCACTAAGGGAGGCAATTTACGATGATGTGAGGGAGATAAAGCTCGGGGGAAAGAGAGGAAAACACAAAACGTTGTTGGAAGGAAGCAAATTTTATCTTGGCAGAGCGGGTGGCCTGAGGGCTGGTGGACTTTTTGTATTCCAGATGCTGGTGGAAAATGGGCTGCAGCCTGGATATTACTGAGAAAGTAAGAAGAGAGTGCTGGGCCCCTGCACACGTGTATGTTCTTCTACATTTAGGAATCTCCAAACAACTTCATTGTCCACTTGTTAACACGCACACGCACGTCCGTCCGCAGGTCTGATTTCCTGTGTGTGCATGCGTGTTTGTATGAGTCCGAACCCCTGAGGGCCTGTCCAGGCCATAGTAGTGAGCACAGAGCGCTGAGTCAGTGCATTAGCGTCATGGCAGATGCATCCTCCGGTCGCTCCCTTGGCGTTCGCTGCTCGCCTGTAGAGATGCATTCAGCTGCAGCCAGCGGCACTTTGCGTGATGAGCCTGGGCAAATGCCTCAATAAGGACTGATGGCATCATTCAGAGGGAAGGAGGGAAGCAGCAGAGGAAGGGAGCGGTGTGAGGAAAGAAAACAAAAGGAAGCAATACAGAGGGAAGGCTGGAGAGATGGCAACAGCTGAAAATATCAGGGATACTGGCGTACGGCGAGCAGTGTGTGCGTTCCTGTGAACACGCGTCTGACCGTCAACGATGGCACAGGCACCTCATCATTACCCTGAGGAATTTATAATGACACACGTGGAAATAAATAAGCCCATTTCAAAGTCAGACTGGATCAATGAGCGGAGCTTCGCTGGCAGCTGAGTCCGTGGCACGTGTCAGGCAGTGGCACGCGTTTAAAACCTTCACTGAGTCCTGCTGCTGACAGGGGGCCACAGCACCGGGTGCCATCTCATTAGCCCTTCAGATCCATATTGCTTGGACTCATAGCTAATTAGTCGCTATAGGGAGCCACGCACGGTGCCAAGTCAAAGGTTTATCAACACAGAGGGGATTTATTGCCATGGAGATCGCTGACGTCTCACGTGGTTAAATAAACACATTGTTTTGCCACAGAATTGTTTATTCTACAGTTCAGATGCTGACCTCAGATCAGTGAAAAGAGCCAGAACATTTCTGCCTTGATTTATGAGTATAGGTAAACTTAATGACATCACTGAGTTGTCATCGCCTGCACGTGCCTCAGTTCAGGGAAGACGACGTGCATTTTTTTACAAAGACGTGATTTCTGCATAAGGCTGAAGCCTGATGGCAGCATGTCCTTCCACTGGAAATTGATGCCGACAGGAAGCTTCCTAATCAGGAATCACCTGCCGACCCGCTGCATCCACTTCCACCGAGCTTGATTATTTCAGCACTGATTTCTGGCAGCGGCACAACAGTGCATGACTTGACTGCGAATGATCCGCGATGTGAGACGACGACAGGCGGCCTGGACTGATAATTAAGATGGAGAGGAACTACTGGGTTGCAGAATGTCAAGGGAAGTTGTGGGATTAAGAGGAAATAACCAGATAAATTATAAACGGGTACTTGTAACCATCAAGTATGTTCTTCAGTCTGTAGAAGACACAGATGCCTCTCGAAGTGCCATCAAATTAACACGGGTCAGAATCTCTTCAATGGTTGCTAAAGTCTGATCTTTCACTGTGTTTTCTAGAAAATGTCCCTCCCAGCAGAATTACAACACTATATCAATAAAAACACTCACATTATTCACCCAGAACCTCACACAGGTCCAACTCTGAAGTTGTGAGTGATATTGATGCTGCAGCTCCTGTAAAGATCAAGCTGTCTCCAGTGAGACAAAACCAAACAACACTGACAGAAGCTCATGGAGACAGGACGAATCCAGGTCGTGAAAATCGAAAAGAAGCTGTCTGAGTGCGTCAGCAATAAATGACAGCTCAGCCTTACCTTCATTAGGAAGGTAAAATGGATTTCTGACTCACTCTCGATTCTTTACGTCTCATGCCGACTCAATTTCACCTCTTGTCAAGCTCAATGTTTCAGAAACCTGCAAAAACCCAGATAACAAGACAGCGAGTTGTGTCGAGTGACCTGCACGCCGATGCGACGACACTGGAAGTCACGTAGCGTGACGCTCAGTGCAGCGTGTCACTTAAGCGTCATGTGTCTATCACTGATCTTCCATGAGACACATTGTACCGTCGCAGTGTTGCTTTAAGAGTGCGGTGTCTCTGTTGTGCGTTCAGCGTCCTCCACCCTGCCAACACACCTCCCAGCAATCAGAGCCACCATCATTACGTTCCCATTAGCTCTTGCTCGCGCTGCAACATTATCACGCCGAGACGCTAATGTTATGACTATGATGATCATTATGTGTTCTTGGAGCTGGAAACACACACGCGCACGCACACTGGCGCGCTCGCTTCGGCGCTGGAGACCTCATTCCCTGCCGTGAAACAAATCAAAAACTAGTTACGCTGCCTTCTCTGCCACCTCGCCACGACATCAATATCAACTGTCTGCAGGAGCCAGGCAGGAAACCGTCGACTGGGGTCCACTTCGAAGCGGGAGTCAATTAGTGGAGATGACGACCACTTCAGATCGTCAATTAATGTCCCCTCACTAAAAACTCTGGTTGATGCTCACAGTAACTTAGCTGCTACATTTATGAAGGAGTGTGCATGTGTGAGCTGAATCAATCCCTAGTGGCTGGCTGAAAAGGTCATAAATCCTACCTCATCCATGTTAGTGGATCAGACAGGTCCAAAAATAAAAGTACATGTAAAGTATTTTTGTCACTTTTGTGCAGTGTTCAAGATATTTTGGCTTCATCTTGAAAGGGAGGAAGCTGCTGTTTATTCCATCATTACGAAGAATGGTCCAAGCAAATAAAAAGTTCTGTTTGAGAGTTAAGACTTTGTTTTGAGCTTCCGATTGGAATTAGAGTGGTTTCAGCACACACAAATGGAACAGTCAGACTGGAGTGTTTGTAGTTTAGCTATTACTCTTATTGTGGGGACCCAAATCTGTTTACACAGTCACATAATGGGGACTTAATGTCTCTAGGTTCCCCTAGCCATGACTCCTTCAGTTGCTCAGAGGCAGTTTACATCACAGCACACACTGAAATAAACGCGCTTGTTTTTCAGCAGATTGCTTTTCACCTGTTGAAATGTTTTCTTAATAGGTTTCAATATTGTAAACTGAGGACTATGTAATTGCAATGCAATGCGCTCCGACTGCTCCTGCTGCTGCAGCCTTGATAATAGCTCGGCAATAACGAACAGATGTCAGTGATCGATCACTTGGCAAACACACATTTCCGTATTTTTTTCCGAACAGAGACAAACAGAAAAGGATGGAGACCGGAATGAAGTCCCCTCTAGTCTGAGACCTGCCGCTGCTGTAATGGATGATTGAGTAAAACAGTGGTGTGTAAACAGTCCACCTCTGATCCCTGAGCCCCTCAATGACCACGATGTCACAGTGTCACACAGCATGTTAATCCCTTCTCCGCTGTTAATGTGTAGTTGCCACTTCTCATTTTAAAAAGCATCAATACCTCGCACTCGTTGGCACCTGTCACTCTCCCCCTCTCACACAATAACATATCGATCCCTCTGTCACACTCACTCTGCCCGTCGGGCACTGACCGAAACCCTGCATGTGAAAATGGCCCATTACAATGTCCACTAGCTTTTTAATGTCCCCGTTGAACCTGCGCGTGGGTAGAAATGATCCATTGCGCTTTTATAAACAGGCGTTCTGTTGTAAAGCCAACGTTTTGCTTTGGAATACAGACTCTTGCAAAGTAATTATAATGTTCACTCTGTTTGCTCTGTTTTCGCCCTCTACCTTTATCCTTTTTAAGATATTAGATGCCCATTTTTGGGGAGAAACGTAGGGTAGGCACCATGTGTCGTCATTAGAAACAAAAAGTTCAGGTTCTCCTGCAATCAACAAACGATCTTTCCTTCCCCCCCACTCTCCTCTATTCCAGCTCCACCCCTCTCCCCCACCATGCCCTTACATCTTGTTCTTTTCACTGTTTGATCTCACACAGACAGACCTGCACTGCTGAGTGGGCCCTTATTTTGTTAACAGTAATTGGAGAGGCATGATGTCAGCAAAATGCAGCTGGACTGGATTTGTAATACGAATGCTAATTAGATTTTTCTTAGGTACAGACTGCACCTCTCGCTCTCGGCATCAAAGCCGTCTCTTCTTATTCTTCCCCCGTGGATGAGGAACGGCGATGTGAACCGGAGCTCGTTCACTGGGCCAGAGTTCGCCGGCTCTCCACAGGCAACACAGTGTATATTATTGTATGGTTATTCTAATGCCGGTGCTCAGCTCAGTCACACACCAGAGCAGGCAACATTTAGTCTTTATGCAAAGCAGTTCTCCACGTGTACTGTATGGGAGGCTGTGGAAGGGATGTGCTTCACTTTCTCTTCTTTTTCTTAAACTCATTAAATCCTCCCTCAGACTTCAGGCTTTGAACAACATGGAAAATAGACAATTAAAAACAAGAACTCTCAATCCTGCCCCATCCCCCCCTCTGCAGTCTCACTCTTCTCCTCACCTTCAGCTTTCTAATAACAGTCTTGGAGTTGACATTCAGTTTTTCCCAGGGCCAAACACTTCTGCTGGTGCTGTCTGCTTTCTAATTGTAACAATAATTGTGGTCCCGGCTAATCTCTGCCAGGGCTGGGACCCCGGCCCGCTGCAAGCAGATTTGAGATAATGAAATAATTGCCCCAAATGCTTCAGACACCCCCCAAGCAGCCGCTGAAACCCGCACCCCTCAAACACAGAGGCATCAACATGCACTCGCTCCATATAAGCGGCGTTTTCCCACTTTAATTGAAATTTAGATTGTTGTTGACCCCCTGGGTGAGGTCTGGTGAACCAAGCCAAGGAGAGGAGAGGGAGGACGGCAAGCGGCTTTAATGGGGTGGGCTGGACAGAGAATGTCATCTATCTGTCACTGGGTGTGTGCGTGTATGGCCAGTCTGCATCATCTGTCTTCTTCAGCTCTGTATATGTATGTGTTTGTGATGATTAGAGGAGAGCACACACACACACACACACACACACACACACACACACACACACACACACACACACACACACACACACACACACACACACACACACACACACACACACACTATTGTCAAAGGAGCCGCCTGGATATCACCATGCACCATTTATCATTTCAGAAGGTTTATTCCCGACTCATTTGTCAGTGTGGATGTCCCACATGACTGTGTTCGGGACAGCGTGTGTTTATTTTCTGGTGCACACGTGCTTAACTGGACCTGAGAGATATCAGTATGAATGAGCACCAGCAGCTGCCCTGCTATTAAACCATTACCCCATCTCCCACCATTTTCACGCGGGCCTCTGTGTCTCGGCGCTGTCTCAACAGTATCTGCCTCGCTAACTAATGAGAGTGGAAGAACGCCTGCAGGCATAAACACAGAAAGTAACTTACTGCTCACCATATGTCTTTGTAAGCAGCTTAAGGATTTCACTGCGTTTTCACAGCAGCGTGTGGATCCAGTGTGGATTGTGTTAGCACGCTGCATCATTTAACAGCATGCATCACGCAGCGTGCGCTTTAAGGGCGCGCACAGAGACAGAAGAGCATCTTATTTATCAGCTGTTTGCAGCACAGATCTGCACCTTTACAGCTAATGACCTTGCAATGAATTCTACTGGCCTTAATGCTGCAGTCTGCATAGTTAATCCTTTACATGTGAGGCCACCTGTTATGTCTTCATTTAGGCACAAGGATAAATGACTTGGATTCTGAACATTAGCATCAAACTCTGGAAATTCAGAAAATGCCATAAGTGAATTAAGAAATGAATGAGTGAAACAAGAAAACAAAGATTCCACATGTTGATGAATGAAACTCTCTCGCCAATTCTTGAAATTAGGTTTGTATTGCTGGCGAGGAAGCAGAGAAAGAGTCCTTTGCAGCATTTAAAATTAAGGACAAAGCTTCTTTCTCTGACTTGTTCAGTGAGTTCTGTGCTGAACAGGGTTTATATCCCAGTTCTTCACTATTCATCACAATAATTAAACTGACTGAGGAACAAAAGCCAACTCAGCTCATCCAGTCCCCTTAATTGCTTTTGACGCAATGCACAGATCGTGAAAGATAAGATCTATAGTCAGTGTTAGAATTAGTACCATTTTTAATTAGCCTTTCTTATAGCGGCGGGCAGAGACAGCCCTCCAGCGAACGACCCGATTTCACATAAAGGCAATTTCTTCATTACAATTCTCAACAACAGCAGCGAGGCCCAAGCAAACGAAAATGCTCCATCGTTATTATGATCATTAACATCAATTCTCCAGGTCCATGACCTCAGAGAACAGAAAACCTCAAAGTAATCTCAGCTGAAACAATTTCCTTCGTTCTTTTACTTGAGAATTTAAATGAATCATTCGGGGTCAAGATGGAAATATATTTCTTTTGTAGCTGTTCCTTTATTTGGACTATGTGTTGTATAAAAATATGGACACAACCACGAAACAATAGCTCATCTGTAACTGCACCTGGCAAGGGGTCAGAAGACATAAACCCTGTCGGAACAACCTCGGGGACTTTCTCTGTCAGAACCATAGGTTACTGGCCTTGCCCAGCACACAGCCATCTTTCATCACATGACTGAAAATCCACCTTCTCAGCAGAGCTTACAAGCAATGAGGCAGACAACGGCCCCATAAATGAGAGAGGTCAAAGTGTCTGTGTGCTGTGAGATTAGCAGACAGATTAAAGCAGATCAGACTCTGAGATGATTCCTGTCATCAAACAAGGAGTCAGAATGTGGGGCTTTGGCTCGAGGTCCAGGCTGAATGAACAGTTGAGCGAGTTCACTTGAGTATAAATATCTTACTTATTGATAAAAAAAAAAAAACGAGGCTCAGTTAAAAATTAAATCGCACAGAGCATTTTAGATTGAGTGCAAATTTATGTTTTTACATTTGGAATAAACCACACGCGAGTATTTTACTCCAGAACGTCTCGGTCTGCATTCCTGGGAGGCTTAGAAATGAGGTTGTGCTGTCGTGTATAATCCACTTCTATAATGACTTCCCTGTAAAAAGCATAGATAGTCTGAGCCCACAGGGGTTTGCTAAGTAACTGTCAGAGTGAGAGCCGTGGCTACTCGCCGCTAGCACAGCTGCTTACTATAAAAATAGCCTGTGTGCTGAGTCTCTGCAGAGCGGCGCCATAAACAGTCATGCCTCTGTCCTCGCCGTCCAGGTGACGGCACCGTAACTGCTGAGTGAGCGACGGTTTTAAGACAATTTAATGTTTCCCCCCACAAAGTGTAGTCTGTGGTGAGCGGCCAGTTTCATCACGCCTGTCAACGAGTCATTAATAATGAAAATTCCATTATGAAGTCTTAAATCCATTTACACAGCCGTGCCACAAGGTGCACAGGTTGACTGCAAATCCAAATGACAGAGCGCCTCTTATAAATGAGAGTGACTGGCTGAACACGGCCAGCGAGGAAAATATGATTTACACATTGACCTCATCCGCGGTCACACAGATTAGAGCAGAAGTGAACATTCACAACAGTAAAAATTAATACAACAGTTCTTAAATCTGCACGCCAGATGAGTTTGCCTGAGGAAGGAAAACGCACTTGCAGAACTCAAAGCAGATTCTCATTCATTTTGGGCACCGCTGAGTACACATTTATTTTAATCTTATTAAATTATATTTTCAGAAATAAAATGTCTTTTTAAATACATCTGTTTTGAAAATGATAAGAATGACTCTCTCCCTTTATTACAGGGCTGTCACATTTTGTTAAAATTCAAACCTTCATTCAAAAGTGAAAAGTGAAGTATGGCAATCACTATCCCTGCTGCCTGCCCTGTTTACCTGTTAGTAAAGACAGGAATAGAAAGTATTGGTTGCTTTGCTACACACATTCAGAAACCTGTGAGCAGCAGCAGGTGGAAACCACATACAGCAAAATCCCAAACCAGCAGCGTTAACGACCCTGGCAGAAGCAACAGCATGGACTCCCAACACAACGCCCGCGCACAGATCTCAGGATGAAGCTTTCAGACACACTTCCCTCCTCAGCATGAAAATCAGACTGAAATATCTGGCCTGCAGCAGGAAGCTGAGGATTCACCAGTCACGCACAGGAGGACCCAGGGCAGTTCATTCTATTCACGCTACAGGACTTTCACCTTTAAACTGGGCGTGCAACACAAGTACAGAAATAATCCTGGCATTGTAATCTTCATCAATACAGATATAGCACAAATTGTCTACAGCACAGTGGTGTGAGATAAACATATATGTATTGGTACTTTCCTAAGTTTCTTGTTGAGGTAAATCAAATTCAAACATTTTATATTATACATATTCTAAGTTTCATTTGTCCTTCACATAAATAAACTGAGCAGCAGATTCCACTACTCACCCACTGGAGTTTAGGCTCCTGGAACTTAGGATCCGGGGAGTTAAGGTCCTGGAGTTTAGGGTCCTTGAGTTAAGGGTTCTGGAGCTTTGGGTCCGAGTGTAAGGGGTTCTGGAGCTTTGGGTCCTTGAGTTAGGGGTTCTGGGGTGAATGGATCTGGAGTTACTGGTCCTGCAGCGAGTGCTTGTGCGCACAGAAGTGTGTCGGTGGCTAATTCACTCCAGGAATTCGACAGCGGTGGTCGCACAGGTCGTGTGGCGGTGTTTCTCGTGTCTAGGCTTCATCTTAACACAGTTTACAAGCAACACACGCGGGTTTTCAAACATTCTGCAGTAAACAGGAAAACACCGCGCAGCTGCGCCAGGTGCGTTCGATATGTGTCCCCCACAGGTGGGGGTGGGAGGTGAGGGCGGTGTTACCGCGTATTTCTTCCCATCAGAAACCGACATCGAACTTTTCTCCCTCTTCATTGAGGTGGAAATTTCACAATAAGTTTGGAAGTTTAACAGTGGCAAACATAGAACTGCATTTTGAATATAATATTAATATGCAATATTTTAGTTTGAGTAGCTTCAAATGTGAACATTTGTGGCTGATGTCTGTTTAAAATTCATCTAAATTATTTAATTTCATATACCTAAAATTTTCATTTTAAAATATATTATTTTATCTTGAAAATTCGTATTTTATGATCAATTAATATTCTAATAATAATAATAATAATAATAATAATCCTCTTTCTTCTCCTTTATTGTTTTCATTTATAAAACATCAGCCTTCATCAAAACACTGTATACAGCATCTTAAATTCAAAATGTTAAATTATAAATGTTTCATACAGAGCTGTGTTTGTTGATGTTACAGCAGATGATCCATGTGAAGTTGAGTGTTGACCTAATTTTAAATCTCTGGGCCGTACATATATAAATCTATTTATAAATGTACTGTGTCACAGTGGCTGGACTATACACTACAAAAGCACTCAAACAAATTTGAAGCATCCTGAAAAGGAATCACTGCACTCACATTCAGCTCGAACACACACGATGCATACACAGAACATATTTCAGGCTATTCAGGCCACTGACCATACATCCTGCGGTTATACGCTTCACTGCATTTAGCCAGTTTCCTTGTGGTCATTCAACACACCATACATGACATGCTTACAGCCCACACTTCCCCTGTGAAGAGCTGCTAACATGAGGCTGACCGCTGCATCTCTCCCACAGTCATTTGTTTCATCCAGTTAGCCGTCATCTTTTTTTAACGCTCACGTCCTCCTCATACATTCCTCAGAGGCCTGACCGTCTGGAGGAGAGAGACAAGTTTTTTACACAACATTAACAAGTGACTGAAACATATTAAGTCCCACTGAATTTATCCTCAAAAAATTGTGCTGAAATAATAGAACCATAGCATAACATAGAACCAAAATGAAGTCTAGGGCAGGCCCCTCAGGGGATCCTCACATTGAGACTTCAAACAAAGTGAGAATAAGAACAAGAAGTTCTTTATTAATCCTGCAGAGGGGACATTTGCAAAATTACAGCAGCAGTAAAACATTAGCAGTAAAAAGTAGAAATATATGGATATATAGAACAAATGAATGGGATTAAACTAATATATACAGTGTAAAGAAATGGGGGAGGGAAAGTAAACAAAGCAGTGTTTCCAGCAGGTATGCAGCCAGCCTCGCTGGACTATCTGAAAAACATAACACTTCCAGAGTCTGCAGGTTTCAAAATAATCACTACGATGAGAGAGCGAGGCAAAAAAGTCAAAACGTCTGGGCCGTGTTGATTTAGCAGATTTGTTGCTGAGGTGTACAACATGAAGAGATTGTATCCCATGTCTCCTACAGATAAAAATTCATCACTGTCAAAGGAGAAAATAAACCGATATTTCTGCTTCTCTTTTGTTCTCACACTCATGTATCAACGTCTGGAAAGGTCAGGCTTCCCATGGCTTCATTTATACTGTACTGCTGTGAGTGGAGCTTCATCCAGTGAACTTAAGAGACATTGAATGACAGAAACATGAACTCAGATTGACTCGATGAGAAACACGTGACCATGGACGATCCATCTTGGTCAGACCTGCAGGTGTTTGGTCCGGATGTTGTACTGCCGCCTCTTTCAAAAATGCCTCAGGTCCCATCTGCTCTGGATCAGTGTAGATGTCTCTACACTTTATCAAACCTAACATTGTTCATTTCATTTATGAAAATAATTTCTGGTCAAGCACAGCACCAAACTGCTCTGGTGAACTTCAACACTGACTTTCTCCATCCTAACAGCAAACAGTTCTCCATCAGTAAAACTGTGTTGGCATCAGTGACAGTGGCTCTAGAGAGGTTACGTGGTTCTACTCTGGGTCGCATTTCATTTTTGCGTCTGCAGTATGCTTCTTTTAACCACAACTCATTGTTTTTCTTTCTTTCGCACTTTTCCCTCTGCCTTGTTTCAAAGGTTCAAACTGTGCAGAGTATCTGTGTGATATCTGTGAACAAAAAGACAGAGAAACCATTACGAATGATGTAAATGCATTTTGCGAAGGCAGAAATTCTGTATCGCGCCGACTGAAGAATATACAGTAATCACTGTGGGGAAGTGGGAGAGTGGCTGCTGTTTGATGCAAAGCCCAGAGAAAATCCTTCTCTTTGTTTCCCTTGAATCTACACGGTGAGTTTGTGCATCAGATTTACAGAATCGCTGCTTCAAATACCCAGAGGAGAAACAGGGAGGCAAATCCCTTTTCCTGCTCTAATTATTGTGAAGAACAAAGACGCTGCAATGCTCTGGGTGCACTTGTTCAATGGCTCCATGTTCAGTGGATATTATGTGAAAAAGGTGTTCGGATAAAACCTCTTGTCTTCCCGGCTCGTGGCTGGCAGCGAGGGAGCAGGCAGGTGCATCTGTTTGGTTGTTTGCAAAGCCCAGGTTGAACATGATCCAGGTTTAAGCCTGTGATAAAAACATATTCGTCATTCTCATTCATATTGAAATTAATTTCAAACAGAGGCATGAGGCAGATCTAGAGCAGAGGCCCCTGGCTGTTCAGCCGAGTCAAAAATCATAGAAGTCTGCTGCTGTTTTAATCCCTCTGAAACTGAGGAAATTAAAAACTATTTAAAAACTTAAAAACAACACTTAAGGAATAAGAAGAACCCATGGCTTATTTTAAAAAAGACAATGCAGGTTCTTTAGAAAAGCAGAATTAAAAACACAACAAAAAGTCTATTTAGGAAGGTTTATGATTAAAACAATCAATAAAAACTCCACTACTGATCTAAAATGTCCCCTAAAACTATATATTGAAGATCAGTCCAGTATTGTGTCCAATAGGTCTTGATGTCCCATGGTGACCCCCTCCCCCCACTGTGTCACATTGTGTAAAAGTTGCTTAGATTTTCTGGGCTGTAATGACAACTCTACTGGCCCAGGCATGATTAGTTGGACACGGCTTTCTACGCTTCAGGCTCCAGTGGCGGCTCCTCCTCTGGCTCTGTACTCCTGCCATCGCTCCCTCCAAAGTCCTTGTCCAAAAAAGGGCCAGGGCCAGTTCACAGCACAAAGAAAACACCACAAAAATAACCCAACACACAAGATATGCAGCGATTAGAAACCAGAACACGCACGAGACCCCTGTGACACTGACCCTGTCACGTGCAGCACATCTCAAATTTTAAAAGGAAGGAAATAACAATACGGGTTCTTTCATGGTTACAGCTGTGTTTGATGAATTGATGACTCCTGTTTTTGAAATCTCATACATCTTTCTGAAAGGTGGATATCAATCAAAGAGGCCCTCACTCTGCCCCTCTGGAGACAGGCTGCTCGGCCGAGGAGCTGCAGATAAAACATCAGAGGAGGAAGAGGAAGCGGCTCAGGAAGCGATTCAGAGGGAGCTGGAGGAAGTGTTCAAACCCAGAGAAGAGATATTCCTGCACCTCCACCATCCACACATATCACTCGCAGTCTAAGCATAGCTGACTTCATATGTGCTTCTCGTGAAAGAGACGGGTAACGGCCAGTGGCCTCTGCAGCTGACCAATCAATGGAGTGATTAATGGAGCTAATTTCACCTGGATACTGCGGATCATTACCCCTTGCGCTCCGTCTATATGGAAGCCAGTGTGGATAATGTGCTTGCTTCACAAATCAGAGTCCTGCACACAGACAGAGGACGGTGGAGGGTAAAGACGACAGGTCACCTGGGACCCTCGCTCTCCACGGGGAGGTGATTTTCAGGAAGTGGCATCTTCACCATGACAAGGGTAAAAGAAACAAATCAGAATTGAGCACAGGTAGGAAGCAGCTTTAGTCCAAGCAAAGTCAGAATAGATAGGGGCATAACCTACAACCATTTAATGGAGGTCACATCTCGACTGTAAAATGCTGGAAACTGTAACTCAAACCGAGTTAAGGGGAGGTAAGTAAGATCTGAACCACGATGCATTGTGGTAAGAATCAAGGTCAGGGCTGGTTTCTTAAATGATGTCATAAACCTGACATCATCCCACTGTGACAATAAGTAAAGACCTTGACTTTGAGCTGGGTTTCAGAGCAGGGGGGTCGGACTGAGGGCTGCACGTCGAAAACTCTCCTGAGACTGTGCAGGAAGACTCTTGGGGGTGAGTTTCTCTGAACAACCTCACAAAATTCCATCTTGTGACCCGACCAAGAGCTGAAGAGTCCAGAGCGACTTTTACAATAGCAGTGTGGCAGCTCCCGGTCTCCATCAACCACTGAATTAACAGACTGTCCTCTGGAGTTACCTTTGTGTGTCACTGATTTAAGTGGAATCCCAACTGTAAGAGATGCTTTGGTTTTGATTGTGAGACATGACCCGTCTCCATCAGTGTCTGGAACAATTTAAATTCAGGTGCTTTAATCACTGACAGTTTTAAAAGTGTTATTCTCACTCTGCAGAATGTTTCACTGTGAGTATTTCCCTATTGCATAGTAGAATGGAAACTGTGATAATCATAAAGTTACTGCAAAGCCATGTTTTAGGATTCCTTGCTTTCTTCACCTCTGATGATAAGTGAACGTTTGAACGACAAAGACATTCATGTGGATGTCATACAGAAATCTGTCTTAACAAATGGCCCTGAACCTTCTCACCCCGGGTCTGTATTATTTCATACAACATGGTAACTCAATACCTGCCCCCCCTCCCTCACACGACTGAAGAGCGAGGAGGGACAGCGGATGGACGTGACAGGGAGGGAGTGAAAGTGAAGCAAAGACCTTCCCTTCATTGAAGCCCTGTTCCTTTGCGTCTCAGTCCATCAGCCTCACACACTGTTCACATGATATCCGTGTCACAGACAGCTTGAGAACCAGGAACTCGGAGGCTTTCAGACACAACATGGTGGGAACACTAACGAAATGTCAGCGATTCGGGAAAAAAAACACACAAAAAAAAAGTCAGCGTAATACTGTCCCATTCAACAAACGCATAATGTCTCTCATTGGAGTGTCTGGAATGTAGAGTGTGCTCTGGGTGTGTTTTCATACGCACAGAGGTGTTATTCTTAGCAGATTTCAGCGAGAAGGTGATCCTCGGCCCGAAAGCCATTTGGAACCGATGATGGAAATGATAGAAATTGGAAACACATTATGAGCGAGTCGGGTCCGAGCAGAAAACACAGAAATGGCTATTTCTCTGTAGCCCGGGGTGTTGTTACTTCATTCAATCATAAATCTCTGCTGTTTCTGATTCCTCCCGTCCTTTTTGGGGTTGTTCCAAGCTGCAGAAACATTGTCTGAGTAGAAAAGGCTTTATCCCTCTGAACGAACCTCAGGGAGATGAGTTGGATTTCATCCGTCACACTCCAGTGACCGTATTCTACTTCTTTATGAAAGGAGAAGACACACGGCAAACTGCTGCTCATGGCTTTGACGGAATGACAGAGGATCTCTGAAGGATGTGGAGGAAGGACGCTGAAGGCAGACGAGATAACGAGCAACGCCAAATTGTGTCAAAACTATATTTTAGATGTCAGGTATTGATGCATACTATTCAAATACCTGCAGGGAAAATTTGAAACCTCAGTGTTCCTTGATAATTTCGAGTGTTTTACGCATCAAACTGTCAAGTCCAGAGTGAGTGAGCGCTACTGTTTCTGCACGGAATAACGGTCGGTCAAAACCATGAATGGATAAACGGGCTGCAAGACGAGAGGGAGACAACACAGAGACAAGCAGAGAATGCAACAACAATGACCTGACCTGCCGAGATTGATCTGGGGCTTGGTTGTGGGCTGTTGGAGCGTCTGCTAATTTCAGCCTACACCTGGATTACGGACCAGTTTATGGACCACTTTAATAAGTGTCAGGGAGTTATTATCACCCAGTGCGTACATTAAACGTCCTCGGACTTCAGCAGAAGGCGATGCAGCGCAGATGATCCTCTGGCCCCCTGCTGCAGAGGAGCACAGGTAAACACCCATTAATCTCTGTGAGAGTCTCCTTTATGTGTTTCGCTGGGGCCAAGGCAACAGCTTGGCCTCTGCTGACCCCAAGCAAGATGCTTTCAGCTGCCGCACTGTGCTGTGCTAACAACAGCGCAGGATATATGGGCCCTAACCTGAGAGGAGCCATTAGGCAGCGCAGGTTAAATGAAAATGTATTCCTTTGGTACATGTTGTAATTACTCACATCGTGAGCCAATGACAGCAGCAGCAGGAGGAGGAGGTCAGCGCTGCTGGGGCCACACACACACACATTCCATACTACCAACAACAGGCCTGCAGTTTGACGTACATTAACACGTTATGGTTTATAATTTGCTTGGTAACTACGTGTCACACAAACACACACACACTCCAGCAAACATGCAATGGGTGAAAAAGCGGAAAGTCTTTTCCTCATTATATCCGAGACAGATCCCCAGACACATACAGACCGTGGGCTTTGTTGACCAAATACTTATTCACTTTAACACACATTGCACTCTACTCCGCGCACAACAACACGTGTGCACACAAGCTGAACTGAACTACTCGTACCGCTGCCCGAGGACGGGTACGTGCAGTGCACAAAGAGGCTGGGAGTTGCGAGCGAGAGCAGTCCCACACACTGGGTCTATATTTACAGAGATGGAGGGAGAAGATAATGAGTAAGAGCCTGAGGAAAAAGCACCAGTCTAAACATAGCTGGACATATAATGCCTTTGTCTAAAAGCAGAGAGGCAATTTCACCAGTGAACAGTCCTGTGATGAGGACCAATGAAGTGTTATCCCTAAGAGTGTAATTTCATTTCAGCTCACACACACATACACACACACACACACACACACACAAACAGACAGACGGCGTGGCCGCAGTCGGTAAACTGGCCCGACCTCGCTGTCTCTCTTGTTAGTAACTGTGTGTAAAAGGTATTCCAGCAAAGCTCAGATAAACACTGGCCGGCTCCTGTTTCACATCCACACCGCGATAAATGCCAACGCTGCGCCGCTGGGATCGAACATCTGACCGGCTGATGGTTATCAGCCTATCCTTGTTTTAAAGTTAACAAAGTCCAGCAGCTCTGAGGTTCGCTGATGGACACGTTCTGTCTGGTTTGTTTAACCCGTATTAAAAATACAAAAATGTGGTTGGGTCATGAGCAGAGTTCATCTCAGGTATCCCGAGGACTTGAGGACTGATTACACGTCAACTCGGCTGAGGCTGACGATGCTGTGACGGGTATTTGACTGAAACAGTCAACAGATACGCTCCTTATCCAAACATGATAGGCATTCCAATACATTTTAAAGTCTGCGCTGCTCATGTGTATTGTAAAACATGTCTTCACTTTGACTGACACGCGGTTACTTCTGTAGATATGGGGCCAAAAGCTCCTCTCCTCTAATAAGATTTACAATCTGATGCCAAACTTTATTTTCCAGAAGAAATTCAATTTTTTCAATAATAAACTGTAAACCTCAACGTCACTGTTGAAAAATATCTCAGATATTCCATCATCACCGCAGGCTGTGGAATGCCTCTTACAGCTGGAGAACAGCTTGGTCTTTACCTGAGTCCAAACATGTCCGAGCAGCACAGTCCAAAACAAACAAAACACAAAAGTGACATTAAAATACAAAGACGAGCAGAGAACAGGGAACCAGCTCGGATTCATGTTGTGATCGTTTTATTCATTCTGTCGGGACATGTTTCTCCGTTGTCCCAAAGTCTTACACAAAGAAGTCACTGTGAGATGTCCGATTAGTTTTAACCAGAAAACAGGAAGAAGAAGAGAATTCAAACAGAAAACAGTATTTGATCATGAAAACAGACACATTCAAAGGCTGCGAGGACACGATGTGTTTCCTAACCGTTGGCTTTTGTGTCTTGACGCCAATTGTCTTTGCCAATCATCCCTCAGATCTCACAAAGATGTATCACCTGACTCATCTTTTTTTATTCTTAGTACCTGGAGGTAGGGGGGGTGGTTACACTTGAAATGTACAAAAATAAATGCAAATAGTATTTTGAGGAACAGAAGAACCAAAGCCACGTTGAGCAGTTGTACAGTTAATGCTTGCATGCACGTTGACACAGGCACTGATCTCGACTTGGTGTCTCACTTAAGTGGGTCCTCAGTCAGGAGATGAAGAGCATTCTGGGAACTGTGAGCTCTCTCAAACAAGGCAGTCAACAGGACGTCTTTGAAAAAAAAAAAAGTCAGTCCGATCTCATACACTATACACAATGACCAGTTTGGATGCACAAACTGAGGGGACTTATGGGCCATGGAACAAAAAAAATAAAGCAATGCAATAATAAGACTGTCGAACTCTTGATGAGCTTGTGTCATGTGGGAATAATAAAAGTAACACATACAAATAGTGGCTTTACTCCAGAACCTTCCATCATCTTGTTACAATACAGTACATTTCTCTCAATACAGGCTGACCCTGGTTTTTTTTATGTCCAGAACTCTCAGCAAACCAGTGCTGAGGCCTCTGGGTAACGTAATAAAATACAGAAATACTAATCACAAGAAGCTCTGAATCAGCTCCTTTACAAACAAACAAACAAACAGTGGTATACAAAAAAAAACATAAAATAACACCAAGAACAGCAAAAACTTAGCACAAGTATGATCTATAATTAAGGCGAGTTAAAATATTGCAGAATAATTTGGCCCCTGTGTCTCAAACAGACTGCCACAACAGTCAAGAGCTCCCCAACTCTTAAGTCTCCACAATGATCCAGAGAAGGGAAGGAAGGATGAGTCGAAAAGGAAAAACAAGGAAAAAGACGTGATCCTCTTTGGAGAGAAATTGATTTCATTTGGTTTCGTTTGGTCTCTTCCTCAGGAGTGTGTTAAAGGGAACAGTGAGGACCTCGAAGCAAAACAACTGATATTTAAAAGATCAAATCAAAGCCGCACTGAAGATTGTTAATGTGATGTTTATCTGAGATTCTTCATCTTCTGAGCGCACAATGAAGTATGTGGGTGGGTGGGTTGGCTGGCCTGGGGGGGGGGGGGGGCACCGAGATCAGAATATATAAAACTGCTGTTTAACCTTTGACCTGATATGACAGATGCAGCGTCCCCCTGAACGTCCCACCTCTGGCCACGAGCAGTCATCCACACGAAGAAAAGAGGGAGGGGACAGGAAGTCTGAGATACAAAGTGATGCCGACGCTCCTGTTTTTGTTTTTTTTTGTTTTTTTTTTAGAGGCCGGGACTCAAGGTCATTCAGGTAAAGACCACCCTGCCCACAAAGTGACCCCTGCCCCCTTTGTTTGTAAAAAGGCCGGGGGTTCAAGGAGTCGACTTTAAGTCCAGAGAGGCAGTTCCTGCGGGTCAGAACAAAGCCGTCAGATCAGCGTTGGCTGAGCGCCGAACAACAGAAGTCCACCGCCCGGTGAAAGACGGGGCTCGGTGTCCTGTTTTCACCAGTCTCTCCTCACGTCCCCTTGCCCAACCCGCTCGTCCGTACGTACGTCTCACACCCACTCCTGCATGGAGCGCTTACAGTAAAGTATGTGACGCGGCGTGCCCTTCCTCTTGAACTGCACCACGGTGTACACCAGCACCAGCAGGCACAGCGCGAGCACGCAGGGGATGACGATGGCGACGGCCTTCACCGTGTTGGCCTCGTTGTCCAGCTCGATCACCACTTCCGAGTTGCCGTCGTCGGTGGGCGGGCGGCCGGGGTCGATGGGCGTCAGGTCGCAGCCCATGAAGTCCTTGAGGATGGAGCGTGGGTAGCCCGGCTCCACCCGGAGTAAGTGGTTGCTGAACTTCCAGTACTCCTTCCCCTTGTAGAAGAAGGTGAAACCTGAGGCCACAGAAACAGAGCGAAGAGCATGTAACTCAACTAAGTCACTGATTGCGGCCAGTGTCAGTGATGGTCGTGGTTACACTCTGGACAGGAGGGCAGAGAGTCAGTGACACTGTGAGTGACTGCCGAGGTTTCCAAACCCCTCTGGTTTCATTCGGTTGTTAAGTTTAAAAGTAAAAACTAAATTAAGGAATGGAACTGAATCAAAGAGTGACACTTTAACTCACTGAATGACTCTCACCGACAGCAGCGTCAACACTGGACATGTGTTTGTTCACGTCGGCACACTGGGTGGAGCATGCAAACACAGGGAGAGGATTTTCTTTCTATTTAAAACCCTGTATAAACTTTGTCTTTCCTCCTAACAACAGGGTGACAGACTCCAGCTCAAACCAGTTGACAAACAATAAACGAGTGTCTGCCGTCTGAGCCTCTGTTTCCGATGGCTCGCCCCTCGGGACTAATTATATCTGGTCATAGGAGAGAAAGCACAACGGCCCGGGAGCCAAGGCCCACAGCTCGTATCGCACAGCAGCACAACAGATGTCATCCAGAGGCGAGCGGCGCCGGCTGCTTTTCAAATCAAGGGAGTGACAGGGCAAGTGTGCCAGTGTCACATAATGAATGAATCTACCTACAGAGGAGAGCCACTCCTCATATGCCGATGAACCCCCCGGTCAGGTTATTGGTGACGGAAAGCAAGAAATGACAACTTCATTACATTTATCCACAGTAGAGCTGCACAGAGCTCAGTAATCTGGTGACAATCAATAGGAACATATTTATGTCATTGTGTCATGCATCACATCTTAAAACAATAATTTATATATTTTATTATAATCATTGTATTATTATTAAAGAAACACTTGATCATATCCACAGGAAAACTGTAAAAGTACAGTTCTAGAAAAATAATACTGAGCCTTGATCACAACTTTTTAAGTCAAGGTTTTGCACTCAACTTTGCTGCCTTTTAAATGTCATAGACCCAGAAAGGCATGCTGGGAAAATACGAGGTACAGTGTGTAAAAGTGGGACCAACAGCCGGGCAGTATCCTCAGGCTCTCTTCTTCCTCACTGGCCACATTTACACCTCGCTTCCTGTTATTTATTATTCATGCATTCTTTTTGGGGCATTTGATGGAGAAACGCTGTGAACCTGGAGTCAGATGGTGAAACAGATGAAGTGAGACAAGGTCAGCAGCTCTGAAATCAGTCACGGGAGGTTTGTGGTGATGGCATATGGAAGCACAGGACAAAGTTTTAAAAGATTCATTTGAGAAGGAGAGGAAACTAACAAAAGCACAAGCAGAGGATCAGGACCGGTCTCTGTTTATATACGGTGGCTCCCTGAGTCAAAATGAAAGATCGTGATTTTCAACTGTCCAAGATAGACTGACTACGAGACTGTGAAACAATTTTATATGCTTCTGTAGAAGCCCTAAAAGTCCCGAGAGATCAATGTGTGTTATTCCCAGTGTGAGGGGGGAAATATGACACTACAATCATCTGGTGCAATGGTAATGTCTGATTGGTGGAGGTCATTGTTGCCATGGAAATGTTAACCACAACCATGAAAGTCATATTGGTTATGAACAAATCCTTCACAGCAAAAACGATTTCCATTTCTAACATTTATTTTTAGAGCTGCTGGCATTGGCAAGTGATCGTTCACCATGGTTTATGGGTTACATAGTTGCTTCACCAAATTTCCAGTATTTTTTTTTTCTCCAAATGTCTTATGGTCATGATTAATCTCATAGCTGGTAAGCTTGGTTCGAGGCATCAATGGATAAAATAGGAAATTCACTTTCGGCTTACTTCACTGTTTTATAATATATGAGATGTCTGATGGCAGCAAACTCAACCAAATCTCTGTGAAACTGTGTTTTTGCTCCTCAGCAGACTGTGTCCCTTCACAGCTGAAAGCTAATTCATGAGCTGGAGCAAATCACACAGACCCTTGGTCACATAATTCCACATTTTGCGACATGCAGTTTGAAATTTTGGGCTGGAGGTGAGACGGGCTGAGGTGTTGTGGGTGAGCCTGTGGTCAACCCGCCGCCGAGGCCCCTCACTCAGCTCTGTTATCGTACCCAGTTCACGTCTGTGTATCTGGGTCAGTGTGACGAGCGAAGCCACTTGACATGATGTCTGCGAACAGCCGACCCGTCGAACCAACACTGGCTGACGCACGTGAGAACCGTGGCAGAACCACGTGATGCACACAAACACCCACCATCCCCTTGGGTATGTGTGGCCCGCTCCACCTCACCTCGCCTGCAGACCCGCCCGGCGACAGATCTGGCTGCAGATACAGGGCGCAGATGGCCTGAGCGTTGAGCACCACCTGTCTTGCTTTTTCCAACCTGGGAGCTGCCAAGACCGGGTCCAAACCCACCTGGCAGCACACATCCAATGGGAAGAGCCATTTCCTTCTTCACACCATTTAAGTGGCCAATGGGCGAGCTACTCTGACATTTTTCATCCCACCTCCCCCATTCATGCCAAGGACCAACTGGCTCCTGCCGGAATGAGCGCCCAGCGGTGGTCTTGTACTTTCTACTTTCCACAATCCTGCTCCAACTGGGTCTCATGGCTCACTGAGCAGGACGGACTGTGGAACATTATGATGATGAATCGACTAAAAAAAGCGCTTCCTGCATATAATTACCTCTTTTTTCTTTTTCTTTCTGATAAACACAATCAGTGGGTTGCTGGTGCTGCCCGTATGGGCACACTAACCTCCATGTGGTAACTGGGGCAAATTTCAATCAATGTCACCCTGGTTTACCCCCTGCACAGTGTGCGCCAGTGACCCGTTGAAATCAATGCTGGCTGGCACGTGAACCCTGCTGTTCTTGCCAATTCACAGTATTGGACGGGACAAATCGTACCATTGGCTTTGTCGACGAAGGCCCCCTGTGGCGAGTCAGGCACACCTCTCCACACTGTGACGGGTTTGGGATAGCCTGGGTCCATGGTTCTCATCTCCTCGTTGTAGCGCCAGTACCTAAACCACAACAAACGATGAGCTGCAGGAGGACAAAGCAAGCGCTGTGTGTATATGTGGAGTACACGTGCCGAAGCTGACAGCAGATGGTGTCAGTTTGTGTTTGTGTCTAGTGTCTCACAGATTCAAGGTCTCTTAAGGTTTATGTCTGTTTGAACCTGGAGAAATCTGACCTGCTGTACCACACAGGAGAAAAACATGGACCTGCATCCTGAAAAGTTTTTAAGGATCTGAAGCGCCAACATTTACAAATGATCTGTTATAGAAAGTGTCTCAGTTCACACCCACCTGTCCCCTTTAAAGAAGTAGGTCTTGGCCACATCCTCCCACCACACGGCCGTCTCGATGCTCTGGGCTGGCATGCCGTGGCCAAACTGGGTGATGTCCTTCGGGTATCCAGCCTGCAACACGGTGTCCTTAAACACCCAGAACTGCTTCCCTACATGTCAAGAAAAGAGAAAGAGAGGAGTTGGAAATAAATTACGGGAAGAAGGACAAGGTACAGCAGGGATTACCCTCCAGGAGCCGAAAACATGACAAGGGCAGCAAACAGCAGGCAATAACCTGTTGCCTTGTATTACAGGGTTTGATGTTGACGTTTGCCTCATTTAAAATAGGACTGGGACACATGGCGAGTTCTCCTTGCCCTTGTTTAGAGGCTCTGGGAGTTTCTCGGGGCCTGGAGACTGAGCTGGTGGCTGCTCAGCTGAGATAAAATAAAACAGCAGGAACTGTTGCGACCAAAGAGTCACATTGAAACCTTTTATGTATTATTTATTTCTTTACAGTTTACATGTCAAAGGAAGCCAAGCACGCAGCCAAACAACAGGATATTCACAAGCTTTGTGAGAATGTTGCTGAAGGTTCAAAACTAAGAAATATGGTTTTTTATTTTTCATTTCTTCACTTTAAAGTTTTCCATATTTGCACTTCCTCTCCTACTTCCCGGCTGCCTTTGTCGTTGTAAGCAGTTTCCCAGTGAGTGACCTCAGGAAGCTCCTGCCTCTATCAATGGTGACGGAGAGCGGGGAGGAAGCGTGGGAGGAGAACTGGATAAAAACGGAAAGGAAGACGGCAATGACGAAAGCAGCGAGAGGAAAGGAAGAGGATATTAAATATTCCTTTTCTGACTCATGATATGAGCGATAATTTAGCATCATCATTTCATAAAATGAATCATGGATATGAAGCCTGCACATCTGACATTTAACCCCTTTAAAAAGTGTTTCCAAGGAAGCGGCTGAGGAGGAGAAGGACAGGATGTTGGCTGAGTGTACGAGAAGAAGACAGACCAGGAGCGGCCTCTTATCGGAGAGGAAACTCCCGTCATTTCACCTCTTTCTCTTGCAAATGCTGCGCTCATTCCGTGTCGCACATCCTCTGACCCTGACACGGATGCTCACATGCAAACACAGCACCGCACCCTGACACTCAAAGAGCCTCCCATCCCCACAATGAACAGCTCAACCTGATTCACAATGTAGAATCATCCTCTGCTCCCTCCTCCTCCCTCTCTCCAACATGAAATGAGATTCTCCTTTTTACTCAGAGTTAACTCCACAGACCCCCACACCCGCCACATTAAAGTCTGGCTTCATCTCCAGAGCTGGGAGGGCTGCTTTGATGTGGCAACGGCTCCTGCATCTGCTGCAGTGTAACGACTAATCCATGACGAGTGTATAAAGAGCGTTGTATAGGGCGAAGATTTGTTCCCAAAAGAGGCCCCTCCTCCTTATATAATCACAGATATACACACACACACACACAGAAATTCTGCAAACGCTCATCCCTGGTGCTGACCTCCTGCGCTCACTAGAAAGCTGCGTCTGCTGCTCTGAGATCAGTGATACTCACTCATGAGTTTTGTCCCGCAGCCTCACACAGTTACACTGAGGACGTGCAGTTCATAAACTAGGTCACTACCTGCAGGGGAAAACTGGTTTGATTTCCAAAAGCATCAAGTAGATCATTAGCTAACTGCATGACAATGTAGAGCTACACCAATGTGAACATTCTGTTTTTATTTACTCCTGACTGTAACTGTTTGTACTCCGATACCAGGAGCTATCAAATTTATAGCAAAATCATAATAGCTCTCATACACTCTCTGTCCATACTCTCCTAATTGGGCCCTGTTATCAATTGTATTGATTTCGCTCTTCGAGTCCCGTGTCGCTGTGAGCCTTGTTTGTCTGACTCTTCCTGGGGGGGGTGTCAGGAGATTTAAACTTGTTTCACTGTATGTCTTAACATACTCTTCTGTTAACTACTGACGGTACACACACCCATATGTGTAGGATTTCTAGTGTCTGCTCACTGACCTGCTCTGTGAAGCCTGAACAGCACAAAGTCAGTCTCAGCTGTGACTCCTTCTGTGCCTTTATCTGGGCGGCAGTCATCAGACCAGGGGCCGTTAGTCAGCATGCAAAACGCCTGCTTGAGCGAGGACCTTCGGCGTTGCTGCATTTCATCTCCTGACCGATTTTCTTCCTAATTTTTTACTCCTAATGGGGACAGTGGACGGAATTAGGCCTTCTGGGAAATCAGTCGTGCAATGAGGGATGGCAGTCTGTTGTTCAAGTTTTCTTCTAGATCTGTGCCACCCCGGCCCAGGAAGAGAGAGCAGGCGGAGAAATGCGAGCTGCTGGCGCGCACAGGGACCAATCGTCTGCGTTTCCAGGAATTGTTTGGAGAGGAAAATAGAAACTCGTTTGAGTGAAGATTTGTAGTTTTTCTCCCAGAAGACTTTGTTTGCTTACCTACGTCTCCTTTCAGCAACACAAAAACTGCTTTTCTCTGGAGTGCATGCAAATAGGAGTTTATGAGATTGAGATGGGCTGCCTCGTTCAAGTTCCTTTAGACAGAGCATTATATTAACCTGCAGCAGTAATGCTGACATCAGTATCATGGAATATCAGAATCAGACTGTGGCAGTAGAACACTGTTATCTTCCACAAACTGACACTCAACTCATCCAAATAAGATCAAGGCCTCTGTGAGAGTGAGCACGATTACATACATTCAAGATGAAAACCCTCTTTGTTTCTGAGGTCAGACTCACATATGGAAAATGTGAGTGGAATAGTAAAAAGGCATGTGCCATACAAGCCGACAAGACCGCAGCCATGTGAACGGGCCATGCTGAGGAATTCCTGTGGATGAATAATATACGAGCTGGATGAGCAGAGAGGCTAATGGAAAGCAGAGCGGCGTGGCCACGTGTTTGGTGTTGGATCTGAAATCTGCCGGATGAAGACGAATCAAAGCTTATTGACGTGCTTCTAATGAAAAGAGCTTCATGGAGCGACGTGATCTTACCTTTGAAGAAGACAAACTTGCCCTCGCTGTTCTCGTACACGGCGTCTATCTTGGGGGGCAGGCCCCTCCAGAAGAAACTGATGAGCATTGGGTACCCCGGCATCACAGCGTTATCCCTCACCCGCCAAAACCAGTGGTCCTACACGAGAACAGAGGAAGGTCTTTACTTTGCAGAAGCCAAGTAAACTAGTGACTAAAGCTGCAAATAGATCAGGGAAATACAAGTAGGATTAAGAGAAACTGCACAAATGCACACAAACCAAAAAACAACTTTGTTCTGTGAGTTCACAACTACAGGTTTTTAAATAAACATTTCAGAGTTTCCAGACACCAAACATCACACAAGCCCCGAGGCAGATGACCTCAGGACAATGAACTCTGAACAGTGTAGCACAGTTGGCAGCAGCTTATAACATCTGACACCGGTGAACTCGAGCCAGCCTCTTGCTCTCTTACAATAAAACCACATATACTTTCTCGGGTTGCCTGGAGAGCCGGTGCGACCGTCGCTACGCACGAAGATCCATGAGAACGGCTCAGTGAGGAAAACCATCAAGTGACGGGGGCAAAGTGATAGCCAGGGGCTTTATGAGAAGCCAAGAGTCTCTGATTTCCTTCAGGGTGGGAAGAGGGCAAGCGCGAGCGCGGCCAAGCGGAAGGTGTGTCTTTTTGATGTTAGATGAAACTTGATGACATGGGGGGGCTGGGGGGAGACCCAGCTGTGAAAGCCATTAGGACTCAGAGAGATGTCCCACCCTTTGGCAATGAGTGGCCAATTGAGCGCACAGAATGTCCGTAGCCAAAAAGCCTGCGCTTGTAGCCAGGGATGCAGGGCCGGAGAGAGGGGGAGACAACACATCATCACACGCTGCCTCATTCCCTGTGAAAGCTAAATAAACAGCCCATTTATCAAACTGCCCTCCTTCTCTCTCTGTCTAATCCAATTGTTTCTCTGGGACTCCTCACTCTCCCTGGACTCTTCCTCGTCTTTCTTTTCATTTCCCCTCATCCTTCATACCAATTCCTCCTCTCTTGCTCTCCCCCACTCGCGCCATACATGCTGCCTCCATAGATTTCAATTGTTCAGCATTTTCTCCTGGCCCAGTAATTGAAAACAGATCAAGCTGTGAAATCCAACCCATTCAAAATCCTTTTGACTTTATATAAGAGAAAAATGTTCTCTCTCCCGCCCTGCCGTCCCACTCCCACTCTGAAAATAAAGCTCGGGCGAGCAGGCTTCACGAGAGGAACATTTCAGCCGCCGCTGTGCAGACGCAGGAACGTCTCGAATGAGCACAATAGGTTTGTTCTTAGCTGAAGCTGGAAATACTTTACTCAGCGTGTTCATGTTCTCTGCCCTGAGAGAACTGGCAGCGCTGTGTCCATCACACATGCTGTCTTATGGTGTACGATAATGCATTCAGAGCAATATGGCTGAATGACCACACTCTCCAAAGGAATGCGCAGCTCCACACCACAGGAGCTGCTGACCTGACAGTTGTGTTGATGCTGAGCGACACCTGAACGCAGCGGCACAGGCCTCCTGGGCTGATAAGCAACAGGTGAATTATGGGATGCTTCCAATAAACAGGTATATGGATCAATATGTGCAGCGATATATTGCAAAACCCTTTAAACAAGCACAAAGGCAGCAGAGGGATCATCGAAGACACAAACCAGGAACAGGTGCACGGGCCCTTGGGGGTTATGACTAATAATTTCCACACAGTATAATGTAAGTATGCTAAGCACCTTTAAAGCTGCGTCAGGTTGAGCTATGGTGTGTTTACCCTGAATGCTGATGTGGTGTCTTCTCATCATATCGGTGAAATAAAAAAGCTTTTCAAGGCTGGGACCTGGACTAGTGACCCTCTACAAATTCCACTTCAAACAACAAACAAGAAGCCAGTTGAGGAAAACCCGTGATATTTGGGTGAATCACTCAGTGCAAAGACTTTTCATTGAAATGTTCTTGTTATTAAGCAGCACAGGGCTGTTCACAGAGGACACACCAGTTTAGCAGACATCTGTTACCTTTTACCTTCATCATTTCTTTTATTATTTATGATACTGCAACCCAAACTAAGGCAACTACAAACCTGGAGCCTTTTATATTTTTTTTGAATGAGGGTCTGGCCCGGCTGTGGCTCTGTGGTGAAACCTAAAGCGTTGTCATCAGCAGGGTCCAGGTCAGGCCTGTGCCAGCATCTGCTGCTGTGAACGTGATGGACAGTGGTGCTAGGCTGACCGTGCCGCTGACCTCTCACTCAGTTAATGAGCAGGACACAATTAGCTGGACGGAGAGCAGAGTGCAGGTGTAAATAATTCACAGCCGGAAGCCTGAGATCAGAGTTTACCAGCACTTCTGGCAGAAAAAGGACCTGTTTCCCCAATGAGAACTGCAGAATAACTCTATGACGTCTTTTAGCATGTGCACAGTTGTGCAACTAAACCCGTCCAAACTAAATCAGCCACGACCTTGAAAGGCAGCCACGACAGTAATGAACAGTGATGTAGCTTCTGAAGCTGCAGCTGCTTCTTTCCGTTGTGCATTATTGTTCACTTTCATGCAGGTGGAGCATAGTGTCTGTTGGCAACGCCTCTGCTGCTCTCCCAGGAGAACGTCTTGTACAATAAAGGCGAGCGAGTCCTCTGTGGGAAAGGTGAGGCAAAACACATGTGCCAAGGGCTATTGATGGCGGTTGTAAATGACCAGTATTTATAAAATGTCTTATCAATCGCTCAAAGCACTTTATCCATTCATACACATTTCTACAGTACTTCAATACACAGGGCTTGTCGTCAGCAGTGAATCTTGCCCAAGGACTGTTCTGAATGCAGACTAGCAGTGCTGGGGATTGTTCCAAGGACCCTCTGGTTTTGTGCATGACCCATTCCTAAGCCAATCCCGACCTTGTTGTGCTATAACAATAACAAAGTAGCCGATGTACTGGGAGAACACAGAACGTATCGAGAAAGCCAAATGATACTTTCCTTCACTTTTGCGTCATGCTGGAGTTTTGATAAATGAGAAAAAGCTGGTGCTGTAATTAAAAGACAATTGACACTAAATGCCTCTGAGCGCCACTGAAAACAATCAAATGAATCTTGAGGGAGACAACTAAGAACAGTGCACACTGTGATTGATTATCTGCCATACACTCATTAGTCACATGATCCTGGGCGGTATTAACTGGAGCGATACGGGAACACTTTAAAATGAAGACGCGTAGCAGAGTTTGAATTTGAAATATGTGTCCACAGAGGGAGTGAGACACAGTTTCATCATAGCTCCTTTATTCCAACAGTTTCTGAGAGTAAAAGATCGATAACTTAACTAAATGTGAAGGAATGCGTGAGATGTTACCTGTGTTGCTTACTGTTGTTTCAGCCATAGGAGGTGAACTGATCTCTCCATCTATCATCCACACTCTTTCTCTCAATTTCTGACTTTTTTGAGGAAATTTTTGTTGAATTTGACATAAAAGTCACAAACTTTTGCCATGGAAAGTGCTCTCATGCAACATGTCTCATGTCTGTCTCGCTCTTCAACTGGGACGGAGACACTAAGAAGGGCGGACAGCTTACTGCTCCCTTGACCACTGTGTTCTCATTAAGGGACGTTGAAATCAAACGTGTGTCTCCAACATCGTTGACCAAGTGGTCGATCGTGAACAGTAAGGGACCCCGCGGCGTCCCACACTCCCCTGCTCTAAATCTGTCCACATGACTGCCGTGGACTGATGAGAGGGAGGTGGTTTTGTCTCCACTGTGCCAGACTGCAGTGCAGGGCTGTGCAGCTTAGCGCAGGAGGGCATGCATCATAATTAGTCAGTGTTACATTAAAGCTGCAGTGACTTTCAATCATTCATCCTGACAGTGGGGACAAAAACATCCCTTCACATGTTCCCTTGGTCTTTCACAGAGAAATCGCCACAGATTCTGCATCCATATTGTACAGTGCTTAAAGCATGATGGGAAATGAGCAGATCCTCGTTATCCGCACATGCGTATACTTTGGCTTGTGGGTTCACAGAAAGTTGAACCTGATGTTGCCGCAATCGTAAAATTGGTAGCTGTGTAGTTTTAGTGGGACATTTACTGGTGTCACTGGATTCAAACAGCTGCACACAGTCCTCGGTGAACTTTCACTGACACTCCGCCGCCTCACCGAGGCAGAAAAACGAGCCGCTGTAAAAACCACCACCTTAAGCAGCGTGACTCTCCGCCCGGCTCCAGTCACTGCCTCTTACAAATCAGGCTGTTTTCAGCGTCGACCTTGTGACGCCAACCTCTCTGGTGGCTCTGTTCACAGGGCATTGCTCAGACCATTTTTATACTTGATTAACTTAAAGTAGCCAGAATATTCCAACTATCAACTCTTTATCTCCTTTAATCACTGAGGTTAGACAGAAAATGAGGTATGAACGGTGCCTCTTCTGTTAACAATCAGCAGAGACTGACCAAAATATTCTTCATTCAAAATTATTCCAAGAATCCACTAACAGGAATAAAACCTGAGCCAAGCAAACCTCAGACAGGTCCAACAAACTTGGCGTCAGAGTTCCCGGCGTGTTCGACCAGATAAACCCTCCTGCAGTCATTACCCTAAATCCCCGTAGTCTACATAGCTGGACCACCTGTGGGCCTTGGGACTCTCTGACTGCTGAGATGTCGGCTGTAATCGCTTGGCATCGACTGGACTTGACTCTTCCAAAACAATTAAGTGGGGCTGGCGAGTGTGGCCAAGTCGTGCAGGACAGAAAGACCTGCAGCTGAAGTAACCAAGCGGACAATTAATCCAACAATAAGGAAAGAGGAAATCTGCCTCATAAACAACAGTAACAGGAGACTAAAACTCAATGAATTTAAAACAAGGAGCTGTAAATCCTGCAGGCAGCCACCATTTAACCAGTCCTCTTTATCGTGCATTAACCTTGGTGAGCTCCAAAGAACATAAATCAAGCCCCGTGTCACTAATTGTGATTCCAGAGACGGACGCATCGAGACAAAACCTATGCGCTGTTGGAGAAAACTGGCACAGCTCCCACTGAGAGGCAAGAAATATTAGGACCACCTGCTCCTCCTGTGAGACACACTCACCGAGTGAATCCAAGTCTCAGTGATTCCTTCTCGATATCAGAGAGACCAGCATTCATCGAAGGCTCCAAAGTGATGGACCCAGAAGCTTTTCCAGGCCCTCCTACTCATTTAGCCTCCTCTCAGAACCTCCGCTGACCACAAATGTGGACAGTGGAATAATACAATAATATTACACAGTGAGTTCACAAAGAGATGTGAACTTGGAACGACAACGGTATTCAAAAAGTTTTTGGTTAGTGACTTCCACGTATCATCATGTCCGGCCTCCTGCTGCGTTCTTCATGTGTGAAAGGCTGGAAGCATTTTTCCAAACCTCATGTCTTAGAAAAGCTTGCTTTAACTACCCCCACAGGTAGCAGGCTCTGGCTCCCAGCACATTGACGGCTGTGCTGGTGGAGGGAGAGAGGACAGAGAAACCCCCCGAGCTCCACAAGCCTCTTATTTAACCAATGAAAACAGTCTATTTATATCTCCTTAGAGAAAATACAGCCACACTCGCATGAAGCATCACAGAAACTCTTTCTCCTCTCTGTGGAGAACATAGGATCGCTTTGTGCTGCCCCCAGGTTTCTCTCTGTTCCTTTCTGCATGTTGCCAAGGTCTTGTACTCACAAGCTTAGACCAAGGATAAAGATGCATTAATGGACATGTGTGCTTTTTCTCTGGAAAACTGCAGCGATGCACTTGTACTTAGTGAAACACAGCTTTGTCCAAAATTCATTCGGAATTGGCCTCAAGTAACCTGGAAAAAGCTCCTCTTAGACATAATGGTTTCTAAATTATGCAATGAAATACACAGGGAGAATAAATATTTAAGATAATATTTCTACAAGCTATAGCCAGAGTGTCAGTTTTCTCTCCAGCCAACTTCTCTACTGAGGTGTAATAGCTTATATTTCATCCAAATAAGCTCCTCTCCACACTATGCACATACCGCAATAAACATGAAGCAGATTATCAGAAAAGCTCCCCTTCTCAGTAAATTTAGGTAATCCTCCAAGTTCTCCACTTCGAAAAACTTCTACCACATTCAGCTACTGTCGGCTACAGCTCTCTCTTCACAGGGCGTTTTCAGACCTACAGGCCGTTTGCACTGGTCTGAATCCAGGGATGGGATGTTCTTTTGTTGCGTTCATCAGAAGATTAGTTCTATTCCATAACTAGAAATCTCCTCAGGTATATGTTGTTGGTTTGAAAATATTATGAAACCCACCACAGTACTACCGAGCAGCTCTGGCATATGTTAGCACACTTCTCAGATTTCCCTGGCTACTGGTGAAAATGGCTTCAGGGGTTTAAAAGCTCCAGAGGTAAATGTGTTTGTTCCAAATCAAAGATTCCCACCTTGAAGACGAACATCTCTCTCCTGAGGATGGCCAGCGTATTGAAGCCGCCATCGCAGATGTTGGGTTTAGCGTTGGGGTGGGACGGCCTGTCTCCTGGTGGCAGCCTCGGAGGTCGCGTCTGCCTGTCTGGCTTACGGGGGTCCGAGGGAAGGTGAGAGCGGGGAGGGGGCGCTGTCGGCAAAGGCTTAGTGGGCTGGGGAATCTTATCCGGAGGCCCTGGAGGAGGTGAGATAAAAAAAATATATACATACAAATAATGTAAAGTCTGTTTTTCCTGTCTGACTCTCATGGGAGGAGTTATCATAAATAATGTAACGTAGACACTGAGTCACTACATGTATAAACAGCTCAGCAGAAAACAACACCTAAAGATGAACAGATGTGCTAAATGTACATGGTGAGGTAAAAATAAAGCATCCTGTGCAGACATGCCCCGGTGTCATTTCACATTCATGCATTACATGAGAGAAGGCAGAGTGAGCGGCATGTGGTGCTCATGAATAATTGACGACGTCTGGATAGGAGAAAGTGTGAAGTCTGAAGGGATGTGAGTTGCCATGCGTTGACTGGGGCCGACAGACCAAAGGAGGCGGTATGAAAGGCGAAAACATAACAAACGAGCCCCCCACATACCTGAGGTATCAGTGAGTAACAATGGGGCACAGATGGTAAATAAAAGTCTGTTGTAACCAGATGTGACAAAGGATTTAACATGGCAGCAAATGAAAAGGATTAAAATACTGAATGAGGCACCAGTGGCTCTATAGTGAGCAGTCCAAAGATAAACCAACAAATTAGTTGACCAAGTCGATGGGGGGGGGGGTTAAGCCCCAGATTGCAGTTATGTAATCAGACCCACAGCTGACATGTAGCAAACATGCACTCACACAAACAACATTAATGAGAAACCATGACAACAGACTATGACTTATGACTATGAGTTTTCTGACTGATCCTAAACCCTATTTCTCCATCCATATACTGAAGACTTACCATAAATCTTCTGGATGCCCAGCAGGTCGTCCATGGGCAGCTTGAAGTTGTCAGTGTCCATGTATTGGTAGAAAGGAGCCATGATGGCCGTGGGATCGTTGGAGTGCTCGAGGCCCAGAGCGTGACCGAGCTCGTGGACTGCTACCAGAAACAAATCGTTACCTAGAAACAGACACAGGGAAAAATAGGAGCGGGTCTGTCAGCGCCGGGCTCAACAGCAAAAAGTGTTTCGCAGCTCGAAAAGACGAGTCGACGTGTCGGTCGGTTCACGGTAATTTTCTGTCACCGCACAGCTTGTCAAGTTGCACCTGTTCAAGTTGGCAGTGCCACAGAGGTTCCTTCAAAATAAAGCCAAGTCTGCTGAGCTTGGTCCTGAGTGATTTAAATAAACAGGAGTTTTGTGAGAAAAGTTCCAGCTTAGTTCATGGTTAGAACATGTGTCCAATCCCCACACTGAATCCAAACATGTGAATGTGCATGTATGAGTGTAGATAATCCAATAATAACTTACGCAGTGGGTCACAGACCATGTGAGAAAACTCGCTGAGTGACTGCAGACCCACACCCCACGCTGTACCACGCTGAGATATCTGGGCTTTTAAGACACCTCAAACTCAATGTCAAATCGACCCCATGAAGAAGCTTATCATCATGGAGGAGAAACCTGTGGGCGTGTACCATTAGGGTTAGACAACTATGTCTCGTCTTATTTATAATGGCATGTCTGTGGGAAGATGGGAAGCTGACTCCAGTGCCATATGTAAAGATGTCACTGCTGGAATTCATTCAACCTTTTTATCCTCCCTGTCATAAATAAAAACTTTTGAAAAGCTGCGGTCGTGGTTTTTCGGCATTACACATTTAAAGACACCAGACTCTGGCAACAGTTGGTATTTTTTCAGCGAGAGTTTTGACTTGCGGTGGCCAAAAGCTAAAAATAGGACTGAAAACTTTGAATTTGACGGTTGTCCCTCCGATGCTCTCCCTGCTGTCATCTCTATTCAGTTTTGCCCTTCCCCACTGTTCTCATCACAGAGAGAGAGACGCGTCAGGAATGAAAAAGAGCATCACTTATTCATTGTGATTCCTGCTAAAGGGGCGCACTTATCTGCTGCAAATCTGTCACATGAATAACACATCGGCTAGATAAGTGTGCCCCTTATCCATAGGTAGATCAGGTTCCTGCGTAGCTGCTGCAGCACAAGATTTAAACATGTGCCACTGAGCAATGGTGTAATTGGTGCTGGTGAAGGATATTTCACTTTGTAAATGTCAGTGAGTCTTTAAGTGTGTCATAGACATATCTGTGTTGTGGACACAGATATGTCTATGACATCCTTCTACCACCTCTTCTGCTTGACCTTTGTCCTAGATTATTTTAGAGCCAATAAGAGCATCATCACATCGATGAAATGTTTCTTACATTGAAAAATTACATGTCCTAGCACTGGATTTATGTAGAAAACTGATCTACTAATCTCAAAGTTCTTCAAGACATGCAACATAAGTACATCAGAGCGGAACGCGTCCATGTCCTAATGCTGCGTTCAGCTGTCAGTCAAAAGAACGCCCTCAATCTCCAGTCAGCCTCCTGGAGCCATCCGAGGTCATTGTTGTCACTTACTTTCAGTCGCTTTTGTAAGTCACACTGTGATAGACAGGGACGCCCTGCCGGCCCCTGGGGCCACAAACACATCCATGTGTCCTGCCTGGCTATTATCAGCCGGAAGGTAAACAGAGGCTACGCGGGGAACGGTGAAGAGAGTGGAACGAGATGCTGAGGACATGCAGGCAGACACCGAAGGGTGAACGAGACAATGAGATAATGGTGTACAAGGGAGGGAGAGAAGTGAGATGCAGCCAAGTAACAACGCAAAGGGGGAGAGGGGGAGAGAGGAATGTAAAAGAGTAGGTAAATACAGAGATTAAAGAAGATGCAGTAAACGGAGGAGAAAGGGCGTTTGGTGCGATAGCTGCAAAAAGGAAAAGGCAGGATGATAAAGAGAAAGGGAAAACTGAGGCAAGGAATGCGATAAGACTCAGGTCTGCTTGTTATCTTGTAAGATGCTCCAGTGTACTAGCCGGCACAAAAGATGGAGATGATGAATTATACAACCGCAACCTTTGAGCTCTGCATTTGTTACAGCAATCTCCTGTCAGTGGTCGTATCTCAGCCCCGAACACAACAATGCAGCGGAAAAGGGAGTGGAATAGGCGGGAGGTGGTTCACAGTTGAAGGGCAACACGTTTTTGTAACATCGGGTCCTGTATTTTTCACTCCATAGTGTTTAAGTGATCTTTAGTGGTAACAAAGCATGCAGCTCCAGCACGATTGTAGTATTTGCAATGATCACAGCTGCAGCAGGTTTGCTGCTACTCTCTACAGGACAGGTCAAGGTTGCAGCTAATGAGGTAGTGTAGTGGCGATGGAAGAGAAAAAGAAAAGAAAGATGGAGAGGAGAAGGTGGAGGAGGAGAGTCGCTGGAGATTTATGAGCAGACATACCTCCCTGTCTTTCCCCAAAGGGCGTTCCGGTACAGTAAGCAGTGATTGTGATTAGAGGCCAGAAAACTCCACCGAATCTTTATCTGTAATTCAGCAGCTCCTGGCACATGCCACTGCAGTCCATCTGCCGGCTGGGCGACACGTGACATTGGGAAGACTGAGGTTTTGTCCATAAACTCTGGCACACAGACACACACAGTGGCCCACAAATCAGAAAAGGGTCCCTGGACATGGCTGTTCAATTGCAGTAATAGCTTGGGTTGTCAGCGCAGGTCTCCAGGGGCCTGTAAACCTCTCTGCTTCCTTAATGTTTAACTAAGTGCCCGTGGTTTGCTCAATACAGGATGTCAGCTACAAGCCTGGGTGACCAGCGGGCCGTCAACCTGTGGCCTCTTAAAAAAATCTTCCCTCAATCTCTCTTTTGGGTTTTGTCGTCCTCCACTAGGAAGGGGCTGTCTCCAGTCAGAGGCTTTTGAAACCTCAACATTCCCTTAAACATCCTTAATAATTACAACCTCTTTCCTTGGATATCAATTATTTAAACAAGGTTGCAGAGTGCTTTGAAAGAATCCATGTCGAAAATGAATTCAACTCAGTTCAAGCTTAAGCACCACATCATGACATTCTAATGTCAACCCAACTGATCCCATGAGTAATTCTTATGCTCCGTATGACCTCTTTGTTGAGACACCATTTACATATTTTAAAAACCTTGAAACGTTGGCTTTGTACTCTGAAAAGGACGCCCAGCTGAGCTGAACTGCTCCTGCTCCACAGAGACTCCTACAGCCTTTCTTCAGAAAGCACAGCTCCAACTGTTACTGCTCTTATGTCATCGTGGTTGTTTTGTGTCCAAGTGTATGCATGCGTATCTGCTGTCTTTGTCCCAGTGGAGCTGAACATGCCTCCCACTGCTCAGCTCCCACAGCTCCACAAGAGTCTAGCGCCCACCATTCACACAAGGTTTTTGTGGTAATTCTTTGAAGGTTCCTAGGGAGGCGGCAAGCCCATACGGCACTGTCAAAGCAAGTAAAGCAACCTTTAGCTTTAATCATTAAGCATTGTTAGATTTTTATAGAAGTGACTGTTGCTGGTAATGAATTATGAATTATACATAAAAAAAATTGACTTAAACTACCACTCTTCTTTGCTCATCTCCTCTCAAACGCAACATGTGGGCAGATGTGGATACTCTCTGGTTTTTGTTCGTCAGCTGAGCTAATATTTCCTCTGGCTGGGAGCCACTGATGTCAGATGTAATGTCTCAGGAGCCTCCACTGTGCACACATGGAGTTCAGGAAGAGGGAAGAAGCCAGTGCCACTACTATACGTATTTCACTGTCACCGACACTGGCCGAGACCTCAGCGGTGAGGGAAGAAGAAGCAAGCCGACACACACGCACGCACACATGCATGCACAGGCACACACACTTTCACAGAGCTCTGCTGGCTGTCACTGCCGAGCAGTGCAGCCGGGCTTGACAGAGCGCGCACTGCGAAGACAGCCGCCAAGTACAATGGCTTCCAAACACACAGCAAACCATTTGGTAGATTTCACCACAGTAATTTCCACAAACCACGGTCCCGATTCTGGGAATTTTCATGACCAGGCTGGAGCAAAAAAAAACTGTTTTATATTTCTAAGTTGTGGTGTATTCAAATTATTTAAATAAATGAACAGGGGGATGACATATTCAGGGTTTTTCCTGTCTCTAAAGTCGTTCGCCCGTGCACTAGTGGCACAGCTGTGAGGTGAATTGTGGTGAATCTGGGATGCAGAATATGGGGGGATCAAACTAGTGACCTTCTGTTTCACTCTACACCCTGAGCCACTCAACAGTCCAACAATTTGGTAAACAGAAACTTCACATGTACAGCAACTACCTCCTGGAAAAGACAAACTGGGTGCATCAGAATAAAGTGACTGTCTCTGCTTCCATCACAGAGACAGTGTGGTTTGGTAGATTAAAGTTGTCAAGATTTGTTTTTTTTTTTTTTTTTTTTACAGTCAGTCTCATGTGAGGACGCTACAAGGAAGTGTGACTCAGGATTTTCCTCTATCGCCCTAGCAGAAATTTCGACTAAGCCGCAGACTGTGTGGTTAAGCCTTAACTCTGCAGTGTCAGAGTGTGCACCAGCCACTTCCCACAGAGGTTCATCATCTTCTCCTGTCTGTTGTTCCACTTGCTTTGCTCCCTCCTCTCTGCTTCCATCCCTTCCCTCTGTGCCCTCGCTCCAGGCTGTTGACACTGGTTCAGCCACACTTGTCCCGTTGAATCTATCACACTTAACTCTCACAGCTTCACAGGGAACAAAACCACCACTGATGGGAGCAACATATGTACACAGGAGAGATTATTTATTTACAGACGCTGCCAGAGATCCAGACATGACATCCTTTACTTTTGTCATGTTTATCTCTCTGCAGCACCTGTGAGCGAGCCAGGGCATGTGCACTTTTTTATTGTGATCATTTATCATTAATAATGCATCTGCAAGAGTTGTTGTGTGCAGGAGCGCGTTCAGCAGTTCACAAACACACGCTCCTGCAGCTGCATCCATTTCTAAACTCAGCCTGGACCAGTAAGCTAGAAAAGACATAAAATGAATTTTCTTTATGGTAAAAAACATCTTTGGTGGTTACTTCTATTTTACATGTCACCTGACTGAGCTCAACATACCACTGAAGTCAAAGCATTTCCACAAATTCAGCTGTGGGCGAGAAGAAAAATGGGAATAGGGAATGCTTGTCGCAGTTTTAGAAAACACAATGTTCCTTCGATTTTCCACTGATACCAACATGGCTACCTGCATCACTGAATACAAAGTAGGCGTATGATACATTAGTTATATTCCTTGGAAACTATTAAAGCCTGTGAGATGCTCCCCTCAGGCTTGTTTACACTTTTTGTTTGCTAAGGATTATGGGTACAGGGTTACGAGAGCATCTGACTGACCGGTGGGAGGGCCGGCCTCCCCAGGTGCTCTATTTGTTTGCGCGCGTGTGTATTCATGTGTGGGGGCGGAAGAGAGCACTGCCGCCCACGTGGAGGTTGACGCTGCCGTCAGTAGGCAGCCATCTATTTGTAGTGTCAGCCTGGTGGGCAGGAACACGCGGCGATAGCTCTGCTTTGTTTCTCTTCATTTCAGTGCTTCAGTCTGAAGGCAGGGATTTATAAGCCTCATCTTCTTCAGCAGCGAATTCACAGTGAGCGGTTATATCACCATCACAAATATTAAAGTAGTTAAAGGTGCTTTGCTTAACAAATTCAACATGAGTATATGCAGGGCTTTGGCAGCTTTCAACAGTAAGATCTTGTCTCATCATAATGAACAGAAAATGTGTAAGTCTTCTATATCATACATATTCATCCTTCTATATATCATGGTATTCTGATCTTCTTGTGGAGGACTCTCACATCATGTGTTGTCCACTGTCACTCTGCATCCCTGAGATAAGATGTCTATGTTTTTTTTATCAACTGTGTCCTAGTAAAATTACTTTTACAGTAACTCAACTATCAACACTGCTCCTACCGATCCTCGAATGGAGCCACGGTGCACACACATCCTTATGCTGCTTCCAGTTAAAGATAAAGATCACCTGAGAGCGCCCATTTATTTTCCCTGGGAGATAGAGAGAGGTAGAAGCAGAGGAGACAGAAGGACAAAGATAAAGGAGGACGGCAACAGAGACAAGGGGACAGAGACAGAGAGGAGCTGAACATCATGAAACAGATGGAGCAGGAAACTTTCCTGGACTGACCTCGAGCGGTGAAGCAGCTTGCAGATATAAACCAACGATCGGATTTTCAGTTTTAATCGCAGGCAACATTTAGGTCAATATGCCAATTTGTCACTTCACACTGACAACAACAGACAGACAGGGGCATTCCTCCTCTACAAAGCTTCACTAAAGAAGAGCTTGAACTTGGACTTTGCCACATACCAGTATTTCTCCCTGACCATCAACTCAACCACACAAAGTAACTTCAAAATATATCCAGGCCAAACAGAGATTACGTATGAGAGCTCTGCCCATTAAGCTCACCGACCATTTGTGGACAATCATTGGCAAACGCATGAATCAATGTACCCATCCAATACTGCATCTTCAAAGTATATCAGTTTCATCAGATAAAACTGCAATTTTCTTTTTGCGGGAAACCACTTCCTCACCGTCAGGTAACTGGCAAACTACTTCAAAGGGAGGAACCTGAGCCAGACCAGCGTGTTGTGACGTGCTAGCAAACATCCCTTCCCTACAGAGTGGTTAAAATACGTTTTACCTTTTTAATGCACTATATTGGATCAGTTGATATGCAGAGTCTAGTATTCAGAATCACAGGGGAAGGATAAATATGTTTGCAACATCTCTGGGATCAGACAGAAGGACCAAGCACACAGACTGTTTTCAAACAAGAATTCTGAATACTGGGCATTAAATCCAAATCTAAATCTACCCTTAAAAACAGTTATTCACAAACAACACATGGTTTCCTAAGAATATCAGAGCCACATCTTGCAAAAACAAGCCAGTGGAAAATGCATTACAGGAACACTGAGATTACATGCACATTTGCTGGATCACAGAGGAACACTACCTGGCAGAGGGCTGTGTGTGAGGCAGCTGCACGATGCAGTGTGTGCAGCTGCAGCAAGACGCCGGGCTGCGTGTGAGATCCTCACAGAAGTGCTCTTAAGCTCCAAAGTTAAGCTCGCGCTGAAGAGGCAGGAGCTCATGCCTCTGTGGAGCGGTGACTTGATTCCCATAATGTTACCAAACCCCTGGTGTACGTCCCCCACGTCGACAACACAACCGTGAGCCAGCAGCAGGACACGGAGGAGACCGTCGCTCAGACATCTAGACACAAGTGTGAAAGGCTGTAATTTCCGACTAAGAGCCATGAACTCTTCCCTTCTAGCGTCTCAAATGCCTGAAACGTATTACAACTGGATTCACGTAGAATGCAGAATGCTGCTGTTTGACTGAGACCGCACCGGGGGGGCAGGATGATGCCCCCCCGGTGAGGGGTTTGTATTATAATTACACTTAATTTATGTTATTTTGGTCTCATTAAATGTGCTTTGTAAATAAACTTTACTTTCCTTATGTTGTGCTTTGGGAACAAACCCAGACTTGTGACATCCAAACCTACTGAACTTAAGTGAGAGTGAGCGTGAGAGAGAGAGAGAGACCAGGGAGAGACGACAACTGCTTCCTCCTCATCACCCAGTAGGAGTAGTAGCCTAAAAATAAAACTGCAAGGACACCATATGCTCAACTCCTCTCTTCTGACTTTCTCCTCTCTTCTGTCCATCTCCTTCATCCTCTGTTTTCTCTCTCATTACGTTACCCACACTTGAGTGGAGTCGACTTCCACCTCTACAGAGCAGACGATTGATGTCCTTTTATTGTCTGCTGGTAAAAAAAAAAAAAAAAGGAGAAGCCCAAAATGATGGTAGTTTTAAATGTACCATCAAGTTACAGAATTGGATGTCGATGATAAACCGCTTTGCCGATCGATGGCAGGGAGCCGAGCTTTCTCTTATACGACCATCAATCAATCAGCTGATCAATGTCGAGCCTGTCCTGACATCCCCTCCCTGGGCCAATCATCACTCCGTTATTGAGCAACCCATCCACCCGGACCGCAGTTATCTACACAGTCCCTGAAAACCGAAATTCTTGGAGTGTTTTTTCCTCCTGGTGACTGTGTTTTTCTAACCTCTTTGGTTCATTCTGGGAGAAAGGGTGAGGGAAATAATAAAGCCCTGGAATCTTTCATTTCCTGTGTATAGGTCTGGCCTGCATACTGTGTTATGTTACATAGTTTTCACTGATACTACTGGAGGCTGGTGGTCCTTGAAGGCATACCAGGCCTTATAAGTCACCCTTGGGTGAGACGGGGTGTTGGTGTACAGTCACGGTATGTAGTAGTGTTTTATTTATTATTTTTTTTCTAGAACTCCAGTGAGCCTCAGTGTGTGTGCGCATGTGCGTGTTAGTGAAAGAGGAATCCATCTTATCTGTTCATGCGTGCATCCCTTTGATTTTACACAAAAGAGAACACAGTGGCGTCAGCCCACAAGGATGACCTTGAGATGAGGCTGCCGTGTGCATCTGCTCAACGCTTCTTCTGTTGTGCAGTCCGCTAATATGCTTCCTTTAAGAAGTGGTCGCTGCACATTGAGATCTCCAATCCTCCCGTCTGTACCCCAGCACTACAGTCCAGGTGTTTCTATCCATCCATACATCCAACATCATACTGGCTGACTACCCTGCCCTCCAGACTGTTTCACTCTGTGCCTTTCCTTTAAGATCTCACAATGAGAGGGGACAAAATAATAGGCACAAGCGCCATAAGATCTAAGGGAACCGGGTCATTTATAGAACGTGGCTGCAATTTTCTGTCTGAATATTTCCATACCTAAGAGAAATGGGACCTGAAAGGCATTTTGTTTTTGTGTCTGAACCCAACCCGAGCCCAGTGTTTTCCCAATTACAGACACGTGCAGCGTGAAAAATCCACTAACCCCGCCAACGTGACTGAACCCAACCCAAAAAAACAATCTAAACATTTTTGTCCAAACCCGTCGGGACCCAGCAGGGCTCAGGTTGGGTATCTGCACTGTAATCCACAGTAGAGGATATTGGCTGACCACCCACCCTAATAAACTCATTCCCTGTGGTCTTCGGAGTAATATCATTGAGCAATCCTTAACACAATAATGTTTGTTTTCTCACAGTAAGATGAGTCAACATGAGAATAACAAACACTTAAAGTTCTAAAGTAAGATGAGGTCATTCATTATATTTATTTGTGAGAGCACAGTGAGGAGAAGAACCGATCAGATGACAACAGCTCTGGGATTAATTAACAGTGATGCAATGGACATCCAGGATGGACACACAGAACAAACAGGAGTTCTGACCTTTTCATGAACATTGCACACCCCTTCTTCTGCTTTATTCTGACAGAAATCAGCGGTCAAACACCTTCCAGGGGCTGGTGCTCATGATATGTTGAACATGTTTGTCATGTGTGTTTTGATTATGCGTCGTCTGCTGTCAGATGCCATACGCTCGACTAAACACATCATGGAGTGTGAAACGAAGGCGTAAACCGGCTGGATGCATGCGGGGAAACGAAACTGAAGGAATGCACACTATATTGTCGATTTTTTTTCTCTCTTCATCTGGGGTTGTGATCACTTTGCTGTGATCATGTTGCCTACAGTCAAAAGCACTCAGTTCTTTCAAAGCAGCCAAGAGATGAATCTTGAGATGCAAGTTGTTTACATCAACATTTTTCCAAAGAGTTCCTCTGATGAGCGGCCTCTTTACTTATGGTGTCAGCGGCGTTACATCTTTTCCAATGTGTGCTGACTGCGCAGACATCATAGTACTAACTCCTGCATATGATAAAAACATCAAAACACACAGAAAGCGGCTGCTGAATATCGTATATCCAAGTCTCTTAAAATGCCATTAGCTAATCCTAATAAGAGCCTCACTCTGCTGCGTGGGCTAAAATAACCGTTGAGTAATCCACTGTCCTCAAATGTCTCAGTGTGTGCGTGGAAGTCTACGTGAGAGCCCTTTAACAAGTGTATGTAAGTGTGGGAGTCCAAGCAGTGAGCGATTAATCCTCCAGCGTGCATCAGTGATGTCACCATCCAAAACAATAACAACAACATCTTTGGCACGATGCTGGCAACAGTCGCCGTGATCACGACTGATCCTTCCCGACAACAGCGTCGGAGGATTAGGTATGACAGCTTATCGGACAGGAGCTCATCTCTGTTGTGTGCGTGTGCGTGTTTAAGTTTTCAAAACCTATTTAAAGGAGGCAGGGGAAACAAACAGATAGACAGATAAGAAGAAGGAAAGAGAAAACAGACAGAGACAAGATGCAGTTGTGGGAACGATACATGATTCCCAGAGGTTCCATGCACGGAGACACCGGTCTACCAAGAGCGGCGCGGACACAGCAGCCTAATCATTACAGAGGTATAACACTGGCAACCAAACAGCAGTTTGTTTTTCTATATTTTGAAGGAAAGCACAGACACAAACACACCAATGAAGTACTGAACCAGGCAGAGTGGAGGATAAGTTCGCCCTGTCAGCTTTTTTTTTTTTTTTTTTTTTTACATTTTAGTTTTCTGTTTATTTTTGGAGTTTTAATCACTGCTGCAGTTCACAGGGTTGACAACGTTGACAAAGAAAATAATACTGTGCAGCAGACTAAGACGTATTGATCAAAACAAACCAAGAGTTATTGTCGCACACGATGTCAGGGAGTACTCATCTCGATCAGTTGCAGCTCCACAGGAGTAATACTTAAGCTCACAGGTTTCTGTTGTTGTCGTTGTGTCATTAGAAAAGCATCACACCACATGTAGGGGTGTGTTGAGGTGACAGCTGCGTGTGCATCTTCACCTGCTAATGTGCCAACGTATGATGCATCTTCAGCTTATTTGCTCGCTGTGTAATTCAAGCTGCGGGTTTGATCAGCTGGATGCCACAACATGCACTTAGAAGTTGTTCACAACATGTTATCTGAGCCAACAAAAATCCCTCTGGTCCTACTCAGAATTCGGCCTGGCACTGAATTTTTCCTTACGTTTATTTCTAAAGCACGGCTTTCAGCAGCTCCCACTCATCTCTGCTCTCCGTTCCCTCCGCACTGTACACTGCTCTCTCTCCTCTCTGCCTCACTCACTCTCGCTCTTTTGTGAGCTCTTCAACCTCCAATATTTGTCTAGAGATGCTCTGCCATTCTCTCTTATCCTCCCTTTCTTTGTCGTCTCTTCCCTGCTAGAGACTAGTCTGCTTTCTCTCATTTGACTCAGCCCCTCTCACGGCTCCTGGCGACTTGACTGAGTTAAAACATTGTGTCCACTCAAGAAAATAAACAAGGCAGCCATATATTAATCACCCACTGCTTCTCTCTCCTTTGACAGAGCTCTGTCATCTCCACAGTGAAGGCAGCGCAGGGTTCACAGGTCGACCTGGGAGCTTAGCCTACAAGCTGAGATCTGCTGGAGCTCATCACAATGCTCCGCAGCATCACAGCTGCTCAGCATGCAACCTACACAACATAAGCCCTAGCATCTCGTGTTTACATCACCCTGACACCGTCGGCAGCTCTTATCGCCACAAACTCTCTTGACACCCTTGTCGGTATCTTCTACAGATATCCCTTTCTCACCGGGAGATGCCTGCTTCTCTTTAGTTTCATTTTCGCGTCTCTCACATTTGCCTTCACACGTCCACCTCCTCCGAAAAAAAAAAAAAAAAAACACAGAGCAGCAAAAAAAAAAAAAAAAAAAACACTGAGCAGCAATGGAGAACCTGCTGAACGCTTACACACAGCCCGACAAGCTGCACAGCTCAGGGGGTAATCACTCAGCTCGGCCAAGACTGATATGATTACTGCACGGCAGATCAGCGGCACAGAGGAAAAGAGAGAGAAAGGTCTGAGCATCATACAACAACGGGACTGAGCAGGAACCCTGCAGTGAACCAGCTGCCATTGCAGCAGCGAGTGTTTCAGCAGCGGTTTCCAGTCGCCCGTCGCTAACACGTCTGATGCAGCAGTCTGTGTTAAACAGTCCAGCTGTATGACGGCAGCACAGCTCATCAGATGTGACCACAGAGCATCACAGTCTGCACTTCAGGGAGAGTTCAGGGAGAGTTGATCGCAGCCCGCTCCCTCAGAGATTGGTCCGCTGTGAGCCGGGGTTTGAACGTCTCACCCACTTTCCATCACAACAAACAGATCATTGCACTGAACTCGTGACACATTTAATTCAAACATTGCTTTTTATTTGAAATGGAAATAAACTGCATCAGGAAGGGGTTCATTCAGAAGGCGAGGTAACTGAGGCTGAGTTTATTTTAGGAAAAACAGTTGTCAACACAGTTGTTTATTTCTTTATTCATTTATGCACAGTAGGTTCAGGTCGGGAGTTGACGTCAGGGTTGGTCTATTTACAGGTCGGATTCATACCAGGCTTAGGTTATTTTCAACTCAGATTAAAGCATGTCTGTGTCTTACCAAACCTCTGGTCACAGGCTTGATGTCAGCTACAGTGACAAGAATAAAGCAGTAATAATTAAAGAGCCAGTGCTTACCATCATGGTTGGGGTTTCCCAGCGTCCACGGCTCATCTGAGTCAAAGTGCGTGTCTCCTCCTATTCCCGGTCCTGGGAAATAGGCATGAGCAAGGAAGCCACCTTCGCCGTCAAAGGGCGAGCTGTCCCCATGGAACCCTGAAGCGAACATGATGGTGATGTCTACGTCTTTCTTGGTCCTCTCCAGTTCGCTGTAGGCCACAGCCTCAAAGCGCAGCGGCGTCACGTTTTGCCAAACGTCGAAGGCTCGTCGAATGGCGTCGTGGGTCTCCTCTGCGCCCACCTTGGGCGTCACGTTCTTTATACTGCAGGGAGGGGAGGACGGAGAAGTTAGAACTAAAAGTACCTCATCCAGTGTAATTTGAATTTCGCTTTCTCATTTTAACTCCGGAATAAACTGATTTGCACATAACTCCCATAACTTTAAACCCTTACTGAATAAGGGCAATACTGCTGCATGTCAATCTAAAACCTCACACTGCGCCACTATCGCTGTTTTCTCTCCACACTGCCATTTCACGCTCAGCCTGTTTGCCAGCTGAGAGCTAAATGGAGCGATTTGTGAGAGAAAAAAAACAGCTGAGTCCTTCCCCGCCGGTCGACTTGCTGCAGGTGTTGGGAGGAATTTGCCTCTGGAATTTATTTTCTAATTAAGGATTATCAACAGCCCAGCGCCCGCTGAGAGTCCCAGTCTGGTTTGGGGCAATCAGGAAAGCCTCTCTCTATTTTATTCACTCCAAAAATATCCCAGTGTCACGCTCTCACGTTCTCTACGGGATGGAGGTAGAGGGCTAGTTTACTTCCTGCAGCTCAGACACAGTTTAACAACTTGCTGCATGTTGTTGTGCTGACAGCTCAGAGTCTGAGTTGGTTGGCTGATTCTTGCTTCATACGTGCACTGTGTGAATTCTGATGATGAACAACCATCCCCTGAACTACAGCACAAAATGATCTGCATGGTAAATGGAGTGTGTTTATATGGACGTTTTCCTGTCTGGGGTTTGGGAAAACTGGGGTAGGACCATCCATGTTCTGGTTAGAGGTGGTCTGCTCTACTCCCTGAGCCAAAGCTGCCCCTCTCCGCCAAACTCAAATGGCTGCAAATGCACAAGATGACAGCATCCTTTTTCCAGGATAGTTTAGCTTTGTTTCATCTTTATACACAGTCTATGGGCTGGCCAAACAACGTCCAGCTTTCCCTGGCTTGTTGTTAGCTTCAAATAAAATAATTTGCTGTAAGTGATTTAACTGTGTGCCTTCTGCTGGTGATGACAACAATAAATGTTTGTGGGCCCTGGCAAACCCTTAAATCAAACTGGTTCTGCCTGATTGAGGTAATACCAAGAGTGCTTATGTGAATTTGACAGAAACACACAACGTTCAAGGCTGTCTCCAAATCGACATGAGCCGAGCCAGAGGAAGAGAGCCCCAATGGTTGAGATTACCGAGACAAAAATAAGGTCTCTGTGAATATGTCCTGTGATTACCTTTGACAAAAACACATGCAGGGAGAAGCAGATTAAAGACAAATGGAAAAATCCAACCGGCTCTGAGGTCACAGAAAATATTCTACCTCGTGTCTGTGAGGCGACAGTGATTCCAGATGCGGATCACTGTATTACCTGCTGCAGCGAGAGCAGCAGGCATGCTGGAGATAGTAAGCACAGAGACAAGTACGCACCATGCATTTGTTATTCTTTCCAAATGCCAGCATTGTTTGAAAATAAGTTTGAGAAACAGACAGAGGCAAAGACTCTGACCTGGATTCAGTATTCGAGGTGTACCCCAGCTCTCAGAGTCGCCAGCTGGGATATGACCGATTCACAGTGAACACAAGCGGAAGTGTTGCTGCTCAACGTAAAGGAGCAGTTATGCTTCTCGCTCTCAGCAGCCTGAAGTTTCGTGTAGAGACTAATAATAAAACCAGCTACAGTATCAAGTTCATGTAATTATCCAGAGTCCATTAAAGCCTGTGTGAGCCACTGAAAGTGAGAAATGTGTGCTGGCTGCTATTCAATTTTGCTTCAAGTCTTAGTCCTAGCAGGTCTTAAGCAGTTCTTGTTTATTGTTTATCCCTCTGAATCACAGCAGAAACTGCGTGCAGGTCAGTGTTTGAACAGTTAACGTTTCATGGAACTTGATGTGATGTAAACAGAAATCTATAACTCCGTAATTTTCTGTCGGTCAAAAGAACCTTCGAAGCCCTGCCGCTGTGAAGGAAAATGAAATACCTGAAAAGTAAAATCCAGTGTAATGATGTAGTGCGGTTGGAAATAAAACATACTTCATGTTCCTCGAAAGACAAACATTCTTCAAGGCTGTGACAGATGGGCACTGCAACATCAGTCACCTTCTTCATTTCCCTTTGTATCACAGTGTGTAGCCCTTTCTTGGAAACATACCCGAAATCCACAGATAAACGAGGAGGGAAACTTAATGGTTTTCCTCTGTGTGTTTTGTTCATATTCTTTATGTTTCTTGAATTTCAATAACAGTCTGCTTCTTGTTTCACTCCCACAAATGTTGCCAATTGTGCTGCCCCTAAGAGGGAAAAAAATTGAGGAATGTGTCCAGGAAATTAGCAAGAAAACACAGGAACTGTAATATAAACGTGCTGCATTCTCTACCTACACTGCTCTGTCCCGAGATAAAAAGGAGCAGCTGTAGGCACATCTGACTTCTGACTGGAGGCCAGGCACACATCCATGTCCAACACACACACACATACATACACACATACACACCCTATTATATAACCCTAATCTGTCAGAGAGCACCCTGTGCCCTCCACTGGGGTTTCCTCCTCTCAGCTCATCTCTTTCTCTGCAGCTGCTTCTCCTCCACAACTCCTCATTTCAGCCAATCTCCTCTTCCGCTCCTCATCCCGTTGCTCAGCTCATTTTCCTCTTTTTCTCTCGACCAGGAGGAACCAAGCGCAGAACTGCTTCCCAACCCCAACCCAGTGAAATCTTTTGCAGAGTAAAATGCAGCAGTATACAGTCCTACTTCAGATTAGATTAGATTACATTCAGCATGTAATGCTGCTTACACATCTATCCTCAAGGCAGGGCAGAAATAAAAAAAACATTTCCAGTTCTTAAGGATTATCCCATGAAACATGGAGCTGGGGGCAGGCGACGGCATAGTAGCTATAAAATATTCCACGTTGGGCTACTGACCTTAATAAATATTATATAACTGCAGCATGTTGTCCTATACATTATTATCCATGGAGCTGCAAGCCACAAAATGTGCTTGTAAGCCATGGTGCATGTAAACACTTTTCCCATTTGTGCCCCATGTTTTGTTGGGGATAATGCTGCAGCCACAGGGTTCAGAGAACACGTTCAATTCTAGCTGTGACATAATAATGGTAACAGACCCACCTGTATGTGATATGTTTGTGCTGCCACTTCTGTCCTGTGAGGGCGTACCGCCGTTTCCTGACACTGAATTTGGACGCACCCCCTAGCTGGTCGGGAACGCCACACCTGGGTTTCTTCATCCACCTAGAGGGGAGCGGAGAGGAGGCCACGATCAGTGATGAAACCAAATGAAAAGATCTAATCCACTGCCAGTTATGAGCAGATGCAGACCGTGATCATTCATTTAAATCTCTCTGTGCATTTGCACTTAAGCTCCTGAACACACAGCATGCCATGTCACATAATTCCTGCACTGCACACACACTGATGGATTCATGTCGAGAAAAGACGCCTCACCTTATCGTGGTGTCACTACATCGACAGAGAGAAGCAGAGGGGGAACAGAGAAAGCAAACAGGTGCACAGTTATTATCGCATTCACTCAGCGTCGGCCCAGTGGTCGGACAGATGTTCGTCTGTGTTCACACCATCAGCCACCACATTGTCACGTTACAGTTCAGTGGCCAATTTCAACTCGGCGCCACGTGTAGCTCGGATGGGATTTCAGTGTCACTGCAGACAAATGTCAGAGAATAGGTAGCAGGACGTCTGGGTAAAGGACCCCAGGGTTAAAACAGAGGGACGCCTGGGCTCCATTAGCTGTAATAAGACTCCTTTGTGCTCACATATACAGTACTTGAATAATAAATGAAGCTTCTAATTTACATGTTTTGCTTTGGAACAAGTGACTAAAGCATGGCCCATCAAGACAACATGTTAGCCAGCAGACACTCTGATTTCACAACCGCCTGAAGGAAGACATTATATAAGGAAGCCGTTCTCCTAATTATTTATTCTGTGTGAAGTTACACCACTTAAACCTCAGTGCCTGGCTGCATTCGGAGGGTAAAACAGGAGCCGATGAATTTGTACCCTTTAAATAACACAAACCCAATAAATAAACTATACTGCATAAGCTATTTTTTTCTGAACAACAGTTTCTCATTTCACTGCACAGATCCATTCTGAGAGCCGGCACGTGTGTACGTTTACATTTAACTGCTGAATCACGTGGCTATTCATGAGGATTCACTCAATAGCTGGTAAGTTACTCAGTGACATCTTCAAAGGTATTATAAAGCGTGACTCACTCTATAGTGTGGCTGTCCAGAGACCCTGTGATGTTGAGGCCGTAGCGGCGCTGCATGGCAGCGATAGCGGACTGCATGACTCGAGCGGAACGCAGCACTGACATTCTGGGGTCTGCAGCAGGGAGGTAGCCATACCTCTGGAGCCATGCCTACAAAAAATATGAGGACAAGACAGACAAGGAATGGTTAGACACTGCAGCACAGGCTTTCCCGGAGGGGGAGTGGGTTGCAGTTAGCTACGAAGAATAGTTCAACATTGAAGGGAATTTCCAGAATTAACTCTTTGTCACTTGACTCCCGGCATCAGTGGCTCATGTGACGTTATTCTTATTCCGTCACCGGATGTTTCTTGCCTCACTTTCTCCACTGAAGTTTCTATCTATGGAGCAAATATTTGTATTTGATGATTGAAGCAGGAGAGATTCATGTTGATCCAGGCTGAGTCACCAACATTGTCAATAAGAAAAATGAATGAGAGGTGAGAGCTTCTAGAGTAACTGCTCACACCTCACGTCTCTGCTAACATCCTCCTGCTGGAGTGATGACATTTTTACACAAGATTTAATGTGCTAATAGAGAGTTTTTCCACCTTTCCACAGGGCCAGTCTACAGGTGTCATTCTTACGTATGAGCTGTGCTCTTTTCTAAATGAACATCAAAAAAAGAAAAGAAGCCCAGTTTTCCAAAAACTATTCCTTTGACAATTTAGGCAAAAGGTGGGAAAACAGCCACCATTTTTGATTCTGAAAAAAGAAAGTAGCAGCAGGTTTCCAGGCGTGTGTTTGCATTCAATCACTGAATTCCCCAGAATCAATGAAAGGAAAGAACTACTCCCCATTCTGTGCAACACCATTTCAAATGTCATCAAGATACGACTTCACATGAGAGAGATGGAGATATATGAAGAAAAAAAGGAACCGATCTAAAGACACTTTATTCCCTGAGACGTTTGTGTGAGGGAAAGGGCACGAGCAGATAGTGAGAAATCTCTTTACCAGTTTATAGAGCAGAATGTCATCCGTTATCATGTCATTTGGCTTGTCAGGGAAAAGAGCTTTCGTGTAATGGAGCTTTCAGAGTCACTGTGAAATCCCGCCAGGGGGAATCACAGCTCAGGTCTTGGGACCAGGCGGACGACAAGGGGGGGGATCATCTGGGTTTTCACTACACAAATTGGAAAAGACCCAGTTCATCCATTTACTCTGCCAGTCTTCATCATAGAAAAGGCCACCAGATTCACAAACTGTTCAATGTCGCAACACGACCGTCAACCTTTAAAAACCACAACACGGAAGCTAAACTGACCACAGAGAAAGGACACACAAACTGGTTTAAACTCTCAGAGAGCTGATGAACTCAAACATTTCTTATTTTTCATTTCGCCGCACTGTGCTTTGAAATCTGAGCGCTATTCTTGTCGAGCCTCTACCTCTGTCATGATGGAGGCCTGCTGCTCCGGATGGCACACACTGAGAATGAAATTCGCTAAACAGCAAGGGAGGCATGGCGGGAACGCAATAAAAGAAAAACCATTACCCAGCACTGGAACAAATGGGGGTCTGCAGCTTCCATTTCAGTGACTGAGCCTCATGTCGGGCCACAAGCAACAATCAGCTCCGTAGAAACCTGCTATTCAAAAGAAGAGCTCTGGGGCATCTCAACAAGAAGACCTTCGTGATATTTGATCGTGGATGCCCACATGGCAAACTGACTGTGGGTTCAGCTAACGTTCAAATTCAAAAGTAAAGAACATGCAATGCCAATCCTCAAGTGTTCCCTTTACCACAAAAGTGTTATTAACAAAATGTGGGAATATTCCTTAAGATCTCGGAAAAATACTTTCTTTTTGATGAAAAATGCTGCTATAGGTGTCATCAATGTGAACGGAGATGGGGGTTCGACTTGGCGTAAGACTACAGGCCAGCGATCAATTCAACACAATTTTTTTTTTGTAAAGAGAAATGAATTATTTATGAACACAGTATTTACTTGGGTTTAGAAAATGAATAATTAATGAACACAGTATTCACTTGGATTTGGAGAATGAATGATTAATGAATACAGTATTTACTTGGATTAGAGTTCATTAAAGTTCTTTTTGTGAAATCATCAACATCTGCTTACTAACTCGGCAAAATAAGTGTAAACTTCAGAGTTTACACAAAACAGCATCCAAGAAACATCTGCATAAATCAACAGCCATCTATAGTACCAAGTGTAACCTATATATGATTTCATAATATAGATAAAAAGACACCATGCTGCTGGAGGATATATTTAGGTTGTCTGCCCAGATGTTCCAGCACTGTTCTTTGCCCACCCACTGTCTGCTGCTGTCTGAGCAGAGAGGAAGACAGGAACCTCTGCAGTACCTGTGTTGGGACTGACACCCTGACTTATCACATTTCTTCACACCTCCCTTCAAGCGTGGTGTTCCTCCTCATTCTGTCCTGCACCTTCACTGTCTGGACACTTTTAATCTTTCATGAATTACCAACTGCATCCTTGTTTGTATCTTTGTCCCCTTGAACTGCTTCGGTAAAACACAATTGTTCCTGATGAATGTCCACATTCACACAACTAACTCTGATCTAAATCTAGAGCAAGCTTCTGTTAACACAGCCTAACCCTTCATCTAACTTTAACCTGACCGAAACTTGTACCCAACCCTAAATCTGTTATTAAATAATTTTGACCTAACCAAAGCATAGCCATACGTGGAGCCATAATACAGCTGTTGGTCCTCACAGTATCGTGGACCCCACACATCCCCACTTGTTTCGATGAGTAAGGCTATAGACTGTGATGTGAGCTTTACGTAACGGACCCTTGGTATTTTTCAGCGGTCTCACATCTCCCTGTTTCTCTTTCCTGTCCTGTAATCATCTGTGCTCCCATCTCACATGTCCCTCCCTCATGTCTCCTCTCTGACACTGGAGCTTTCTTGTTGTTTCCACATTTGGCTCTGCCCCGGTGAATTCCCCGCTGCTTCTGGGGTCAAAAAAAACACGTACACACTTAAGACGTGGCACTGCGTATTCAGCCAAACAGTAATACTGTCGCTCTTGCCTGTGCAGCAACTGTATGTCTGCTTTGAGCAGGAGCAGAGCAGAGAATTTGCAAGTGAGAAAGGGACTCTTCCAGCGAGAGAGAGGGAGACGGCAGGGCTTTGATGGAATGCTTTCAAAATATGAGCGTGAAATGAAGCAATGGCTCCCTCAAAATAAAAGAGTGCCCTCCTGAATAAAGATAGAAAATAAACTCCATATGGGACCACCATTATCCCAGAGGTGATTAAAGCATATAAAGGATACTGATTGGAGCTAGTTTGAAAAAGAAATCTCCCACATGGACATGTCACAATGTTTCCCATGGCGCTGTCAATTAACCTGATGGCATCACTACTCTGCCATTATCACCACAGGGGTCACATGGGGACAGAGAAAATCAAAGGCCTAATGACATATTTTCTATTAATGATAATGGGCACAGTAAATGATTTGTAATTGTTTCAAACATCTATGTAATTTATGGAAACTATCTTGCATCCCCCCAAAGGGATTTAGAGGAAGTGGGGAGATGTCTTTAAGATAATGAGGCAGTGAGAGAGGCTGTATTTGTGCTTCCAGACAATGCAACCACTATCACAGAGAGATATGAGGCGGAGCCATAAGAGGAGGAAGAGGCAGAGACTGTCAGCAGGACACTGGACAGTCGTGAGGAGCTATTCAGTGTAAGAGATGCAGGCCGGAAACAGGATGTAGCTGTCACATAGCTTATATGAAAACAGCAAGACAGCACAAACTAAATACTGTCGGAGGAGAGTAGAACTGCTTACTGTCTCTTTCCAGCGCTGTGCAGATTAATTAGAACGTGGCGACCAATCCAGAAATTGATCCTGAACATTGTTTATGGAGAAATTCACCGGGAATTGATCTGAGCCAGTGGACAGGAAACCTCAATGTCATTTCTGACTCAGATCTGTGCTTCAGTTAGCTGGCACTATGGCCCACTGAAATATATAGAGATATATAACACTTTTCTAGTCTTGCACTCTAAGTGCTTTAGGGTACACTCTTTTTGCCATTCACCCATTCACACACACACAGTTCACTTATGAGGGTGGCAGTGCTGGAGTTTGGTATCTTGCCATAAGACATTTGGTCGAACCTCTGGTAAGAGGATGACCTGCTCTACCCCTGAAACATCAGCCGCCCCTCTCGTGATCCCCTGAGTCTGCCTACTTCCTGAGGAACAGATATTTGGACAGTCCACAGAGGCCACAGATGCAGCAAGACTTCTCCTGGTCCTGCCAATCGACAGTCTAACAGTAACTGACATCAAACCTTGGTCCTCACAGCTGCTTTATAGAAAGGACACTTGGGTGCATTGACACGACCACATGTTTTCAATGAGGCTCTGCACTCATGTGAGGCAAATCAATGCAGGCACATCAGTGAGCTTCGGTCATCTGCTCTACTGCTCCAATTGCTTCTATGTTTTTAATGTGCCACAGAATTTCCACATTCATAGCAGAATTGGAAGTCATTTGCATCTTTTATTGAATATAGCACTGTTCAGGGAACAGTAACAATCGTGTTTAGAAAACCCAAGTCAATAAAAGGCAAGGGCATCTCCCTGGAAATTAATGTAAAACTGTATTCCTTACAAAAAACAGTTGTACAGATGACATTACCACATTGACTGAAGAATTTAGCCAGAAGTTAATGTACAAGGCTAATAAGTTCAGACAGTTGAATGCTGATGGGCAGATTTAGCTCGAGCTCGGTCATAACAATTTCCTTTTAGCCTAACAAGCTCATGATGGGGAAAACATTCTGCGGTGGATTGAGACTGTGGGCGAAGCTGGAAACATTGATTTTCTTCAGATGTGTGTTTGTTGAACAGGTGCTCACATAAATCACTCTCATTAGCTTTTCACTCAAAATGGTTTTGCTGCACTCAAAGTAATGAACACAGATGTGTCTTCGCTCACTTGAACCTGGTGTCATTTCCTTTTTCTGTGTTTGCGTGTGTTTGCGTGTCTGTGTGCGTGTGTGTGTGTGCATGGGTGTGTGTTTGCACACTTCTTCTAGGAATGACAGAAGTAGCAACTGCTTTATGAATATTTTACTGCGAGTTGCAGTTTGGAACCAGGTTTTAGGGTTCATCCTTCAGCTTGCGTCTTGCACAGCGTACTGAAGTGACTCACAGGCCTTGTCTTGTCGCGGATGCCTCAAACGAGCACTGAACTGAGGTGAACTGGCAGCACTTGAGTCACCTGACGACCTCAGCCAATCCACGACCTGATGAGCAGGAGGCAAACTAATTGCCCAATGGGGACCATCAGAAGTACAAAGCTGAGAGGTGGTGAAGTCACTCTATTATAGATGAGGCACACCTCAGGGAACGCGGTCGGCATGACAACGTGATGATGACGCGTGGTGTCTGAACAGCTGATGGGAGCTCAGTCCCCTCAGGTTACAGATCATAAATGCATTAACTGCTGATGGACAGAGATGAAGTTTTGACTCTTAACAATGAGAGTGTGGAAGAAAAAAGAAAAATGAAATATCACTGGAGAAAGAGTACAAACATTACAGCAGGTGAATCATGCAATGTCCCGAAGAGCTCAACGCATTTTAAGGAACCCGACTGCAGACAAACCCACACGACAAAACCCAATAGAGGAACACACTGCAAGTAACCAGACGACAGCAGACGTGTTTCTAGGGGACAAGTTGTCGCCCCAGCTGCATGAGTAGAGTTCACACGTCCATTTCAGCGACAACACTTCACGTAACACCTTACGTCTGTGGCGCAGGCAGAAAATACTGGAGGTAATCAGAGCAGGTTCGTACAGACCAGCAATGACTGGTTCGACCCAATAGAAAAGACAGTATTGACAGGCCTCAGCCACTCAGAGGTTTGTCACCTCGTTTATTTAACAATATTAATATCCCACAGGTTTATACCACTTTTAAATATACATAGAATGTTGAATAAGAGCAGGACTCAGCTCCCCTTGGATCCGTCCACAGGCTTATATCTCAACCAGAGTTGTAGTTCATGATTTTAAACAGCCTACAGAGTTGTTAGAGATAAAGCAATGGAAGGACTGTTTAAATATTTCGAGTAAAATTTAAATAAGTAAGCTTACATACGCATACGGACGCTGTGTGTGCGTGTGTGTACTGGGTGGCTGTACCCTGCCATAACTTACAGGCCATCTAAGTAATACTGACTTCAAGAAGCCGCTGAAAAAGAAATCATATTTCTGAATTTCCAGCAGTGGCGTATATCAAGACTTTCAAGAACATTTTTTGCATTGTGAGTTCAAGCAGTCAGGGGTTACACTACAGAAGATAAAAAAGGAGCAGCTGCCACTGGTTCAACACTATCTGCAGAAAGAATTTAAAGTGGAGATATTAGTTTTATCCATCCATGCAGTAAAAGAGAGAAGTGTGGGGGTACAGGTGACTCGTGGGAATATGATCACGGCCTCTCGGGAACGCCTGCAGCCTCAGACCGCCGTGAATTATTCATTGGTTACACGCTGAACCACTGGCAATCGTGCCAGGGTCGTCAAGGCAACCATAGCCCTTCTGCCCACACCAGTAACCACAAACCCACACACAAACTTTAAACTGCTGGACCCGATAGTCATGCTGTAAAATTTGGAATTTGCATAAGACTCGACATCACTTTTAATGAAGGACAAGCTGTCAGCTGACTCAGATGCAGTGTGTTTATTGCAGAGGCTGAACAATGCATTGCTTCTTATTAAGCCTACACACTCACATGGACACAGACACACACACACACAGTGAAGAAATGCTTTATGCATGGGATGTTTGGCATCTGAATGGCTCCATTAGGACAAAAGGTCACAAAAATGTCACCCATAAATGTCACAGCCTGATCACACAAACTGATCAGAACCCAGCCTCTGACACTGAATCATCTGCAGGGACGGTGCGCAGCATTTTCACGAGTTCAGATGTTAAAAAAGAAATGTCTGGATCGTGATGTCTGACACCAGCTGGCGTTCTCACATCCGACTCAGTCGCACAAAACTTCCATGAGGTGCTCAGGTTTCCACAATTACACTTTCACGCTGCTGCAAACACAGCGTTCAAGGATCGCAATTATACACTGCGATCCTTGAATCACAAGACTGTAAGTGCGTGCTGCATACATATGCAAACACACCGATATTTCTGTCAACAGCTCAACTGACAGCATGTTATTCCCCGTGTGCGTCGTCTAATGCCGCAGTTGTCAGTCACATTAAAGATTCAGCAGCTCAGTTAGCTGTGACCAGTGACACAGATCTGTGTGCGTCTGCCCGGGTGTGATCATGAATCATTTAGGTCAGTGCAGGTGTTGTTGTATTTCTCTAAGATTGGGTGAACAGACTGACACAGACACCCCGGTGGCTCAGAAATCTGCTCTCCTGCCAAAGCCAAATGACGTCAAGAACGCTGCGTGCGTGCGCGTGCGAAAGAAACAGGAATGGAGGCACCAACACACTGTATGAATGCACCTGCATGCAGTCCGACAAAGTGTTTTTTTTTTTTAAAACACTATGATTTCTAGGGCATCTGTCTGTATCATAGTTTTATTCTCTAATATCATGAGAACCAAAAGTGAACACATGCCACGCAGGACTTATACTGGTACGTAAATAAGGGAAGTAAAGATGCAACACCTGTACACTTACTACATGATTACTACAAAAACGAGAACCTGCTGCAGAGGCATTGTGGTATAATTAATGTTTGCGCAGCTGAGCAGAAAACACAAGTGCTGATGAACACTGGGACAGAAAAGAAGCGGTACAGTAACACAGTAACACACACCAAGCGTTGTGTTGAGTACAGATTTTAGGGCCTGCTCTGCCTTCATATGCATTTTCCTTCCATCAAAGATAGATGACACTGTGGCCCTCAGGATTACTTCTAGACCAACAACAGTAAGACACCCTGTCATCTATCTGAATAAAAGACAACTGTGTATGGAACCAGAGAGTGCGACACAAGAAAGAAAAGGAGCATTCAGACTACATTAAGAGATAATTCAAGGAAAGGCATGCGCTGACTGACTGCCAAGGCACTTGTGGGAAATGCAGCACAAGAGCAGCAAACACAATAAATCTGGTTGTTTTAAAACTGTACAGTTCAGTTTTCAGCCTCATTCAGATCCGCGTGTTTAGTGTGACACGGGACAGAGACGAGGACAGGGAGGACCACAAAGACGCTGGTCCGTGTCAAACACGACAGGGAAGCGGGAGACAAACACTAATAAACATGAACACTCATATGTGTTTGTGCACGTGCACACGCACACACAAATAGTCACTCCAGGTGTTATTACCCAGATGCCACTCAGAGGCTGAATGTGGCAGCTGGTAACATGAGCTGTGACAGGAAGCTCCCACATTCTCCACATAGTGACAGCAACAGACCGGTCTGCCCTGACTCAGTACTTACAGCGGTGCGGCCACCACTGACACATTTACATTAATGAGGATGTGTGTGTTATGTCTGCACTAACCCACGGTTCATGTTCATCTGGTACTCAGCACTGTGTCTGAATACTTATGGCTACAAGTCAAAAACTAACAGGGGCTGGTATTTTCACATCTGGGACAAAGTCTTTGTGCTGTGGTGAACCCTATGGTCGACTGAAAGAGAAATTATCCACCACGAATTGATTATTGATTTGTCAATTGTGACCATGTCAAAACGCTGGGCAGAATAAATCAAGTTAATTTAGGTTGTTTACTGATCCAAACAATCAGCTGAAAAAAAACAATGAGCGTGTTGATAAAGAAATCAATTAGACAAAAACAGGACAGACAGAAAGAGAAGCACATTAAAAGCCAGACAAAATGGACAATGACGGAGCAGATCAAAAAGAAAGACAAAGAGGCAGATAAACAGACATCAATAATGAAGACAGACACCGGTATGTCCACAGAAGGGGAAGCAGCAGACGCTTTGCCCCTTCTGTTTTGGGCAGCAGATTCTGCGAGACTGGTCTCTGACTCAAACACTGAGTGAGAGACCTGAAGTCTCTGTCCGACGCCGAGTGGGGCAGCGCGGTCAGTGCACATCTAAATATGGGAAATCCAGCAGGAAAAGGTGAACAAGTAACAGAAACAGCAGCGGCACAGTGGCAGTGAGGGTGACTATGGCCCCATTTCAATCCAATTACATCTAACGTACACTGCGGTGTGAGTCACAAGGTGCTTGCACTCAAAGCTTAAACTGTGGGCGAAGAATCAGCCCACTGCTTAGAACCAAGTCTTTCAGCAGCTCACTGGGCCTTAAACCTGTTAACTGTTGCGCACACATCATAAAGGGAAAACCTCAAAGCACCAGAGAGCAGGGAACCTCCACCGTCCACGAAGCTGGAGGAGAGCCGAGCACAGATCAAGATCTGTGCGTTTTATTATGAAGTGGAACGTCGTCCTCAAACGCAGACAGGAAAAAGAGATTAAACCTCCATTATCTCTTAATTTCCCTGCGTTACATAACCAAATAATAAGTGGAGGCCACCTACAATGTGTGGCCTTGCATTAAAGAGCCTTAATGTCACATAATATCTTTACAGAATAAGTGGGTTCACATAGATAAAGATGAAGCTAGTGACTCTTTTCCCACTGAGGGTTTGACTGTGGAGCAACATTCAGGCTGAAACAGAACAAACAAAAGCAGCATTTTGATGTGGGATTTGTTTCACTCTATGAAAGTGTTTGTTTGTGGTGCATCGCTTATCAGAGATATGTTGTGTATTTGCTTGTCTTTTGTCATAAAAACATAATGCAGTGGTTTATTCATGGTGTTGTGTATTTGAAAGCCGTGCAGTGTTGGCAGGTGAATGCGAGGGGATTTATAAAACGTTATAAAACGTTATAGCATGAGCTCCACATTTGTCTTTCTGTATTTTGGAAAACTTGCTGCCTTGCTCCTGCCACCCATATCGACTGCATTGAGATATGTAGATAAAAACAGACAGAGCCCTCTGTTCATACTCTGCGGTCATGAAATTAACGGTTATGACCAAAACAGACGCAGTACCACCAGAGATCAGGGGGGCAGTGTAACCAACAGTCCAAGCAGAATATAACTTGACCATATGACACGGATTACAAATTTCAACAGTGGTCTTCTATTGAGGGAGCATGAATTAAGACCAGCGGAAAAAGGGATAGGCTTCCCTAGATTAAAAAAAATCAATATGAAATCAGTTCAGATCTGAGTACAGGGGAGGGTTCTAAAGATCCAATCACCTCTGTAATAAACATCTGTCTCCATTATTCCATCTGTAGACTGTGGTGTAAGACACACACACACACACACAGTCAGAGTCAGTCCAGTAAGTGTCTCCAGGGGGATCCTTTAAATCTCAACATGTTTTCAGAGCGGCAGCCGTTAACAACGTGGCTCTGTGTCGCTCTGTAATAGCAGCACAACTCCACCGGCGATACACACACCTTCACAGTTTACTGTCACAACGTCTCCCTCAGGAACAAGTGCTCAGTCTCAAGCTCCAGCCTCAACAGCTGGGGGTTGGACTAACGGTCTCTCCAGGAGCTGAAACAGTTTTCTCTCCCTTTTCGGGACGAGGATGGTTCCATTCCTCGTGTGAAACTCCTCACGCTCTGACCAGTGTGACCACATCACCCGTACTTATAATACACATGTCATTTCAGGGGTGTAAGTTTTCAAGTGACTTTCAAGTGTCCGCCACAGATGGACAAGAAAGGACAAAGATCAGATTGCTGTGACCACGTCTAAGGTGAGACAGAGACGAGAGACACCAGGGATTGGGGACAGGAGTATGAAATCAACTGTGGAACATTCAATAAGGTTGGTAGTAAGCTTCCAGAGTGAACTGACATATAGACAATATGAAAATATGTCCTCACACACACACTCAGCAATTCTGCCTGGTCCTCCTGTTTCCCTCATGTGAGCTGATTGACCTGCAGCATCTGGACCAAATCTGCAGCCTCTCTGTCTTCCAGAGGAAACGCTGCCCCACGCCAAAGCTCGCAAATCATGAGGATACGTGGATGCAGGACATGGATGTCTGTCAGCGGACGTGCCAGGATGTTCCTGTGTGGTGTCTGTGTTGCTCTATAACAGTGTGTGAGGGCTGGAGGGGGGGGGGGGGGCAAGGATGTAATAACCAGAGAATACTGGGGAGAAGACTCCACACTCTGTCCACAGTGTGTGAGGGCTGGAGGGGGGGGGGGGTGCAAGGATGTAATAACCAGAGAATACTGGGGAGAAGACTCCACACTCTGTCCACACTCAATCAAGTCTGTCCTGCACCAGTCTTTCCTCCTATAAACTAGTTTGCCTCCTCTAAACCAGTCTGTCCTTACAGAAAACCCATGGTCCGTCCCCAGTTAAACTAATTTGTCCTTGTCTAAATCCATTCTAGCCTCATGAAAACCTGGATATCCTCCTCTAAGACCAGTCTGTCCTCCTGGAAAACCAATATGCCCTATTCTAAGACCAGTCTGTCCTCCTATAAGACCAGCCTGTGGGACCATGTGCCACTAAGCTGGCACATCTGGATCTGCCCGGCTGCCGTGAAGTGGACACACATGAACTCTGAAGTTTTCTTGACTGATTCAAACCAGTCTGCGGGGACATGTCGGACAATGCCACAGAGGGAGAGGGGTTGGACATGAGAGGACCGGTGTGTGCGGGAGGACGCCTGGCTGCTGGGGAACCAACGACACGCGGCGGTGATGCGGAGCCCCGCAGGCCGCTGCTCTCCCCGGGTCTTACCTCCACGCTGAACGGCTGCTCCTCTCCGTTCACGGAACATAAAATCCACAGCAGCAGCTGCAAACACAGCGTCCTCACACAGCAGCCGTGCCCACGCAGCGCCGGAGGAGCCATGGTGGAGCCCAAGCCGTCGCTCTGCTCCTCGGTTCGCCGTCTATTTACAGCCGCTTCCTCTCAGACGGAACGTACAAAAAATCCCGAGACGTCGACAGCGGATGAGAGGAGCTGGGGGTCGGCTGCTTCCGCCGCGGTGGTCAGGAGGAGGTTCCCCCCGGGGATAGATGAGCTGTTAACGCCGGTCTGCAGCCTCCCGGTCCCGCAGTCCCCGGGTCGGTCCTCCGGTGCAGCGGCCGTTGTTCCAAGCGGACGAGTCCAGCCCGTTCTCTGCTCCGCGCGGCATAGCTGCCCGTTTTCTATCGTGTTTCCCACCGAGTGCGCATGTGTGAACCGAGCGCCCCATCCCACCGCTGCTCCACGGGGTGCCACAGAACCAGTCTGTCCTCACCCTGAAACCAGTGTGATTTAATATGAAACCAGTCTGATTCAATATGAAACCAGTCTGTCCTCACCTGAAACCAGTCTGATTTAATATGAAACCAGTCTGTCCTCACCCTGAAACCAGTGTGATTCAATATGAAACCAGTCTGTCCTCACCTGAAACCAGTCTGATTTAATATGAAACCAGTCTGTCCTCACCCTGAAACCAGTCTGATTCAATATGAAACCAGTCTGTCCTCACCTGAAACCAGTCTGATTTAATATGAAACCAGTCTGTCCTCACCTGAAACCAGTCTGATTTAATATGAAACCAGTCTGTCCTCATACAAAACCAGTCTGATTTAACATGAAACCAGTCTGATTAAATATGAAACCAGTCTGATTAAATATGAAACCAGTCTGTCCTCACCCTGAAACCAGTCTGATTTAATATGAAACCAGTCTGTCTTCATACAAAACCAGTCTGATTTAATATAAAACCAGTTTGATTAAATATGAAACCAGTCTGTCCTCATACAAAACCAGTCTGATTTAATATGAAACCAGTCCGATTTAATATGAAACCAGTCTGATTTAATATGAAACCAGTTTGTCCTCATCTGAAACCAATCTGTCTTCATACAAAACCAGTCTGATTTAACATGAAACCAGTCTGATTAAATATGAAACCAGTCTGTCCTCACCCTGAAACCAGTCTGTCCTCACCCTGAAACCAGTCTGATTTAATATGAAACCAGTCTGATTCAATATGAAACCAGTCTGTCCTCATACAAAACCAGTCTGATTTAATATGAAACCAGTCTGTCCTCACCCTGAAACCAGTCTGATTTAATATGAAACCAGTCTGATTAAATATGAAACCAGTTTGTCCTCATCTGAAACCAATCTGTCTTCATACAAAACCAGTCTGATTTAACATGAAACCAGTCTGATTAAATATGAAACCAGTCTGTCCTCACCCTGAAACCAGTCTGTCCTCACCCTGAAACCAGTCTGATTTAATATGAAACCAGTCTGATTCAATATGAAACCAGTCTGTCCTCATACAAAACCAGTCTGATTTAATATGAAACCAGTCTGTCCTCATACAAAACCAGTCTGATTTAATATGAAACCAGTCTGTCCTCACCTGAAACCAGTCTGATTTAATATGAAACCAGTTTGTCCTCATCTGAAACCAATCTTTCCTCATACAAAACCAATCTGATTTAATATGAAACCAGTCTGTCCTCATCTGAAACTAGTCTGTCCTCATACAAAACCAGTTTGTCCTCAAATAAAACCAGTTTGTCCTCATATAAAACCAGTTTGTCCTATTATAAAACCAGTTTGTCCTCATCTGAAACCAGTTTGTCCTCATATAAAACCAGTCTGTCCTCATGTAAAACCAGTTGGTCCTCATTTGAAACCAGGTTGCCCTCATATAAAACCAGTTTGTCCTCATCTGAAACCAGTTTGTCCTCATGTAAAACCAGTTGGTCCTCATTTGAAACCAGTCTGTCTTCATATATAACCAGTTTGTCCTCATCAGAAACCAGGCTGTTCTCATCTGAAACCAGTCTGCTTTAATATAAAACCAGTCTATTCTCCTGTAAAAGTAGTCCTCCTTGAAAACCAGGCTGTCCTTATACAAACTGTCTGTCCTCATGTAAACCCCTGTCCTCATGTCTTCCTGTTATGTATTCCATCCTCAGTCCTCACCTGAATGCAAAAAGAAAAAACACTTTATCCTCCAATCAGCAGATGAATGTAAGCAAAACAAAATCACAGCGTATGTTGAGTGTTTCACACATTTTTCACGTTTCTTAACATGCCTTTACCAAAATAAAAGCATGAATAACATCATGTCAACAGGGAGAAAATTCTGCAGATATTCCGAACACTGCTTCCACATCAGGCTGCAGGTTGTAGAGTTTTTTTTTTATGAATTACAAATCTCTCATAACTTATAACAAAGCCCTGCCTCAGTATCAGCTGTCAGTGAGGGAACAACACCATCAGGTTGCTGTGAGGACGCAGCAGAGGATTTGTTTTTACACTGCTTCTTTGTTTTGGTGCCTCTTCTCATCCAAAGTGAGTGGGAGATGTTTACTGAATTCAGTTTTATAAACCAGGCACCTCCACCAGAGGGCATTGATAGGCTCAGCGCTCCCTTCAGTAAATGTGGCTGAGTAATCCTGCTGTGTCTCAGCCTCCAGTCAGATGATGACCAGCGGGACAGTCACTATTTACTGTAGACAAACTGATGCTGGACCTGCTTTTACAAGAACACCTCAGCTGACTCTTTCTTTGCCATTTAATAGGAAATGTACAGAATATTGTCTTCCCCAGTCTGACCGATGCCCGAAATTAGTTTTAGGAAAAAAACATTCTGATCTTTTCACATGTATGTGTGTGTGTGTGTGTGTGTGTGTGTGTGTGTGTGTGTGAGAGAGAGAGAGAGAGAGAGAGAGAGATTTCAATTTGCACCTCCGATGAATGCAGTATGGGTCAGGGAAGAAGTCTGTGACGATCCTGATCAGTGCTTTATATTGTGAGATTTGGGAACATTTTCAGGCTTTTTCGGGGGACTGATATTTAAGGAGTATGCACAGTTTGGAGTAGATCCAAATAAAAATCCACTCCTAGGTAATTTAGATATGGTTTCATCAGGCCACGTTTGGGCCTTGGCGGAGATACGCCCTCGGCTGAGTGCCATTCTCACATTGATTTCCATTTATTGTGAACAGCCTTATCAAAACCTCATCCCTAATCTTAGCCATGGCCATTCTATTCCTAATTCCAAATTTAACCTTACCACAATGAAACGATGTTGATCCTCATTAAGGTCCAAGCTCGATGTCTGGCGTCTACTGGCCCTGACAAGGTCAGCGTTTATACTGAGAAAGGCCATAAACAGGCAAATAATGTGAAAACTGTACAAGTGTAGAAACACACACACACACAGGCACCTCATCAAACTCTCTGAAGAATGCTCACGGATTATTATTGAACTGTGTCATTTCCTGAATTTTAGGGTTAGGGGGTTTGTGTTTCCTGTGTTTGTATGAGTTTATGGGGACATTTAAGTGTTTGCTGCTTGTTAAAATTCAGTAGTCAGTTTTATTAATTGCCACTTACATTTATTGTATAGTTACTTCACTTAAAATGCAGATTCCTTTCATTTGCCAGTGTAAAACCTTTGAAACACAGAACCTGGACGGCACTGCTGAAACACAAGCAGAAGACGTGTCCCTGTGTCTTTGTCCTCTGGACTGAATTCACTCCACTGTTCATGTGTGAAAGCGTCTCTTCCTCTCTTTGTTCTCATGCTCATTTAGAAGTTTGTTGGCTGCTGAAATCATTTTCTCATCCTGGCTTCCTTTCTCGTTTTCCAGTTCCCGCTTCCTCTCCTCCTCCTCCTCTTAAAGATTTCCTCTCTCACTCTATAATCCTGAATAGCCTTTCTGAAGGGTTGTGGCCCTTTCCAACTGGTCCTCCCACCAGTGCAGTGTTTTTTTTTTTGTTTGTTTGTTTTTTTTTGCCAGGATCGTCAAAGCTTCCCTTTCTGAACATGACTGTCTCATAAGTGCTGCATCTGCTCCCAGTCAGACCTCCTGGACCTCTTGGCAGCACGGATGCATCCAGCCTCCCATCCATCTGCCTTTTTTCTCTGAGTAATAAAGAAAAGATTAGATGTTTGTATTATTGAAAGCTAGTATGTTTATTTTGGAAGATTTGCTCGGGATTTTCCTTCACTTCTCAGGGAGTAAAACTCCATGTCATAGTATGTTGAACTGCTTCTACTCCTGAGGTTGGATGGGGTCATCACATTCATGTTCTGGCTCCAGATGAAGCTCCAGGGTCGGGTTGGAAGCTCAGCGAGAAGCCACCCCTCAGATTGATTACAGGTCTCAAATTGATGTGTTAGCCTGCGACCTGCCACAGCCGACTAAAAGGAAAATCCTCTCTGCTCCAGCCTTTTTCACAGTTGGACCACTTTACTTCTGTTTTTCACTCTGACATTGTTCTGGTCTTTCAAATGGAAATTCTTCCAAACCTTGAACTGTTTGCTGATGTTAGCAATTATTTTTTGATTATTTCATGCAAGCTCGGTGCTCGTCTTTGCAGCAGTTTTACATAGAGATATTTTCATTTTTAAAACGTTTCTTGAGCTGTGTTTCGACAGCAGGAATGTTTCTGCAAAACTAGGAACCATTGCATTAATTCCTTCCATTTCACTGCAGTAACCAGGGTCTTAATCTATTTACCCAGGTGAGCGAAACATCCACCACACCAGTAAACAGTGCCTGGAACAGCTTAAGAGAAAATACCCCAAACATCAAAAAAATGAAAGGCCACAGCAACAAAAGTGGTTGTGCCCGGCAGCCCAGCAAGTCCGGCTGGATGGCTGACTTTTCATTTTTTTTTGGGGGGGGGGGATTTATGGAGTCTGTATTCTAAGTCTGCCAGTAGACATTTATTCATTCAGTTCAATAAAACATGAAAAGTGTTGGCCCAATGTCTCTCAGCTTGTATTATATCCTTTCTCTCTGCCAGTCGTTGCAGAAAGTTCCCACATGTGAAGTCATTTCACCAAACAGAGCATGGCACAGCATGTGCGCTGAGGTAAAACCCTTTCATTTTGCCATTTTGACTCATGACTTGGCTCGGCTCTCCCTCGGAAATAAGTGATGCAGGAAACCAGCACATTTGGGTCTCTGGCTCCGTCAGTCATGTGACTACGCCTCATTCTAAATTTTAACCTAAAGCAGAAAGCTGATCTGAAGCAACCCCCAGATTCAGATGTGTGCATACAGACAATGAGGGTACACTGAGGTTAATCTGGTCTTCAGATACGTGAGGTGACAAACAACTGTCTGGTTCTTAACTAAGACTGAGACAAAGCACACAGATGGCCTAAGCGACTCTCTCCCCGAGTTTGTCAATTCAGACTCATCTGAAAATAAAAACCTGCTCTCCCAGCTGTTGTCAACAAGCCTCACAAACCTGTCACAGTTACATCACCAAACCTCTACATTGTGAAATGAACTGTGTAAGATGCTGGAGCAGTCCAGCACTTTCAGCTGCAGTGAGGATGCTCGCCCCAACAAATCATCTGGAGTCCCCCGATACTTCTAATCAAAACTCACATCTGCTCAAATGCAACAAAGCTGAAACTCTGCTGGGGGGGGGGGATTAAAGGAGCAAAGGTGTATACATTCAATTCCTACTGTATATTCATCCCTGGAATAATGGATGACCAGTTCTGCACTCAAATGTTTTTTTCCTCTCAAATTCATCCAACTGGTGAATCAAAGACAGACTCCAGACTGGAGAAGCCGAGCGTTGAACCACTAACTTTACATTTGTGGACAACCCACTCTAGTCTGAAGCCTGACTGTTTTCTGGCTGTGCAGGGTGAATCTTCTGGTCTCCAACTCTCGCTGCTGGACGTAAATGGATATTTACAGTCGGGATATTGGATTGGTATCAGTCCTTTCATCTAACTCTAGCAGTGTCCCTGCATTATCAAACAGTTACTTGGAGCTTTCTGGGAGTTTGTCTTCCTTTTCAGAGGAAAAACACAGACACTATGTCTCCACACTAACTGCAAACTGTTCAAATTTGTCATGAAGTGCAGGAGATGGGACGTGGCCAAGTGTCTCCCACTGAAGTTATTAGCAGCACGAGTCTGCCTTGGTGCCGAAAGCACAAGTTTGAAGAAGAATCAGTTGAGCATCGGGAGCCAGGGAGAGGGAGAGGGTGGTGAGACACAGGGAGAGATTGCCAACAGCGCCAATTGACCTACTTCCGGCAAGGATCAGTTTCAGATTTTTGGCCGGTGGGTAGCTGCATGCTACGAATGTTTACCCCGTACAGGAAGGGTGGAAGCATTTTTAGTGAGAGCTGCTGTAACCACAAGCAATCACAGGGGAAAATCTCCCTAAAGCTGTCCGTGTGTGTGTGTGTGTGTGTGTGGTGAATTAGCTTCCTTTGCTGTGACTTTGAAGCTTACAGTTTCTGGTCTTATCAGATCCATGGGCAGGTGCTGCAGCTGCGGTGACATTGCAGTGACCGTGTAGAAAGTAGAGCCTGTATAATACTGTGTGTTGCTGGATCGGCTACAGCATTAAATCTGATCAGCGGCTCAGTGTACGGTGACAGCAATAGATAAGAGGACATGTACTGTCTATACAGGTCATAGATGCAGTACATGTGCATATCAAGTACAATCCATCCTAATTCTGTCAGAGACCTGGAGCCTGTACTACACAGACCAAGGTTCATTCCAATTCAGCCAAGACTTGGAATGAAAGTTAGACTTTAAAAAGAAGCTCTACTGGGCACCACTGGACTATGATCACATTTTACTAGAACAAAATTAACAAGAAAGCTGCCTCTTTTTGAAAATGAAGACTTTTATTCTAATCATATTTCACTAAATACTTGTATCTCGATTTTAAAGTTCTTGTACTTCGCACATCTTTGAATGACCTCACTGCTCTCTACATCAGAGATCTTCCTTTATGCTTCAGCCAGATCACTAAAAATGTTCCATCTGTGTACTATAAAAGTACCACTGAGGTCTCCTTCCATTTTAATGCCTCTAAACTGAGGAGCACTCTGCCTCTGGATATCACAGCACTGAGCTCCATCAGTATTTTAAAAAACAAACTGGAGGCCTGTTTTGTTTTAATTTGGCTTTTACTATTGGGAAATGTTACAGCCTCATTCTTTATGTTTTAATCAGTGGTTTTCCTAATTATTTCCATCCTCTCTTTTATTGTGTTGACTTTTATTTATATGGTTTTATTGACCTATCCTGCTAAGTGAAGCACTCAGGGCTACATATTTGTGTATAAATAAAGTTTAGCTCTGGAGCGTGTGACTGAGGTCAGCAGTCTCCGATCAACAGCGCACAACGTGAATGCCACGGCCGAGGGGAGCGCTGTTGTTTGTATTCAGGGAGGCGGCGGCACAGGCTCTGAGAAATCCATCAAAAATGTGTCCACGATAAGAAGATGTATTCATTTGAAAGGTCAGACTTGTCTGAAACAGACAGCTGGAGATGTTTGCCGATATTACATTATCTGTGTATTGAACCTTTTGAAAGTGGGGGGAACAAACAATCAACAGACAGGCATCTGCATGCAAATGGAGGCCTGAGGTTTCCTCTATCGTTTTATCCCTTTCCTTTTTATAGAGCAGAAATGTATGAGGGTTGAAAACGAGAAGGTCGACACGTGCAGATAATCAGAGTTAATGTCTGTTTGTGGAGGACAACTGCAATTTCTGACCCCGGGCCTGAGTCTGTTAGTGAGCCAAACACTTCCCAGCATCACGGTTCATGCTGCACATTGAAACCTGCTTCATAATGACCCATCAGACCATGAATAGACATGCAGCAAATCTATAGCCTCAATCAATGGGACTGTCAGAAAGGGTCACAAACATCTTGACTCAGACCCACGTGGAGGCCATCTGCATTTGTTTGTTTGTTTTTCTGTTAGTCAGCATGCAGCAGCTATTAGACACATTACCATGATGGTGGAAGGATGTGGTCATGGTGAGGGAAGAGCCCCATTACTTCAGGCTAAGATTCCGGATCAGTTTTCACTTTGTTTAGCATTGGGGGATTAGGTGATTTTCAAAAGGGTCCTCCATAATTTTATCGTTTGTACTTTGGATTGATACTAGTCTTTCTACAAACATTTGTAAAGCCTCTGATAATACATTTAACACTTTGAGTGAGTGTGTTAATCCTAAATCTGAATATTTGGCCCTGCATGTCTCTCTCTCTCTCTCCATCCCTCTTTCATTGAGATCATGCTGTCATCTGCTTTCAATGTTACTCATTCTCAGAAATGGGACGTGTCCCTCCCACTGCAATCTGTCTCTGTTACAGAGTTGACATTGGAAAGGGACTCGTGTCACTTCGCACACCTCTCTCTCCCTCCATCCCTCGCTCTCCCCTCACATTGTCGCACGGTGTCCAGATGGAGCCGTCGCAGGCAGACGAGGATGCAGCCGCGCGCTCCACATTTTGCAGGAAGAATTAGCTATGGGGTAAAAAGAGGTGAGAAATATCAATGAACGCCATTGGCTGTAATCTGTCTCCTGTGCAGAGAGCAGACAGACACAGGCCTGACCTCCACAGCTGATAGCCAGGTACATGTTTATTATGCGTGTTAACATGTTTGAACTCGGTGTTGTGGACCGATCCTTCTACCGATATATTACACTTCACTGACAGGTTTTCTGTTTAGGGATGCCATCATAGTTGTGCTCCAGCATGTTGTGCAGAGTGATAACAACACAGGGAATTCCATCAGGGAGGATGCCGGGAGCCTGTACTGAATCACAGGTCATTTTGACAACCCCCCCCCCCCCCTTCCCCACACAGACAGGTCATTTTGACACCCCCCCCCCCCCCCTTCCCCACACAGCACAAAACCATCGGCTGCACCACTTCTTCTCGCTCCACAACATCCAGCCTTAAAGCAAGGCCAGACATCAGTCCTCGGAGGAGCACGGCTCCGCCAGCACATGGGCGGACGCAGAAGAGCCTCGGGACCTCCTGAAAATTCTCCTGGAATCCACGTTTTATCAAGAGAAATAATGGAAAACTGGAAGAGGTGTTAGAGACACGTACAATGAAAGCAGGGCAGGGATCACATAAAAACATATTTACATGGCAATGATTGGAAGAGGAAAATAACTTATTTTGATGATAATTATAGACTAATGTAATATCATAAGTGATGGAATTTCTTGGCTTGAATTGTATTTCCTGTAATCAACCCCTGTCTGGAAAAAGACCTGGCTCAGTGGAAATGTTTGATCTCAATCAAGTGGCCAAACCTGGGAGATATTTATGTAATTTATGAGAAAATATTTCAGTCATTTGGAGCTGTCAGGACTGGTCTCTGGACCAGGGAGAGGAGGCTTCTTCATGAATAAATGAGAAATGGAACAAGAACAAATTGGCACAGAGGAGAGACTCTAACGTTCAGCTTCTCTATAGACATGAGCAGAGCTTTACATCTGAATTCTGCTAATTCTTTCAAATATATTTTGGGTCATTCATTGAGGAGATAGTTAAAGTGTGAAATGGAGAGAGTGGGGAGGACACGCTGCAGCTTGGAACAGATTCTGCTGCTGGAAGGATGAGCCAAGAAAGAAGCCATTTCCTTTTTTTGCAGATAGACAGAACCAGGATGACTTGTTCTCTTTCTTTAAGATGTTTTTGAATTTTATCCATTTTTCCTGCAGGTAAAAAAGTAAAGGTCTTGATTTAAAAGCTAGAGAGATTCCATGGCTGAGTGCAATTTGGTGCAGATCAAATACAAATCCCCTGATTGAGCTGGGTGTTGGTTTCGTCTTCAGCTCTCAACACTGCAGTGCTACAGAGGGAGATGTGCTGATGAATTGGCATTTTGAGATGATTGCCAATTAGCTTTCTATCTTCGAGACGTCAGAACAGCTCTTTCAACAAAATCTGGAGTTCCACATTAGAGCCAATGAAGTAGCAGTAAAATGTTGTTTTTTTTATTGAGAGCTGAAAGTCATCCAAAGTTTCTTTTCGGACAAATATAAAAAGCATCATAAAACAACAGGTTGCTCTTCAGTTATTTTTTTTTATCTCCCCTTTAGGCAAACAGTTTGAGCACTCCCTGAAAACCTGCTGCTTGTGCATCACTGAATCGGGGGAAACTTTTACGATGACAGTGCACCTACGAGAGCAATAATAATAAACCTAATCTTAATACGCAGAGAGGAGTTATGGAGCCACCATTATGAAAAGACATTAACCTCCTATAGTTTGTGTCGCTGGCTGCAGGCAGGAAGTCAGGAAGAGAAGCACCTCATCATCATCAATAAAACCCTAACACACTTCTGCGTGGCGCTGCCAGTTATGGGAGGACACGGGATTTTATAGAGTCAGAGAACACGGTGGCATAAAAATCAAGCTGCTGCATTCAGGGACTGTTTTTTTTATGTCGAAATCCCGGGAAACCTTGAACAATTGGACACACTGAGGAGGTGGTGGGTGTTATCAGGCCCAGACACCCTGCTGGAGCGTGTCAGAAGCAGTCCCATCTTCCTCCAACCCCACTGCGAGTCCCGCAGTGTCCCGGACAATTTCACCAGGCTCGCGATGCATTTACAGGAGGACGTAATTGAGGAGAATTTGATTCGACAAACGTGGCATTCACCGGGTGGGGACCGCTACTGTGTGTCTCAGCGGGAGGTCGACTGTGTGCAACACGGCTGCGGGGATGAATGTTCCGTGCAGGGGTCTTGTTAATTGCAGCCGCATTGCCGTTACTCAAACTTTGCTCAGTTGTATGTTTGTCAAGGACGAGTGGTCTATAAACTACTTGTTTAATTAATTTTACCCTCCACAGTATCATCAAACTGACCTCGCTCCTCGAAGTCTTTCCTGGACCAACACTGAATATTTTATGTTCAGTGAGGCTGGTTTGTCTAAAAGTAGATATCTGCCTCTTTACCTTGAATGTGTCCTTTCTTTCCCCTGCTGTCTTAAAGGTTCCTGTTTTATCCATCTGGTGCTGCAGTCTGGTGAGTGAGAGAGAGGGAGGAGAATCATGCATACGACCAGGTGGGAGAGCGAACTCTGTCCTCCGCAGAGCGATCGTCTCAGCCTGTCCACTGATCAATGACAGAACATTTGTGCCAGATGGTTCTGGCTCAGTTTACATGGATGCCAATGTACTGATATTAAGACAACAGCGTGGATACTGCCACACAAACAGCACCTTCTGATTGATCTGAATCAATGGTTTACATCTGTGCGTGATATAAACGGTGCGACATGCACAACACATGTGTCTGATTATGTCAGCAACAAGCGTCTTTTTTCAGGAAATATCTCCACGCTACTCTTTCTTTTGTTGGATTCATCTGGCAGCTGCGTCCTATATCTTCCACCACCAATATACATTTGTACTTGGATCGGTCTGGACAAGCTGGACAGGGCAGCCTCACTGAATCTGCTCAAGGTTTTTCACTTCCATGTGAGCACAGCAACAGCCAACACACAGCTGTGCTGAGTCCTTACTTTTATTTGAGTTTAGTTTTTCCTTTTCTTTTGTTTATTTGCTGTAATAAACAATTAACCAGTCTGACCACCACTGAGTGTTGAGCATTTGGTCAAATGAAGTGAACAAACAGCAGCACAACCAGTTCTGCACTAATCACATTGACTGGGTGGAAGAGCGATTAAATCACTGTCTTCTACTTTTATGGAAGAACATATGTGACTCATCTCTGCTGCACAGACTCTCAACTGAGAAGCTAGTGAAACCAGATGGGCCAGGAGGGGTCGGGTTTCAGCTCGGTGTAATTAACTACAGAACCATTCGACAGCAAAATAACTTGGTACAGATTAAAAGTAAACAGCTTTAAAAAGCGACTCTCAGGTAAAACAAATGCTTTTGTTTAAATAAGTTAACTTCGGTTTTGTTATACCAAGAAGAATTAATTAACTGTCAGTTTAACTTTTCCAAGTAATTATAGGTGTCGTGGTTGGGAATGAAATTTACCTAAGATGTCCACGTAAAGGAAAATGGAAAACGCCCTGACAGTGAAATTTATGTAATTGAATAAACCAACAAAAAATATCCGTAAGGCCATTACATAACAGACACATGAGACATGAGTAGTATATAATGATAATAATGATAATGATGGTATGTTCACTAGCAGATGTTGCATGTATGTTTACATTTGTGATTAGTTTTATTTGTGTGTGTTTCCGATCCCTTTCCAAACTCCTCCAGACCCGTCTGAGTCGACTGTGAGTTGAAAGAAGCTGAGGTCGGACGTTTTTGTGCAGCAGGAGTGAGGAAGTGGCTCAGCAGTTGTGGATAAGTGTGTTAAATGTCCACCTCTCCGCACCCAGCTGTACAAACAGCCCAGCCGTCAAGCAGCCTTGAGATGGGTGGTGAACTGTTGAAAGATCTGGCTGCAGCACACGCTCATGAATGGCACACAACAGGGCGGCTTCTGCCAAGGTCCAATAGTCCCTTTAAATTCCCTCTAACCAAACAAAATGCACACACCCGTAGATATCAGTTCCCCAAATATGCCTGCGTTTTCTCATTAAATATTTCAATCGATCCCAAAAGGAACTTAACAAGAATGAAGAGGAGAAGACGAGAATTTGTCACTTTGTTCAGATCTGAGCTAAACGTTTGTTCTTGACCCATTTCCCACCCGTCCACTAAATTGCAAGTAAATCAGTTTAGCAGTTTTTGCATAATCCTGCTCACAGACAGACAAATGGAAACAACTTTGAAATCACAACCGTCTTGGCAGCAGCAACAATCTGCCTCAGTCCGTGAAACACTCCTTCTAAAGGGCTCTTGCTTTTATTCGACGTCAGGAGGGGACCGACCCTGAATACCTCACTACTACATTGTGCTCCATTGATTCCTGGTGGAACACAGGCAGCCCAGTTTCTGCTGGACGCTCTGGCCTCCTCTCTGCACAGAGGAGGGTTGTGTTACACTCCATGCTTGTCTGTAGCCGCTGATTATGCATGTACATACACTGTGATCATTAGCGATCAGAGGGGGTTATGATAGAACAGAGCCAGGAGAGCCAGCAGAGCTTATTCTGCTTGTTGCTGCACCATCACAAGACAATGCATGAGTGCAAATATCAAATTTTACATTTAAATCTAAAGGAATTACACTTTATAATGAGACATAGTTGAAGCGTAATCCTAATTTCTGGGCATGTATGAAGTCTGCAGTTTCACTTAAGGGACACACACACACACACACACACACACACACACACACTGGTAGATCATGGACATGTTTACCTTCATGAAAGCTAATAACTTCACCCCCACATGGCTGCACTGTTTGGGTCAGTCTGAGAGCAGCCGTGATACAAGGGGTGGTGGTTATGGGAGGCACTGGGGGGGCCACATCATGGACTGTATATAAGGGTCCCCGTGTTTATTTAAGGTGAGTTTACATTCCTGCCTGTGCAGGGGCTGAATGGACAAGCGGGACACATTTATTTTTACAAGCAGAGCCGAGCAGTAAGAAACATTCACAGATACAGAGAGTCGATCATCCTGAGGTGAGGGTGAGAAATAACATACAGTGCCACACTTGTTACAGGCGGGGGACCTGTGTCTCTTATTTACACTCCACGGCTGCTGGAACCAAGGAGATCATAGGTGCTACTGGTGTTGAGCTGGTGCACACTTTTTTTCACAAGTTTCCATTTTAGGAAATAAAATCCAGTGCTCTGCTCAACCCAGTGAGCGTTTCGAAGCCTTCGGCGCTGGGCTGCACAGAGCCCTCCCACGGTGCAGCTGATTGAATGGTTGCATTGATAGAGAGAGTGACTCGATCATGCTCTGATCTGAGGGAATGTGGATTCACTGAGAGCTATAAAGTGGAGCTGGGTGCCCGTGTCCCCTGATCAGACTTTAAATATTTATACGACATTTAGACACAGCGCCTATGTGTTAGGGAGCCAGAGAGCGAGCGAGCAAGTGCGTGTGGGTGACACAGACTTTGCCCTGAGCTTCATGGCACGTCACAAGACAGGACCGCATTGCTCGCCGTGCTCTGCTTTGAATCGGGATCCTGGGGTGTCTGCCATCTGCAGCCTGGCCTCCATTAGAGATTATGTCATGGTATTCCATCATGGATGTGGCCGCCACGCCACCCTCACGGATAATTTTCACTGTTCTACAGCGACAATATATACGTGCCATTGGGTCGAAACGAACAGAAGTAAATATTCAGGTAGTTGTTGTTGCGTTGATTTAGTTTGCATTAGTTATGTGATAGGGTGATACAAATAGGGCTGAGTCTGAGTCCAGATTGGTCGAGCATGTGCATTGGTAGAACTTGGCAGCCTCACTACCTGCGACTGCAAAAGCGCTCGCATCGAGGACAATTTGTTTTCACTTCTTGTTGTACATCTTGACAGTCTACAATCTGTACCTGTCTGTCTTCAGCACTGAGATGACTGAAACCTTAAACTCCTCCTCCTCTCATCTCCACTAAACAAATCTCCTGTTTTCTGGCAGCTGATTTCCTGATATACGTCCACGTATCGTGTTTTTGCTCTGGTGGAGATTTCCCCTTGCTCAGGACACTGATCGATTGGTGTTCAACGTGCATTATCCTCCGTAAGATGTATTAAGGGCTTATTTTGGTCAGAAGCTCCAGCTCTTTAAATCAGAAGCTTTCTCCGCCATCGTTATTCTACAAGCCGCATACCGAAGCCAAGAACATTGTAGCCGAGCCTGAACGGTTTTTGCTCCATTATTCTAATTGGCTTTAACCTGGGATCAATATTTACAGCACAGGCAATGGGAAGGTGGAGGACTAAGCAGTTCTCCTTATTCTCTTTGGCTCTTATTTGATTAGGAAGACAGGAGCCACAGTGAGAGAGCTCTTCCCAGTCTCAGAGATGGTATGGCTAAAATCTTCAGAAACAGGAGAAAACAGAAATGGCTGATTAGAACAGAGCCCAGTGTGATTATAGAAAAAACTAATAATGGTAATAATGACCCTCAACTGCACAAGTCAAACTGGGTCTTCAGGAAAGTCTCACCTCATTCTGCACAACACAATCGCCCATTGTCACGTATCGCTCGCGCAATGAAAAAAAGACCTCACTCGCAGAGAGAATGAACAAAAAGGTCAGACACAAATGGTGGCGATGAGGATAGGCTGACAAAGAGGAAAGGAAACGGAGGAGCGAGGTAAGTGGGACGAAGAGAAAGAGAGCCAAAGCAGGAGAGAGAGAGAGAGAGAGAGAGAGAGAGAGATGAAAAGGGTCGGTGAAGGAGAAGAAACAGAGAGTGTGAAAGGCCAGCAGCCCACACTGAGCCTCCATCTGGCCTCTCACTCAGCGTGTGTGTGTGTGTGTGTGTGCGCATTTCGGCGGCGGAGGAGCAGCAGAGCGAGAAACGACTCTTTGTATGTGTCTGTGGAAGTGAACGTGCGCGTGTGTGTGCATGATGTATTGTTCATATCCAGCAGTGCACCGCGTGGACAGACACTGAGTCATAGCCTGACCTGCGGACAGAGACAGACAGTGGCCGTGTGTCCTGACATCTAATTGTGTCAACTGTTGTGTCAATTTCTTGTTTTCACAGAAACTGCACTGTATGGACACTGAACGCACCCAGGAATGTGAATCTCTGTCCCACAGAACACCCTGTCTCACAGTGTAAAAGAAAGTTATTTTAATGAATACATTCTGATTTATCCCCTTTATCCAGACCTGCACCAAATTATTATGGATTGTTACTTGGCCTATGTCCAATTTTTTTCAACCGGTTTCCTTGAGATAATTTTTTTTTTATTATGTAAAATCACTCCAGCAAACATACAGATTCTCTGGGATGCATGTTTTTTCATTTGATGTCATGGGAAATGTTGATTGCAGGGAGCTGTGATAACAAACATGTTGATGGCAACAGGAGAGTAAACTGACCCTGACTAACCAAGGACATCATAATGGGCACAGTTAGTTTGCATCCTTAAATGAACCTCTTGAACCTTTTATTATACACAGCTTTGCCCTTCTGGCCTAATTTGCCCTGTGATACACAACATCCACGCTCCATAAAGCTGAAAACAGTGATAAAAAATCTCTGATTTTGATAAAAGCACCATAATCCCCCAAGCTTCAATAATAAATGATGATGAAACACTGCACAGCTTCTTCAAATCCCTCTGAATCCTCCCTCCTTCGCCCCCAGAGCTCTGCCTTGTCCCGGAATATCCCCTGACCCATTTCAGGCTTTCGCTGGAGACGGTTTGCGCAGCGCAGTCTGGGTTAGTCGTCGTAACAGTGTCAACAGTCTGAGGGGCTGATCCACGACAGCTGTGTCTATACAAACGTGAAGATAACTGTTCAACGGTGATCGCTGAACAAGAAGCAGAAGAGGATTTGGTTACTCAAAGAACAGAGTAGAGGCAGGTTGTCTCTCTCTTTCCACATACACATGATGCCTTCTGTTTGGGTTTTACATGTACAATGTAGAACTAAAGACTTTCATTCATTCTTTCGCCAATACTACAATTATACTTCAGTACTTCAGGCACCTCTTACGCCTGTTGTTTTTTTATATATATCGGACTGAGCTGAGAAGGTGAGAAGGTTCAGACCAAACTAAATGAGTATTGCATGCAGTATTGTATCGCTCACCACAGGAGTCACTCAGCATGGAGCCTCTGCTGTCTGTCCATTTCCCACTTTGCATGATACCTGAATGCACATAAATATGTATTCATCAAAATGAGGAGAACACATTCATAACACATTTGCAACCCCTCATGAAGAGGTGAATTTAATGTGCTGCGGTTCACTGGCATCTGTGGCTGAAAGCTTCAAGTCTGTTTTAGATGTAGAGACATTCCCCTCCCTGCAGGCTAAAGGTTCACCTCAGTTTTGTGACTGTTATTCTTTGTCAGTGTTCACCAGGTCTGGACCTCTGTGCGTATCCAGTATTTCAAACATGTGAGCATGTTTAAATCCGCAGGACCCAGTCTCTGGGTGGGAGAGCCCTGAGATCCGGTGTAGTTGGGCAGTGGGGAAAAATAACACGTCAAAATGTAACGATTTACTGCACCGTGTCAGGAACTAGCACGCTATCAGCAGGAGGAGAACGAATGCATGCTACACTTTTGTGGAGCTGCCATGTCGTCCGTTTGATGTAAAGTCTGCTGTGGACACACAACACAAACACATGGGATGATTTACACGACTAGTTTACACTGGAGGCTTCAGTTTAAAAAAAAAAAAACAAGTGAAAGAGACAAACATGACATGCTCCCGCTGTTCCCTGAGGTCCCCTGAAGTCCCCACATCATGCACAGAGCTGCCTTATATCAAAGTGTTGGCTCATGCACTGATTAAAGCAGAAAGTTGTGTTTGAGGTCGTAATGTCCACAGTTGGTTTGAGGAAATATTAAAGCTGACAACTTCAGTCATGTTGGACAAGCAGCTTCTTTGCTTGTGAATGGAAATGGTCTTTGAAGTGCTTTAGCTTTACATTCCAGCTGCATTATGGGAAATGTAGGACTGACTGTGCTAATAGTTGGACCAAAGTTAGAGACTTAAAGTCCAAACATATCTGGCATCCTCTTTTATGGACATGAGGCACTAAATATAACTCATGGCATTTTGGTAAATCAGGCTTTGAGAGTCTTGATTTTCTGTGGTCGCATCCTTCGCCACTAATGAGACTCTAGGAACTTGTGATCAGAGAAAACCGAGAAATGCCACATAGGTCTTAACATGCACATTTTCTCTCCCCCAGCACGGAGCAAATGTGTTTTTCTTGTAGCTCAAAATGGCCTAATTAAAATGCCAATAGCCTGGATGAATTAATTATTAAATGTTCAAATAGAAGACGAATAGATGCCAACAGAACCTTGGCAGATAAATGCGGTGACTGTCAAACGCCCAGGGTTTCATCAGCCATCTTCCACAGCTCCTCCGCACCCCCAGTCCCGCTCGACATTTACCTATTCCAGTTCCTCGAGACGAGCGCAACCGGCTCCAGTGCTGTTCTTAGAAGCTGTGACCTTATGTGGAGTCTCAGTTACAGACGAATACGTGAATAAAGACATTTTCCTCTGCCCTCAGGTCGCCTTCAGACATTCTTTGCTTTCAGTGTTGTGACACAAGAACATCTTTAACACAACCGCTGATTCAGAGTGATGAGTTCGCACCGTCCGACCAGATGCTGCAGGAAAGATTTGTCTTTTCCTTTTTTTTTGCCTGGTGGATCCAGACTTAGTGGCCTTTTACTGGGCTGCAGTAAAGAACGCCAGCCTCCTCCAGCTATTCATTATCTTAAGTGTGTCTGCGGCAGACAGTGAGCGGGGAGTGCTCAGATGCATGATGGGAAGGACTGCTGAAATGAGCTTTTCGAAAGGGAAACATCTCGCAGGACGCTGTTAGTTAATGAGAGGATGGGATGGGTATGATTGGGATGCACCTGCTCGGAGTTTGTTGCTGGGTTCTTATTCTTGTTAAAGTCTGATTCTCTGCATTCATACAATTTCATATGAAACATTATCAATGTATTGAGTTGTTGTTAAATGTTAATGTGAAAACTTTGAGATCAATATGTTTCTTTCCAGCTTATGTAGCACTAGAAAATCAGCAAAACTGAAGTGCGGCTTAGTGAGTGTTTGAATGGAGATGAGATGTCTCTTTAATTTCCACATATACACTGAACAGGTTATTCAAGTCTCCCCAATGTCCTGATATAGACACAGTTATTTACAAATCACTGCAAACAGTGATATGCACACTGGGCAGTGAATTAATTTCATCTTCTCCCTGGTAATCACATGAGTTGATGGGAAAAATTACATGAGGGACCAAAAAAAGCTCAATTACTTTCCAATTAAACCAAACAAAGAGGCATTTTGGCAACAGGACAAAAGATAAAAATGACATTAGTGTTTTCTCTGGGTTTTCTGTAAAAGTTAGGGAAATGGAATTACAATTGAAAAATTGGAAGAAAGCTCCTTCGAGTCTTATCTCTTTTATTCTCCACATTCTAAGAGTCGCTCATGCTTCAAGCAGCGTAAAGCCAAGAAAATCCTCTCAGACAAAAGAGCTCCTTATCTCCCCCTCGCCGTAATAATGGGAATCCAATAAATGTTATTACTCATAGAAATTCTAATTAATATAAAATGAGGCCAATCAGTCAACACTATCTGCCATGGGAGCTGGATGCAGTCGTATCTACGGAGGAACGCAAGGAGTCCCGAGATGACTGAGTGCAATATCTCATTTCCGAGACAGCGCTGCAGACGAACCAGACGAGAACAGCCTGACACTGCATCTCGACGGCCGCACCTCGCTGCTTCACTTCGCTCACTTTGCAGATGAGGTTGGCAGCGGCGGCTAGCTCCGTATCTCACGCTTATTTATGACCTCTGCAGAGGAGGGTGCATTAGGACGATCAGTCACATCAACCACTGGCCACGTGGCGTGCACGAGTGTGTATGGACATTCAATCGAAGCCGAAATAAAATCAAAGCAAAGTGGATGAGACTTTCAGGTTTTTTTTGGCTCAGCATTGGTCAAGTTCCAAGTTCCCTTTTACAGTTGCTACTACAGCCTGACTCCTTCTCCATGGTTACAGCAGCTGAGGCTCATGGGTATTGCAGTGTGTATTACTGCCAATCAAAAAACCAAAATCAATTAAAATTAGACCTCCCAAACTCTTTCCAAGGCTTTTGAGTGAAATGCAGATGTAAGGTGGATGAGGAGTGAGTTGGCTACAGCTCGGTGGAAAATAATCACAAAAATGCTCAATTCGGTAGACGACAACCTCAGGCTACAGCCACATATGTCCCTGATTGAAAAAGCATCAACTCTGCTCCAGACACGCCTGCTGTTCAAACAAATTGCATCCTGTGTACACATATCTGACATGTTGGTAACGCTCAGGGACAAGAATCGATATAAAGTCATTTTATTTTGAAACGCAAACATAGCAGATTGGATGTGCTTAACATTTCTGAAATGTTTTCATCTGCCTTAAAAAGGGCGGGGTGTCCCTTTAGCGTTACAACACGGTTACATAAAGTTTTGTATGTCAGTCTTCCTTCCTCAGCTCCTCTCCCTCCTCCTTTCACCCCGTCCCAGCAGGCGGAGGGCAGATGTATAGCCAACAGGACACGCTGCAGCTTTGCCTCCAGCACTGGCCTCCTCTGATGACAACCATATGCTCTGATATTAAATATGTATGGAGAAGGGGAGGAATTCTGTTTGCTCTGGAGGAGTCAGGGAGGTGAAGACTTGTTGTTGACTGAGGGACTGAAAACTGATGGCGTAACTTTATCAACAACATCTGCAAGTTCAAAATATATTCATGAAGTTCAGACCAGACCTTTTAAAGTGGACCTTGCAGTAGAATAATAGATGCTAGTCTATTATTTATACTCGTTTATGTGTGTTTTGTGCAGGCGTAGAAGATGGACGCGCATTTATCTCCATATAAGCCATTGCTCCAGATGTTGTGGTTCTAACCCACCCGCAGGATCACTCTGGTTAGTCCACAGCCAGAAAGAAGAATATCTTTAAGTTGGTGCTGGTCCAATTCAAGGACTCTTTGGCCCGCTTCACATCACAGGAGAGACGTTAGATGTGCTCATGTTCCTGAGGGTTTTTTGCAGGGTTTGTATGCGTATGCATTTTAATTATTATCAGTACATTTTTCCAAAAGACGTGGGGTCTAACTCACTTTCCCATATTACAACCTGCAGCATCCAGGGTAAAGTCTCAGTTATACACAGAGAATGTACTGTATGTTTTTCTCAGTACAGGGAGAGACCATGGTGATGCTGTGACAGTCTGAAGTCCCCTGGAATCTCACGTCACGGTAATTTCCCGGCTCTTAGCTCGGGGCTCGTCAGAGGTGCAGGAGCTGACTGGAGGGTATCGCTTTACCTCTCAGAGGACGAGACGCATCCAGGTCTGACTCACAGTGACATGAGATCACAGTCAGCAGCTGCATGTATCTCAGCGGGCGGTGACTTGAACTCGAAATGTCACATGAATCACGCCTTCTATCATCATCATCATCTTGTTGTTTTTCTCCTGCTCGCTAAGAAGACTGAGGATAAGACGCTAACACTCTGCTGATAAAAAGTCAAAACATCAGAATCGCTGGCGTCGTTTACTTTTTCTCTTTGTTTGAATCCCCGACAGATTTCTGGCAATTTGTGCTCGATTCCAGCTTCAATGTCCTCGGACTGCACCCAGAACAAGATCCGCTCCAACTGTATAAGAAAGCGTATGAGCAAAACTTCCCAGGCTCGGATTTTAACTGGCTTTTATACTGATATTAATCTTAAAGCTTTTTTTTTCTACCATTGTCCATAAACGATGCAATGCACATTAAACAGATGGAAAATCAATTCAAATAAGAAATGGAGCAACGTGATAATTATTGAAACCACATGTCGAGCAAAGAAAGAAATCGAGTAATAATGAAAACAATCATGGCAACGATGGAGGGAAACATGCTGAGTGACATTTCAGGTGCAGTAAGGACTCAAACTGAATTTATTCTTGGACGCATAGAAGGCACAGTGACGTCAGTGCGGGGCTGCACGGAGACAGGTGTGAAGTCAGTGGCAAGTGAAGAATGGAACGACAGCGTAGGAGGACAAGCGTCCATGTTCCAGGAATACTGTGACAAATGCCAACCTGCGTGAGGGCTGATAAAGACTTTGACAGACACAATTCAAAGAAATCTGGCAGAAGCCATGCAAGGCCGTTCGAATATTTCAGTCAGGCGATCGGTAAAAGTGCTTTGTACACAAGGCTGTAATTCCCCACTTAGACACTCAATAACTTTGAGTTTTCTCGGAGATGAATCAGAAAGCTCAGTGTGTTCAGCTGCTGAGGACACAGCCGGTCCTCTGTGACTGTGAGTAAGGGGCAGATCCACGACAATGGACAGGTTAACATCGTCTCTGCTACATATTGAAGCAGCAGTGATGTGACTGTGACCTTTTGCCGCTTTATTATGTGAACCACTTCAGAGCAGCGCTATCTCCGTGATGTGATACCAATATCAGGCGCCGAACCTTTACTTGAGGAGGAAACAACAGAAGCTGAGGAAATACTAAAAATAATAATAATAATTTTAAATCGCATTTAATTTATTCCAACATCTGAGGCATGCAGCACTGCAGCATCTTGAAAATACAGACAGTCTTCAGAGCCATCAGCTGACAATAAGTGTCTCTCTGTCTCACTCACTGCATTCACATGTACGCCAATGATCTGATGATTATCCTTCAACAGGTTTTCATGTTACAGATCCTGAATCCAACTCATGTCGACATTATTTCCCACAGGACTCGTTTAAAATTCAGACCCACAGAATGCTGAAGACTCACCATACAATCTGTGACAAATGCATATACAAATAAATATTATTTAAATCATTTAATGAAAATCCAAATAATCAAAGCAAAAAAAAAAAAAAAAAAGAATTTAAGTAAGAATAAAAGTCACCTTGCCTTATAAAAGCAGGTGCTCACGGAGCATTCGTTCTCTCAGCTGACAGGATGTGATATTTGGAGGGATCGGTGGTGATTGTCTGCTGACTCACCACAACAGCAGCACAGAGAGAGAGAGAGCGCGCAAGAGAGAGAGAGAGAGAGAGAGAGCGAGCATGAGTCATCAGCTGAAAAAGGTCAGCTCAACTGGACATCCAGTGTGAGGAGGGGGGAGAGGAGAAGAGGACCGAGGGGGAATGAGTTTAAAAAAAAAAAGCCCCCGTCTCAGCTGTGTCCAAATGAATCCTGCAGCCTTCGTTCTGCTATAATTAATATTGATCGACAAATGCATATACAAATAAATATGATTTAAATCATTTAATGAAAATCCAAATAATCAAAGCAAAAAAAAAAAAAAAAAGAATTTAAGTAAGAATAAAAGTCACCTTGCCTTATAAAAGCAGGTGCTCACGGAGCATTCGTTCTCTCAGCTGACAGGATGTGATATTTGGAGGGATCGGTGGTGATTGTCTGCTGACTCACCACAACAGCAGCACAGAGAGAGAGAGAGCGCGCAAGAGAGAGAGAGAGAGAGAGCGAGCATGAGTCATCAGCTGAAAAAGGTCAGCTCAACTGGACATCCAGTGTGAGGAGGGGGGAGAGGAGAAGAGGACCGAGGGGGAATGAGTTTAAAAAAAAAAAGCCCCCGTCTCAGCTGTGTCCAAATGAATCCTGCAGCCTTCGTTCTGCTATAATTAATATTGATCAGATTAGCTGGCAATAGTCCATGTTTATCTCTGGAGGATAAAGTGGGCGGGAGAATGTGCGTCAACAACTATGGAGCCACGTTGAAACAACAGGCATCTTCCTGTGGAGCACAACTGAAACTTTACCAACATCAGAGCGTTGTGATTCTACCCCGCAGCTTCCTTATCTGCACTGCTCATTTGTCTCACGGCGTTATTTGTTTTGTGGTTAATTTCACGATGCTGTTTACCTCAGTAAAGTGGACGTCCAGCTCACAGCAAACTATTGACTCCATATGGGAAGACCCTGTTTTTTATAATAAATCCCCTGGTGGCGCCCAAAGCCGCTTTGCTTCCCCACAGTCTGCCTGTTTATCTGTAAGGGAACATCTCTCTGGTTTTTCCAGACTTTGTTCCTCCCCAGGATCTGCTCACATCCGACTGGGCCCTGCACTTAAAGATGATGGAGTGGGGCGTTAGCAATGGCCGTGTTTTTATTTGTGTGATGAGTTCCAGCTAGCCGCAGAGTAATGCTGAGTGAGAAAATCTGTGTCTGAAAGAAGCAACATGTTAGGGATCTGAATATCAGCCTCGACTTCGGGGGAGAAGAGTTCAAGTCATCGAGCAGCAGATTTACAACAACACAACACTCCTCGATCAGCGTGACGTGAATTTAATCACATGGTCCCCAGTGACTTCAACCTTTCATTAGACCCTCTCAGTCAGGGAAACGTAGAGGACCAAAATGGGCAGCAGCCTTAAGTGCTGTTATAATTAAATTCACCTTCATTCCTTCCTTTTACCATCAGCTGTTAACTCGGCGTCACCAGGCCTTCCCTCAGGACACGCTCACTAATGATCGCATGTGAGCGGATGCATGTAGCTTTACTGGAAGCACACACAACCAGTCAGGTTAATCTATTGAATGATGTAACAAGAGATCCAGTGATGATGTCAGTGAAGGTAGAGTCATATGAACATGACACCGCCCCTGGAGAAAAGAATGCAGGTACTCGAGCGTCCTCTCACACACGATCGATGACATCTTTAAAAACTCTGGCTCTGTGATAGAGAACAACTGTTATAACGATGCGTTTGGGTGTGATAAGAAATGTAATGCTATCGAAACAAATGCGTCATAATTGACAGCCCAGACATTGGTCCTCCTCAACATCTAGTTAAAACAGGATGGGAGTGTGTCAGTATTTAAGCTTCAAAATCCGCATCAGTCCCCTGAAAAAAAAGCTATAACAGAGAAGAAGAAAGTGCTTCAGCAGATGACAGTCACCACAAATCACCTCCCCGAACAAGAACAAAGAAGAAAACGACGATACTGCCACCGACAGATTACGGTGTAATGTCATCAGTCAGCCGAGGGTTTTCATGGCCTTTAATCCCCGTCTGATTTGAAATCTCTTCATGTGGAGACACGTTTACTTTTTCCCCCTGACTTCTCCCTCAGAGCCGCTGCTGGCTGTGTTTTGAAGAGTGACGACTTAAATCTCATCAGGACTTCCAGGGGAGATTAAGTTTAACTCTCTGGGGGTGGACGGCTGATCCCCGAACAGCCTGCGGTGAGGACGCCGACTGACGTGCAGTCTGTGTCATTAGGACAAACAATCAAGTGTGTGACCTGATTTCATCCCAAATATCACATTTACCCTCCTAACCCCCCCAGGCCTGGAGAAAACCTCACATCTTACTCAACCTTATTTGGCCTCAATAAATGGAAGAAATCAAAGACGGCCTTTCAGCATGAGTTTCATCCATCACATTACCTTTAAAAAGTGTTGCTGCCGACATGTCAGGCATCGTGTGACGTGATTCACACATGACTTCAGCCCATCAGCAGCTCACTTGCATGTCAAAGGAGTAGCAGCAGCAGATGAAAACAATGAGCTTTACACCCACAGACGACTCCAACACCCAGCAGGGAGTCTTTTATTACTCTTTGCTCCCCCTGCCTCTTTTTGCGTTCAATCACTTGCACATGTTTGGATTTGAATCAGAGAGGAGCAGGAGGCGAAATGTGCCATGCTAAGTGAGGACTCACTTTAATCTTTCCAAAGAGGCGAAGCTGCAGCTCTTTCTTCAGACTCCTTCAACAGAAGGGGAAACCCAAAAATGGTGAAAAAGACATCTAACAGCCCAAAATAGGATTTTCACTGCCGCTGCTCAAAGGAGAGAGTGACATCCGTTAGCAACGCAGCGACAAGTGATGTGTCTTGTAATTGAATTCCTGTCAGCGCTGGTTAATGTGCGGGCTGTCATCTTGTCAAGACGCCGTCTTCCGCGCATTTTCCAAAACTTTCATTTTGCCTGTGAATGTGCCCACACGCTCATGCCCACATGGTGGAGGACTCCAACAAGAAAACATGTGTGAGGCTTCTTTTTGTTTCGGCCTGAACCATCGTTGCTCCTGCTGGTCTTCTTTGTTCCCAGTGATTAACTCCACGGCCGCAGATGGAAGCAGCTCCGGTCGACATTTCTGATGTCTTCATAATTTACAAACCCCATACCGTCCAGAGGAGTAGGCAAGCAGGAGAAGCCCATATATCAAAATATACTTAGCCCAGATTTGGCTCCAACACCAAACACCTCAACCAAAGATACCAAAAGGTCTTTATAATGTCTGTAGAAGCTAAGAACGGACAGATGCTGTTTATAGCCACAGGTGCTGGCTCTTGCTGTTCACGTGTGAAGCAGCAAACCCAGACAGTAAAATCAGAAGGGAAAAAAGCAAGTAGGCACATTAATATTTCCGAGATGGACAGAAGCTTTTATGATCTCTCTCATTCTTGTGAGCTGTGTTTTATGGAACTGGCCTGCCAGTGTGCCCATTTCGTTCCAAAGACCTGCTTTTCCCTCTGCCTGCCACACATGAATCAAATCATGTAAAAAAAAAAAAATGTAAATCAACATGTTGCAAATCATTTCAGAAGTCGGGAGATGAATGTGCAACTTTTTCAGAAAGCCAACATCCCTGAACGTGATCGCACGCTCACGTTGTGATAACAGCGAGGATGATGGGACAGAGAGTGACAGCCTCCAGCCACAGACCAGTGGGCCAGGGAGCCCATTGCATTACAGGGACAGGGGGGGGGGGACTACACACACACACACATACACACAATACAAACAAACTACCTGCCAGCATCGCTTCCAGCTCCTGTACATCACATTTATGTGGAAGGTTAAACAGAAACAAATGGTTGACATGACCCAGCGCTGGAGCTCAGGAGGGGACAGACTGTTTCACACGAGGGAGCAGAGGCAGTGCTGCGCTGGACTGGTGGATTTTCCAAAAATGACCTCAGTATTATTTATGAGTTTGTGACCTACATAACACGGTCATCATTTTGAAAAACAAAAACAAAACAAAACAAAAAAAAAAACACATGGTTGTTCTCTTTGTTGCTGACGGTCGTGGATTATATCAACAAGATAAGTCATGAGCTTTACAGGAGCTGGGAGAGGATTTCTCCACCTGTAGACAGAGCAGGTGGCTGTTTGCCCGTTTCAAATATTTACTACACAAGCTGCAACACAGCCGATCAGATGCTCTGTCCACATAATTCAGAATACATTCGAAAGCCAAGCAGCATCTGGAGCAGCGGCAGCACTAGTGGCCATAGTTACCTATACTGCTGCTGCTTCTGCCAAATTTGCACCTAGAGGTTATAATGAGCTGATTTACCGTTGCACTGTAATTAAACGGCACCTGTGGAGTGTAGTTAAATGTTCACCTGGAGTTTTTATCCTCCAGTAAACAACACTGTGAGGTCCAACACTTCCCGTCCTGATGAAATATTTAAAGTGAGTTATTTACAGTCGAGCGTTACTTCCATGTTTCCCAGCATGCAGTCGTCTTCTCCAGTCAAACTAATGATTAACCCTGGGGCCACATCTGGCCCCTACTACTATACCACGATTAGAACTAATGGTGCTGCTGCTGTTACTATAACTACTGCTGATAATACTGCAGCTGCCATTACTTCTTCTGCTGCTTTGTCAGCTCTTACAAACTGAATCTGTAAATCATGACACATGCATTAAAGTGGATTTAACTCTACTGGAAGACTTGATATCAAATCAATCTACTTGATCAACATTGTGCCTCCGCACTTGCAGCAACATGCAGCTATTGCCAGCTCATGCCTGTACCCCCTTTTCTCTAGTTTTTATTACTGTGCTTGTTTTTACTGTTTTGCTTGTTGAAGCAACACCCCCCCCCCACTTGCAGCGAATCTAGCAATTGATCCCTGCTGTGATCTCTGCAGAGGACTGAGGACTTCACACAAGGGGGCCAGGCGGAAAAAATCCACAGACACTCCAGAGACCCTCACGTGTGGAGAAAAAGCAGAGCCTCTCCCAAATGTCTGAAAACAGACAGACAGAATTGAAGAAGCTTCTTGAATGAGGTGAACCATTGCATATGTACATCCTACATACTCTTTGTCTGTGATGGACAGAAGACACAAAGACAAATATAAAGAGTTGACCCAGCTGAGCTCCACACATTGTGTACCACTGTAAAATTGGGTTAGGACAGCCTGCGGGGGCCTGGGTCCATTGGGGTTTTTAGTAGGTGAGGGGGCGGGGGACAACTTCAGAGCGAGAGTGTGATAAGAATAACTGCTCGCCACCCACAGCCTCAGAACGCACACCCATGAGGAGGAAGGAGCGTGATGATGCTGTACGCAGATGCAGAGGAAGCATTGATTCCGACGGAACAGACAAATCATTACATCCTCGCGTTGCAACTGCACCGTGAGAAACTCCTTCCACAATTCACAAGCGATGCATTCATTTCCCACAGAACCGGTCGATGGTCCTGCCGGCAGAGACTTCGTCCCCGCTTGTCACACCAGCTGTTTTTTCTAGATGAGGTTTAAAAAGTGATTCAGTCTGCCAACAATCCCACAACGTTTCTGCAAAGAGACAAACCCCAGAGGAAGGTGTGTCTCCGTTTGACTGAAGCATGGCATTGATTCAGAGCATTGGCTGAAAATAAAGACACTCTTTCACTTTCACATCATTTTTAAGGCATTAAAGAAGTTAGCAGAGGGTCAAAATAACGAACACAAGCATCCACACGTGTCCCATCCATTAACATGGAGGAGGCAGGTAGCTATTGAGGTAGTTTGGGCTCTGTTTTAGGAGAAGAATCTAGAGTTCAGCATCAAACCTCCTCAGAAGTGAACTCTTTTTATCAGCAGCTGTTTTTTAATGCATTCAGGATCACTGCCCCCTCCACAGTTTTACGGCTCGCTATAATTGGCCGAGCTATGTGAGAGTGACAGTAAAGAAAAGTTTCTGCGCCTTGGAGGACTTCCTCCTGTGTCCTTCTGAGGCATCATGGCATCTTCTCCTCCTTCCTCTTTTTTTCTCCCTCTTGTCTTTTTTGTCTTCCCACCATATCTCAATGGCTGCGGGGGGGGGTGTCTCTCCACGCTCTGATTGATTTTATTGGCGGCAGTTCAGCTGCGGAGGATGCCGCTGTAGCTCTTTCAATGTTGTGCTTGATAAAGACGGATCAGCGCGGCGTGTTAGCAGGGGCGGCTCTCTTTTCCATTTCATTAAAAAGACAACTCTTGACGAGAGCAGGAGCCTCCCCCAGTGTCAGAGAGGAATTATGTTGGGTTATACATCTCTAAACATCTCATACTAGAAGCGCATGAGTCACAGTGCTGCCGCGGCTCCGAATGAGTTTGTGTCCACGTGTCTCCTTTTCCAGGGAGAGGAGTCAGCAAAGTGCAACAGGGCAATATCTGTCATGACGAATGAAGGGGACGTTACAGCACTGCTGAAAATGGTTGGGCTGCCGTTTGACCGAGTTGTCAGGGTGCTGGTCGTCCACCTGGTGTGGGTGCAGACTCAGACTGAGACACATCATGACTGATGGGGAGACATCCACCACCCAATGAGGCGCAGGGATGAAGACAGAGATGCCGTCCTGTGTTCTCCGACTCCTTGAGGTTTAACCGCTTCCAAATGGTGAAAACCTCCAGCAGTTTTTCTGTCATCAAACCTAAAAGAAGAGGAGCAGAGCATCCAGTGTTGCTGTCAGTGGGCGCTGCTGAGGCGCACATCGTCAATAAAAGAGGTTGAGGGAGCCGGCGTGATGAATAGCATCTCCCACCCACCGACACTCAGCAGGAACGGAGCTATTTGAGTGCTCCAATCAGCAGCTATTTACAGACGCCGGCGTGGAGAATGTGGGTTCAAGGCCGGGAGACGCTCAGCATGGGAGTTGTCAGAGTAAGACAGTGGAGGCCTGCCGAGGTAAATAAGAAAAGGAGGCGCAACTCTTTAAATAGACAGGAAATCAGTCAGCGTACAGTAGGAGGAGGACACTGACATGCTGGGGTGGAGGAAAAGATGCTGTTTGAAGCTGTATTCATTCAAGGGAAACACTTGGCTGATCAAGAGCATTAATGGAGACTAATCTCCCTACTGGAAGTTACAGTGCATGTGACCATGGCAACCCCCCCCCACTCCTCCCAGCAGTCATTGTGATTTGTGGAGCAATTACGCCAGCGAGCACTTCAGCGAGAAGCGTCGGTGTCCTGTCTAATGTGTGACATCCTCACAGGGTCTGCGAGCGCTCAAGGACCTGGAGTCTGGAGTGGGAATCAAAGCACACGTTATGTTGTCTGCTGGAGCTGGAGATCAAAAGCTGAGACACAGTATGAAAGACATGCTGAGGTTGAAAAGTCCCACTGTGGTTCAGTGAACGCTGCCTCTGAACAAACAGATGTGAGGACAGGACACCGAGTCCCACACCTAAAACTGATCTGTGATTTCAGACGATCCTGCCTCCTGCAAGAGGAAAGTTCCCCCCCCACACAGCCTCACTGGTACATTCCTCTTGGGCGGCCTCCGGGGCAAGACTTGCAGTCAGTATGATAACACTTCCTGTACACGCTCATTACAACCATCATCAACATGCCCGCTCACTCGCTGTGCATATTCTGGACAATTTATTGTCGTAGTCCAACATAGGATCACCCAGACTACGGCCCTGACAGAGAACAGATGTCTTCTTCTCATAGAAGCACCTCTGGAAAATGTCCCACTTGCCATGTAAGTCTGAAATCAGCAGAAAGGTCAGAAGCCAAAAGACTGCAGCAAACATAAATCAATACAAATCCAAAGTGTTTCAAAATGATCCGCAACAGTCTCAGCAGAAGTTCATGACAGAGGCAGAATCACAATGGAAGGATGTGATGCGAGTTAGGGAAGAAGTCATTTTATTGTGGTGTGCATCCAGATGAAGGGTATCCAGGAATTTCAGGTAAATGTGGTTTCATGAGGCTACAGCTGAGCCTTGGCGGAGGTATACGCTCTCTGAATGTCATTCCAATTTGGAAACAAGAGCTTACATGATGTTTTTCTGTTTTCACTCCATAAAACATCCCGGTGTTGACGACTTCTCAGCTTCAGGACTTTGTTTTTAATATTGTGTTCCTGTTTTCTTTTCATTCCTAACCACGCGATGCATAAATAAACAGATTAGTCCAATGCACTGCTCTGAGCTCCAGCATTTTGCTTGTTGTGTACTTTGAAGCACTGGATTTGTGCCGTTTCACTCCGTTTAATGTGAGTGCACAGGTCACTGGGGGATGTTGTGTTTGTATTAGTGTGCATTATGTTCAGCAGCTGCCCTGAGCTGACCCACAGGGGGAGTTATCTGTTGTCAAAAGAAGGCATCGTGGGTCTTTAACAGCCTTGAGCTAAGCTGCTTTCCCACCATGAACAAAAAGTGTCATCAGCTTCCCCCCTCCTGAAGAGCTGAGAGTGAACTGTCCAGAGCAGGACCTGGTAATCTGCTGGATCACTAACTGGACATGTCCCGGTGTGGACTGACACTGCCATCATGCGGTCAAAGTGGAAAACTACATCAAGATGAGACCTTGTTAAAATCAGCAAACAGGTTTGATCCTTCAACGGATAAAGATTGACAACATTCATCTGAGGTTAAAGGTTTTAAGATTTTAAATTATATATCGATTTGAAGAAATATATCGAGATTAGTAACATAATTGAAAAAATACTGCCGCATTGAATTCTGGGACGGTATTATCCCTGAACCTTCTGGACCTGACTGTGGATGACCGCGGATTTCTGTCTTGGCTCGTATTTCATCTTTGATTCACAGGTCCTCAAAACCGTCTCGTGCAAATAAATTATTTCCCAAATAATGACGTCTGAACCGCGACAGGAGCGTTCTGCAGAAACAGTAAATATGCAATGTTCGGCTGTAACGTTTCTCGGGGTCAGAACCAACATACTTCCTGTTCTGCACGAACAACCCAGAATGCATTGCTGCTGTACGCTGATCAAAATCCACTTCTTAAATCACCATTAAGCGTAGATACAGACAGAAATGGGCACCGCATAATGTTCTGGATATAATCCAGTACAATGTGTTAGCTTTGCCATGTCCTCCCTAAAATAACACCCTGACTTATAATGAATTTGCTATTACTATACTATAAATACCAGAGGACATTACAGTGTGTCTTGGTTGGTCCGATGGTGGTGAGATTTCAATTGATTGCTACAGTGAGTTACAGAACCTCTACGTTTCTTCTCTCCCCTCCCTCACCGCCGGCCATGACTAGCCTTTTGTTACCCGATAAAAAAACGTTATGTACATATACATACATATATACATATACATACACATTTAAGACCAATCTTGTTTAAACACAGTGGTTAAACCAAACTTGAGACTGTAACCCAACCAGCTAAGTTGAAATTCCTCTTCATCCTCATGTTTTGTGTTAACCATTCACAATAGATAATAATAAATAATAATCTATATGGGAAGTTAAAGCATATTATCAAAAGGTGGATTAAAAACTATGAACGCACAGTCACCAGTCTATATATTGGAAGGTAAGGAAAGTATTTTTACTTGTTTCAAAAAATGCTACATAGCCTGGTTTCAGGATGAAGGATCATTGTTTTGGTCCAATGAAATCAAATCAAATTTAATGAAAGTCCACTAGTAGCCACAAACACAGTGTCTTCCTCTGTAGTTCCGTTTGTCGCAGCAACACAGGCCTTACCCTAACCTAAACCCCCTTTGCAGGAAAAGGACTCTGGTTCCAGTTGTTGCACCTGATCTTTTCCAGTTGGATTGTGGATGTTGAGATCGCGGGGGACCATAGCTGCCGCTTCTCATGATCAGCCGTGTCATGGTTCAAATTATTCCATTTGTGCTCGCTGCTCTCTTCCTCTATAGCTGCAGAGCTTCTGGCTGGGTGTTCGTCTACATTTGGGCCAGGTCGCTTTAAGGTGGCCCTTCTGAGCAGCGGTAGCATTTCTGTTCAACCTTGAACTGTCTGAACTTTTAGTCTGAGCAGGTCCTGCGCTCTCTGGCTCCTGCACTGATCTCTGAGCTGATTTCTGCTCCAATTTCTGCACTGATCTCTGCACCGATTTCTGCACTGATCTCTGCACCGATTTCTGCACTGATCGCTTCTCTGATTTCTGCATTGATTTCTCCACTGATCTCTGCTCCGACTTCTGCACTGATTTCTCCACTGATCTCTGCTCCAACTTCTGCACTGATTTCTGCACTGATCGCTTCTCTGATTTCTCCACTGATCTGTGCTCCGACTTCTGCACTGATTTCTCCACTGATCTCTGCTCCGATCTCTGCACTGAGCTCTGTGCAGCTTCTCCACTCACAGAAGGTTTCGTATCAATTTGGAAGTTTCTCATCACAGAAAAGCAGGACCTGACACTGCAAAACAAATAATCCTTTTATCACCCTAGGTTATCATGCAGGTGGGATAGGTTAAGATGTATTGTCCGTGTACTATAGTATAAATGGGTCCTGTGCACCCAGCAACAAAGGTACAAGTGAAGAAAAAATAACTTCTAGGTTAAAAATGACTTATCACTTACTAGCAGCTTACAGAGTAGCGATTGACCAAGTGGGCCATGCAGATGAACTGATGCTCCTGCACTTGACTGGGTGTTATCCGCTTGGTGGCATCAAGATGAAGCATTCCCTTCAGCATGTCCACAAATGCCCGCACATCAGTTTTCTGCACAATCAGATCTGCTCCACTGCTTTGAGGGCTCCAGATCTAAAATATGAAACAGGCATCTTTACCATCTCTACTGAAGGTCTGTCAGTCTAGTAAATACTACCTAAGAAATATGCTCATATTGAGTAATCAAAGAGGAGACCTACATGTAGGAGGCAGTCAAGGGAGCTGAGCTTTATCCTCCTTGTCTCTTTTGGCTTAATCCCTGTCTGCTTAAGGATCTGTTCTGGGGTCTGTAACAAACTTGTACATGTTAGTAATGAGAAACGTGTGAATTGTTTACTGTTTCCAATACCTTTAGTTTCCAGCAAGTGGTGGTACTTTCGTTGAAACTCTGGAAAAACATTCTGGTTTTGCACCCATGGGAGAGAAGGTTGCGAGGTAGCTGGCCCTGAGTCTGTGTTATGAACTTGATCTGCAGATACAACACACCTGGATTAACGTCTGTAATATCAACACTTAACATCCTAAATTCTTAAGCCTCAAGTACTAGATGACGTACCATATCGTATTCACAGCTACCAGGGTAGAGCCACTTGCCGAGGTACATGCTGGCTGCCATGCAGCCCAGTGACCACATATCTATGGCCTCTGTGAACGGATACCCCAAAATGATCTCTGGAGATCTAACAGAGGACAAACAAGATTTGCCATGAAAATGATTTCAAACATTTCGACAAACAGTTTTATTCCTAACTAAATCTCCTCTAAAAAGGCATTGGTGATTTGTGTAAACACTTGAAGAGGAGACGTCTTTATTCCATTGGAGCAAATATAGTTCCAGTTACTCACCGGAAAAATCGGCTCTGAATATATGCGCCCGGCTTGGCAGCGGAAACTTTACAGGCCAGGCCAAAGTCGATAATTTTTACTCTGTAGGGCTCCTTTACATGGTTGACTAGCATCACATTTTCTGGCTTGAGGTCTGCATGTATCATTCCAACAGCCTTCAAGTGATTGAGTGCATTGGCGAGCTGAAAAGATATTAAAGCTGATAATTTAGACGGTGGGTTCTTTCAGCTGTGCTGAAAGAAAAGCAGTGGGAGACACTGTACCTGCTGGACAATTGGTCTGATCTCCATCAGAGGGAGAGGTTGGTAATTTCTTTCTCTTAGGAAATCATACAAACTTTGGTCCAGGTGCTCAAACACCAGGCAGAAATAGTCTTTGTGCATGAAATCCTGGTGCCATCGAACAAGATTGCACTTGTCTGGGTCCAGAGATTTCAGGATCTTCAGAGCAGCAAGCTAGATAAGACAGAGATTTGACATTATTGTTTTATATTGACACACATTGGTTTTGTATTTTCCAAATATTGATTTTTAAACCAGCATTAGCATAAGGGTACCTCTCCTCTCCAGCCCTGGTCCTTAATCATCTTTATGGCTACAAACTTCTTATCCTCCAATTTCAAGCATTTGGCAACTTTGCCAAAGGCTCCCTGCCCAATGAAGGAATGCACTTGGTAGGTGGATGTTTCAGAAGTGAGACATCTCACTAACTCCTGCTCTTTCTTGTCAGGTTGAGATGAAAACACCTGTGCAGCCTTAGGAAGACAGGGAGTCGAGCTCATACCTGAGAGGAATTTGCTTGGAATTGTCTGAGGTTCCCCCTCAAGAACATTTCCAGCGGAAAATGTCACAGCATTGGACTTCTGCTGAATTCATATACATTTGCACATGTACAATTAAAGGGGAAGTTTTCAAATTTCATACATGTCTATACTGGCTTTGAAGAACCTGTAGAAGTCTAAGAGTGGCTTTGAAGAGTTGAGAAGTAAAGGGTCTGACTGCCTTTTTTCCTTGTTCAGTTTATTGGCACATTTACGTTGGTTGCCAGCCACCAATAAACCACACTAAGAATAACAATTTGAACAACGTGACTTTAATGTGCAACTACATTTGTCTTGAATAAAACATGGTCAAAACAAAAACAATAATCATGGCCAGCTGTCAATCAAACCAACAAGCAACCAACAATAATCCCAAACGTGTATCTTAACAACCTTAATTGGTTATCACATGAATAACATTATAGGTTTTTACTACTGACTGAATCGGAGACTCTAAATGAACATGTTGTTAGATCCCAGGTAAAAGTTTCTTGTCTTCATCTCAAAGACATGTCTACATCAACAGTCATTGATGTAGACATGTATTTGATGTAAGAGCTTTTTTTAAACACAATTTTTTTTATTAATTTCTCTTTAAACAACAATGTTAATGATACACATAATAATGTACACTTTAATAACTGAGAGAGACCAAAGCATAAGGAAGGGTTTTGAAGTTTATTAGAAATAACTGTGAGGTTGGAATCATATAAAAGCACTGAATGTGTCTGTTCAGGAAATCTCCAGATATGTACCCCACCCCGCCCACACCCTCATCTACACCCTGTCCATCCCAGATGACAACACTTCCACAGAACCTGAGTCGGTGTACTTTTTGTTTATGAACCAATGAAACAAAAAAAACGCATATATCTGTATCTTTTCTTTTTCACCACAATCCCAGTTTGTATTCCACCATCATGTGAGGCTCCCCCATTGTTTCACTCTGGGCTGGATCTGAAAGGTGACATACACACAAAGACAGAGTGGTGGTTAGAGCACACGCTCAGAGACATCACTGCAGTGACAGACTGTGCAGAGGGTGAGGTTCTGACCATTGAGGATGTCCTCAAAACCAATGGCTTCGTCACTGCCCCGCAGTGTATCTAGAGCCAGGTTTGAGCTCTGTAAAAATGGCAGACGCTGGATCTGGAAGGAGAGACATGAGGACTTAGCTCCAGGCCTCACAAATAAACACAAAATGTTAAAGAACAGGAAGAGGAGTACAAAGCAGTACCTGTCTGGCTGCCCTGTACTCCATCTGCAGCTTGAGTGGAGCATGAAGACCCTGGATGTTTCTCAGAGTTGAGAAATTCATCTTGTCCTGGTTGAGCTGGAACTGCATATGACAAACACTGTCAGCAACGAAGGTGTGTGTGTGTCACCCACTTCACTGTACTAACATTACAAGTCCAGAGTATGCATTAAGGCCACAGAGGCCACACTGATCAGGCAGAATGGGTGAAAACCACTGCAGATCCACTCTTTTCTCACAGCTCAGCATGACTTACGTTCTTTTCTGACAGCTCCAATGGATGGCTGGGCAGGAGCTCATTCTTTACACTGGTAAATCTACTCAGACAGAATAAAAAGCAGCAAACAGGCAGATGTAGGTGGCATGTAGGTTTAATGAGCTTCAGACATTACATGACAATCTTAAAATTTGCATCCATGGTAACATTATTCTGTACTATATTATCAATCACACATCTTAATTCCTTTAACATGGCATATATGCATGAGGTAGCAAAATGGATGGAAATATTGAGTATTATCCGAGTTTAACCAGCAACAAAATCAGAAACGTGCCTGTGCAGTCTACAGAGGGATTCAAGATTAATTAGACATTATGAGTGTTGAATGATGAACTCGTTCAATAATGTCAAAGACTCACCCGCTCCGCAGAGAGTCCTGGACTCCATACTGTCCCTGTGGACAGAGGCCTGCCACCGGGACACTGTCCTTCAGCTGTGAGCGGAGTCCTCGGGTGTTCTGTCAGATACAAACGCACGGCCACGGTCACTCCAGTAACAACCACACACTCACAATTAGACAACATCACACACACACACACACACGCCATGAGCCCGACCAACACAGAGCGGGGCTAGCTAGCTAGCATTAGCAGCAGTGACTAATCAAATCCAGCGCTAACATCCTCCGCTAACAGATAAACACCCGAGAGACTTGAATAAAGACCAACACCCACAGGAAACACCAGGAGCGTGAGTTCCACAGTTAGCGTTCACAGAGAAGAAGATATGGACAATATATAGAGCACCGTTACCATTGTGATTCAATCTCTTCCACTTTCTGTTGGATCCTCTGCGACTTCCGGGAGAGTCGCGTTTTGAAGTGCGACACTTCCGCTCTCGGCCGGTTGTGCTGTTATGTGCGTGTGTGTAAGAACGGTTTTACTGTGAGACGAGAGGATGAAGATAGATCGTTGATATTAAGGAGATTTTATCTCTCGTTGTCACTACCAACACAACAATATGACACCAATGTACCCAAACTCCTTTAAATATAGGTAGAATACCCATTTATTACAACGGGGGTATAGCTCAGTGGTAGAGCATTTGACTGCAGATCAAGAGGTCCCCGGTTCAAATCCGGGTGCCCCCTCTTTTGATTTTAATTTTCCAACTGTTATATTTTTTTCATAGCAGATGTCAATAAGCCCCCATTAACATCGAAATGTGGTTAGACTCGTCCAGAATTGTGATGGCTCCCAGATCCTCAGCAGTTGATCTGAACCTCAGTCATGTAGCTTTTAAAATGAACAGAACTATTTCCCCTTTGGCCACTAGATGACAATGTTTACCAAGTAGTTCTGTCTACTTCCCATCATCGCTCAATTTAGCAAGTGCATGTATGTATATTCCTGTGATTGGGTGGTGACCTGTTCAGGTTGAAAGGATTAGCAGTACAGATAACTAATGGATGAATGGTGAATGGATAATCTCAACAGATGCTTTAAAGGAAATACATTTCTCAGGTAAAACACAGCTGATCTGAGTTCAGGACAAAGTCCAGCTCCAACAAAGACCTGAACGATGAATGATAACCACGGAGATGGCATGAGAGACAGAGACGCAGAGAAGTCAGGCTGAATAATGGGTCCTTAATATTAATCAGGGAAGGGGGATACTACATACACAGTTTGCAGATAACATAGGTCCACGTCCTATTGGGATCAGAATCAGGGAACTTACTGATGCCAACCATGTATTCTCTTCACCAGAGCCCGAGGGCATGAAGGAGAACTCAATTCATGTTTATTCAAAGCAGAGGGCTCCCTCATGTTTCAGACTGTTTGTTTTCTTGGGCCGGTGGTGGCGGGGGGTAGCGTAGTTTCGGTTGCTCTATCTTTTTGACTCCTAACAAGAAGAGGTTGTTATATGAGCCTGGTTCCCATCCACAGAACATGAAGAGAAAATATTTTACCAGCTCATACTGGAACTAAATATGGACCCCCTGGTGGAACACAGAAATATGTGATAATGGGGAGAAAAGTGAGAACCACATGGCAAACATTTGTAAACGAGGGATTTAGGTCAGTGTTGTGTTGAAATTAAATTGAAAAACAGAACACCTGTGATCTGTTGATTCAGTGATGTGCCTGCGAATGATTCTCATCCTCCCTCCAAATTAGCTTAATTCTGTTGCTGTTCTGGTGTTTTCTCCTTTGCTCACATAGTGATTATTGCTGGGCTCAGCAGTCGTGTTGATTTTCTCTCTAACTGATCAGCCACCATCGGCATGGAAGCTATCACTTTATGGAGTTCACACAGTCAAAGGAATGTCTGAAAGCCTCAGGTCTCTGTCCTCCCGCAGTGATGTGGCCGCTTGTGAGGTCTGCAGAGGAAAAATAGTGAGGTCAATGTACGACAACCATCCACTTGAACCTTCATTGAGGACATGAGCATAATTCTGAGGTGAGTCCTGGCCTTGGCTGCAAAATAACTGAGATGAATTGCTCTGGATGAATAGTTGAGGGAGGATGAGGCTGAGAGGAAGAGCAGAGAAGGAGGTGTTTTCTTTTCAAGGTGGCTTCAGTGCTGGCAAGATGAAGGCTCAGGCTGCCTCTGAGGACCAATTAAAAAAATGACCAAATCAATGTGTGACAACCCAGCTGAGCACTGACCTGCAGCAAATGCACACCAGTTCTCAGAGGACGGTCAGTCGGCAGCAGGAGAAGGTCACAGAGGAGGACGACGGGATCATGGAAGGTGAAACAAAGAAGAAAAGCTTCTGAAGTAAGAGCAGCATCGAGGCAGAGGAGGCTGCTGGTTGGACGGAATGACAAAACGAAGGAGAAAAAACTGAGCATGTCAGGCTGCAGGCTCTCGTGCTCAGGTTGGACAGGAGAAGGTAATGGAGGAGAAAAGGCTGCCACAGCAACCGCCACCCCCTCATTTAAATTAATTTCCATCCTGGTGATTTTAAATATGGATTGTTCATCTGTTTACACAAGGTGGAAAACGTGATAGGTGTGACAGGTTCGTTCAGATGTGACACCCCTCAAGGGATTATCATGATGGAGTCAAAGTGCTGGTACAGAAATAGTCCCTTCCTCTCCGGTGACCTCATGAATGTTGTAAAAGACAGCCATCAGTGATTGGCTGGGCAGGAACGTGTGATATGCCAACACTTTCTGTGAGGACTATAATCTGCAAGGTACTGCGGGTCGACCATCTTTCCAAGTCACTGGTGTTTTCTCACCATCTGTGCTTTACCGCTAACCTTTTCCCTTCTTCATCCCTCTTTGCCTGCTGTATCTCATCCTCCTCCATCTGCCTGTTTGCTCTCCGCCGGGCCATTATCTGCCTTCCTCGCCCTTATCCAGCTCTCCGTCCGCCTGCCTGGTAACCCAGTCATTCTTCTCTCTTCCCAGCCCTGTCTCCATGTGCAGACACTAAAACGTCAACTGAATAAAACATCAAACATTGTTCTCAGGATAAACTGACTCATTTGTTTTGAGCACTTCTTTTTTCCACTCTTTAATTAATGCAGGGCTTTTGGGACATTTGCACGGTGTCATCGGCGGAACAAGGAAGACAGATGTTGGGGAAGTTTGTCACCAAGTGAAACCAGAGCCAAACAAAGAGCGCATCCCTCCTCCGAGTGTCGATGTGGTTGACATGAAACAAATTGTCACTGTCATAGTGCAATATCCCACACTCCAATACAATTACAACGACTTTACCTTTTACCCGTAATACTTACTGCCTCTTACATCTACTGTGAAGGGTACATTCAAACTGAATACAGAGTGCATTCTTTCCTTGTTATTTGCACAAATGGGATCTCTGGAGTCCTTCCCTACTCGCTGTTGATTCAGCCCAAACAGTCAAAGCACAGACAGCCCAGGCATTAATTATATACAGGAAATACGCAATTCAAGACACGGCTTTACCAACAGCAATGATGCTCAGCAGAGTGAATACCTCCAGGGGCACTCTAAGCACTCTTAACAGCATTTAAATTAAGTAGATCCAAATTCTGAATTTGATCTGATCAAAACACTCATATACCAATTCCCTTAATGAAGATTTGACTGGATTGTGGAGCTGCTGTTCCTGCTGACGCTCCGCTGTCGTCTCCTTCAAGTGGAAATAAAGGTTGGATAGAGATGTTACAACTACAGAACTATCTGAAGAATCTTTTGATGATGGTGGCAAGCGTTCCTGGTGTTGAACTGAGCCTTCTGGCTGTTTGTATCCTTATTAGAATTCAGTTGGCAGAATGCGTAATTGTGTAAAAAAATCCTCTGCTCAACAAAGTATTCATTAGTCATTACCACTTCCTTAATAATTAAGCCATTTTCAGACATGACCTAGGGGTAAAATCCATAGTATTGGCTACAGACCTTCACCCAGAGTTTGCCTTGCACACGTGCACAACAGAAGGGACGTTCTCTGCACAGACAAGTTCACAACAGCATCAAATCCAATGCATTATGCAGGTGACAGGTGGTGCAGCCCACTGCAGCAGGCAGAGGCAGGAAGTGATGCAAGGTCAAGGTCAAACGATTTTCTTTACATCGGCCCGACAACTTCGTTAGCTTTTATCATCTCTCGACATCTGATTCAGCCAGGGCCCGCCCCCTGCTGTGTGCACATCCTGGATCTCTATGGATGTTAGAGTTGGAGGTCAGGCAGATGAAGTTTGCAGAATCCCTGGAGAGTCCAACTCAGACATTCGTTCACACGGACAACTCTTCCTGAGAAAATGTGGAGCTTTGTATGTAAATATTAGAAACAGCTGGATATACCTGAGCCTAATGCCGTCCAGTACACCTGAACTGTATCTGACAGATGACAGTGACAGTTCTGCTGACGCCCACTCAGCTGCTCGCACAGGAAGCAGCTGATGACGGACGCCAACATGACCTCCCCGACCCTCGCTCATAAATGACTTAGCACCAGTTAAAAGCTTCCTCTTCCTTCATATAGAGGACGTGCTTCACGTTGTGAACTGTTCTCAGACTAAACTGAAGCACTAACAACATCAGCAACACCTGGAGCTTCACTAACATGTGTTCCTGTTTCCTTTAATACCAGCCTCCCGCCGCTCACACTCGTCGTCCCTTCCGCTCTCTGCTAGACTCTAGGCAGCTCTTCGGGAAGTCGTGGACAGACTCAAAATCCATTACCAGAGTTTGCAGAGAGCACTGCCCGTGCACGTGCCTGCCATGAGTCACTGTCCTTCAGAAACCTCTGCTGTACCTGTTAGCAGTGGCAGCAAAGACAGGATGGCTATAAGTGAGGTTGGAAGTGCTATTTAAAGATTGTGCGACTGGTAATTTACCAGCACTGTGCACAAGAATCTATTTACTCTCTACTCATGTCTTTTGTTTGGCTGATTGCATTTGATGAGAAGTCCTAATTTGATTTATGAGCACCCTGATGAATCTATAAGCTTTGTAAATTCGTGCTGCTGGCAACTGATAGAATCAGAGCCTCTGTTCAGAGCAACGCCGCAGGAAGTTAATGCTGAATTTAAAATAGCAACAGACTTTTTCAAACCTCATGGACAAATCTGAACGAGAGTGTTTCTCCTAAAACAATGGAGCAGTCCGTGAGTCAGCCGGCTAAATATAATAAGAAAATATATCTGGACACAATCTGGGTGTGTTTGTGTGCGGAGTCATTTTCTCAAGAGGAAAGGTCAGTGGATAAAAGCTGCAGAAAGGGGAAACACCTGTTCTCTCTCAACTCTCACACACACAGACGTTTCACTGAAAACAAAAAATGTCGACCTTATCACAGCGCCGGGGGAAGACTGTCTGTGTATGGTGCCAATCCGTCCAAACAGGGGTGAGATATTTCAGACTGGACCAAAGTTGAGGACTGACAAACTGTCAAACTCAGTTTTGTCATCTTTCACCCCTTTTAATAAAAACTGAATTAATGAGTGTCAAACCCTGAATCACTTCATCGGACAAAAATACACTCACACAAAAGTGAGCCAAGCTTCTTTCCCCCTCTGTTCATTAATGAAACACTCCTGCTGTTTCACACTGAGGAAAATTAAACATTTTCACAAAGGATTTCCAGTGGCACTGATCCAAGGCTCCATGCTCCACCCACATTATTCAGGTTAAGGTCAAATATTTGTGCACTCGAACAAATAAATCCATTCCTAGCTGGATTGGCTCTAGCCCCCCCACGACACAGAGCACATTTTGAAAAGACACAGGGAGAGTAGAAATCTCCTGACAGAAAGATTCAAACTTCACATTCTGCTGCTGTGACACGACATGACTGTATCACCACAAAGTGATTATTCAAAGTGGTACTCGGCCTTAATTCCAGTGTACTGTAGTCGAAATCCAGTTGGGAATTGAAAAGAAAGGACAAGCTTCAAACGACTAATTAGCTCCTCATATATCTTTGAGTATCTTCGTCTGGTTGCCTTTTCCGAGGAAATCAAACTTCTCTTTCCTGCCTATCAGCCGCCGTGCTGGAATTAGCTGTAGATGAAAGAGAGAATCAGCAAAGGTCATCAGTGGCAATGGAATATGTGTGTGTGTGTGTGTGTATCAACTCTGCATTAGGAAATTGACGCATCCACAGAGAAAAATCGATAATTAAATGGAAAATGATTAACCTGAAAGAACGCCACAGAAACAGAAAGCCAGCCCATTAAACTCTCTCCCTGGTTATCAGACCTGGCCTGGCGCAGCTGAGGTGCGCTGATGATTGTTCCGAGTAAACAGATTTATGTTGTTTTGGAGTCTCAGCCTGAATATCTCGTATGAGTAGAGCGTGGTCTGGACGGACGGGAGATGACCACCATCACCCACAGTCAGCAAATGGAGAGGAAGCACATGGAGACTGTGAGAGTCTTCATCAGCTGCTTCTCTGTCAGATCAACTTTCATCCAGGACGGAGCTGCTAGGCTTAAGGATCAGTTCCCCTGCAGAGATCAACAAAGTTTCCGGAAACCTATACCAACAAAGTTATTATCAATATTGTCATTTATATTGTTCTTCAATAAGCCAACGGTGCAACAATAAGAGCATCCTTCAGGATGCTGTAGCTGGATTAAAACACAGGTACGGTGTCTATGGATGTTTGCCGTTGTACAGTGCAGGCAGGTATACAAGTTTTCTTATTGCACCTATTTCCTTTCTCATTCCAGCATATCAGAAAAGTCACCCAGCAGGCATCACTGGCGTGGGGAGTTGTATTAATAATGTATTTACCGTTGTCAGATTTCATGCATTTTCATTCTGTGAGCGTCTGAGGTATCTATCAACCTGGCAACCTTAACATTCATGCATTTGGATTTTTTTTTTTTTCATTGTGAGCATGATGAACGGGAGCTTAACGTGCAGCCGTTCCCTGAAAAGGCTGATCCAGCGTTTTTCTTTTACTGATGATGCATGCAGTGGCTAAATGTGCATCATCAGTTTATCACTTCCTCACACCATGTGCTAAGCAGATTGATTTGAATGCAAATATAGCTACACTTGAGGTACAGTCTGAGGTTAGACGAGTGTGATAAAAATAAAAAAAATCCATGGGAAACTCAAACCCTGATTTTTGTTTTGACCGACAGCATTCTGCTCCCAAATTTTCAAAAAACATGTATAAAGGCTCTGAAAATCCAGAGGTGCAACCTGTCAGCCCACGCTCTCCATTTGCCTCTGTTCTCCTTTCTTTCAGTCCCTCCCCTGTCCCTCGCCCCTCATGCTTCTTGTTTTTTAAGAACAACACACAGCAGCGGTCTCAATGGATCAGGCAAAAAAAAGAAAAGAAAATCCCTTTAATCCAATTACTCTTCTTAATGATGCTCATGTCCTCAGGGGGCAGCACGGAGATCCATCAGTGAGAAATAAGCAAATGGAGTCAGGCAGCAGTGGGGGCCATAAGACAACCTGAGATGAACTGTGGTGGCCGGAGAGAAAACGTAATGCTGTATGTTGCCCCTGATGATTTCCTGCTGCAGAAATAATTCCACCAGGGTTGCCACACATCTGTCATAATTTGGTGGAGTGAATATTACAGTCCCACAGGTCATCACTCTCCAGGGGCTGATCACACAGTGAGCACTGCATCCTGACGGCCACTGGATGAACTGGAGAAAAGTTTGCTTCAAACATTCATTTCATAAGACTGAGACACTGCCAGATGGATTCTCAAAGACATTTTTCCACAATCCTAAAAAGGGACGATAGATGATTCTGATGATGAGATTATTGGTATGTAAAGGTCCAGGGGTCCAGCAGGAGCCACATCCCACGCTGCCTGAGGGAAGCAGCACATCAGTAGTGTACACACTGCACAGGCAACCAGGGACTATCTGATGACGCAGATCACTGAAATCCTCCATGGGGCCATGGAGACTGTGTCCTCTGAAGGAGGTCACCGCCTTGTATTTAAGTCAGTGTGCATCTTTGACACACTTTTTTGTCTTTCATTAACACAGCTGACTATTCATTCTGATTCTCTTTCCTTGGGAGAAATTCACTGTTTTGTACAGTTTGCAATGTTTATGAAAAGATATTTGTTGTGAGCTGTAAAAAGCCTCAGAAGCAGCAGAATCTGGTCCCCACAGGAGGTTTGAGAGTCCCGCTAATGAAGTTAGTTGAAGTGGGTGAGCAGCTCCTTAAGGCGAGCAGGAGAGCTTTCTAAAACACTTCATTAAAACCATGTTTGCAACTGCACAAGCACACACACACTATGAAAAAGCTGAAGCCACTGCTTGGAGGTTCCTCTTATGCTCTGAAATGTATGGAATAATATTACTTAGTCCCACACAGATCTGCTGGTGTTTTAAGGGGTCCTGTTTTCCTTGTTGACACGCTGCCTCTTCAGCATCGTGGAAGCACCTGAGGCAATGAGCAGTAGCGCAGCAGTGCATTTGTGAAGCTTCACCGAGGCAGTAACAACTGCCCTTTACTCTCCGCAGTCCCTCAGGCGACGCCAAGGCCGTCTGTGGGGAGTCTGCTTCACATCGGTTCATTCTCAACGCCGACGAGATGCCAGCGCCCGAACTCCCTAGGTGTGTTCGACCCACTTCAACCAACGTGGCACTTCATGCATGAGCTGTGCAAATGTTCACAAGCTGCTTGTGGATTTAAATTAAATCACATGTCTGAGTTGTGCTAAACGTAAAGCTGAGTGAGCGCAGCTCTGACGGCACCAACAGATGCTGCACATATCAACACGGTGTGCGGAACATGTGTTTTATATTGCACAGGTGGCTCTAATAAAGTGTTGACGTGTGACCCCAGACTCAATCAAAGGCTTCAGAGCTTAGAGCCTGATCCCCGCTGACCCTCGACTTCGGACACAGCTGCTCTCCCCTCTCGCTGCCATGAAATTAGATTGTTTGTCCAGGGTCAGGCTGGAAAAAAAAATCCGCTTGGTCCTTGAGGAATAAAGTTGTGAGGTCGCTTGGCAAAATTCTGCCGCTGATGTGAAAACCTGCATGAACTGAACAAATGAAAAAAAAGAGTCATCGCTCTCCCACTGACCCAGTGTCAGAGCGCACGCAGGCTTAGTTCAGCTGTTAACTGCTGGAATGTCTTAACACATGAACATGATCAATGCTCCTCATCATCACACCCAGTCATGTGACTCACCCCCATAGCAAGTGTGTGTGTCTGCGTCCACTCATGCGCACCACCGGGTCATCTGAGCCCAGCAGGTGCTCAAGCAAAGGTAAACTTTCTCTCATTATTTTTTCCACTCACACAAGGCCTCGCCAGCGGGAGGTGGAGGGGGGTTAGTGGTCACTGCCGGCCAAAACTAAGACTCATTACTGTACCTTACCATCAGGACACATGTGAGCGGACATGAATAAAAGGCAGTTACGCACAGGTCAGTGGATCGAGCCCCCGTCTATTCGTAGCATCGCGCGGGAACTCGACGGGATGAGACGCCGCTAAAGCAGCTCAGGATTTGTGAGGGAGCTCTGTGTTTGTGTGATGCCTCAGTGAAAATTAAAAATCAGATATGAAGACCTGCTGAGCCAGAGGCGGCTCTGGAGAAAATGAGACCTGCTCCGAGGAAGAGAGGGGCAGTCAAATGCAGTCAGAGCATTCCATGGCTGTGGGTGTTTGAAGCTTCAACAGCACGCACAGATCTGAAGGGCGCTATGATGCCTGCGTTATGATTGAATACAGTAATATCAGCGAGTCCCTGAGAAAATGTGCATTTGCATTCATAACTCAGAGGACTGTCAGTTTCCTCCAGGCATCCATTATTCATCGGCAAACAAACAGGGCTGAGATTTACATGGTCTTTCATGACAAGAAATATAGGAGTGATCAATATTACAGCCAATTATCTGTGCGTCTAAGATTCTGTCTGAAATCTTTCTTCTGCTGCAGTTTGTGTCATCAATTTAAAAAATAAAAACCTTAACTTCAGCCTATAGACTCAGCCAGTGGCTCACTGTGCTTCTGTTCCTTCTGATGTAATGATCAGTAAATTGCCGTCATTTGTTTTGTTCATGCCTGTAAAGCCTGAAGCTACGGACTAGTCCAGAGGGAGAAAATTCAATTAGAAAAAAAGTGTTTTCACTTCACTGTTGAGAGAAATGCAGCCACCTGTATCTGAATGGGATTGAAGTACAGGGCATATCTGCAGCCTCCAACATGGTAGAAAAGTTGTCATTTTTATAAATTCAGTTTTAATAAATGAGTAAATCTTCAATACTTGATATGATTGTCATGTCAACAAAAACTGTGACCATCTAACAAGCAAAGTGGAAAAAACAGGTGTGGTGTGGACCCAGAAGCACCAAACTGCTGTAACAGAGGACATGGAAACTTCGTCCACCAGCCGCCCAGCTCACACAGACACCATTAGACGCAGAGGACCTTTACAGTGGGCACAGGCCCAAACAGGACGATCCACAGGCTCATCTTCACTTGTTGTCTCCACATTTGCTTTATTGAAACCTCACTAACGTGCCTCCTCTCATGCAGTTTTGATGTTTATTTTGGAAACACCATTTTTCACTGGCACATCCAAAAGAAAGAGGCATGACGGCGCCGTCACCATTTGATGTGGTGGAGAAAAGAAAGCATCGGATCAGTCACGCTAACGTCATCTTTCAGTGTTTCCATGAACACACACACACACAACCTTTGATGCATCTTTGCTCCATAAGAAAACAATGCTGACACGGCCTCTCAATGTTACAGGCCAATGGAGGAGTGCAAGGAAAATGTCATCAGTCTGCTACTGGGCACAAATCGACTTCACTGTTTTTAAACTCATCTCAGAGCATTGGGATGCACAGTTTTATCAGGCAGAGCAAAGTGAGCGCGAGGCATTGTCGGATGATTTATGTGTTGGCTGTCTCCTCATACAACTCGTCCTGTCGTTGCTTCATTAATGTGGCGCAGTAACAAGTGGATATGGTTCACAGCTTCTTGTACACGCAGAGCAGTGATGGAGTAATATGTCAGTGTTTGTCTCATCTGTTAAATGTTGTGGGATTGTTACACGTCAAGCTGTCCTGTTGGTGCAAATCTTTTTTTTTTGAAATGATGATGAGGAAATCCAAAGTCCAAATGCCTCTAATGAATCACTCACTGAGTTCAGTCTCACAGAGGCAAAACACATCTCTTCAAAAGAACCACAAAGAAACACAAAACCCTCAATCACAGACATGAAATCCTCCAAAAAGACTCATGTACCAGTGTGGAGAAACACAATATCAACACAAAGAGAGACTATATTACTCAAAAGAGACACAACACCACCAAAAGAAACACGAGTTCACCACAAAGGAGTCAAAAACACCACTTCAACACGGAGGAATCACTCAGACACAAAACCACATTAAGAGACATCAACCACAAAGACTATAAATCACTTGGAGACACGGAGCTCTTCAAAGAGTTGGTAAATGTCCTTGAGTAAATGTTAAATATTCATAAACTAAACAAGGTTAGTGTTTGGTCTCTCTCATTTTGTGGCTCGTGCTCAACGTTTTTTTACATGTGTCAGGAGACGTTTTTATCACGAGCGCTCAGCGAGCGTCACCATTGAGACACTAAATGAATGTGAACGTGATAGCTTCATATATATGGCGTCTGACACACCCATCTGCTCAGTGATTTATTCCTCTGTAACTATAAATGAAATCCTCTTGCTCTGAGGCGTATTCAGTGACTCACACTAATGAGCAGCGCAGAAGAATGGCACCAAATTGCCGATGAATGAACATGAGCCGCCGACGATGTAAGGCGATACGCACTGAGAGTCCGCGTGGCCGTGATGTGACCCCGGGCGTAATTGCATCCTCAGTGACTGCAAATAATTTTAGATACTCATTCATTGACGCCCACACGACCAAGGGTCAGCAGCTTGTGTCATCAAAACAAATCGGCCGTGCTGAAAGTGTCCAACTCGCATCCCCCAGTGGTGGAGCGCAGTCTCTCACTCGCCGGAACAAAGGCCACGCTATAATTGCAGATGACGATGCAGGTTCACAAGGGCCCAGCCTCTTTTTCTTTGTCTCGTCGGGGTTATGGCGCGGTCAGCGCAGTCAACAGCTCCCACCGGCAGATTTAATGTGGTCGCACTCTTCAAGCACAGTTTGGGGTCTGCCCCACTGCAGACATGACTGTCCTCAATTAAATCCTTGATACAATAACAACCTCAATGTGTGGCTCCTCGCTGTTTTCCCACCACATTTGTTGTTGTGTTGTTTTTGTTTTTGTGAGGACAGTTTTCCACTCCGACAGATGTAGTGTTTGAGCCGTGAGAGCGATTTGCCACACTGTGGCTGACGGCGCTGCTGTGTCTGAAATCAGACACAAAATAAAGATTCCCCACAAATGTAATGGCATCAAGGATAAACGAAACCAATCACAAACATACACAGACTATGACAACATCACCAATAAGAAACTATATGAAGAATATAATCACCATTCATATAAAAAAAAAAACATCTCAAGAGAAAGAATTCATCAAATTACTTGGAATCCAGACTGCAGAAGAACGCAGCTGACAAACTGTATCTCAGCAGGACAGAGAGGAACCATCCTCACATGGCCACACACACACACACACACACACACACACACTGAGGTTAGGGCTGGAGACCCCTGCTATGTTGATCAGAGCAGGAACATCTGCTCATCTCCAGCCACAGTGAGCTGAACAAACAGCGTGACGGCTGCATACTCTCAGATCTCCTGTATCACTGCACGTATCTGTTTGTCTGTATCTGTACAGGAAGAACGGAGCAGCGCTGGTCACAGGTGTGAGGCTCAGGCTATTAAAATGCTATTATCCCCAGGCAGAGACGGAGCGACATGAAACGCTGTAGAGCCTAAATGAACATATTACAGAGGAAATCACCTGGAAATACACCACACTGTGCACGCGTTTGTGTTTAGGCACCAGACACATGTGAAGGACACGTAAACGTCTCTGAGATTCTGAGTGGGAGACACAGCCGCCTCTGTCAGCTGGGACTCATTAGCCACCTCTTAGCTCTGCTGAAGTTCAGTCGCTGCCCAGATCCAAGCCGCACGAAGGCCCCGGACTAATGAAGGAAACCAAATAAATGGATGAAGGTGAAGGTTAAGGTTATGCCCATCAATCACAGGATCGTAGGAACACTCCCACAGAAAAGACATGCATGGGTGATTCAGTGGCTTCACGGACCAAAGACTGACCAAAGTTCTGAGGGTAAAGAGAAAGTACAATTCTCTTGAGAACCTAATTGTGAAAACCACCATTTCCTGTGTTCTGTTGAATTCTGACTGTGAAAGCTGCTGATCACTGCTGTAACAAGTCTGAAGGAGTCGCATTGTGAAACCTGTTTCTCACAGATTTGCAATGATAAACAATTATGATGTCCTCTGATAACTGTCTGCTGAATGAGCCTTGGTGCAATTTCCTGGCGGATGAACGAGCGCTCAGCTGCGCACGTGACGTTCAGCGGCCGATTGTCTGTGGAGAGTTACGGCTGTGGCTCCGTTACCTGGTCTCAGCGACAGAAACATGTTCACAGCGTCTGTCCTAGATCGCTGCAGCTGCTGAGCCCTTTAAAGGTCAACTCTTGCTTTTAGCCTGGAGACAAGGAACGTGTGCCATTAGTCTATTTACCCCTGATTATACTGAAGAAAGTCAGTCGAGCATGTTGTGCAAGCAAGCAGCTGCAGAGAGCGGAGGACGTCTGGGCGCTGCTTGGCTTTTGGTTTGAAAGATAAGATTTTTCGCCTTTGTTTTCCTTAATTCAAAGCAGTGCATGGAAAGCTTATCGTCTCCCTTCAGTGCGCCCCCCCCTCCCGCCAGTTATTTCCTTCTGAGTGTAATTAAAATCCTGGGAATGAATCAGACCCGTGGGACTGCTTTCAATGCATCGCTGATATCGAAAGGTGGAAATCGTCCAAAATGCGACGGCGACATCCTGAGGAATGTGTGAACAATAAGCAATCAGAGACAAAAACTCACACGAGCTTTGGGGACAGTCTGAAGTCTGCACTCTGGATAAAGCTCCAATAAATCCAGAGGACCTTTCCACCTGTCAGTCTCTTGAGCCTCCTCTATTTCCTTTGAATCTATGCAAAGACATCTATTGCCTCACCTACTTGTCGAAAATACATTAATGTGAGAAAAGGAATGAATCAGCGATGTGTGCATCAGGGCTGGATTAACCTCCTGAGCCCAGAAAGTAGAGTGATCAGAACTGTGTCATTATACAACTCTGCAGTAGATGCTGGTGTTTGTCAGCTCTGGCTCTGATCTGCAGTGACACAGAGGAGGGTGAGAGCGACTCAGATTTTTAAGGGTGTTGGTGATGTTGAACATGACACACTGGAACCAAGAGAGAAATCAATGGAAATAACAACACCCATGCTTACACACTCGTTCAGATTTTAAAGAGGTATAAAGGTCAGCGTCTCCTCTTTGACATTGCGGCCATCACAGCTGATAATCTGAGTGTTTGTGGGGTTGTCCAGCACCAGCCCCCCCCCCCCCCCCCCCCCTCCCCTTGTTCCCCCATCCCGCCCCCTGTTATTGAGGCATCAGGAACACCTTGCAGTGACAGCCACTTCACTAAACATGGCTCGAGTCGCCCCCGCTGCTGTGAGCCTTCACCTATAACAGGACCCTGCTCACCCCCTGCAACAATGACTCCTTCATTCAGCAGACAAAAGCAGCTCATCTTTTTATCAGCGGAAGCATGCTGGCGAGAAAACGAACCACACTAACATCAGCTTTGTGAGCTGAAGGAATAATCTTTTCAGTTTGATGGAAATCAAGTTTATGCTAAGCTGCCTTCAGGAAGAAACCTGAATCCTCCGTTTTCTGGACTCCAACAGTGACTCAAGCTGTTTTGATTGTCCACTTGAAGTGTTTTATATATTGAGCAGTTATCCTATCACAATGTTAAAAAAAGCACATGCACCTTCAAAGGTGGCACATGTATATTTGCCCGTTAAATATTTTACACATGTCACATTTCATTTACCCTAATGTGCTGGGAATGTAATGCTGGTGCCAGCAATTTACTGTAAACTCAGCCACATATTTAATATGGACTGAGTCACGGATGACTACACGACACTGAGCAATAACAACACACACACACACAGATGAGACCCCAGCGATAGTCTGGTGACCTGTCCAGGCTGTAAATCCCTCTCGCCCATTGCATGCTGGGATTGGATCCAGCTTCCCGTGACCCTGGGTAGGATAAGCGGATACAGAAAATGGATGGTTAGATGAAGAGAACATAAACACACACTACCACACACAGAGAGACACACAAACAAACACACACACTGCCCACACAAAAATAAAGAAGGCCTGAGGCATCTGGACTGAAAATGGAATCAGGCTAAGTGGTGCTTGTCACGTAAACACTGAGAATATCCAGGATTTTGGGCTTCGCAAGTGTGTGTCAGCGCAGAATTATGCAGAAAAAGCAGAAAAGTTCTGTTAATTTCAACTGAAATGAAGATCTCACATTATGCATTTGATGTCTGCTGTGCACATTTCAGCAGCCTGGCGCTTGTTGTCGGGTCCCATGGGGGTCTTCAGCGCTCCAGCTCCTCCACATAAATGCCTCGTCTCTGGCAACAATTCTCAGAACGTTTTTTTTAAAGCTCTGGGAACCATGCACACATACAAACATGTTGTAATGGTTGGGAGAAAAGCAGATCCATAGAGACAGTGCTGGGAGTGGGTCCTGTTCATTTATTTATCTTTTCTCCTTGTGTGATGCCTGGCTTGACACTGATTTTATTTTTTCTGTACAATGAGGATCCTCTGGGAATTTAAGTCAATAATGTGTCTCGCCGTCAAAACAAAAGAAACCCCTGTGGCATGTTCCCCCCCCTTTTTTAAATGGAGTTTATTATTAAAGGCTGAATCGTGTCCTTGCTCTGAATGTGTCACCCACCCTCTATTGTGCACGGAGGATGTAGTGTTTGTTGATTTTTACAGTATAATGTCAGTGTGTGGCAAGAGGTGAAAGGCTGTGCTGCAGCATTCTGGCCTCACTGTTATATTTGGATTGTTTTGTGAATACAGTAGTCGAGCGGATATGATATCAAAGTGTGGATCCATTACTCCATATCAGAGAGTGGAAAAAAGAGCACCAACTGTACATAAAGCAAGGCCTGATCTTGGAGCACAGAGCCACCATCACTGTTTCAGACTCTGAGTTTCTGTTGTTGGGGATATTGATGGCAAACGACTTCTTCAAGACCTCTGCCTTCTAATCAGGAGCCAACTCAGCTCCCATGGCTTGAGTCTTGGAAGCTGTTAAACAACTCATTACCAGACAAACTTTGGGCAGAGCTTCTCAGCGGGATCTCCCGTATTTACGCGACTTACGTGTGGCTCTCTGAGGTTTCCAGCTGTGACCGAGCACAAAACCAATCTCCGACTGGTGTTCCCCTCTGTGGTGTATATACGTACAGGGTTCGCCTGCACTCACAGGTCTCATTAATCACAAACACACACAAACAAGCTCTCGCCCCAAACCTTATTCCACCACAGTGAAGAGGGAGAATGAAGAAAAACCTTTGAGCGGTGGAAAATTTGAGAAGTCGAGCAACTCTTCATGTTTATGATGCAGAGCTCAGGGACGGTAAAACAAGGTAGATGAGGCGCTGTGATGCCGACTCAGCTGAATGGTGTAAAATAAGATATGCACTGAGCTCCAGACTTTTTCCTGAAGTTATCCCAACGGGCTGCATGTGAGAATGCAAATATCTGAGTCACTGTCCTGTCAGACCTCTGGATACAATTTCTGGAGAACGTTCGGCGCGGCCACCAGAGAGGAAGCTGATATCTACTATACAGATCCAACTATTCTGTGTCACAGTTCAACAAAGAAACCGTGAAGAAGACACAGAATGACATTTTTGCACATACTCTAGCGACGACAATGGAGTTTCACAGCATTATTGTCCAGGAGTGATCGGTTTCCTTATTCCAAAATCTAAAAAATTAACCTTTGATAACATTTAAAGGTTATTCCACATTTTGAGAATTCTTTGTGTATGCATGATGAATGGAATTTCCAATTAATATGTGCCTAGGTTCATTTTTTACAAGTTGGCCTGAAGCCAGGCCTGAATGATAAATCCACTGCCGGGCAGGAGCAGAGCCCTGAGGATCCAACTACGGGGGTCCATTGTCCTGCTTGCAGTTTGGTCAGCGGCAGGCAGGATGCAGGCCAGTGGTCAAAGCAAACAGCGTTATCAGTGTGTATACACAACAGATCGCCACAGGACCTTTAGCCCAAACACACCATGAAGAAAACATCCTTCGCAGGAACTTTCATACAGAATGGTGAGCTACTATATCTTGTTTTATAGTCGTCATCCCGGCGAGGAACCCTGAGATAGTTCAGCCCAAGAGAGATCGACACGTTGAATCCTTTTGATGCTGAGGGATGGAAGGATGCAGATGTGAGGTGCATTTGAAGGACTTCTGGAAATTGGACGTCCTAATCATTATGAAAACAACAGTCCTGAAATGTTTCTACAGAAGAGAGAAGATGAGACCCATGTATATATTATCGCCGTCATGTTCCTCTGAAAACTTTTTGTTCCAGTTCAGTGGATCTAAAAGAGAGCAAATCCCAAATCCAGACTTATTCATACTGGAGTGAAATAACCAGCTTAGTTGAAAGCTCTTTAAAGATATTTACACAAACTAGAAGAAGGCTGCGTACCTTCACAAAGGCTGAACAATCTTTATGCTCAGAAAAGATACACACTCATAAATATCAGCCCACTTAATATGCCTGATCTGTTTGGATTTCAATCTGAGGGATCTTCCCTGGTGTATGAAAATGTTGGGAAACGGCTTGTGTTGCAAATAAAGTTCCGTAAACCGCCCCTCAATACGCAACTGGACCACATTTTATTGGTTTCTTCCCAAGCACAGGCCCCAATCATTCACCAAGCTTTTGTGTAATCCTGCTCCTAAATACAGCAAGGAATACATTTAGCTGGCAGAGGTAATTCAAGGTCAATCAACTTTTTTGGCAAGATCATCTGTGAGTGTGGGACATGTCCATTCCATCTGAAATCTTCAGGGACAACAGAATCAAATGAGTCTCCACTGTGAAGCATCGTGAACCCAGAATGTTTACCCTTCAGCCCCAGCTTGTTGAGTTGGAAAAATGATAGATGGGCATTAAAATGAGGATGAAACATAAACACAACTGTGTCACCATCACGGGGTCAGTGACAGTGTTGAGAATTTGCGTCACGCCTTCGGACACTGACGCTCAGCTGAACGGAGAGCGCCCGTCCACATGCTCGCAAAGAAAGGCTTTGTTTATCTTTACCACAATGGCATTTTTCCACTCTTGCTTCCTGTTCCCAACAACAAGATAAAGAGAATTTCATGCTGATCGTGTCGGCAGTGACCTAGGTCAACTTATACATTCATTCTATACAGCTGAGGGATGTAAAATTATGGAAAGGATATCATAGCTATACCCTAGTCCAGCCTCTAATGGAATAATGGGTGTGCATGTACAGTCTGTATGTGAGTGTGCCTGCTACTGCATGTGCATCTTTGAATTAAATCTTAAAGGAAGCTTAAAGCTGCTGCATAATTGGTTAATGAAGCCTGAGTCTGGAGGACCCTCTGGGTGTTTGATGGATCCATCTGCTGGCATCAGAAACAAGAAACATGGAGGCGTGCGGACGATGGTGGAGGAGCAGCAGCGCGATGTAGCCATAAAGTCTGTGCTCCCAAAATTGCAAGCATCACATGCGTACTGAATGGAATTCATTTGGCAACAAAGGGATGATGTGAAATTGACACTGCACATGCTAAGAGAGCGATGAGACAGCCAGGGACAGTCCACACAGGCTCTGGTTCAGTGTAAAGTTAAGTTTCAATCTGCACCTGATTCCACTTTACTTTACTGTGTTTATCAGCTGATATTATTAGTTACATAAATAAAATATGTAAATTCAAGAGCCACAAACAAAGTGACAATAAACTGGTGGCAAACAGCAGCCAATGGAAACCAGCATGGATATCGTAGAGGAGCCAGAGCAGTGAATGGACTTCATCAAATCACAAAGTGCTCCACAGTAATATAAAACAGGAAAACAAAGCACTACAGTGAGTACAATCAAATTAGAGTTGTTTTAGACGTGCGTGAGCAGTTCTGCCCTGGTCCCTGCGTCTGTTTCCTGTCAGTAATGATTGATAACAACCTGACAGCTCGCTCGCTTAAGCCTCCCTCATCATTTAGGCTCATGTTCAGCCTCTGTCTGAAAGGCTTGGTATTTACACCAGTATTCCTCTCAATAAAGTGTACGTTAAGAAAAGCTCCACACTCTCTTTTTTGACATTTGTCTGTCATTTCCACTGAACCACAACCACCGTATTTCACTGAACCGAAAGTGCTGGATGTGAACCTGGTCCCTGCTAGGACTCAACATCATCGACCACCTCTGCTGGTCATGTAGCTTCATTTTATAAATTGGGGACAACTGAACCAGGCTCGTATCTAATACCTGCTGTCATACAGTCATTATCGAATGACATGTTGATCCTCAAAAGAATACACATACTGCGTTAAGCCTGCAGCCTAATGAGAACTGCTGCTCTGCTGTGGTGAGCTGCTGAAAGGAGGGGTGATGGAAGGTTATTGTTTATCACCAGGCACAGCATCTGTTACCAGATTTAAAGGAGCTGCCAAAATTCTGCTCGTAAAAAATAGAGAGTGTCAGTAAAACATTTCTGAACTTTAACTGTGCTGTTGGTTAATGAGGTGCTCTGCTTCTGGAACAGCAGGCAGAGGACACAGATTCCTGAGGTTGAAGCCATCAGCTTGCTTTTCGCTTCTGATTCAGGGAAGCTCCCATTGGTCATGGGTTCAGTCAATTTTACAGGTGTTTCCTAAAAAAATCATCTCCTTTACACCTCCTCTGTAATATCTGGAGCCATGTGGCGGTTTACTGCATTACTCAGTGTCAGCCTTTAGAGGGAACAGTCGATTTTTTTTTCAATCCATTTAGCATTCGAGTAATATTACAATCTTTGTAAACTGTAAAGTATTTTGGAGCTTTGCATTAGATTATGTGATGTTGAAGTCAGGTAACTACTCCACTGCAGCCCATACTGACGCTGTCAGGGCAGAAGAAGGAAGACGTCGTGTAACAGTCAGGCAGCAGCTGGCTCCACAGCCTCTGACCGGACTCATGGGACACAGCCAATCTTTTCCCGGGGCATTCAGACAGTGGGGGGATGGGAAGGGGGGTGGGGGAGTGGCGGGGGGGGGGGGGGGGGGGGGGGGGGGGGGGGGGGTTGTAACATGGCTCGCTGCCAACAACTATCATCTGTGATTATCTAGAATATAACATCATCCATAATCTAATCATCCATTTATCGTCCTCCGTTTCAAACTCTGGTTCAGCATAAAAGGGAGGTCTGCTACTAACACACGGCTGACTTTGGAGTGGACATTTACCAGGACCACACACACAATGTCCCACAGATACACTCTCAACCAACTGCTGTCAACTGTTCAAAGGATTTAATAGAATAAATACTGTATTTCTGAGGAGCAGCCTTTCACATTTATTTACAGTCCATAGATCGCAGTCATTCCTCTCTTTATATGCAAAACCACACAACCCACCACAACAGGTCCTGCATGTCACTCAAACCAGGTTCCAGGCTGGTTGCCATGGTAACTTGCAGCCCGCTGTGATATATATCAGCCCAGAAAACCAAGTTATACAGGGCGGAGGGGTGGCCTGATCTGTGACACAGGTGGTCAGTAGTTCTAGATGTGTGTATGTGTGCGTGTGTGTGCGAGATCGCCTGATAATAATAAAAAAAAAGCCTGCAGGCAACTGCTGTCATGTGGATGCACACGCACGTGCAGCATCACCATAAAGATGACCACAGGAGAGGTGGGATGTGCATGTACTGTAGATGTGTGAGTCCCTCTCCTCCAGAAATCAATGAAGAGGTGACAACAGCGATGGTCCAGCCTGTCACACGTTTTATTCCCTGCCAGTCTCCTGGTGTTTATTGTCTCAGTTGAACTAAGAAAACATTTTTCAGTTTTCAGAGGTCACAGCCAAGAGCAGAACAAAGACAGATTCACGACGTGTCAGGAGAGTTTTCAAAAAGACTTTCTGCTGCTGGCAGAGCAGCTTTTTTATCAGTAGTTACTTTGGAAGTTTCAAAGTAAAACGCTGCGATTACACCAATTATAAAAGTAATTCTTTCTGTGAATAAAATACATTCAAAGTTTATGCAGAGATGTGAGTGGATCTTAGACTTTTGCCCTTGAATACTATCTTTTATAAATAAAGCCAAGAGAGATGTACTATTTCTCCATAAATCTCAAATGTTGAACTTAAAGTAAATGATAACAATAGAAGCTTTTACTGACACTTCTACTCAGCTACTGTACAACCATCCCGCGTTCTGTTTGTTTGAAGAGCTGCTCTGGACCATCATATAACCTCTACTTCACTTGAACACGGCTCTGGTTGCCTGGTAACAGGCACTTAATGAGGTTTTTATTGGAGGCAAATAAGACAAGAAGTGCGTGAAGGGATGTTATCTGTATAGTTTCACCTACTCCACCGAGATGATGTGTACACTCTGTTCACTGTAGAGTTCAGATGTGACTTTGACTAAGTTGTTAAAAGCTGCAGAAACACATACCCAAAGGAAACATTTGACTTCCTGGAAAGAACACAGACACAGTTCTCACTTTGATTTTACAAGGACCGTGAGGCGAATAACCGCGACCCCTGAACCCTGTGTTTCCGCATTGCCCGCGAACAACAGAAAGCCTAAAAAGCAACAAAGCACCTGTAAACCTCCCAACATCCTTCAAGCAGCCCTGCCAGGGTGATGGAGGGGTCCATTCCTTTGTAGAGGCTGAACAGTGCAATACTCTCATAATCAAAGAAGACCATCCACTCCCACTTTTGGAAAACAAGCACCACCATCCTACTCTATCAGTCCACAGACACTGTCTCTGACCTGCAGTGACCCTGGAGTAGCTTCTTTCATTTTTTCAATAGATTTTCATCTTGTGATTTATTTGCTTTTAAAGATCAGTGAATCGGTGTATTATGTGGCAAACCAAAAGATCTTCATCGTACATGTCAGTGGGCCATCACACCCACGGGATGACTCGATAAACAGATGCAAGCATAACAGTACATTTAATAGCCAGTGGTTTGGATGCAGACCAGCTCCTCTGCAGTGGAAACTCACTGAGTCACATGATGAGCTACTGGTGCACACTTGCACCGGGAGATTTTTTTTTCCAACTTAAAGAGCCAACAGCAACTGTAAAAGCCTCCACTTCCAGGATGAATTGTCAACGCAGTGTGAGTGAGCGCTGTCCCATCAACATGTGGAAATGCTGGTGTGAAAAAACTGCCATCTGTCACGGGAGAGAACTAAAGAAGATACTGTCAAACTGACAGGAAGTCAGCAGCTCACCCATCTTAATGATGTGAGCCCGCATCTTCATCTGCAGCGCCTTGTCCCAGATGTTTTCCGACAGTATCCAGGCGTGAATTTAAACAGCAGCCATGACCCAGTTTGTAGAGTGGCAGTCATTCAAATTTGGATTCAGGTGATAAGCTGCTGCAATCAAGCTCTGGTTCCACTTTGAACAAGTAGAACTCCTCCATCTCCATTAAAGTATTTGCCTCAACTAAATTCAAAAAGAATTGACATGTGTTGGCCACAGTATAAAACTGATTTATCTTTGCTTCTGTACTATTTTCCACAAACTTTTGAGGGGCTGAATGAGACTTCACTTAAGACGAGTAAGACAAAACAAACAAAGTAATTCAAAAGGGAAACATCGGTAAAAATGATGAGAAGTACTCACAGTACTGCAAAGTGAGTATGTGACACTGTGAGGGCCATGCTGCTGCTGTTTTTGAAAAAATGATGCAAGATGTTGCAAAAGAGTTGAAAATTGGCCTCTGACACACAAGATGCGTTTATCACATAGTGTGTGTGTACATGTGTGAGAGAGATACAGAGTCCAGCTGTCGGCAGAGCTGGACGGAGCAGGGAAGAGGGATCACTAGGGGAGAAGGGGGAGGGGAAGAAAAATATGAGGTGAGGGATGAGGCTCAGAGCAGGAAAGGAACATGTCAACACATGGGTGATGGGGAACATGCACGTGGGTGGTGACATATGAGAGAAAATAAATGCTGGTACATATAATGTCATCTATAGGTCAGATACTACATCAATATTAAAAAATAATCTGTTGAAGTTATTTGCCAAAAAATTAAAATAATTGCCAGATATTCAATTTGATTTACAACAAAGTCAATTCATATTCATCCACCCCCCTGACATTTTCAACCCCCTGATTATTATCACCATAGAATTATCATCCAACTCAGCCTCAGTGGGAGCCCACCCACAAGAAACAGAGAGCAAGCTGTGAGCTGCACGTCTTCAGACTGAACTCAAAGGCGACAATTCAGTTTGTGGAAGTCTGAACTTGAAACTGAAGAAAAATGTTTAAGTGGGAAAGAGGGATTGGTTTATGGGGGCGGAGGGGAACAGTGGGAACTTAAGATCGGGAGGATGTCCTGTTTGGGTCATGTGCTTCTAACTGTGGGAAAGAGTGTGTGTGTGTGTGTGTGTGTGTGTGTGTACTGGTGTAACCACTGGACCTACTTCTGAGGACCCATTGTTCTTGTGAGAATGGTTTTGTAATTTATTGAAGTTATGGTTTGGGTATGGTTTGGGGCCAATACGATGTCCCCACAAAAATAGAAGGCCACCATGTCTTTTTATTTGCATGAAGACTGGAAGCTGGCCCCTACACACACACATTTTCCAATAATCAAAAAACAAAAACATGACCTTGGCCCCTGTAGTGATCAGTCAAAATGTGTAAATCATCAAAAATGTGTGTATGTGCATTGCTGGAAATGTTTTATGTGATATTATATATTTCATATTTTTTCTAATATATTCATCATAGCTCTTTTGTGTTCAAGTTTGTGTGGATACTACTCTGTGTACTACAAACTGGGGCACGTGTGTACATCCACCTGCTTCTGTGTGTCAGCACCAAACGCTGCTGTACGCAGAAAGGAACGAGGCATGTCCACTTCCTCCCACTTTCCTGAAAAGAAGCCCAAATATCCTCCGACATGAAAGCAGCCATTTGCTACTGTCATTCAGAGCCAGAGTCTGCACAGTAGTGATATGTGATGGAGCCAGGGTGTGCTCAGTTTTCACCCCATTTACTATAGCATCAAATAAGCAACTCAGACCAAAGCCACCGGGAAATGAGCGCTGGATATCAGTTTGATAAGAACGGTGAAATCACCAGCTGGAGGTGACAGGTTCATAAGAGAAATGCTCTGTCCTCAGTGACATGTGGTTCAACATCCCTGCCATTACATGGGAAATAGTGTTGCTTTAATATTATAATGCTTTGTGACACAGTTACCAACAGTTCGCCCATCATGTCTGCGTGGAAGCATGGCACTCTTGCACTTCCTGCACTGCTTTTGGTCAAAACCGCCGGGTCAACCTACTTCCCTGTATTCTTCTGTCAACTCTGGGAAAAAGCTTTAATATCCTTCCTGCCTCCACGACCCAGGCGCAGAGAAAAGCCATTCTTGAGGGCAACGGCCCTGCGACGTGTGGCCCTCGCTGCAGAGTGAACTATTGTCTCCTCTGTTTGTGTCTCCGTGTTTTGCCTCTCAGAAGAAAGACAAACTTGTGTGGCTTCCTGGACACTTACAGATGGAATAAATACAGCCTGATATATATTCCCATTTGTTTGTTTTGCTGGAGGCAGCAATGATGCCGTGATTGTTCTGTGGCCGCAGAGTTTGTCGTTTCCAGCTTCGCAGTGCCGCCCGTGGAAGATCGCACTGGGATCAGAGCGTCAACATCAGGCACCGACACCCACTGACAGTGATGACAGCATTGTTTGACTCTGACTTTATTTACATGATACAACGATAAGATTTGAAAATGCACGGTCAGATTTTTTTTTTTTTGTATTGTTTTGTACGTTTATACAGAAACAAAGCAAATCTGTCAAAGATTCAACTGTGTGTCTGTTTGTACCAGTCGAGATAATGTTGTTTGTCTTTATGAGAGAATACTGTGAATGTCTGCACCCGTCAAAGGGAGACAACTGTGTGTGCGCGTGTGTCCTCACAGAAAACCATTATCTGCAGGCTAACAGAAGTCATAAACACTTGCTGCTCTCTGACATCTAAAACAAAGGAAAAGACAATGACAATGTGCCAATGTTTAAACATTGGCACATTGTCAACAAAAGAATGAATCAAGTAAATAATCCAAACGGCACAATACATCATACAATACAAATACCTCAGGATGATCCCAGACAAAGATGTCTAAAAAGATGGACAACATGGCAGCTCCTTAAAAGTGGAGCCACAATGTCACAAATGGTTAAAAGCTTCACCCCATCCATGTTAGCTCAATCAACATACCCCATCAGATGATGTAAACAAATCTCTGAAGGTGACACTACTGTTGCCTTACAGTGTTTTGCTTATTTGTTTATTAGAAAGTGAGCAGCCGCAAACTAAACTTCTGGTTATGTGGCTGCATGAGAAGGTAAATATGCACAGCTTAATGGAAACTTAAATCCTTGCTCCCTGGGAACAAAGCACAGCAGGAAGATGAGAGACAGCACCATCAGTAGCTCTGTTCTCGAGCAAACTGCCTGGAGGAAAAAGCAACAGGGACAGGTCTGTTTTTGATTTGATTTCTTTTTTATTTGTGACCAGAAGTAGTATCTACAGTAAATAACTGAGGGAGCAGATGATAAAATGATCCCTTCAGGATGTGATGACGTGAGCCGGGAACGGTCGCGTTTCCTTTTGACACTGATGAAGGCTCTCACAAACACACACAAACACACACGCACACATTTCCACACTTCTCAGATGACAGACTATAATGGAGTTCGAGGCCTGGCTTGTGAGCGGGGAGTATTCAGGTGGGTGGGTTTGTCGGTTGAGTGGAAACACCTAAAGGCCTTGTGATGAATCTTGGCACATATGAGCGTTTGTTTTAGTCGTCTTTTGGGTTTTGAACCATTGTTATGCACGTCATTACAATGGAAAAGTAAGAAGAAGATGTAGGTCATGCTCACCTTTAGAGGCTTTATCATTCCAGGCTTACAGATTTTTTAAGAAACACGTTATGTTCTTAACCAATATAAATATAACACACAGAGCCGATGAAAGGTCCAGGTATGGAAATGGAAAATGGTAAAGGAACATTTTCTTCACGTAAAGACGGAGAGAAACAATATTGAGAGAGACCTGGTGTTTAATCCCTTTCAGCGAGGAGTTCCTGCTTCCACAGACAGCCGCTGACGCCGTGCAAGAACATGGAAAATCTGTGCTAGGTGTAACTTTGCCAGGTGAGGACTCTGGCCCACAGAATTAACCACATAAGTGTGCACGATAAGTCCAATTCCACTCGTTGAGCTTTAAAGAGGCAGTGCAGATACAGTAGACGGCACGGACAGAGGACGACTGTACACAATGAGGTCTCAATGTCATCTCATAGCTACTTGGTTTCCACTGAGAACCCCTTTGTGAGCATTAACAGTGATTTATTCAACAGGATGTGATAAGTTACACACTACTATACAACAGTCCACTGGGGCTCAGGTAGTCACACATGAAAATCAAGTCCAAAAACACACAAATTATAGTGTTGCCTAGTCTTTGGGTTAATCACCTGTATGGGTTTTTTTTCTTTCATTTCTGGTGGCAACAGTCTGTTCTGTCGCCAGCCAGATCCAACTCGCAGAATCACTGTTAGGTCCAGATTTGGTCTCTTTTTTTCCATCTCTCCTTCATGTGATATCATGTTCAAATATTTACTGAGCATCCTCGAGGAGTCTTCTGTCCAAAAGTTTTCAGTTGCTGCCTCCAGTGCTCGGTGGATACTTTGGCCTTCAACAATGATACAGTGCTCAAGAGTTCCATGGTCCAGATCCATAGGCTCAAATATCCAATGCCCCAAAATTTGGTCAGCTGTCCTGCTGGTCAAGTTCCCTAAAGAGTGACAATAACATCAAAATACCAACATCCTCTGTGGGACACATTCAACAAGAATTGTTGTAAACCAAAACAACCGAATCCAAAAATTGGTGGAATATTTTTTTTAAATTAAAGAAGAGTGATACCATTTAAGACTGTATAACAAGAGGGTAGCTGGATCCAACAGCTGATAGCTAGCAAGCTCAAAAGCAAGCTGAAGCTATAGATTGATATCAGTGACTTGCTTGGCTATTTTGTCAATCATGCGAGTTGGCCGATTATCTTTTACCTTTGGACAAAGCCTATTTGGCTCGTGCTTTGCTGAGCTGCTATTGGCTCTACCCTGATAGGTATTCAACATATGGTATAGCAACTGTGTTGTATAGAAACAGAAATGAAAAGGGAGCCACATTGACTGTTTGAACTGTTTGAAGATGTATTTCAAAATACACAGATCTGTTTTCGAAAATAACCTGTGCCTGAGCTCCTTGTCTCTGTGGGTTGTGGTGATTTTTGACAAACAGACCAAACATGCACTCCTATGTCAGAACATTGTTTGCTGTGATGGGACCATGAACTCAGCCTCTCTCCATTCTCCTCTTCCCGCTAGGCCAGGTTATCACTCCTCTTGCCGCACCACACCACCAGGGCGATCATGGCCATAGTGAGGAACACGGGGATGAGGATGAGGGCAGTGAGCGTGTCCTCCGGTGGGTCCATCAACATCACCTCAGTCGGGGTGCAGTTGGAGAAAAAGTGCTTGTGTATGTGGATGAAGTAGGTCTCCACCACCCGATTGGGCCAGTAGCAGTGGACGATCAAGGACTGTTGCTCTGTGCAGATGGTGAAGAGGTGGTACTCACTGGGGAGGAAGAGGGGAAGAAGAGAAGGGAAGGATTAAAAAAACTGATATCATAGTGAAAGGTGGACCGTTTCCTGACCTGCAGGCTCAACATGCTCCTACCTATTCCTTCTCTGAAGGGCGCAGAACTATTGAAATAACTCACTATGGATTAACTGGTATTATTCAGAGCATTGACAGTTCAGGACATAATCCATCACTGCAGCTGGGGATATCCCGCTTTCCCCTCCTTTTCCTCTCACTACGCTCCTGTGTTCCAGAAAGCTCAGAGGGCCGCTCACAGCCTTTTCAGGCTTAGGGTTCAGCTTTGATGAATCCATTCACTCAGCCCTAATTCCTTCTCCTGCTTCCTGAATTCAAACAGGCCCAGCTTGTTTTGTCATGACATCCATGAGTCGGTATCCCCACAGCCTTACTAAAGCTGTTACACCTGTACTACCTACTCACAACGGCTCCATATCCGAGGACGAACTGGGCCTTTAGCTTTATTCTTCCTACTATGTTTGAAGATAATATTTTCCACCTAAAGTGCTGTGATACAGATAGCTTGCAACTGATAATCTATGATGTTTTACACAGATAATGGTGGTTGTTTTCCAAGGCAAGGGGCCATGTGACTGGAGTCAAATCAACATGACAATAAAGCAGTAACAAGCAGTCGTGTGTGTGTCTACCACATTATTTCCAAACACCTGGATTCCTGCCCGTCCAGACTGGAACTGCCCCTGAGTTAAAACTAAAACAGCGGCAGTAGCACTTCCAAATATCAGCAGCTCCAAAACTGCAAAGTATTGGTTACAGCAAGTCAATCCGTGGCAGGGTTGATTTAAAAAACAACTGTGTGGATGTGGCCAACATGGAGCCGCAGCTGTGAATGCACTGGACTGAGTGCTTTCATTTGCCTTGACAATGCGTTTTTTTCTTGTTATGGCTCAGCCGTCTCAGACGCTGTTTGAACCTTTACAAGGATTTTTTTCATCGCTCCCCATAGTCTGACACTCTCATATATCTCTAACAACAGACTGGAAATTCTCGACTTGTGGGTCCGGTGCCAATCTTCCCACCTAACTCTCTGCAGGAAGCTGAATTACCTGTCACATTCTTACTTTAACACACATTAAAGATGGCAATCTACTAATAACTTTTAAATGCTACCTCCCTTTAAAGGGAATACTGTGATTAAATATCATCATGTGGAGTAGCTGATGCTTTTAACATGCAGGGAGGGTTCGGCAGTGACTGTGGATTTTTCTGTTTGGCTGCAGTACAGCCCCATACAGCTCAGGGAGGCCGGCGCCTGCAAGCCCACACAAAGGGTTAATAGATGTCTGTGTTTTTTAATGGCTGGAAAGAAAAAAACATACAAGCAAAACCATCAACCCCCAAGACACAAGATAACATCTAGAACACACTGTTAAATTGCTGTAGGATATTTTCTCCCAGCCACGAGACCAGGGCTGTAATAATTCATGTGTGTGTTTCTGGAGTTCTGCTTGTCCCTGCTCTTCACCTGTCATCTGCCTGATCACTCTTCAGTGAGCAGCACAGCCATCCGCATGATGAAGTGCTGATGAAGCTGCTGCAGCCTCTGCTCTTATCGTGTGATGTTGTTATATTCTGACCTTGTGTCCAATAGTAATCAAGCTCAATCAGTTGGTATTTATAAAGGTGTTTGGCCAGTGTGTGTGTGTGTCACATTATTGCAACTTGTCTTCCTTAGGGACATTATTTAAAGGTTAGGGTAAAGGTCTTTGCTTTCAACAGTCTGTATTTTTTATTTTTTTATTTGTCACTTACAGAAACAGAAACCTTGCAGTCAGATGCATTTTACTGTAAAAAAAACACTGAGATAATACTACATTACAATCCACAATTAGAACATTTGCAATTTGTCCAGAAAACAAGTAAAATTGTCTGGACGAATGACGGACATTTTGAAACTTGACTCAATTCCGGATGCTGTTGTTTATGCTATTGTTGAAATTGGGATCATATCAGAATATTGGTGTCCATATAAATCCATCTGCTTGGACGGGCTTGGACGGGGATAGAAGGGGTGGTGAGAGAGAAAAATAAAAAGGGCAGAGAAACAGACATAAAAAATGTATGAGCGACAGCTTTAAGGCGGAAGTGATGAGATGCAGCCTGCAGGGCTGAGGGAACGACACACTTCTGAGGCTATTACCCAGATGTTACAGGGTTTAAAACTGTCAGCCACACATGATATCCCCGTGGGAGGGGAAAACGGCTGAGCCAGGTCCTCAGCTGGATGAATGAGATGACACATGACCACATACACAGTGTGGGAGCAGATACAGACGCTGCTGATCACCAGTGAGCAGTGTACTGCATATTAAAAAGCAATGTTTCCCTCTTCATGTTGTTTCATAGCCTCCCCTGAGATATTAAGCCTCCCTGTGAAAGCGGGACTGATAAAATGAGCTGGATGTTTTCAGGCAACACCACCATAGCATGTGTCACGATGAGAAACCACAGCACGCTCACTTTTCTAAAGGTGGTCGCCTGCAGCTGTGGTCATGTGGGAGCTGTTGGGTTTCTCTTTATTAAATATGATTTCACGGTCTTGACCTTCCATGTAAAGTGCCTTGAGACAATGTGAGTTATGATTTGGAATTAGAGAAATAAAATAGAATTGAACCTCCAGACACACATCTGAGAGAGGATGGATCCCATGTTGACATTAACTGGTGTAAATATGTGTCTGAGCCTTGAGCCTACACCCACACACCATCAGACAATCCTGGCAGCTTTTCTTTTGCTCAGCTTCTAAGATTGATTCTATTCAGTAGGAAATATGAAAATAATTGTGTTTTGCATGAGGGAAATGATGAAAATCAAAAGAATATGTCAACATTTGGGGGACACACAGTATGTATCATGCTTCCAGTGACCACTTAATAAACCGAAGATAAATCAAAGTGCAATCCACTATTCACTATCACATTACTTATCTTCATCATGAGCCCACAAAGTGAACTTAACGTTTCATTTTTAATCCACCTTCTTTCTCCAGGCATTCTGAACTCAGGTAACCACAGATGGGTCTAATGAGTCCTGTGATGAGTCAGGAAACCTGACAGCATTGAACTAAAATTGCACACTTGATCACAAATAACATGTCAGCTGTTTGCTCCAATTCTTTTTTAAAAAGAGTTTCATAAAGAAGCTGAGCCGACGTGAGCCACACAAAAATCAAGAACGAAATCAACCTGGACTTGAAAGGACCCTCCCTGAGCTGGATCAGATATTCAGGCCAGTCTTCCAAGTGTAGCTCTAGCTGCATAATATCCGTGGGAGTTTGTTTTGATGTGCGTCTGAATAAATGATTTATTTCATACTGTGTAAAGAGACAGAAAAGAGAGGGATAGCCCTGGAAAGACCCCGTATTTCACAAGTTAAACCTAGGGGGGCTGTGAGAGTGAGTCACCGCAGCAGTCAGTAGCTGAGCTATTTGTGGGAGAGGGTGAGAAAGAACTCTGATGGCAACTTTTGGAAAGAACAGTATGTCAGAAGCAGTGATGACTTAGACAGTTGAGCCACGCTGGGTGCATATGCAGCATCTTTGCTTCTGATGAACACTGGAGTATGCCTGACACAGATAAAGATGTAATTTGATTCTACATTATCCTGATGAGGCGATGTGTCTCATCTTAGTAAGAAACAGTTGGTTGCCGGAAAGCAGCATGAAGCTGATGATGGTGAACAAAAAAAACCCACAGCTAGTTCATGACCAGAAAAGGAATCAGGTGATTCTTCTTTTTTCCCAGAATCAAATAATTTTCCACTAAATCTGTGACTCAAACATGGATTTTAATGTCCCATGTAAATGTTATTGTGCAAGAAACCAGTCTCGTGGCTCTTATCCTGCTCTTTGGGGCGCTGCAGCCAAAAAGAGTTGAACATTAGAGGCCAGAGGTGAGAAGGGGGAATGAGGTGAAAAGCTTGAGATGGAAACAGTCGGGAGGTCGAGGGCCCAGATGCTGCTCGAAAATAGCTGCACCCAGCTGTGTGAACACAGCCGCGGCCATTCCCCCAGCAGCATGGGGCTGACAGGGATTACAGTTTCCTCTTAACCTATAGGAGGGATGACCCCTTTAACTCAAACTATAAATAAAGATCTGTCAAACAGGAAGACAACAGGGCTTGAGAAAGCAGGAGATGAAGTTAGGAGCCCATAATGGGGATGGATTTTCAGTGTCCACATGTCTCGTCTCTTTCACATTTCTCCTCAGACTTGCTCTGTAGCTGCTTCCAGTGTCGTTTCAATCTCTGTCAAATTAAAGCCACACAGGTTTTAGTTTACTCCTCTGGAACCCTGTGAGTGGAAGAGATTGTATGATGCTTTTGTTAGGATGGTGGCCTGTGTGAATGCTGGGGAGCTACTTCAGAGTGATTCATTCAGACAGAACACTCTCTTCCTGGTTGCTCAGTCCCACACACTAATGTCATTAATTGCACGTCAAAATGTCTGCTGTGTACGAGCGAATAAAACACCCCCCCCACCCCACTGGTGCATGATTGATAACTAAATGAAGCCGCACACTGTTATGTTGCTGGTACCTGATGAAGTGCGTGAGGTTACACCAGTACTGCGGTTCTATGTGAGCCATGTCGCGCTTGAAATTCTCCCCGCAGAACTCCACCTCCCACTGCAGGCGGGACTCGTTGCAGGCCTTCTTCGGCCAGGGAGGGGTGGGCTCCATGGTGAAGCTGTCGGCCGCTGAGGGGATGAGAGCAGAGGACACGGGTCCACATGAGGTGTTTGGGTGGATGGACGGACGGGTGGAAGGATCAGCATGCTTACCTGACAGTCCTCTCATCATCCAGACGTTGACTGTAAAGAAACAACAGAAAGCAGTTAGCGTGGCTCCCTTGTTTCACACTTGAAGCGGCAGATTCTTCAATCTTGTTTCCAAAAAACAATTTGAAATTCCCTGTCACAGTCCACTGCCCTGGGTCAGGTCAATACTGAGAACTGATCTTTGTAAAGCTCTCAAAGTGCCATGCTGCATGTTTGTCGTCAGGCAGAGGACAATTACTGCGGATCAATAAAATCCATCACTTGTGACATGAGCTGCTGTGCATTAGAGTGAGAGATAAAAAGAAAGAGGTATTCCAGTGATTCCCTGTAAATTCTAACCTGCATTCATCACACAGTGAAACGCTAACCTCCACACTCCCTGTGCTCCGATCCAAACTCTCATTTTTCAACAATGACCAAAGCTAAATTTGCTGCTGCTGCACAGGAAGGTGTGTCTCCCTTTGAAGTGCCACACTTACAAAGCAGTTTGAAATACCCCCGCAGGACGAAGACAAGCAAGTTAGCGAGCTAAAGATAGACGCTTTCCTGTTTTAACGTGTGAGGATGTTTTGAAGTGGAGCGGGGGTGAGATTATTTCACTTGGTGTGTGTGAGAACAATCAGTGGAGTTGTTTTTGGACTGGTCGTATTTTAAGTGCAACTGTCACTCCGGTCATCTTTTCAGAGAAGTTTTATCTGAGCCACAGAGCGAGGACCTGAATTAAAATGATCGTGACTCCATTCTGGAGAACTATAATAAAGTCTGTTATTTAAGGTTCAGGTCAAAATAGTTTTAAAGGGCAAGAAAGATCTTTTGTCATTAGGCAGGGTGGTGTGTGAGGTGTGAAGTGTGAGGAGCACGTATTTCAGCAGAGTATATGCAAAACACCGGGAAGAGACGGTGCTGTCGCCTCAGCCCGCTTCCCTGTCTCGACCCCTCGAGAAACTATACCATAATCTAAGAATTCCTCTCAGGAAATTCTGGTAAAAGCTTTTCACTCTGAGACTTTTAAAGATGATGGGGAGCTGTCTGAAAACAAAAGTGGGGTCAGGAGGAGTCAGTCGCCCTCAGATTTATTGGAGCTAATGAAGAGACAGCTGCAGGCACTGCCTGAGAATCCCCAAGGTCAAGAGAGGTCACAAAGTCGAATCCATACTCGGCTTCTTTTTTCGTCGCCACCTCACCACATTAAATCCACTTTCCGCCCTCGCTTCAGATGGGAGTTTGAGAGTTGACGCTCCAAGACAGAAAATCATTTCTCATCCTCTCCTAGCAGCCAGAGCAAGTTGTGTTGCCTGATCAATACAGCAAATCAAATATTGTCACAGATTGTGTGCAGCGTTGTAAGAATTACACTCTCTGACTTCAGAGGTTGGCTTCCAGCCCTCTGTTTTCCCACAGGTCTCCTTTGCTTTCATATCTCCTTAAAATAGGCCGGTCCAAAAATAACATCTGCTGTATAAGATCCTACATAAATACATAAGCGGCGGGAATCAGCGAAAGCAAATATCTCTCTCATCCTTTGATAACCAGCCACTTACTGTAGGATCGCTGCAGCTCAGGGGGGGCACCCAGCAGCATTTTGAACATCATATCAGTTTGTCAGATGGAGGGAAAAGCTGACAGCTAACAGAAAGGAAGCAAAAGCTTTATTTACTAAGTTGGTTGCAAGGACTGCAGGTACAGTTATACATAAATCCTTGCACAAGGACAGTGGAAATCTTTGAGGACAAATCCTTTGCATTTTGACCTATTGTACGAAATCAGATTAATAAACAGACTAAGAATCAAAAATGCTGTAAATCCAATGCTGTGCCTCTACTGGCTCCATGAGTGCAGGTATTAACACATTTATGATGTGTGAGCAGTTCTCATTGTGTTCAATTGACGAAAGCTTTCCCAGGAACGTAGTGGAGGATTTAACAAGGTTTTTTTTAATTTTTTTAGCTGAATCAATCCACTTCCACTGGATTCTGCTTCATGAACTTCACACAAAAAAAATCGTATTATTATTGTTCGTGACAGGGCAACAACTGCTTATTGTCGGTGTTATTAATAAACACAAGCAGGATGGAGGATGTGATGAAAATAACCTGGAATTAAAATCGAGCAGCAGGATTCCCCCCAGCGTGAGCTCTGCACAACAGCAGGGGGAAGTCTGAAACGAAATCCGCTCCATCAGCTCTGTGAACTCAGGAGACACGGGCAGATCTGGCATCAGGGCTGAGCCAGTGTGTGTGTGCGTGTGTGTGTGTGTGTGTGTGAGAGAGACTTTGCGGTGCAATTGCCAAATTATGAACTACGGCCACTTGGTGAATCTCTCATCCTGTGTGTATCAAATCAGAATCCTACACTGGATTTAGACGGCAGATGAAATATTGGCTTGAAATTTATGAGGCAGAATTACTATTTTCAGAAAACTCTAATCGACCAGATTAACATGGGCAGTGGTGTTTGTCCAAAAACAGGACATAAGTTATGCTGCCTGCCACCCGTCGCCTCAGTCTTTTAATATTTTAGCTAATGTTGAGAAACATCTGAATTGGATCATCTCTTTTCATACGTGTTCTTCATATGAGCATTTAGAGGACAATGAACCATTCTATTTAAATGCTAATTTAGGAATTTGTATTTTTACTATTTACACCGGTGCAGTATCTGTTCACATGGGGGCAGAGAACTCTTCACCCTGCTGACACTCCAACTCTTATCATGCCTCTACAGAAGATGAATAGCAGCAGCAGCGCAATTCATCTGTGGCTGCCTCCAGCAGACGCTCTAAAGGCTGAGATCTGCAGAATGTGTCAATTTCTTTTCAATTCACTCAAACCATGAGTGCCAGGGGCGAAAAGAGCGAAAGCTCAAACACAGGTGACTGACAGTCTATGTTCTTTACCTCTTAGAAACTGCAAATAGGGCATTTAAAAAATTACACTCAATCATTCATTCACATAGTTTCATTTGAAACCAATCAAATCTCAGAGTACTACAGACAATGGAATTTTCAGCACCTGAACAGTTTCACACTTATTGTCCACCTTATAATTGGGCTGCTAAATTGATCTTACCACTATTATAATATAGCCAAAATATAGAGTCTGTAGGGATGGGATAAAAACACTGTGATAGGAACTTCCGAAACGTATGGAAAGCAGCTTTTGGTGTGAATTTTGATGTCCCATCATTTAACATGGAGGAGTTGGGATTTATATCATGCCACTCCTCACTGAGGTCGCCGAGCAGACGCAGTTACGCTTCTGAACGTCTCCTGGCCACTCAGATCAATTATGGAACAGAATGTATGCCACAGCATGAGAGTATCACACTTGCAAATTAACATGGTAATAACTTTTTCAATGTCTCCCTTGGCTTTGATTCTAACTGCGTGGCTGATGTCTGGTCAACCGGATCAGATCAATTTGATTCTGTGCTTTCATGTATAAGAAAGGGATTAATCCATAAGGCTGAGTATTTTCTGAGGATTCTGTGTGGGAAGGTTTGAAATTAGAAAGGCACCGACGAGCTGCAATTATTATCCATGTGAAATCCAGAAATAACCCATCATCCACATTGAGCAGGATGTCGCTTTAACCAGCTTCCAGTCTCAGCTACAAACTGTCAAGTCACATAAAATACAGCAATGCCTCTACACTGAAACAATGTTAAACCCCTGAATTATGCTGGAGCTATTTTAAACCAGGAGAGAGTTCAATCAAGCAGCGTGTAGGTGTTCCACACCGGTTGACAGCCTTTCCAGTCAAGAATCTGCCCAGTTGTCATGCAGGCTGCCACACTGTCATCTACGGCCTGTTAGCTTTGTGAGATAAATATACATAAGAGGATATGGAAGATGACAGAAAGCAGATGAAGTGCCAGCACTGTCTCAACAGAAGAAGCGGCAGGTCGGCGTCACCATCATCGTGAGGAGAGGGAGGTTCAAGACTAGGCAATAACGGTCAGATTCAATTACTGAGGGAAAGACTGAGCATTCAGCCATTTTTCTGCTACAAATCAAACTATAGATTTTATGCCACAACCAAGAGATTTGAAAGATTAGCAATGCAAGTCATCGATCATCAGAATATGAGCACAGGCCAGACTCTGTGTATGAGAATTTAAAAAGACATAAATACGTTTCTTTTTCATGTTACATCTTTTGACGTTTTACACAGAGAAACAGAGCAAAGGCACAGAAAGTCAGCTGAGGATTTTACAGGCAGATGGAGAGAAAGAAGACAGAGTTACGAAACAGAGAGAGGACAGGGGGAGAAAGGAGAGCAAAATACAAACTTCAGAAGATAATCCATGTATGAATTGACATGATCATCTGCATAATGTTATTCTGTGCCTTTCAGTGGAAGCAAAAATAAACAACTGTTGCCATACATAGTATTCGGAGCCCTGCTTGCAGCACGGCCATGCTGATCCATCTATTGGATGGATCAGCATGAAACAAATATTCACAATCCCCGGAGACAGGGCTCCTCTTTCCTCATTTTTTCCTATTCTTTAGCCAAGGGTCCCTGCAACAAGTGAACATGTTACTCTATTGGAGAAGGAAAGGTAAGACCCATGAAGACACACACGGTGTTGACAGCAGAGTCTGATTCCCAAGCTGTTCCATCCAGTGAAAAGCGTGTCAGTAGGGTCACTCTCTTGTAAGAGCAGGAGAGCTCCTATTCAAGGTTTCTGAGCAAACTGAGGACATCTGAGGTGAATCGAGCAAGAAAAAAAAAATGTGTCTGAATCGATTCCAAGAAATGACATGACCTCTCTCCGTGCTACTCTGAAAATCATCGTTTCGTACGTCATGCTCTGTTCAGCACCTGCAGGAGAACAAACGGGCTGCATTGCTGAAAAGGAAAGGCTGAAGCAGGTCAGAGAGAAGCAGAGAAGGGGCAGAACTGAAGTCTCAGTTTAGAACAGAGGTCAAAAATTAGATGTCATCCAGTGACTGGCTAAAACCATAGTGAACACTTGAAGAAGCTGTAGGAAGTAATTAACCTCGGGCCACCCAAAATAAAAAATAAAAACACCCGAAATGACCAAAATGAAAATTGGGGTTGACCTTTTTTTTTGTGTGTTAATTAATTTTTTTATAGCCTGTTGTTATTTCTGCTCTAAAACGCAGGGAAACTCACAGCTCCTCAAACAGTGACGATGTCATCAACCTGCGGCCAGTGAAGCAGAGAGCTGGGGCTGATGCAGGATCCTCATCTACCAAAAACTGAGTTATTAAACAGGAGCGGTGAAAGCAGAAGCTGTAGTTTGACCTTCCAGCTGTTAGAACACAGTGACCGACTGTCCATCATCCTTATCAGCAGAGCTGTCTCTGACAGGAAGATGAAGGCAGAGGTGAAAATAAGTGGCCACCGTTGTGTCCTCATCTGCCAGCAGAGTGCGGGGTGGGGATGTTGTTGTTATGATAGAAATGATGAACCGCAAACAAAGATCAGGCTGTGTCATTAAATTTACAAATTCTAGAGCAGGCCTGAGGTGAGAGAAGAGAGGAGAAAGAAAAGTCTTGTGCTGCGATGACTCGTGGTTCACTGTGCAACACAAAATAAAACTATATCTATCTGTAACTCGGGGACATACTGTCCCTGTGGTAACTCATTTACACCTGCAGAGACAGTGCCAGTGTCTCTGTGCTGGAACTTTTGGTTCAATTTAGAAAAAAGGGCAATTTGATTTCAGCGTTCTCCTGCTGTTTTCGTTTGTTTGAAACCTTGTTAGTAGTGATGGGACAACTGGTAGATACGATGGAAAGAAAAGCCCCAGGAATGTTGAAACTGGAGTCTTCATTTTGAAACTTGTTCCAGACGGTCTGGTGTGAAACAGAAAGACTGATCTTGATCCAATAATTGACGTTCAGTCCCCTGGCATGTTTTATTTATCAGGTGAGGGTAGATTTGATGGACTGACGGTGCGTTGAGCTGACGCACGGTATGTTTGGATTTGTTCGCATCTGAACTGTGATCACTGAAAAGCTTCCCCTCTGCAAATCCCTGTGGCGGCTGTAAAATCCGTACATGACACAGATTTCACATCTGAACCCGCCTCGGACTTTCCTCTTTCCTCCAGATGTCTGTGCTTCACGCACCAATTTCAAACTTTTCCGATGGGTCACGCAGTGTTTTTACGTCACAGACTTGTGAAAGAAGTCTGTCTGGACTCTGGAGCTGCTGAGGGAGCATGGTTAGAGCAGCCACGGGCAGCAGCTGCCAGCATGAAAAGCTTGACGTCACACATCTGAAAATGCGGACAGCCACAGGAGAGGAAGAGTTGCCCCTCATGCTGGTTTGAAGGGTATATTCTATCACTGGAAGACAAAATACATTGTTTTCCACGGCATGAGTGTGAAGCAGCTCATGAAAACAGGACTGTGGGACTCACAGCGATTCGCGGTTGATTCTATCTCACCGGCCAGCTGTTGTGCCAGGTGAGACAAAGAGGAATAAATGCAGAGCCGCATTGAAAGAGACAGAAGAAAGAGCCATTCAGAAGTCTGAAATAAACTGTGCACTGAAGGCCAAATATTTCTAATCCATCAACCAAAGGGGGTAAACTGTCCCTTTGGTCTCAGTTGGCACAACAATATTGCTAAAAGACTCGGTTGGAGTCTGTTGGAGTTTGATTCCTCATAAGGAGAAGGAGGGAGATTTTGTTTCTCAGACTACGTAATGTGCTTTGAGACAAAGATTTGGTGGTTTATAAATAAAACCTCAGCAAAAGGCAGCTCCGGAGAGAAAATATTTCACTGGAGGCCAAATTTTTCTTCATCATGGGTCTAGTAAATTTTTCCGCTGATTCTCTTTCAATTAAAAAAAGGTATCTCAAGGATGAAACAGAATCAAAACTCCACCTGCAGTACAGAATATTTTCTCTTAAGCCTGAGGAGAAGAATCCAGGCTGTTTCAATCAGAGGAGTCTTCCACTGAGGAGTTGAGGGTGTTTTTTTGGGGGGTCAAGGAGGAAGGAGAGGAAGACGACACTGAGGAAAGACACATGTGCAAGACAAGAGGGGAACTCAGGGTACTTGGCAAACAAAAGCAGGAAAAAGAGCGAGGTGGGGGCGGTCAGAGCTGGATGACCGTGATGGAGTAAGACGAAAATAAATTACCACTGGCCGTGAAGAAGAAGAGAGAAGCCATGACAGTGGAGAGACACAGGGGCCTGGTCAGCCGGGGATCACGGGCTTAGTTCGACAACATGTAGTGGGTGATCGGGAGGCGCTGAAATGGGATAACGATAATAAAAACGCAATCCATTTAGCACGTGAAGAGGAAAATTGCAGCGGTGCTTTAAGGGAACAAGCCCCTGTGGAGAGAATCCATCTGTCTCTGAGCTATCATGGTTTGTTTGCTGCACTAAGCATCTCATTTTTTGGAGCTATAATAATACATTCATATTACATCTGCTCTTCACTGGCAAAGACATTCAGCTGGAATAAGCGGCATTAAAGAGGCAATGCATTCAGGCTTTCATCAGTATTCCACCGCCTGCTTCTCTCCGGCTCCTTACAAAGATTTATTTCCAACACATAAAAGCCAAAAAGAAGGCGAAAGCCACTTTGTCTCAGCCTCACTTCAGAGGCTCCAGAAAACGATCCTGTGATGTGAGGTGCAGTCGCTTGGCTACACAGAAGAAAACAGTGCTGTTAACCTTCCAAAGGGTCACTCCTTCCTCGGATAAGTGAGGCCGCTGAAGATATCTTACACCACGATGAAAAAAGTTACCAGAGTAGTCCACCTTTGTTTGTCTGCCTCCTTTAATCAACGTGTACATGAACACCCACATCCCAGTACTGACCTCAATAAAAGCAACAGTCTGAAAAAGATGTAGCATTAACTCAAATAAGACCAGAATCTATCTTAGATTAAGATATCAGCTCATGTAAATCCTCACTGTCATAGAACCAGGTCAATAGCTGGAATATCGGTGTGAATGGGACTAAAACCATTGACACGCATTTCCATAAAAGTCCAAAGCTGGAGTGCTGCAGCCGTAAACACTCCAGCTCACTGAATGATGTTGAAACTACACCCTTGATACTCACACACACACACACACACCCGACAGACAATGTGTAATCAACATGTCAACTTGTTCTGGCGATTGATTACAGCCCTGTGCAGCAACAATTTGCCGGATCAACGCCAGCACAGCCCTGGAATGCATTGACCAGGCTAACTGCGGCCACATCAGGGATGTGATGGAGACTGCTGACATAACACAACATGCCTGTTTCTAGCAACGTCCTTTCAGTGTCAGATCACGCACGACTCACATGAAAGAGCAAATGTCAACATGTAACTTCACTGAACAATAATTTCATCAAAGGCTTCTTCTTCTGGATGGTGCTTGGAGCAGCGGGGAGGACGCTGCTGTCTTTCTCAGAAGAAGGAGGAGGAGAGATGCACAGGGGCAAAGGGAGTGTTTGTTAATAATATGAAGCTCTGTTTAGCGATACACACACTCAGAGTCTCTCTTCAGGGCCTGCATTATAAAAAGGAGTTCAACAGTCGACAAGGCTTCTTCAAATGCTCCTTTTGTCGTTGATATAATTATTATTATTAAAAAAGAAAAAAGATGCTTCGCTGTTTATTGGGTTAAGTAGATGTGTTTCCTGACTTGAAGCACAACCAACCATGCTGGTCTCAGACTGTAAGTAACAAATGAGAGAGCGATTTAATTTTATTACATTCTGGTTTCTTCTTCCCAGTAAAGATCTGAATGGGGAACCTCTTCTAGATGAGCACTATCAGAGTGCGCTCACTGCTTATCATTTTTACTCACTCTGAAATGATGTCATTACACATAAATGATGTTTTAATTGAGAGAAGGAGCCGGGAAGCTTGTTTTCAGTGTGGCTGCACAGAGCCGTAAGGCCACAGCTGTTTCATGTCGGAACCAGGGGATTGTCAACAGAAAACAGCACATTACATGTTACTGCTCTGGACTTGCAAATAAATACATTTCTGATCTTCTGACACCACGTCTGCCGGGCGAAGACCCTGAGAACCAGTCTGTTCTGTGAGGGCTCCCACTGTTTGAAACAATTCCCCAGAGGAGATTATTTTATGGAATTTTATTTTTTTGTTTCACCTGTAAAGTGCTGTGATCTTCAAATTATTTTAATTATTTCTTGACGCTGCAGCAGTCTTTTTATTTGCTTAAATCGAGAATCTCAGCTTTTAAGAAGAAACAGGACCACGTTATCCTGTTTCTACGTTTACACTTGTTTCAATGTGCTTTAAAACTGACTGTGATTAAAAACAAATTCAACACTACTACAGAGCTTTTGAAAAACAGTCTTCGAGGCTCTGGAACACCCAGTCTGAAGAGATACGGCAGGCTGAGTCCTTTCACCGTATTGAATAAAAGTACTTTGTATTGTGTTCCCTGATTTTGCCAAATTCCAGTTTTCATTATTAAAATCTGTTGCTGTGTAAATTTGTGCACTTTTATTCAATTATTTGTCGTTCTTATACCTTTTAGATTTGTTTTTTGTATGTATTTTCAATTGTGTGTCTTTTATTTGTGAAGCACTAACTCTGTGTAGAGACAACACGATTTTTAATTTTTAACTAATTTTATAACTGTGTTGCTACATAAATAAATGTATTATTATTATTATTATATAATGGGGACAGGGATTCTTGAAGTGTGCTGGATCTATCTCAGGTTTCCCTCTCCAGAGGCTTGATGGGAAAACAGCCACATTCTGCCTCAGATTCAGAGTCTGAGCGAAGGTCTCTCTAAACTGCAGACCTTGAAATTGAAATGCTGTGTCACCTGGCTCATGTGCCCACTTGGGAGAAGGGTCGGTATTTTAAATCAGTGTCTGGACCCACACACAACTGTACATCAACACATCTTGGCGTCTATGCATGTGCTCCTGCTCGGCTAAGTGTGTGAACCAATGGAGTTTCTGCTCTGCCGACCCTCTCTGCTGCTGATCACAGGACAAAACAAGGATTAAAGCAACACTAACATCACAGGGGCAGCACATCTCCACGGCGTCAACACAAACATCTACGGGTAAACCAGTGTGTGTCCGTTGGGGTCGGTCGGTCACAGCCTCGCACCACATGAGGCATCATTTCATACATGATTTCATCCGTGTAGCAACCACCAGCTAATGAGCCAGATCCAGAAATTCCCATTGGCCCTGATATAGGTCAGGTCTATCCACTGGAGCATGACAGCCACGGTACAGTGTTCCTGCACTAACTGCATGTGCTGCTGGGAGATGTGGTGGATGATCCTTGTAACTCTTATTGCACGCACACGCGCACACACACACACACACACTGGGTGCACAGCTGTGTGCATCCAGGCCATGGAACGTTTAAATGTGCAATAACACCCTGGAGGAGGTTGTTTAGTGCTGTGCAACTGGCTCCAGATTGAGATGTGTGTGATGCTGGGGCGTCTCTACTCATTTCACACACACGCACACTGAACTGTGATGAATAATGAATCATAACGAGCTTAAGACTCACCCAAGATCCCAACAACAAAAAGTTTCCTCAGCACTGCGCTCTCGTGTGTATGATCCATCACGCTGTGACGATCCACTCGCACTTTGGAAGGAAACCTCAGCTGCTGCTGCTCCGGGAACACGCACATTTGAAGCGAACCATGGTCACAATTATCCCCGTCGCGCAGATCCGAGAGCCGTCATGAGTTCGCGCAGAGAGGAAGGGAGAACCTGGAGGGGATTTAAAAAAAAAAAAAAAAAAGAGTAAGAGACTCCTGAAGAAATGTGATCCCGTGCAGCTCCTGTCCGGACTGTGCTCGGGATGATCTGAGGAGTCAGGACCACGCGCACTGTCCCGCATCCTCTGTGTGCGGGGGGAGGAGGAGGAGGAGGAGGAGGAGGAGAAGGAGGTTTTATTCCAACAGCTCTGTCAAGCACTGAATTCAAGCCAATCACAAACTCCAGCTGGAGACAGGATTAACGCGGCCACAGAAAACTGATGGAGCCACATTTAAAGAGTCGTTATTTGCTGTGTGTGTCCACATTTGTTTTGTTGTTTCTGTCTTTCACACAACAACAACCAATATTACTGAAGTGTATTGTTTCAAAACATCTAAAAGTTTTACATCTATGGTTAAAAAAAGCAGAAAATGTCACGATAGGCTATAGTCTGATTATATCTGCCAGCCTCCATCACGGATCAGCTCAGTCTCGTGCAAATGATTTATTTTTTAATTTTTTATGGAACAACACTGACCTCATCTGGTTTCTTTTCACACTGCAGAAACAGCAGGAGAAAGATCTGAGATTTCAATATTATGATGATTATTACTAATTCATCATAAAGTGCTGTAGCTGATCATGGTCATCCCTCTAGTCCCACAGTTGTTTGAATAATTGTTTTTCCAAAATTGGTGTTTGTTTGTTTTTTTAATAAATATTAGTCTTTTCTACTCTGGAGAGTTGGTGCCAGGTGGTGGAGGAGGGTGTGGAAGTCACAGATAAATCTCCAACACGTTTGCGCTGGTTTTTAGAGCTGAAGAGATAACTGATGAAATGTGGACTCAGTTCTGATCAATTGTTGCAGAGCACCCAAGAGAATATAATCCCGCAGGAATCACTGCTCCCTCAACTCAAACCTCCTCATGTTAATTGTGAAGAAACCCTGAAAGTCTAAAAGTGTTGTATGGACAAACACTTCACCCTCGTGGTGGTTCCTTTAATTTTCAGGTGAAGTATTGAAATGCACAGGTATTTTGTAATAAATTATGAGTTGATTAAGTTTAGTTATTTGTAAAGAATCTTCATTTGCGCTTTTTACATATATTTTATATTATAAAATGGATGATATATTATTTAACAAAAAGGTGATTTCGTTTGTGTGTAATACAAATGTAATAACACACATAAAATACCTTTAAAATAGCAAATCGACGGGACAAGAGGAAAAGCAGAGAGGAGCTGGACAGTGTGCTGAGAAGAGGTTGAGGGAGCTGGACTTGAGAATGGAATGCGGCCGGTGGAGCTTTTACGGCCTCACCTGTGTGTCTGCAGGTATTAAACTTTGACCTTGACGTGGACGCCTTGACTTTCACTGTTCCGCGGCCGCTGCGGGCTCCACACCGCATGTTTGGGACGCCTGGTCCCGTCGGTGCGAATTCCGAAGTGTCACTGAACCGGTTCGAGGAGGATGTCAACAAGTGACGCAGGAGAGCTGCGGCTCAGAGCTGCTCCGCCTGCGCACAGGAGCACACGAGCCCAGCGGGCAAGGTAGGCACACGTCTGTTTTAACGCTATTTTCACTAAACACTCACCCTCCGTGCTGGCTTTGCATGGTCTATCTGCTTGTTGGATGTTGTTGTTGATGTTTTCATACTCACTGGAGACTTTCTGGTCGCCGTGTGACGTGATCCGTGTGAGAGCGGAGAGAGGAAACCCAGACCAGACTCCGTTGACAAATCAGCATATTTAGTGTTTCAGCTCTCGCCTGGAAATAAATATAAGTCTCACAGTCAAAAGAAACGATTTCACAATTCAATGCTTCATTTCGGTCTCTTCGGCGTAAATATGCAACAGTTTCACATTTTTAAAAATATTTGCTGGAAACTGTTTAGAAACCCATGCCGAAATCCGTTGAGAAATCTGTATATTCAGTGTTTCAGTGCAAGAGTGGAAAGCAAATTGATATTAAGCAGCTAATACAAGTAGCTGTATAGATTTATTATTTCCTGTGGGTGACTTCGGTGTGGAAATACTGCAGCCATGTTCACATCCTCGGAGATGAGCCAGAGGACAGTGACCATACTTTGACAGCAGCAGGAGTAAGGAGGAGAGTTTAACTTCCACGTGTTTCAATGTCGTAGTTTTTATACAACGATGAAAGTTACGCAAACAAATCCATTAAAACTCCGTAAAAATTGTTACTTCTATAATAGAGTTAGGAGGAGGGATGGTCTTCCTTTGGTAAATACCATGTTATGTGTGTGGAATGTGGGTGCATACCAGGGCCCGTTGGACTCTCCCCTAACTCAAACTAATATAACCAGTAACATGAGTTTTAGCAGTTTTGCGAACTTCAGCCTCAGTGGTTGAACGTGGCTCACATACTTGCAGCGTCAGGCCTGTCACCACCACGTTGAAGCTGTAGCTGCATGCCCTCAGCTCTTGTACTGTATCAATCCATAGGCTCCGAGATAAACAGCCACGCTGGAAGTGTGACAGCGGCTGAAGGTGTGGCAGCAAACAGAACAAGTCTCACTCTGTCCTGACCATCAGATCTACCACTGAAAACTCGTTAACTTTATTAACTGGATGAGTCTAGGGGAAAAGAGCAGTTTAGGGTGTAGATCATTAGCTGGAACATTACATGTTTGTCAGTGCAGTGCACACACCCACACTGGGGTTCAGCCTGGATATTTTGTTATGTAAGTGTTAGTTGGCAGATCTGGACGCACACACCCACAGCCCAGGATGACCTGCACTGGAGAACACACCGACATACTTGCATGAGACGACACAGCACAATGCAAAAATAACAGTTAGTCATCAGCCCACGATGCATCAAAACAAACACTTCACACAGCACAGGCACGTTTCACGGCTGCAGCACAGAGCGAATGCAACCACACCAACAAATAAATTAGTGAGCATAAACACAATAGCTTGTAGACTGCTGCAGAAAATTTTAGAGACATGTTGCTATCTCCACCTATCAAATCCCACAGGTATTTCAACTGAAACTCATTAAAGCTCATGTAATCTCTCATTTAATTTAAAAAGAAGTTCAAGTTATTATTTTAAACAAAATAAGTTGGTGCAGATGACTCTTCTGACACTTCTGTCCTTTTGTCTCCAAAAACACACTCAATAAATGCAGTAAATAATCCAAAATATTATTACATAATAAGAATAATATTCAGGCGCAGCCATAAACAGCAATGCAAATAAGCACACATAGAGAATAATTATGTTAATGATATTCACCTCCACCAAGTAGGTGATGTTTTAAATGGCATTTGTTTATCTGTCTGTTTGCCTGTCTGCCATCACTCAACTGTAAATACTTGCCATGAAATCTTATATTCGGAAGAGGAACTCATTTAATTTTGGAACAGATCCAGGAATTTATTTTTTCACACATTTCGTCACAAAGATTTTTTTCTTTAACGTGAGGAGATAGTGTGTGAGCCTCAGGCGAGGTATGCTCTCTCTGAGCGACTTTCTCCTTCAAAAATTGTTAGTACGTACATTACGCAACAGGCTGACGAGCGTCATGTCAAGTTTAACTTCCAAGTACTGCAGCTGTAGTGGAAGCTGTTTACTATCAGCAACTAGGCTAAACTAACAGAGATACAGAGGCTGGAAGAGGCCAGGGAAATGAGAATATTTAAAACAATTGTGATAATAGCTTTCTGATGAATTCAATCAAACTGTTACAAAACAAAAGAAAGAAGTGTTTTGTAACTCTATAGGAAAAAGCACCAAGTTTCTTGTCTATTTCTTGTAACCTCAGTTGTCTGGAATTAATTCTAAGGTTAGTCCACAGGTTCAGGAACAACGAAAGTGCATAGTTGCAGAGAGCTCTATACGGTCTGGTCCACTGAGGGAGAAAATGTATGGGCTCTTCACCAGCCCTAGTACCAGGCAGAGCCCTGCACTGCTCCGTTAATAACATAATAAATCAGTTTGTCACATTTCAAGCTCTGTACTGTTGAGTCTGTTGCAGGGGAACATGGGATCACGGAGCTCCAGCACACAATGTTTTAGCAGCAGCTCCTGGTGCTCCACCGTCACTTCATTGACTTCGATCATCCAAACATGGTCACTGGCAGAGTTTCAGGGGCTAATATGGCCATAGCTATTGCACTGGTCCTTCTGCTGTCTCCGACAAAGGGAGGACTCAAAGCACTTGAGATTCCACATTAGAGGGAGTGTTGGCTTTGGCACCAAGGAAGCAGCTAAAGAACATGATTATCTCCCTCCCTCTGATCATGTTGCATCATGTTGGCCGTTTATGATAGCTTTGCTCAGTTAATGTTCTAATGAGGTCAGGCAGTCATCCCTGAAGGGAAGGTGGATGTGAAGCTGGGCATGACGGTCCATGTTAAGGTGCAGAAAGACAAATAAAAATGAATTGGGCTCATAAACTCACAAAGCAACAGGCCTTGTTACAACAGGCCTGTGTGGATCCTTGGCAGTGGATTCCTCTTGCAAAGGAAACAGTGATTTGAAAGTTAATGTCCTAAAGTCATACTTGTTCATATTTCACTAGCCACCTCATCTCTGTTCTGTCCTCATGGTGTCAGGCAGCCGGCTCTGTGTGGGCTTGGTGCTGGGCAGCCTCGGTAAAATGTGCATGTTTGAGTGGGTTTGTTAGTGCTATCCGCTGGTTGTAAGAGAAAGCGTGGTGTGAGCAGAGTTGCGTTATTATGCAACCACATCTCCTCAGCCCGGCACTGCTGAAGTGATGAGAGCTACGGCTGACTGAGTTTTCTTTGGCGTAAGTTTTCTCCCTGTACCAAATGTTTCAGCCCTCGTCCTTCAGTGCTATGCATAACAGGAACAAAGATTAGTGGGACGAATACACACACAAATAAAACCAGTAGCATAAGAACATACAACTGCAAAGAGCTCGATGATATTCTACCTCAAACTGAAAGGAATTCTGTGTGTGTGTTTTTTAGAGAACAGCAGGTTGAAACATTTGAGAGGCTTCATCTGGAAATTCACACAGCTGATCAAATCTCGAAAGTCCAGGACCATCATCGATCAGCCGTCAGGAGGGAGGGAGCATACAGAGGTGAAAAAAAACATACTTAACATTTTTGTAAATATAAAGAATCTATGTAGCTTTGATTAATGAAATGTGCAGAAGTTAATCAGCTGATCTGGATCTGTTACAGACAGAATAAGACAGCAGCAGGTCACCTCCCAGAAACCTTGCAGGCAAAGAGTCACCTCCTCTCTTTTCATAACACTCTCCAGGAATCACAACCTCCACAAACCACAGCTACAATTCAAGTCGGAGTCCTGCCTGCACAGGTAAACCATGAACAGACACAGGTCTATAGGAGGCTTTGTTTTCCAGGGACTAACAGTGTTCGGTTTGACGTGTCGGCCATACACTATCAATGTGCTGTTGTGTCTGCCTTTGTGCAGACATCAAACAGTAAAGATAACAGATCGGATGGCTTTTTTTAAGCTCGAGTCTGTGCTGTAGTGATCGAGCAGTCAGTCTCACTCACTCATCATATGTTGAGCTCACATTATTTCTGTTGTATTTTCATTATTCTTGTTCAGCCACGCAGTCGCTCATAAATGTGCTTGTTATGCTGATAGCAAAGAGGACTGGAAGCTGTGTATTATTGTCAGTCCTCCTCAATATTCTATATAAATGTATTAGCATTAGTGAGTTTGGTTTCAGTGGTAAAGTGTCGGCTCACAGGAGCAACTGTCGAGATGTGGAGTGGCCGAACATAAGCCACGAACAATATGTTCACTATATCACTTCATCTTCCACCTTCAGGTTAAACAGTAACTGAAACAGCCGGCCCCGTCTGCATACTGCAGCATGTGACACGCTATCTGGAGAGGTCAGCTCCTTGTTTACACAAGGAAGCGCCCTCAACAAAGATCCCCTCATCTGAGAGATATGGTTTTACTCCAGAGTTGAAAGTCATGAAGCTTTTAGTGCCCTTCCAGGAAGCCTCATAGTTTGTTAATATGTCATAAATCACCCATTCGACAGCAACACCAGAGTTAGAGGTGAATTTAGATTTCAAACCTGACATTACATAATAACGCCTTGTGACACTGAGCATGGCTAGAGAGGTTTTTGCTATGCTTTGCTTTCCCTTCAAAATGATTTGCATGCCAAAGTGTGATGAAGTGTGAGATTTCAAAAGTCAGTAAGGGTCATGAATTGAGATGACTTTACTGCTGCAAAAGATAACACACCACTTTGTCGGCGAGCCACCTGCCGCCTGTTCACATGACCTTATATAGAGTTTCTGATGGTTCACGTGCAGTGCACATGTGACCTACGAGCTGCCATGTCCACCATTAAAGTAGCGTGTAAGTGCCCTCATATAAATGGTTGCGAGGTGTGACTTTAAGAGCTCAAGCAACAGTGGGAAAACTGTTAAACCGGGAGGGACAAGGAATGTTGACTGTCCTGCTGATCAGCATTACCGTGGCAAATTCCTCAAGCGTTTCACACAAAAACATTACAGGAAGACTGTGACCGGTGATTACCCCCCCCCCAACAAAAAGATTTTTACTTGATTTTACAAAGGCTTTCTTAACCTTATATCATGGCTCTTTTTGTGGCATTTAACTGCCTTGTCCAGTTAATTTGGTGACTCTGTTTTAATTAGCAACATACACCTAATTACGAAGTAAACGTATGCAGCCTTCTTATTGTGTACTGTCTGTAATCAACCAATGGTTCTAATATTTCCTCTCTCTCTCCTGTTTTGCCAGCTCCACTGAACCACAGAGATCTGACAATGGCCGCTGTCAGGTAGCAATCACCCAGTTCTTTACCATAGTGCACCATAATGTGAACAAAATACTAGTTTTGAATGTCAGTGGTGTTATATTGTACTTTTGAATCTCAGCTAATCTAAAATACTCCAAATAAATGAATAACTCAGGGACATGAAGGCAACAAGTTCACATAAAACGTGTTTGTGTACAAACACCTGAGATCGGTTATTATTTTAAGAGTTAGAAGGGACAGGGTGTGTGTTCATTGTTGTGTACATCCTTTGAAAATTCTCATGCCTTTCTAATAACCTGTTTGTCAAGGCCTGGATCCCTGAAATAGCTACACCATGGGAACAGAGGCTTTAGCAATGCTCTGGCTTATTTGCGGCATATACTTTAAAGCTCTAATAGCATACTGTAAAAACCGGTTAGCATGTTCACAGAATTTCAGCTTAATATGTAGTTATTATTTAGTAATAATTAAAAGACATGATGATCTGTAGAAATGAGTAAATTGAATTGAAAATATATGGTGTGTAGCTTTAATTCTAATAATTCAAAATGTTCAATAATGGATTTGTTGTTTGGTAAATAAAACTTTAGTGTTGTTCTTTTTACAGGTGAAAAGCAGAATATCAGCCCGAGACGCCCCTGCAGAGACAGCAAGTTACTCCCTTTTACCGCAGGCAAAACTATTTCAACCCCCAAAGGAAAAGGATGTTGCCACTGCTGGTAGCAATCAACTGGAGACTACAAGGCACTTGAACGTCAACAGTTTGCCAAATGGCCAAAATGAATGTAATGGCTTGCACTTGCATCCATACCGGACAGAACACAAAAGGCCTGGCACTGGATCAATAGAGGTAGAGGAGGCCATAAAGCACCATACAAAGCTTGAGAATCAAAGCGACCCCGAACTATCAAAACCTGCTGTCACCATGTTGTCTTCCACTGTGGTCACAGTTCTCGCTCCACACTGGAGCGGCCGTCTACGACGGAACAAAAGATTAGAGGGAACTGGAACTTCAGAATTCCAGGGGAGTTTCCAAGGTGTGACAAGCACGGTGGCAAACAACTCTCTTCAGGAGGCTCAGCGGCAGCATGGGCCAGGGAGGGCGTTGGCAGATGGATCGCAGCCCGAAGTGAGAGCCCCATTTTTTGTGGGTAGCAGGAGGAACATGATGGACTGGTCATCGATGAGTGGTCCTGCAAGAATGGACTGTGATTCTAATAAGAGACTGAATCAAATTGTCTCTCTGGATGTAAACTCTAGAAGGACAGACAACGGGAAACCACTCACAGGTGCTTTAAGCCCTATAGCCACAAATTCACCACCTATATCCCCTCCATCCTTTGACCAAAACGAACAAAGGAGAAATCCACAAACCGAACATAAAGGACCCCTGTCACCTATAAGCTCGAAACCAACCACCAGCAGCCTGCTTCTGTCTTTAAGACGAATCAACTCCAGTGGCAGGAGCTCTAATGCACCCCCCACCTTCCCTGGGGAAAACCCTGCTCCAAGGGATCAAGAAGGAAACTTTCTCACAACCCACCAAACATTTCTCAATAACAATGAGCAGGAAAGGTCAACGTCTGTCCGCTCTCCATTGTCCATTTCTTACAGGTCAACTGAAATGAGGCCTGTCCTTTCCCCGTCACCCTCTGACCACAGAGAGAGGAGTGTGTCTGAATCACGCTTCTTTCCAACTTCACCTTCAAATAAAGAGACAAAAGACACACCCTCCGCTCAACATCCTCAAACATGTTCTGAACAGGCATTTCTGAGTAATGAGCCATCAGCAAGGCAACAGATCTGCAGTACTTCAAACAAAAATCCAAACCTATTCCCAAAGAGCAGAACGCCCTCACCCAGACATTCCCCATATGATTCCTCTAACCTCCTAAAAACCCACCCACCCCCGAGGAGGACCACACTGACGTCCACTTCCTGGTGGAAACAAGTTACTCAGGAAGGCAGTTCTCCTTTAAGCCCTGATGACACAGCCAACATCAAAGAGCAGCCGAACACATCCTTAGTTCCACCCTGTAATGACAGCAGCGACTTGGCCGCGCCAGCTTTAACTGACAACAAAAGATTTAGTAGCCAAATCCCCAATAACAGAGACAACAAAAACACAGAGGCGGTTTTCAAAGGAAAGAGTAACCCTATAATGACACAGGGAGGAACGCAGAACCTTAAACAAATAAAGGCCTCACCTGAATACAAATCAGACAGATTATTCAGGATGCACGATGGCTCTTCTTTGAATAACAGGGAACCACTGAAGCCTCTTAATTTGCCAGATGTTTTGTCTCGGTCTCATATTAACAGAGCTGCAGCGCAGACAGCACTGAGTCACCCTAAAGATCTCAGCAAGGGTCCTGTCAGTAATAGTTCATTTACAGCAAATTTAACTGAACCACCTCTTACTTTGCTCAACCTGGAGAGCTCAGATTCCCCCACCGAGAGGAGCAGCAAATATCTTTGCTCATCCGAAACCAGCAGATCTCCCACATCTCTTCACAGCGAGAACTCTGAAAAGTTAACTCAGCATTCGCTGAACCGTTCTTCCACCATCCCTCTCACCAGTCAAGATCACGCTTCTAAAGCTACGTCTGGTCTCCCTCCAACCCCAAATCTAAAAAAGGATTCCTCCTTTCACTTCCATCCCGGTTCTTGTCAGACAAACGCTCACACTTCAAGCACTGATGCATCTTCCCAAACATCCAAATTAACTGACAAGGCCAACGTCACGCTTCTCGGCTTTAAAAGAAGCTATGTCCCCATTCCCATGCACGTCCACTCTAAAGCAGCGTCTAGTCTAATTCCCACTGTCAGTGCTTCCTTTAAATTAAACAGCATCTCTGTGTCCTCTGCATCTGTCACCTCTACTACCACTGCCAGCCATCCTGCAGTCACAACTGGCTCAAGCCCATCCTTCCTTACTCCTGCCATCAAGTTATCTCCTACCACCACCACCAGCCTCTCCTCTCTCCTAACCCCCCCTGCCACCCCAGACGTCACTAGCCCCAGCTACTCAGATACACCCAGCCCCAAGGAAGGAAGAGATGTAAAGGGAAAGAGAGTGAGACGAGTCACATGGGAGGACTCTGTGGATCTCCAGTGTTCGGAGTCGACCACAGTTGAGAAACCAGATCCATCTGGTGTCCCAATGCGTCCTCTCTCACCTTGTGTTAGAGCCACATCCATTTTCTCCTTTCTAAGACCTGGTAGTCCAACTACAAATGCATCTCCACTGTGCCCCATTACCTCCAAACCCTCCAGCATACAGATGGGGAAAGGAGGGCGGTATCGATGCATGTCATCTGACTTAACTGATTTAACATCCACAGAGCACAAGAAGCAAGGAGGTGGTGACACTCTGATCTCTGAGCCAGTCAGACAGGACTTAACAACAACTGGGCAAGACAGGACAAAATCGATGGAGTCTGGAGTCCAGTGCCATTCCTCTGCAGCTCACTCCCTCCCTGCTGACTTTTCAAGTGGTTATAAGCTTCGTTATAGCTCCCCTCCTTACACCACTCTAATGTCCGGCAGGACAACACAAGGAGAACCTAAGACTATCATACCCAGATCACCTCTCTTCCAACAAGCTTCTCAGTCAGTTTATGCTCCGCTCTCCTCACATGCTGAACCTGGTTCAGACACACCCACATCCAAATCCCCTCTGGCACCCGTCAGCCCACCCCAGACATTTACTTTTCCAGTGAAAAACAAAATTGCCACAAAGGAAAGTTCACGCGAGGTTTCAGAAACATATCAAGTCAAAAATCAGAGCCAGTATAGCAATCAAGATTCCCCGAATGGCCAGATATCACTTGTCAACAACAGAGTTCATATCAGCGCCCCGTGTGAAAAGGACCAAATCTCATGTGTAACCGAAACACTATATTATAGCATTAAATCTAAAGCAAATACAGCTACAGCTGCCTCAAAGAACACCACAGCTAAACCCTTGCAACATACAGAGGCCAAGTTCAGTCAACAGCCACACAGAGGGAGGAGTAAGGAAGCAACAGGAGAACTGCTCAGAGATTCAGGTCACAGCTCCAGTAGTGGCAGCTCGGCAGACAGTCAGTCCCAGTGTGAGGGCAGCCGCCACAGAAAAACAAAGGAGAACGTGCTTGGTAAAAGCAGGTTCTTTTCAGTGGAGAGCAGCAATGAACAAAGCACCAAGAGAAGCCGGTTTGCCCTGAAGAAAAGTGTCAGCACCCCAAACTCCGGTTTGTCAAGGTCAGACTCAGAGAGGTCCAACAAGACTAACAACAAAATGGACCAGGTCCTTAACAAAATAAAACAAACATTTAGCAACAGGCGGTCTGATGACGATCCATCGTTTCCATGGAAATGGAAAAAGGCTTCACAAACACCCTCCATCAGTGGATCAAGTGACATCAGCACAATCAGCGATGTCACCGCTGAGAGGCCCAAACCTGTTAAGGAGCGAGAGCAGGAGGGATCTGTGTTAGTTAAGGACAGTGACCAAGGAATAGACACAAGACACAAAACAGAACAGACACAAAACAGATACACTATCATACCACCCCCAACAGCTGCTGGTTTCACAACAACAGGAGATCAGTTCTCCATTTGGCCAGAAAAATCTCAAGATGAGCAAAATGTTTGTGCAGGATTGTCTGACAACAAAACCCAAGTTCATCTCATGCCACATACAGTACACACTTTTGACTTTTTCAAAGACAACAAGACAGATTATAAACCCACGAGTAGAGATCCCAGTCCTGGCAGGAGCTCTAACCCCTCCGGTAGTTATCCTTCTCACTTTAGGAAGTCCACATCAGGCTCCAGGAGCCCCTTCTCCCCCTTTCCCTCTCTTACCCCTGTCTCCCCATTTTCCTCACCTGAGATAACAGACGACAATGTCTTCTACAGCCCAAAGCTACAGCGTTGCAAGTCATCCTCCCCATGTGAACCAGGAGAGGGAATCAGCCTCGGGGGCTCAAGAAGAAGCCGTGCATCCACTGGTCCTCCAAGTGCATGTCCCGCACAGGACAGTGATCAGTTTGCATCATCCTATGCAGACTTAAAGTATGGCATTGAGCCTGGGAGGTCATTTTCTGTGAGCTCAGTACTCTCCAGCCGACCCTCAGGCCCTGGACGCATCTCCACAGGATCCAGATTCATGAGTGTGGGTGATCTCTCAGTATCATCCTTGACTCGCAGAGGTAATGGCAAGGACTCAGACCAGTGGTCTGTCACACCTGAGTGGACAACAGAATATGATTGCCTGCCCCCAAGTGAATACAGTGGTTCAAATTTCCCCAGTGAGCCTGGTCAAATGAGATCAAGGTCTCTTCCTCGATCATTGACCAGGCGCTTGGGAAACTGGAGCGATGGAGTCTCCGACTCGCAACCTGGAAATACCATGGGCTCAAAGCAAGCCCATCTTTGGAGCCCGAACAGGAACATTTGCCAGTTTGATTGGGACACAGAGGGTCCTCCAACACCCCCTCCAACACCCCCCCTGTCACCAGTGTCCAGACGAATGTCCCAACCCCCCAGCATTTCTTCCCCTACCTTTCCCAACCCACCTGGAGCACCACAGCCATTGGAGAGCCAGTCCTCCAGAGGGCATTTGCCCTCCAGAGGTTATGTGTCCAGCCTTAGTACCTTTGAGGAGTCTTCTGACAGCAGCTCAGACACGACAACCGATGACGAGTATTACCTAGAAACAGATGCTGGTGAAGAAAAAGAGACAGAATTGTGAGTCAAAATGTCCTGAATGTAATGATGGTGAATAATGAGAACCCCCCCCAAGAGAAGAAAGATGGGCACTAATCTGTCATGTGCAATGATTTGCTGCTTGTTTACGAGACACGGAGTAGACATGAGGTCATAGCTGGTTGCCTGCGTGATTTGCTTTTCTAAAGTGGTGGTTGTCGCTGTGTTAAATAGCCAAGCATGATATTATCAGCACAGTTTTAAACGTGTTGTAAAGTATGAAGTGTATTTTAATGAGCTGCAATATGTGGAATAAACAATAACCTTTGTTGACATTGATAGTTCTGACAGTTGCATGGCATTAGTGAGGGATGTACATCTTTTCGGCTGTTTAAACACTCCGTCTCATCTTTGTCATTTTCATTTTGCTACTCAATGAGAAGTGCTGAGGTAAATATGCTATAACATACTCCATCGTCTGTCTTCTGTGTTTGAAGATGAAATGAATGAATTGGAGTTAATGTAATCGGCATAATGCAGACACAGTAATTTTATTGTACATAGGCAGAAAAAAAACTTTAAACTGGGATGAGATACAAGTTTGTGCTCTACCCAGTGTTTGCTCTTATTTGCACAGTAACTAAAGTCTTAATATATCTATTTTGTAAATAAATGTAATGTTTCCAACAGTTCTGTGTCAGTTTTATTACTCTTGCTGCTGTGTGTTGTCAGTGAAATGACCCAGGCTTAGCCGGTAGGATTTCTCACTGTGTCATGTTACTGCAGTGTGAACTGTTAAATTAAGTGAAAGGGAATGTCGCGTGTTGGCACGATCAAAGATTCAGTTCTGCAGGTCACAATCCAGTGTGCAGGGACTTTTTCAAAGTAATAATAACAATGCTATCTACTTTAAATACGGCAGGGCGGCTCACATTCTTCAAGTGGGTGGTTCCTTTTGTTCTTGGCTGTGGCAACAGAAGATGTTTTGGTGATGGTTGGACAAAACATCCATTAGAGTGCGTGCAAAATCGTTACCTCGCCTGGGTGTTTGCTGGCAGAGTACTTTTTGTACTCAACTTTCTCTTCTACACGGTGTCTTCCCAGGGAGACGGTCACACTGACACAGTGTATGTATTATTAACCATGATGTCATTAGGGAAGGGCACAGACGGTTCACATTATGTGTCATCATGAGCATGTACAGCTCAGATGTTGAATGTTTTTCCATCTCATGTCATCCTGTGGCCCAGTATTCAGAGTACACACAGGCACTGAGCTGAGCCTCTGGGTGGTTTGTGTTTATATTATTTTGTTTCACAGCGATCAAAACAAGCACAGATATTCAAGTACCACAACAGCCTATTTCTTTTGGTCTTCTGGCATTAGTGTTGGATGAATGGGCCTTGTTTTTTGACTTTGTGCAAAAATAAATAATACATAAATACAAAATACATAATCAATTACTTTTTCATAATAAATTCTCTACAGGAAGTCTGATCCAAAACTCAAATATGAATGTTGCAGGCCTGCACACAGTGATGTGTTCTGTTAAAAAATCTCAATGCAATTCAGAGAGCTAGAGAAAGAAGTGTGTGTATCACAGGTGGAGCTGTTCAAAGTCAAACTGAAAGCTGACAAAGCTTGATAAGGAAATAAGTCTTGAATGGTGCTCTTTCGCCATCTTGTGGTGTTTCAGTGCTATTTCATGATGATAATCCAATGATTTATTATCAAAGTCACTGTCACCAAGCTGATTTAGAAGCAGCATGAATCCAAGTATAGCGTCTTTTGTGCAATTTTTTCACACCTGCCTATGCAGCAGTAGTTTGATTATTGAGTGAAACACTGAGGAGCTTTCTGCAGCCTCCACTGATTAATAAGTCTGTGCTGCATCTGTGTTTCCATCGTGTTCTCCTCTGTGCTGCCAGCAGTTCAAAGTAGCGGCACTGCAGGGTATTTTTATACAAGAACGGGAGCAAAGGTTTGAACTTCTTCTGTCTCCATGTTGAAACATGAAAAGGAACGCTGGCTTCATTTTGTGGTTTGGAAATTACAGTGACTCCCTCAGTGCAGGGATCCACTCTCTGTTTTATTCTTTAACATCTAGTGAGTCACTTCAGAATCACCTTTCGAGCTCTCCTTCAGGACTGACCGTGTAAAACACAGGAAACAGAACAGCTGTGCAGTCATAACCTATTTATTCCTTATTCCACTCATGTTGCATGGAGAATAAAGAAACTAAAACACTACAAAAACAACATTAGTCTTGAAGATCCAGGTGAAGGGATCGCTTCACTCATCGTGTGATTTCTGCATGAATAAAACAAATCCAAATTACAAGTCGTAGCTCTCTATTAAATTGAGAGTCTTCCTGCATCAGCACAGACCTTAGCTCCAGGGTCACGGCTCTTTGCTCTCAGCTTGTTGACCTGCGACTCTGCGATGTCGGCCCTCTCCTCTGCTTCCTCCAGCTCATGCTGTACTTTACGCATCTTCCCAAGATTCGTGTTGGACTGTTCTTCCTAAGAAAAAAAGAGCCAAGAATCTCAATGGGAAAACTAGTTAGATTTTGAATGTAATTCACACCAATATTTGATTCAAAGCATGGGAGAGATGTAGTAGTTAATCTCACAGCCTCCTCTGCAGTTCGCTTATACATCTTGACTTTCAGTTGAAGTTTATCCACCAGGTCCTGCAGACGGCTCAGGTTCTTTTTGTCCTCCTCGGTCTGTTGAATTCAGCACATAAGTGATGAACAGATCTCGCTGCCGAATTGCCGTCACAGAAATCGTTGTGCACATAGAGATTACCTGGTAGCTGAGCTCTTTGAGGCGTCTTTCATATTTGCGAATACCTTTCACGGAGTCGCTGCTTTTCTTCTGCTCCATGTCCACCTCGTTTTCCAGCTCTCGCACCTTGGGAACAACACATGCTGATGCAGCTTTTACACATTTGTTCATTACTGTACTTTTGTGATTTTCATTACTATTTCGGACTCCAACGAAATAAATATCCACTTCTGTTCTCTTTATCACTTACTCTGGCCTCCAGCTTCTGGACTTGCTTCTTTCCACCTTTCATGGCTATTTGCTCAGCTTCATCCAGGCGGTGCTGCAGGTCCTTGATGGTTTGCTCCATGTTCTTCTTCATGCGCTCCAGGTGAGAGCTGGTGTCCTGCTCCTTCTTCAGCTCCTCTGCCATCATAGCAGCATCAGTGATGGCCTTCTTTGCCTTCTCCTCAGCATTTCGGCACTCCTGCACCGCCTCCTCTACCTCGTTCTGAAGCTGGGCGGTGTCTGCCTCCAGCTTCTTCTTTTGGTTCAGCAGGCTGGTGTTCTGCAGGGAGGGTTATCAGCAACATGTGGATGCAGAGTGGACGGACAGATGATGATGATAAATCGATTACAAAAGGCTAACCTGGGAGTGAAGCAGCTGAACCCGCTCACTGACGTCCAGCAGTTCCTGCTCCGCCAGTTTTCGACCTCGCTCAGTTTGCTCCACCAGACATCTCAGCTCATCCAGTTCAGCTTGCAGCAGGTTGTTACGTCTCTCCACGATGGCATTGTTCTCCTTCAGATCATCGTTGCTACGCAGAGCGTCATCCAGCTGCAGGTGGGAGTCCTGTCAAAACAGACAAGCAAATTATTTCTGTGCTTAAAAGGGCAAAGAAAAACAAAAAGGCCCTGGTTAGACCTACAGACGTACCTTCAGATGACCTTGGACGACCTTGAGCTGCTTCTGAGCCTCTGCAGCCTGCCTGTTGGCCTGGCTCAGCTGGATCTCCATCTCGTTCAGATCTCCCTCCATCTTCTTCTTAATCCTGAGAGCCTCGTTCCTGCTTCGCGTCTCGGCGTCCAGCGAGCTCTGCAGAGTCTCCACCACTCGCTGGTGGTTCCGCTTGGCTTGCTCCATCTCCTCGTCTTTCTCAGCCATCTTACGCTCAATCTCGGCCTTCACCTGGCTGAACTCGAGCTGAACTCTGAGGATCTTGCTCTCCTCGTGCTCCAGAGAGCCCTGGAAGAAGAGTCTCTTTTAATATGCATTAGTTTTAGCAATAAGAGGAATATTGTTGTTCAGTGAAAAGTCGTGTGGACCTCAGCTTCTTCCAGAGCAGTCTGAATATCAGCCTTCTCCTGCTCCAACTGTTTGCGGTACTTCTCCAGCTCATGGATGGTTTTTCCTCCCTCACCAAGTTGTCCAGTCAGGTCAGCGATTTCCTCTGTTTAGGGCAAATTCATTTACTCCATTATACCCCAACTTCCCGGATGTGTTACAAGTCATGCTTTCATTCTATATTCCTACCTTGGAGATTCTTGTTTTCTCGTTTCATTGTCTCCAGATGATCCAGAGACTCCTCATAAGAGTTCTTCAGTTTGAAGAGTTCAGTGCTGAGAGATCGAGCCTCCTTCTGGGCGCTCTCCAGCTCAGTCTGGGACTCCTCATGCTTCTGCTTCCACTCAGAAAGGACCTGGTTAAACAGTAATCATATTAACCTTGATATTAATTCAGCCGTTCATAATTTCCTCAGGTGCTATGTTTCTTCTTCTACTCTACGTTACCTTGTCAAAGTTTCTTTGTTTCTTGTCCAGAGCTGCAGCGGCAGCGTTTGACCTCTCCACATCCACCATGAGATCCTCAATCTCCTGCTGAAGCCTGTGTTTGGTTTTCTCCAGGGAGGAGCATTTAGCATTAACAGCCTCACCAGCCTCCTCTGCCTCCTGCAGACGCTGGGCCAGTTTCTTTCTAGTTGAGACGAAAGTTGTCACAATTAGCCTAAACTATCTCAGAAGTACGCCTGATCTGTCCTCGAGGCCACAACTGCTCTTACTTTGCTTCCTCCAGCTCCTCCGTCCTCTGGATGGCATCAGTCTCGTACTTGGTTCTCCACTGAGCCACCTCGGAGTTGGCCTTGGACATGCTGCGTTGGAGCTCGGCTTTGGCCTCTTGCTCCTCCTCAAACTGCTCCCTCAGCAGATCGCAGTCATGGCGAGCAGACTGCACTGCGTGGGCAAGTGCATTCTTGGCCTGACGGGTGAGAGTTCAAGCTGTGATAAGCATGCTGTCAGATGGGCATGCTGCTCTGTGTTCGTCTGTATACCTTGACCTCCTCCTCCAGCTGTCTCTTGAGGTCTTCAATCTGCTGAGTGTGAGACTGCTTCCCTCTGGTCAGCTGGGACACCAAGGACCCTTTCTCATCCAGCTGTCTGGTAAGTTCACCTTTTGTTTGGAAAGGGAAATTGTGCTTTTTTTTCTTGTGTATAATTCACTTCCAAAGATTCAAAGAGCTGCCTTACTATTCTCAGTCTGGAGCTTTGCTTTCTGCATGGTCAAGTCGTTTATGACGCGCTGGCTTTCTTCACTTTTGGTCCTCAACTCACTCACTTGATCTTCAAAAGTGCGGCACATTTTTTCCGAATTTGTCTAAAAACAAAAAAAACCCTCTTATTTAGACATTAACTGTGTGATAAAACTGACACCATGTTTTTCCTTTTTTTGGAGGTCAAACTCACTTTGGACTTGACAATGTGCTCCATGTTGGAGACCACATCATCCAGCTCCAGTCTCAGCTCACTCTTCTCTTTCTCCAGCTTCTGTTTGACTCTCTGCAGGTTATCGATCTGCTCGCCGAGGTCAGCCACACTGTCGGCGTTCTTCTTCCTCAGCGCAGCAGCCGTGGCCTCGTGCTGCAGAGTGGCCTCTTCAAGGTCTCTGCGCATCCTCTGAAACTCGGCCTCTCTCTTCTTGTTCATCTCGATCTGGGCGGCGGTGGCTCCTCCGGCCTCCTCTAGCCTCTCGCTGATCTCCTCCAGCTCTCTGGCCAAGTCGGCCCTCTGCTTCTCCACCTTGGCTCTGGCAGCTCGTTCTGCATCCAGCTCTTCCTCCAGCTCTTCAATGCGAGCCTAAGATGCACAACTTCAGTTAAGGATGTCGAGGAACAAGAACAACAACGTGTGTCATTTAAATTTGCAACACAACGCTTGTGTGAATGTCAGCAGACCTGAAGCTCCTTCAGTTTCTTCTGAAGCTGTCCTGCCAGAGCTTGTTCATCTTCAATCTTGCTGAGAAGTTGGCTTATCTCAAAGTCTTTCCTATTGATAGAGGAAATATATTCAACAATTGGTATGAAGTGAAGAGCTTGGTAACTCCACATCCAGGAGGAATCTAGAAAATAGATTGCACTCTGTGACATTTCTTAAGGTAATGAAATAATTTACATTATGGCAAATAAAGTATAGTAAAGTAAGGCAGCTGATAACCTTGGTTTAAACTCAGGTAACTTTATCTATCCAACAGAGTCTTGGGGTTCACATCAGTCCCTGCAGATACTAAACATTGGCATCAAAGAGGAAACGTACTTCTTCAGCCTCTCTTCAAGTTGCTGCTTGTCGTTCTCCAGGTCCATCAGACTTTCCTGGCTCAACTTCAGATCTCCCTCCAACTTCCTCTTGGCTCTCTCAAGATCCATCCGGACCTTCTTCTCTTGTTCCAGAGAACCTTCAAGCTGTTTTAAAACATCCAAAAAATAAATCGAATTCATCGTACCACACTGCGGACATCAGAGGTATCAGGTCCAGATTCTGACAGATTTTTGTTAGTAGGGTTATACTCACATCGTCGACCTGCTGCTCCAGCTTGACCTTGGCCTTGGTCAGTGAGTTGACTTTGTCCTCCTCACTCTGCAGGTCATCCAGCGTTTGCTGATGAGCCTCTTGAAGAGCTTTCTTCTCTTTGGTCAGCTTGGCAATGATTTCATCCAAAGCTGCCATCTCTTCAGTCAGGTTTTTAACCTTGAAGAACAAATGAAAAGGCTGCTGTTACATCGGGAGCCTTGAGTAGAATGGTCCAGGCAAAGATTTGCAATGTCTGACAGCAGCTTATGGGACACATTAAACAGCATCTGTTGGTTACAGCTAATTTAATCACTTTGTTCTCTGTGGCATGCTTCTCCTTCTCCACTTTGGCCAGAGTCAGCTCCAGATCATCGATGTCCTTCTTGAGTTCAGAGCACTCGTCCTCCAGCTTTCTCTTCTTGGCAGTCAGCTCACCATTCATCTCCTCCTCATCCTCCAGTCTCTCCGCCAGCTCTTTGACTTTGGCCTCGAGCTGGATCTTACTCTTGATCAGACCCTCACAGCGCTCCTCAGCATCTGTTAGATTATCTTGTTCCTGCAGACGGTAATTATCAAATATTGTTATTTACTGCCTTTTTTATGTAGCTCTCATAAGGAATGACTGAACTTACAGACTGGACTTGGAGCTGCAGGTCATTCTTCTCTTGGAGAAGGGAGACCATTTTTTCCTCCAGCTCTTTTTTGCGGGCCTCAGATTTAGCGTAAGCCTCTTTGAGTTTTGTGAACTCCTCCTTCATGTTTGCCATCTCTTTCTCAGTCTCAGCAGATTTCAGCAGTGGTTTGATCTTGAAGTACATCTTCATCCAGGGCCAATTCTTGACTCCCATGAAGGCACGGATGTTCCACTGGATCACCAGTAAGGCATCCCTAAGAATAACACCATAAACAATAAATATATTAGATGTTAAATGGTAAGGAGACCTATTGTGTTGATTTACAGCTTTTAGTTTGTTCAGATATGGTTTATCTTTTATCACAAACAACCTGACCTGCGCTCTACAATCTTCTGGAACTCGATCCTGGCGAGTATTCCTCTGGATCTCGCTTGAATTCCAGTGATGATGCTGGCGAGACGATCGTCTCTCATCTCCTCAAGAACGCCCAGCAGTCCAGCTTTGAAGAACACCTGATAACAACATAAGTACGTTTTTCAAGCCCATTCAATGCTCCTCTTTATGTAGAGACAGACACCAACCTTTGTGTGTCCCAGTTTGTACTGCTCGTGGTCAATATCCAAACTGCCCAGAAGTTTCTCTGCCGCTTTCTTGTTGTCCATGAACTGTCCCTCTGGGATAGCATTAGGGTTGAGGATGCGATATCTGAAATGATCCAGCCACAACATCATTCAACTCAGAGTAAATCACAGACCAGACCAAACAGTTCAGGATTCATGTCTTAAGTCAGTTAATGATATCCCACCACAGCTCACTATAGACACATTTTCTGTAAGCCTTTATAATTTAGGTTATTAGTAACCTGAATTCTCTTTGCTTTTCCCCGTCTCTGCTCTAACTAGCCGTGAGTGTTTCTTGCCTTTGTTTGAAGTCTCCGTACTGAACTCTGTTGGGGAATCCCTTCCTGCAGATCCTGATGCCTTCCAGCACACCGTTACAGCGCAGCTGGTGCATGACCAGAGGATTCTCCATCGCCCCGGGAGTCTTGGTCTCATTAGGGATGATGCAGCGTACAAAGTGCGGATGAGTCGACCTGAGGTTGGTCATCAGTTTGTTCAGGTTTTCCTGTAAATTGCAGACGGTAAGTATTTGCGTGTATTAAAGCCAGGCCACACAACCAGACCTGAGACACTGTTTACCCTGTGCAGTGCAGACACTGTCTGGAAGGAAGAACCTTTCTTCTTTCCTCCCTTTCCCTTGCCTCCTCCATCCTGGGCTGTGTGAGCAGAAGATACACGTTACTCTAACTTTCTTACTCACAAAATCTGAGCAAATCATCGACAATGGGATACGCTTCCTGACCTGAATCTGCACCAGCGTACCCAGCAAAGAGCGTACTCAGTAGCTTCAGAGTGGACTTCTGGAAGAGCCCTACCACCGTCTCGTTCAGTGGGTCTTTGTTCTTCACCAGCCAGTTAGTGATGTTGTAATCAACGGTACCAGCATAATGGATGAGAGAGAAATGAGCCTCTGCTTTCCCTTTAACGACCCTGGGCTTCTGGAAGTTGGGACTTTTCCCCAGGTGGTTGTCGTACAGCTTTGCCTTAAAGGTTGCATCACTGGCTTTAGGGAACATGCACTCCTCTTCAAGGATGGACATGATGCCCATAGGCTGGGGGAAGGAAGGAATGAATGTATCATAAGTACATGAATGTTTTTCTCAAATAGTTTTCACTGCCTCTGTTAAACCAACCTTCTCAATGAGTTCGATGCAGGCTGCCAAGTCCATACCGAAGTCTATGAACTCCCACACGATCCCCTCCTTCTTGTACTCCTCTTGCTCCAACACAAACATGTGGTGGTTGAAGAACTGCTGCAACTTCTCATTAGTGTAGTTGATGCACAGCTGCTCGAAGGTGTTGAACTACACATTTAACGAAAAAACTTGAGTCAGAGAAAGATCATTCTCTTGGTTCCTGCAATGCTTAATCTGTGAAACTCACATCGAAGATCTCAAATCCAGCAATGTCCAACACACCAATAAAGTACTGCCGAGGTTGCTTTGTGTCCAGAGATTGGTTGATTCTCACCACCATCCACAGGAACATTTTCTCGTACACTGCCTTGGCCAGTGCACCAATCGAGTAGTTCACCTGGATAATTGCATAAGAGCAGTGAGATGAGCATTTAAAGTCATCGTCTCATATCTCAACAGCACAGTGACGGCTCCTTCAACTCACCTGCTGCACATTCTGACCTTTGGTGACCCACTCGTTGCCGACCTTCACTCTGGGGTGACACAGACCTTTGATGACGTCAGCAGAGTTGAGGCCCATCAGATATGCAATCTTGTCAACATCTGAAATAGATTTTTATTTTTTAGAATATGCTTTTCCTTTTTTGAAAGGCAAAAGAGAGAAACTGATTGTCCTGGTCCTTTACCCTCAGTGCCATCGGGCTCTGCCTGCTCTTCCCTCTGCTTCTGTTTAAACTTCGTGTTTCCAAAATGCATGATGGCTCCAGTCAGCTTGTAGATGCCGTTCTTCTCCTCTTGGGTGAAGCCAAGGACGTCAAAGGCTTCCTTTTAGGACAAAACTGGAGTTGGAGTGAATCTGTATGTGTTGAGTTTTCAACAAGATCTCAGCTCCACCTACATCTGTAGCAACCAGCTCTTCTGAGTCATTAATGGAGGCCACAGTTGTTTCTCCTTGGGAGATGAAGGCGTAGTCGTACGGGTTGTTAGTGATCAGCAACATTTCTGTGGATCAAAGGAACCCTCAGCCATTGTGTAATTGATGTTTCGGAGAGAGGAAACTTAGACTGCAACATTTCTACTCACCCAGCAGTTCTGGTTTCTGCTGGGACAGAATCTGGTAGAAGATGTGATAGTCTCTCTCAGCCTTTAGCTGATAAGTGACACGAGATTTCTCCAGAAGGTCTGACAACATACATGTCATTGGTATTAATGTAAAATTCCTAAAGTTCAGTTATTCATCAATTTATCTGTACTTACAAGTTTCAATATCAGCTGAAGCCAATTTGCCACTGACTCCAAAATGGATTCGAATGAATTTACCCTGCAAGAAGATAAATGTTTTGAACATGACAACCTGACTGGGTTTGACTCAATAAAATGATCAAACTTACAAATCTGGAGGAGTTGTCATTTCTGATGGTTTTGGCGTTTCCAAAAGCCTCCAGAGCAGGGTTGGCCTGGATGATTTGATCCTCCAAGGTTCCCTGTGGATTTGATGAAAACCAGTATTGAGGCTTTAAACTTGAAAACCTATTCCTTAATGTTGACTATAATAAAAAAATGAAACCTGCCTTCTTCTCCTGAACGGCCTCCTTCTTGCCAGATACAGCTGCAATGCTGGCAAAGTACTGAATCACTCTCTTGGTGTTCACAGTCTTTCCTGCCCCGGATTCTCCACTGGAAACGAAAAACACTCAACATGAGATCTGCATTTTCAAAAACAAATTGAAACACATCTGATGTAGAAATACTTACGTGATAAGGATTGACTGGTTTTCTCTGTCTGCAAGATTAAACACAATGTCCAGCATGAGGACAGTTTTCTTTTAAATATCTCAATAAAATATCAGAACGGTTAAACCCATGCAGATTCTAAACTTTTCCTGCTTTCGAAATGGTACATACCTGACAACATGTACTGGTAGGCATTGTCAGAGATGGAGTAGATGTGAGGAGGAGCTTCACTCCTCTTCTTTCCCCTGTAGGCGTTGACCACTGCCTGATCGTACACCGGCAGCCACTTGTAGGGGTTGACAGTCACACAGAACAAACCTGAGTAGGTCTGCAGACGAAGAGAGACACAAGTTTTTATTCAAATTTGACCGAAGGTGTTTGCAGAGTGGAAGGCTCTGCATGTTTGTACTCATTACTCACGTAGATCATCCACGCTGCGTAACGCTCTTTGAGGTTATACAGCACAGCAGGCTCGTGGAGGAAGGTGAACATCGCCATGTCCTCGATTTTATCAAACTTGGGTGGGTTCTGAGGGTGGATATCCGCCTCCTTGAGGGTAACAGTCTGGGGAGCAGTGCAAAATACAAAAATGAAACTGATGCACAAGTTGTCCAGGTATCAGCATTCTTCATCTTGTTTGACTTACTTTTCCATGCTCAGTTTCAACGGTGACTTTGTCGCCATCTCTGCTGGTGACCTTTGCTTTGACATACTCCACCTCAGGGTCGGGTGCAAAGCACTCCTTCTTCATGTCGAAGGGCCGGGTCTGGGCCTCCAGACGTTCTTTGTCTGACTTTCTCAGGAAGGACGCTGCAGTCCCAAACTCTGCCATTACAGAGTCACTCGACATGTTGAAAGCTGCAAAGAGATGGTGGTTTGAAAACATATGGATATTACAGTCAGTGTAATGAAGACGATTCTTGAGTCTGCCCCCTCATCCAAAATCCTTGGCTTATGCGTCACCCCTTTGTTGTTATTGTTTTTTTGTTTTGTTTTTTCCCCACATAATCATCAATTCATCTTTAAGGTTAGTAACTGCATCTACAAATGAATATGAAGCAGATTTTCAAAGAGGGTAAAGCAGCTACCAAACATTAAATATTGTTGTTTCCTATTTTATTTCACAATGAGGACACTTACTTGTTTCCTCGTCCTCTTCTGCTGGCTTGATGTGGTCAGTGTCTGGAAAGAACTAACACCTTGTGTTAGTGATATTATATCTTCAGTATTTAGTTGTGTTAAGCTAAGTGTTAAGTTGTCATTCAATGTCAGTGCACGTACCTGCTGATGCTCTGCTCCTGTCCTACCTCCTCACCCTGAACCCTCTTTATACAGACCCAGGAGGAAGCCCCCACCCCACACGCACACTTTGTATGGACAGAGGGATAAAACTAAGGACACAAATCAAACAAGGGATAACTGTATTTGGAAATAAAGGTGTGGACAACTGGAAGTGTCATGTGATGATTGGCTATCAAGACAGAGGAGCTGTTCTTAGACCTGTATCTATTTCAGTGTTTTCCCATAAGAGGCTGAAAGGCCAGAAAATATTCCAGAACCTATTTTCATCATGTATGATATATTGTGAGTGTGTCTGCAGATGATAGGACTGTATATCCTCTTGGAAAACACAAGACAAAGAAACTTGGTACATGGTCCTTTTCCCAGTGGACCCCAGCTGATTGTCCTCTATAATAAAAGTAGGACAGCTGTCAGCTTTTAAAAGGTCCCATAATGTAAATCAATGCAAAGACCCACCCTCCCCCACCGGCTGTCATAACTGCCGGGTTAACAGGACAGACACTTTAACCATGTGTTTATTGAGCGGACCACCTTAAGACCCCTTCAAGAAGCACACAAGCCCTGGTGACTTTGACAGCTTAACACCAGGCAAGGACGCAAAGTGAGGGGGCTGCCACACACCCGACTGGTAAAGGACACTCACAACTGGAAATGGGACCCTCTGAGGTGTCGTGGTTAATGTTCAATATCAGTTTAATCAGTCCAGGTATTGTCAAGAAAAGTACAATAGAGCTGTATATTAACAGCGCTCATTTTGGATTTGAAGTACAAGGAGAACCTTCTACTGGCATCGCTTCACATGTTCATAAATACTATATTTATAGACTCTGGGGTGTGGATAAAAGGCAGCCACACGTTGCCCAACACAATGTCTTAGACAGAGGACACAGAGGTGTTAATGGCACATTGTTCCCTGGCCTCTGTCCTTGAGCTGTGACCACATGACATCTATAAAGCCCCTGCAAGTGTCTGGCACAGAGAGGCAGATCTCTAAGGCACAATGACACATGATATCAAACATGGTGACGCCTGGAATTGAAACCATACCTCACTACGGATCCCTCAGAACATCAGTTGCACTTTGTTCTTAACTTCTCCTAAGACAGGACAAGTTTGATGACCTGCAGCCCCAAAATAATGTTTTGTTTTTTGAAGAGTTGACACAAGTCAATAATGTGTGAACTAACTCATGGTAGAAATCACAGATGTTCTCCACATCTCATGTACATGAAACCATCTGCAGCTGCTGAATCAAATCAAGAGAAAAAAACCTCCACACCTCTTTGTTCTCATCAGAATCTCCTGTGTGAGAGGACATCTCGTCTCCAACTTACACCTCCCTTTTTCTGTCCCAGCACGTGTTGTCGAGGGAATAAAACAGTTGAGTGATAACATCACCCTCACAACTGCTGCTGACCAAGGCCACTCCATCACTCTCCTCTGTGTACGTGCCACAGCTAATTCATGTCTGTAACTCCACACTGCATCTTGTTGGCCCGGCATACTTTCCTTCTCTTCACCCTGAGGACAAAGATAAAGCTGTGAAATACTTTCAGGATTCCTCCGGCCGAGTTTAAGTGAGAGGTGGCTCTCACCACCATGTCATATGTTGCCCTCTGCCTTATATCACTGCACTGTTCAGAGTACTGTTGTGTGTTTGATGCTGAAAAATAGTATCGCTTAAACTCAAACTGTACGTACGCCCTCTGCACACAAAAGATTTATCACCTGACCCGCTGAACACCATTTCATAAATCATTAGTGACGGAAGGGAACTTAAGTCGTCTGCAGTCAACACAAGGATCAGTGCAGCTACGTATTTCTGCACCATGCATAGACAAACAAAGTGATAAGTGCTCTCAGACATTCAGCAGGAGAGATAATCTGCTCCTCCAAGACCTTTGTGCTGCAAACAAGAGCTTCTCAACACTCGACACTCACTTCGGGTCCTGACCCTGAGTGGTTGATTTAGACTTCACTGACAGATCCAGGAGATTATCAACTGTTATATACTAATGTGCATGTTTGCTGTTTTCACTCATCCTTTGCTTATCGATAACAATCATGCACATCGATCGGACTCTGCAAAGGGAGGCCCACCACAGGCTGATCAGACCTGGGTGTGACCTCTCATTCACCTCTTCAACAGCGTACCATAGCACCAGGTATTCTGTGACACAGCTTGTAATTTTTCACTTTTACAGTATTATTTGATAAGAGCGAAGACAAGCAAGTCACGTAAGGCATTTCAAGCTGGCAATGACAAACAGCTGTCGAGTAAATAACAAGGAGCTGAGCTCAGCTTCACGACACTAAAAGTCAAAGCTGTCAGTGCGCAGAGCCTCAGGGAAGGTGTGGCCTCCCTGCAAACAGTTTAAACATGACCCTGTGACTGGAGGAAGCAAACGACCTGTTTACCGTCTCATATCTCAGTTTCCACAGCTCAGCACCTCATTTCCACTGCCCCACTCTGATCTTCAGGGCCAACCGCTGTCAAATCCCTTAAAGCCGTCATTCCTTGCTGCGGTGACATACTTCAGCAGGGGCATGTGACGGGTGCATAGATGTATAGGTGAGGAGTTGTGAAGAGGATTTTCCAACCACACGTTCTGTACCTTTGATGAAAAAAAAAAAAAAGATGGAAGGTGTTTTTTTTTTGTTTCTGTTGTTAAATAGTCTATAGTTAAATAATCTGAGCTAAACTGGTGATTTGTCAAACAGCACTGAGTTGATTTCTTTGAGCAATTATTGTTTCATTAGATTGTTGATAAAAACTGTCTTGATTGCCATTTCACCAAGTAATAAAATCAGGATGAGGTTAGGCATGCAGGATACTATGTTCTTATTAACTCTTCAGTAGACAGAGACCATTATAACACCGATACAATCTTAAACATACAATAGACTGAAAGAGAGTTACAATAATTTATTTGTCACACTACAAATTTACATACCAAAACAAGCAAAATTAAATACAAATATTTATGAAGTACATAGTATCTTTAACAATATTACATCTGACACTCACTTAACACCTGTCAGCTGGGTTAATCCAATACAACTCTTGAGTGCACAAAAACTGCAACTCAAAGTAATTAGGTCCCTTAAGCCTCACTGCATTAACTGACTTTTTGTCCTCATGTCTCTCCATGTGTCATGCGGCCTTCCAACATTCACTGATGTTGTCGCATCTCCAAAAGAAGACGTCTCTCAGTTCATCATGCTTGTGTTCACATGATGGGCAAAATGTGACAAATGACCACTGACTTAGCAAAGAGCTAGAAGTGTTTGACCTTATTCATCCAAATGGGTTAGCCTCTCCCACTACAAGTTGTCGTGTAAATTGCACTTTGGCAATTTTAAATTATGCTACTATGACGCCAAATCTGCCAAAACCAGATGGATCCTTGTCTGGTTTTGTAAACTGGCATCTCAGCAAGGGTCAATGACCAGACATCCTCAAACACAGAAAAAAAGGGGAAGGATAAACCTTGCCATGTGAGTCGACTCTATTTACCTTTTTCTCTGTGCTTGAGAAAAATCAAACTCATTGATACCTTACTGACTTCTAAATGAAGGAAGAACTATATATCTAAGACTGCCTTGTAATGGGTTAGTCTGTAGCAGCATTTGGGTAAATGCAGAACAAACATTTCAAGTGTTTGCTTTGTCAGTGGTCTTCAGACACATCATGCCCAGCATGTAAGTACAATCATGCTAAATTAAGAACACTACTTCCTTTCACAGGTGTGACAGCAACACTGAACGATGAAAGGTCACATGTACAGATAGAGAGATGTTGGGCCAAGGAATTATGATTATTTCTATTGCATTATCTATGGAATTTTGAAAAAGGCTTAAATACTGCATGGTAAGATATCACTTAGCTATTAATGAAAAGGTGTAAATGAGGTTCTGTTGTGGTCAGGTCACTGCATTCATACAGCTGTAAGATGGGACAAACAAAAACAATTAGGAGTATAAAACATGCAGAGTTAAGACATAAGTGTCACAGTAAATCTGAGAGAACATACCTGAAGACACCCTGAGCCAACAAGGAGGGCTGGGTCCATGTTGTAGTTTGTCATGTTTACTGTTGCAGGGGGATGCCGTGTGTCTCTGGTGGTGACAGTGTTTCGGAGTCTGGTGTGGAAGTTACTTGTTTGGCTCAAGTGTTTGGGTTGAGGTGGAACTGTCCATGTTAGACTTGGATGTGAGGTCAGGTCACTGCATCCATACAGCTGTAAGATGGAACAAACTGAAAAACAATTAGCAGGGACATAAAACATGCAATGTTAAGGCATACGTGGCATAATAAATCTGAAAGGACATACCTGAAGACATCCTTGGGCAACAAGGGGGGGGGGCTGGGTCCATCTTCGTCATCTTCGCCTGTAGAGTCTGACATCAAGTAGGGTTGGTGGTGTGTTGTGGTCTCCTTCAGCCATCAGAGACTAAACTATTCTGGCTCCTCTGGTAGGCTGCAGGTTTCCCATCATGTTCTGCAAAGATTTAACCAAAGAGTATGATTACATATATTCTTTATATTTGTCCAGTTTATCAAATGTTTGGGAGTGCATGAGACACTCACCATTTGGAGTGTTGAAGTCCACATCATGTCACAGTGCCCTTTGTTCTGTGGTGTGGGAGGTGCTATCTTCCCTTTGTCCTTAAAACTTCGGCCACAAGAAGAAACTTTAACGTTAAGTCTAAGGATTCCTCTACAAAATGCCTTTTAACCCAAATTTCAGCCTTTGTATGATGCAACTCAGGAGAACATCTTTAATCTAGCGTCAACCTGGTTCACTTGAAATTAGTCATTAAATGTATATGCCTTGTCTCTCTGCCAGGCTTTCTTCCTCCAAAAAACCCAAACGCGCATCTATTCTGTGCCCTCCCTACAGAGTGAAGACAATCCCATAAGTAGGAAATTGTCGTGAACTATCCCTGTGTCACTGATTACGCGGAAAAAAAACAAGCGACTGAGATGGAAATACACGATTATCATAACACTTAGCAGGGGTGGATTAACTCCCCCTGCTGGGAGGCCTCCCAATACTATGTGCAACCACGAACTTTTATTGAACACAGAAAGGTTCAACTTGAGTTTCCAGTTGGAATTAAACTTGGCAGATGAAACAAGGCAGTGTGAACAATGCATTTTTGTAAATTATCCTATTGTGGGAAAAATAAAGGTCTAACTAATAACTTTATACTATGGAAGCTGACATAAAGATAATGTTGTATTTGTTTGCAATTTAATAGCAGAACAACAGTCAGATATGATTCAAGGCTATGAATGCTTTACATCATCCAAAGGCTGACGAACCAACTAATCTCCAATTCAAATCTAACAGTGGTCAAATGTTCCAATTGAAACAACTCAAATTAATCAACTTATCATTACAACAAGGCCAAAATCAGGATTGGTCATTTAGTTTCCATCCAACAACTTTATAATTTACTAAACACTGAACCTACAACTACAATAACTACATACTACCCTTAAAAGAAACAAGGTGCTTAATCTTGTTAAAATATTTTCTCCAGTGAGTCATTAAAAAAAAAAAGATAATTCTCATTTAAATTAAAAGTTTGACCCTGACTCAATCCCCCTCCACACCACATACAGACACAGGCAGCATCTGTGACATGTTCTCTTCAGAGCTGTAGGCAGTAGACCTGTCTTGTGGTGCTCAGGCCTGGCCACCACATTCCTGCATAGAATGTGACAAAGATTCTAAAACAAGCAATGTTTAAATAGAAGTTGAGCCATCTGAAAGTACATACATGATGACATACTGGAGCAAAGAGGTATCTGACTGAGGGATGACTTTATCTTGACCATCTTCCTCCTGGACACACAGCTGCCTTCTGACTGTAAGTTTGAAACAAACAACTGGCATTAGCAAACAAACAGTAATGTTGATATAAGCAGATAATCCATCTGTGGCAACATAACTGCAGACATCGTGGTACAAAGATGTTGGAGGATTGTGTCCATCTTCATCAAGATTAATATGGGAGAAACATACCAGCAAGATTCAAATAGTAGTGCAGAATCCTTTAAGGACATACCTGTCTCTGTGGGCTGGTTCCGTCCTGGCCCTCATCGCTCTGTGGGGGGGTGGTTCCGTCCTGGCCCTCATCGCTCTGTGGGGGGGGTGGTTCCGTCTGGCCCTCATCGCTCTGCGGGGGGGTGGCTCCGCCCTGGCCATTGTCTGTGTGTGTGTCTTCTGGAGTCATTCTAAGACAGAGATAAAGTCAGCAAGGAGCATTTGGTAGCAAATGAGAGGGAGAGCGAATGAGACAGACAAAGAGCCAGTACAAGTGGTGGAAGATGATGACCAAGACAGGGCACCTGCAGTCCAAAAACCCAATGAAACCAAGGAGTGATTATTGAGAGGGACTATGGCCATGTCCTGGCCAGAGAGGAATGAAATAAATGTGAGGAGTTAAAAGGGAGTGATCTAGCAAGAGATGGGGGGAGAAGAGAGCAGGACAGGAGATTAAAATTATTTTTTTACCATATTGGATGGAACAAATTTGCTGGAAACTGGATCAGCCCGGAAGTAAAATGCGATGAAATGCGGATCCTTCAGGAAATAAAATGCGACGAAATGCGGATGCTCCAGAAAATTAAATTGAGATTGTGTATATTGAAATTCGTCTGATTATGGAACTGCTGCTCGTTAGGGCATCACAATTTTTGATAAGAGAGAACCTTATGCCAGACCATGTTACATCACCAAATCCAACCTTTACCTAAGTGAACTGCTGAGGTGAACCAAGTAATCATGGGCTTCAGATTATTAGATCAAGCAACACAACTGCCCTTTCACCATCTAGGCAAAAGGGCAGTTGTGTTGGTTGTGTGATGATAAAATTATGTGACAAGGTGGTGACACGGCACCACGCGAGGAAGTGACACGGAGTGTCACCTCTGTATAAAAAAAAGGGTCCTACTACTTTAGATGTCTTCATGAAGATCAGCCTGAAAGACAGACAAAAGGACATTTTCAATTTTCATTAATTTTTAAACAATTTATTGTTGACCATTCAACACCACATATGCATTGTTTCACTTAGATATAGATAGATGTATATAGGTAGATAGAGATATAAAGATAAACCATGTGATATTTGTTAAACAGGGTGTTTGTTGGGTGGATGTTTGTAATCATTATAAATCCAGTTCAGGGGAGTGACTCACCTTTTCTTACAGAGTGCAGGTTGTCTGCAATGTTGGACCAGGGGGACCACATCCGCTGTGTCCATGACAGACAAGTCTGTACAAAAAGAAAAACTAAGTTGTAACAAACTAAACTCAGGCATCATCAATTGAAGTCTAAAGTGACTCGTGTGTGACGGCACTGTAAACATCCATGGGAAGTAACTCACCTTTGAAAAGGAGCCATGAAGCTGGATGTGGTCGACCTGTCGACGGGGTCCGCGATAAAACGTTAAAATAAAAGCACTTTGAACGTTAAAATAAATTAAAAATAATAAAACCGCAACTTCCACTGCGTGGGCAACACTCATGGCACACTGCTTTTCGCTTCCGGCGTGTGACGTCACGCTGCTGGCGCGCCTAAACTCATTAGTTTCTTACTGAGGCTAAGCGTCTCCTCCAAACTCCTCACGTTCTTTCGTCGCTTTTCCTGCGCGTTTTGGTTTCCTCGTGGCGTCCCGGTCTTCTTCGTGGTTTCTTCGGCTTTGTCTCTGCAGCTCGTAGCATGAGCACGCGTCAGCGACAGACCGAGAGAGAGCGTCCACGTACTGTTTATAAAGCCTTGGCAATCACTATCACCTGACCACACCTGCTCAGGGGGCGGAGCCTCCTGCTCGTTGTGGAGAAGGGCGGGGCACTAATGAGTGTTTTATATATGTATATAGTGCATTCATATTGTTAGCACTTCTTTTTCATTCATATGCACAAGGCAACTTCAGACTCTGATCTGTTTCAACCTCAGAATGTCAACATCTGCATTTAAACCCATTTACCAGAAAAAATGTGTCAAAGTGTTAGTTCTTTGATTTTCATGCACTTGAAGAATTCTCTAACTCCCTTAACACCTCTCAATCCCATAACAACAATTAAATATAGCCAGGTATTGTTTCAGTAACAACTTTAATTTGACATGAAATCAGGCTATAGAGTTAACAACATCACACTCATCATTGAACAGACATTGAACAGACAGTGTTATGGGTCAGGTATAATAACATTACTCAAGCCAAGTTAACAATATTTAGTGTATAAGTGTTTGGACTCATTGAGTGCAACATACAGATATTAAAAAAAACTACCAAAGGCTGACAGAGGAGGGCGCCAGCAGAGGTTTAGTGTCCTTCAATAGCTCCTCAAACCAACCCCCCACCTCCTTCTCCAACTGCCACTCACGCTAGTTGACAGAGCAAGACCAAACACATGCTTGGCAGTTCTCTGTCATAATTTCACACGCAACATATAGAACAGCCATCTTTTATGTGTGGCCGAGGAGGAGTAGAGGGGTGGGTTTATTCAGAGTTGCAGGGGGCCCTCACCCGCTCCCACTCGGACCTCACGGGGCGTCATCATCGGGCCCTTTCTCCAGCATTGATGAAACATTCAGTTCAAATAACAAGACGACAGAAAACGTGTCTGGTTACACACAAGACACTTCGACACTTCTAATGTAGTTTGTTTGTACCCGTCTATTCTCTTACAGCTGAGACTGGCCATCTAGAGAAGTACTGAAGTAAAACTGAGAAAAGAAACAAGCCCTTCAAGATTCTCCACACATGCAGAATGCAGGAATGTTGTGACAGTCAGTGGACACTGGAGAACATTTCGCTTTTCCTCCATGACAGTTTAATAGTTTTTAACTTAGAACCAAAAGCATCCAGCTTCAGGATAATTTACCGATTATGCCTATTAACAACAAAAGTTATAAATATAGCTGGCTCCAGGCCAGTTGAATATTCTGATTCAAGGCCCCTTTCTTCAGATTCTTAGCCTCTGATGCCAAGATTGATAATTTGCTCATTTATGCTAAGAAAACCTTCCCTTAAATTTGAAGACTATTTAACCATTACCTGTCAAAAATATGACGCAAACTCCCCTGCGCTGCTTCTCGACTGCATAGCATACAGTGCAAACTGTTTCTAAACTCAAGCTAAAGTTAGAGAAACTAGGTCTAGAGTATTTACATGGCATGTATCACCCACAGCCACTAATGTGTTACAACAGACATCAGTCCTACTCTGTTTGGAGTGTCAGCTAAAAAGAAATACACAAAAATCAACCTTTGTGTAATTTTCATACAGTTCTGAGTAAAAGTTGTGTCTTCATACACAGCGGATGAAAAAAAAAAACCAGTCTACACAGGTTTAGACAAACGCTAAGAACAATTTGAGGGTAACACTCGAGCCTCACCGCGTCCTGATGGTCAGCAATATGCAGCTAACATCTTCCTGTGTAGTGTCTAACGTTGGGAAATATAGAAAAGAGGGTGTGTTTGTGTGAGGGAGTGTGTTCAAATACATTCAAACACATCGAAATGACAGTGAACAGAAAGATGTAGAATATTGGCAGCTGAGCCACCAGCCTGTTTCGGGTGGGACTAGAAGACTATACGTCAGGAAGCTTTGACCTCGTTCTGTCTCCATACATCTTCAGTCCCTGCACTGTTCTGTCCTATTTCTCCTTGGCAGGACCATGACTAATGTAAATGTCCTGGCTGCAACGCTACACAGTCCATGCCTCAAGTCTCTGGGTCTTTTAGGTCTCTGGGTTAGGGGTTGCCAGCAGTGGCACGTTGTCCCTCCTCCTCCTGCCCAGCGGGGGGCGTCTGTACTGCTCCCCATCGGCCAGCGTCTGTGGCAGCGGCTTCCTCTTGCTCTCAGGCAGCAGCAGGATGGACAGCACAGCCAGCAGCGCCAGAGATGAGTAGACTACGTGGTGCAGGAAGTAGCCGTAGTGGTTCCTCAGGTCCATGAGTGGGGAGCTGAGGCGGCCCACGCAGCCCAGAGCGAGTACAGTGCCAACCCCACTGCCCCTGAACAGACAAGCAACCAGATATGGCCGTTAGCACACTTACATCTCCTGCATCTTGACTGGTTTTATAGCCGCAAAACTATATGAGTCCACTTTCATTTTTGAAGCGAGGCATGTGTGTTGTATTATTTATGCCTTACATTGGTAATACGTCTTGATTTGTACATGTGTGTGTGCTGTCCTACCTGATGATGGTGGGCATGATCTCTGCGGTAAACAGGATGCAGAGAGAGGCGGTGGCCTGAGAGGAGAACAGGCCCAGCACTGAGAAAACTGTGATGGCAGTCTCACTGAGGTCTGAAACACAGGAAGGAAGAGAGGGGAGTAGGGGGCAAACCCATTAGTTATGATGTATTACCTTGATCAAGTACAGCATTTCTGCTTTTTACTTTCAGATCATACATCATGCCTGACTTGAACTGAATCCACCTCCCTAAGCTGTTTATTAAACCCCTTCACTGACATAGAGAGCATTAAGTAGAAGAGGAGCTCACCTTCGTACCTCCTCACAGCGAGTGCTCCTGCCCCCCCCAACCTATGATACATGATTAAAGCACAACCAGACACAGCTTTGACTGTGCTGCCACTGCAGTGTCCTAAATAAACTCAGCGTGGGCCTCACTTTTGGCCACATGGGGGAGACAGTGTGTTTCTCTATTGAGAGATGGACACCTCTGCTGATACATGGGATTTTTTAGAGGTAGGCGGTCTGGTTCTCCTCTTTAACTTTCAATGTCCTGAGAGGAAACTACATTCTACAGCCGACCACTTACACTCCATGAGTCCGAGCAGGATCAAAGAGGCGAGCCCTGTCATCGTCATGAACAGGAGCAGGATGCCTCGGCGACCACACCTGTCCACAGTTGCCCAGAGCAAGAGCCAGGCGCCACCGCCTGCGCACACAGACAACAGGTACATCCAATAGAAACTGGGGGCGGTGCCTCTGACGTCACCTCGGAATGAGCTGTAGCAGTGACTAATGCCGTGAGAGATGAACCTGAGGGACAAAGGACGCTGAGTGAGCACAATGTTTTTCCAGAGGTGTCAATGGATGACAAAAGTGCAGGATGACTTACGAGGTGAACCCCAGCACACACAAATTTTTCCAGATGTTCCTGCTATGGAAGAGCTCGGGGAAGGACAGGTGGGGGCGGGAGGAGGAGGATGGCTCTGAATCCAGCTCTGCAGTAAACAAACAGGACAATAACATAATTTCTCTTTTTAATAACAGTCCAATAACACAGAGAATAATGACGTGAGCCACTCTGAATCAATATCTCACAGTGAATGTCAGGAGCACACAAGCTCAATCGATTCACACACAGCACAACAACTAGGTGTAGTTTGAACAGTGTTATCAACGTGAATCTGGTCAGCAACTACACTCTATAACTGACCTTCAAACATATGCAATTTCTCATTATTCATCATTTATTTTCATTTCATGGTTCAAAGGGGGTTAGGGTTAAAAGACCTGCTACTGCAGGATTTATTTTTCAAAATATTTATGAAAAATTGATGACTTATGAATTCTAGAGTGGATTTAAGAAACAAAGTGAACTTCAAGTACTGCAGGGGTCCTTATAATTTCAGATTGGTGTTCATTGTTCAAGTACACCGAGAGTAGGGCAGCAGGAAAGTTAAAAGGCAGAACATTCTGGAGGAATCAGTATGGTACAAGACAACATATGCTTCTGCCCTAATTCAGAATCAGCGGTGGTCATCATTTTACCTGATGAGCTGAAACCCTTGATGAGTTACAATGGATGTCCATCTGCTCGGTCTCTGTGACTGTACTGACAGCAAACCACTTCCCCAAATTCCAGGTTACTGTAGCCTTCCAGCAGTCTGATCCCACATGTGAGTAACATCACAGAGTGGAGTAAGTAGTGTCAAGTGAATAATAGTTACCTTGACTCAAAAACATCCAGTTCCAGTAGCGACTGGTTAGTCAATGTGCTCTATTAAAATTCAATTTTTATTGAGGAAATAATGGGATAGAAATGAGCATCATTACATGCTCTTGGTATTGGTGTGGTGTGTGATAGATACTCAAACATATAAATAATGCAGACTGGATAAATTGAACGGGTATTCAGGCCAGCACTTGCTCTCATTTTACAGAATGAGGGAGTAAACCCATCGCTGCAAACACACAAACCCACCTGTGAAGCTCTCGTCATCCCTCACGTCTCTGTTGGAGTTTCGTCTGTCGCTGAAAGTGTTCATATCTGCAGATCGCTCTGACAGAAGGAGCCAGCGAGGGGATTCTGGAAAAACTCCAGGAATGCTGCAGGAGAACAGCGACAAAATTCAAGACTCACATACTTTTTGATTTATGCTGACCTTTACCCAGCGTCAACAGAATACAGACATTTTTGCTGTGACCCAGATTTGCTGCTTCAACATGGAAAATAACCAGAGTGGGTCTTTAGTTCTTAATCCAGCTTTCTTCCATTCTTTTTAATACCTGAAATGTATTGCCAGTAATCTTTCTATAATCTCTATTAATTTGATTTTTAAAATGAAATGGAGAATATCCTGAAAGTGAGGCCTCACGGCCTATGGAGACATCAAATAAAGTGGCCCTGATGTGTTCTGACAAGAGCTGAAGGGCTGGAGGGGACCTGGATCAATAAAGGAAGGGGAGCTTCCAACACATCAGTCAAAAGAAATTGCTTCTTTAAGTCAATGACTGCAAACTTGTACCCATAGCTGAGGAACAGTGTCAGCGGTGCGGCCCCAGCTCCCAGCAGGCCTCTCCAGGACTGGCAGCCCAGTGCCACGGCCAGCAGCAGCAGCTCTCCAGCTACAGTCATCAGTCCCGCCAGCATGGTCACCACCAGCCTCAGAGAGGGCTCACACAGCTCCAGGCCTGACAGACAAACGCCTCAAGTTAGTTACTGCGCCAGTGTGTATCAGCGGTGCCTCGTTCAATATACTCACGGGTGATGTACAGGGTGAGGTAGACTCCCGCACTAGCAGCCGCCAGACAGAAACGCATAACTATGAAGAGTGAGGGGTACGGTGAGACGCACACCAGCACCCCAAACACCACTGACAGGGTCAGGGAGGTCAGCAGAGTCTTGGACCGGCCCAGCCTGCAGAGACACAGACATGCACACTGAAAGACGACATGACCCACACACACTTGTTTTATTATACAACACCTAGAAAACCTTAACAACAAATAATGCCGGATATAACCCAGGATGATTTTCCAGCTTGGTGCAGGTACAGCAGTTTTGTTTCCAAGCTGCAGATTAACACCATTGCTTTTTTCTTTTCTTGATATCCCAGTAGGCAGCATTAATTCACCAGTCTTAACAAACAGATGCTATGCTCAGTTGGTCAGCAAATTAATGAAGGCTGTTAGCTGATTAAACTGGCACCATCTTCCTCACAATGCCCCCAGAAATACAGCTTTCTCTGAGGCTTTCAATCAGAAGGTACAGGAGAGCCCACACACACACAGAAGATCAATTATATCAATTATCTTAAATACTTCTGGTGGTCCAAGGGCGACTCCCTCGCATGACCTCTTAAAAATCCAGCATAATAACACAGAGGAATGTTTCTCTATTTATTTCTGTAATATATCTATCCATATCAATTATTGCTTAAGTGCAGTGAATAGTATCATAATATATTCCACAGTGTGTCAGTAGCAAACTGCATGGTTTCTCTGTTGATGGAAACACCAGCGAGATGCCCTCTGAGATGCCAGTTACTAAATCTGTCTTCCTGTCGACTGGTGGCCACCGGCTGCTGACTCACAGTGGAATTACTTAATCTACAGCAATCACATTTAAATTAAACAAGAGCAGAAAATGTAATGACTCAATAAAATAGAATTCATTTATTTAATTAACATGTATTTATTTTCTCTTGTCTGACTGTTCATGTTATGTATTTTTTATTCTTCAATACTAAAAGCTGACTATACCAAGCCAAACCCATTTTCCACAGGTCAAAAAATGGAGGTATTAGAGGTATTACACAGGATTCCCTGATTTGATTAACACTATGACAATACTGAGTAACTACAACAGTGGTAGCTGGGAAAACATGCAATTATCTGAGCTGCTCATCCTCATGGGAAGAGTTTTTGTTATCTACGCGTGTGCTCGTGTGTTTAGGATCATTACCTGTCTGCAGCATAGCCCAGACCCAGACAGCCAGTGAGGACACCAAGGATGAAACACACCTCCTCTACAGGGACCAGCCAGTACTGACCACACACCAGATCCCACTGTAAATCACACATAGAGATGGGGGGACAATGAAATCAGGAGCAGCAGGAGATTAATTTTTATTACCCTTATTATTTTTCAAGATAATCAATTTGACCTGTTGAATATCACAATACGTAGAGAGTAGGTTAAGCAAAACCAAAAAAACATTATTTGAACAAGTCTGATGAATAATTATTCGACCCATTCCACATCCTTCATATTTTAACATAATATTCCTCCTAACCAACAAAGCAAAAGCATGTTGTACAGTCATGGGTGGAGAAGTCAGCACATCTGTTGAACAGAAAAAACACCTATCTGCTCTCAGATGTGAGTTTTAATCACATTAAGTCGAGCCACTGATTTGCACTAACAGCTGAGCTCTGATGTCGCAGTCTGCAGCCTGCTGAAAGCAAAATGATTTTAATGATGTGAAGGAAAAGAGAGGGAGAGCAGAGGGCCGATGATAAAAAAAAAGGCCTTGTATGGTCAGCGTCGTGCGCAGAAACATAAAAGCCTGCCACATAATATCAGGCGTTCGGTCAGGCCAGAGAGTACAGTCACAGCAGTGCTCCATATGAGTGGCAGCACAACAACCCTCAGTGCTAATGTGGCTGGAATGCTTTGGACAACAGGAGGGAAAATGAACCCAAACCAGTTCTGGAAACTCCTCAGACTAGTTTTGAGCCTGAGCACCAATCAGCAACCACTTCTTCCTTTCACATTTCTGACTGCAGGTCATTTGAAAAGGAGTGCTGCCTTGCTGCCACTTGAGAGTAACAGGAGAAGAAGAAGTTTGATGACCTAAATGTACTGGAAAAAGCAATAGGTGTTGTTCCCAGAGTAAAGGCTCCTGTAGAAGCCCCAAAGTTTACCAACGGGGAAAATAATAATGTTCAACTGTATATTGTATACTGTACTACAGTATATTGCGACACTATGTTAACAACAAGCAGTTTTCTTCATTTCATTCCAATAATTACATACATCTTTTTTTATGGTCACGATTCATCTCATAGATGTCTTGCCTTAAAAAAAAACTTTGTTTAAAGGAGGAGGAAATTCACTTCTGGTATCAGAGAAGCTCTGTTTATTGATTCAAATGTTGCCCTGGGCCTGATACACACCAGAGAGAAACCACTACTATTACACTATGCAACAACAAAACATTTTTTGGATGACAATTATCTGTTTCAGTTCAAATATGAGGAAATAGTAGGGATTGTGTTCAGTGTATTAGCTCAGAGGTGCTCAGAGTATCTATTGATCAGCTGTACTGAAACTGATCAGAGAGCTTCCTGCTTCAACTGCCAGCTCAGCAGTGTGGGGCTGAGCAGCATGGGAGGAAGATAAAATATGCACGTGTGACGTATGTGAGCATCCTTGTGTTTGTGTCCCTGAAGGATGTTGAAGATGATCAGGTTCTTCTTCTTCTGCACATGTGCATTTCCTCAAAATAAATGCTAGTGCTAAATGCGTTCCATGGCAGCGTTTCTGTATCGTCAGCTGCAGTAGTGTGGGCGGATTAACAGCAAACTGACCTAATACCGCAGAATTCAGAACTGGGTGTGGTTCCTATGTCTGCAGGCACAGAAATGAAAACAGACGCACAAACCACGGAGCCCCTGCCCTGAGAAGAAAACTGTGAGCAGCTGCCCTGGCTCTGCTGAAGACAGTAATAACACCAGCCCAGTGGTCTCAAGATGAAATCCAGCCTTAAAAAGAAAAAGTCTACATTCCACACAAGTCTATTCCTCTGCTGTCACATGTTTATCACATGCCTGGTGTCACCAAAAAGACAGAATCTTTAATGTAATTTAAAAACAAGAGCACCACAGTCAGCCTTACTATTACTATAATTATTATTATTATTACTACTACACTCCTCTCAGTTTAAGTCATTCTCTCATGACAGTGATTCTGAATTTATGAGCTAAACTATATTAGGAGAAACAGTTCTGTGTACAGTCGAGGTGAAACTCAGCTCAAGTACAGTTACAAGATGGAAAGTTGTGGTGAGGTTACTGTGGTGCCCTTGAGCAAGGAATTCAAAGCCTTTGTTCCTGTGTTTGTTCTGTCCAAACTGAGGTCAAACTGCTGTTCTTATTCCATAGAAAGACTCCTCAGTCAATCCTGTACCTCAGAGTCCATTTGCTTTGACAGATGGGCTGGTTCTCCTCAGTGATGTGTTTCAGACGTGTCACGGACTAAAGGCTCTTTCGGCCAGATCGACCCTGTGACGTCAGTGATACAGTGAATGAGTCACTGAGCATTATTCACCCTGCTTCACAGGCTTCTTTTCACTGTGACCTCTGAATGTGTTTAACACTACTACACACAGGATGAGCTTCTTAAAAACTGGTGCGTAAATTACCAACAATGCAACTGGACCTCTGACAGTCAGGTGGTGGATTGTGTTGTGCTAGTTGATCCTAATGCACCCTGGAGCCCGCAACAGAGATGGCAACAGATGTTTTACTTTTCAGACTTCACACAGTTCCATCTGAAGATGCTTAAGCATTTACACTACTCTCTTCATGATGTAGGTTATACTCTGAATAGGTGAGCTTCACAACTGAAGACACTGTTCATAGTGTGGAGGCATAAACATATCCATTAGTGTGGGGAAGTCTAGGTATTTAAAAAGCTACAACAAAAAAAAAGTATATATATCATCAGAGCCTATAAACTTTACCAATGAGTCTGCTTGTCTTTCTTTATCTCACCATCATGTCTCTATTCCACTGGTCAAAAAAAAAAAACACTCCACAACATATGTTTTTTGTCTGTAATGGGAACAGATTGCCATTCACTCTCTAAATTAGATCCATATCTGACTGGCAGTGATGGGACCAAAACATCCAAGGTTACATTAATTTAGCTGTGACTGTGAGAGGGGAGTTTACATTCAGCATCTCAGTGTTCGGTGCATTTGTGACATCAGCCATGAAGCACCAGGTGAAAAACTGAAAAGCAAAATCCTCTAATGGGAGTCAATCACCCTTTTAGCAGCTTTAGTCAGATTTAAAAAAAAACCTGTGTATACCTGCTAACACCGGTAATTCTGTAGTTGGCAGTGGTTTGTATGGGACAACAGCAGCAGATTATACTGGATCACTTTTCCACCAACAGGACAAAAAGGAGGAGTTTTAACAAAAGATCCCAGGGCTCAAACAAACCACAACAAGCTTTACTTAAAGACAAAGGTCACTTCAAGCGAAGAAAGAGGACTTTTACACTTTGCAAAATTATCAACGCTTATTTAACAAAAGAGCCAATTAATAACTTACAAAACTGCTCAGGTTGTTTAAAAGCTGCTGAAGAGCCACTCTGGATCCAGAAGCATGTGCAGCCGTATTTAAGTTTAGCCAAGCATTGCAGAAAGAGAGACTGCACACTCAGCAAGACAATTAAAAGAGGAACAAACTTAAGTCCATGAAAACAAAACGCTGAGACAGTGAACAAGGTCAGGACTGTGATTAAAACTTTACCTCGGTAACAATGTTGTTCCTCAGCCCCTCTGTGACGTTGTAGTCCCAGCCGGCCTCACAGTCCACTACTGCTGACTGGCTGCCGTTGACGTACTGCTTACACTGGGATAGGCCCCTGCTGTCCCGGGGCCTTTCCGCCTTCTCCCACGGCAGCGAGGCATTCAGCACCTCCATAGATGGCAGGGGCCCTGGCAAGTGGCAGTGGTGGGGCGGGGAGAGTGTGATGAGCGGATCAGAGGAGAGCAGGAAGGCCAGAAAGAGGTTGGGGAAGATGGTGAGAGCAATCAGCACCCTCTGCTTCTTCCTGCCAAGTGCCAGCACCATCACCTCTCCAGTGGGAGGCAGCGAGGGTGGGGCAGGCAGGGAAGAGGAGGACGGGGCTGGTGATGAGGGCACAGGAGAGGAGGGGACAGACGGAGGGGGAGCAGGGCACGGGGAAGGCGAGACGAGAGGGGGAGAGTCCGGGGACGTCATCATCAGGAGAGTAACAGGCAGAGGTCAGAGGGATGAGGCCGGTGCTGTTGTAGTGGTTTGTTCCCTCGTAGTGGGGGAGGAGGAGGAGAGGTCTGTGGAAGAAAAGGAATGATTACAGCCAATACATGAATGAGGTGTGTCTCAGGAGATCAACACCGGTCACAGAGAGAAATAATCAACCATCGATGGCTGAACTCAATGCCTGAACTGAGCAGCACCACTGTCTGCTGTGAATGACTGGACACTGACATAAACAGCCACCCGAAGTGAAGCCTGTGTTTCGTATTTTCTCTTCCCTGTGACAGTGGCAATTAATATATTGAAAAACATGACATCATACAATTTCTTTTAAAATCACCCAAACCTTACCTTAAATCGACAAACTACTACTTATCTGGACGTGCACAGGATAAAAATAGAGCCTCAAGTAAGAGTTTATTGCTCAGTGCCCAGATAATCCAGTATGGCCCTGGTGTGGCCCCAGGCCAGACCTTGTCCTTGTACAGTCTAACCCTGTCCTAACTGTTGCCTCAACAGCTTCGACTTGCTACACAGATTGAACCATGTGCCAGGTCAGTGCACCTATGATGAACACTTCAGGAATGTCTTGGCTGTACCTGCTGCTAACAGCTTGTCTATGCATCGAAGCGTTTCCTGTGCACTCTAACTTGGCCCTTTCCTTGGTCCTCAGCAGCCCGCCGGGCAGGACACATGGACGTCCTCCATCCTGTGTCCATGTGTCTCCCGCACAGGACGTCTGACAGAAAGGATTCCCACAGGGTTACATAAGAGCTCTGACACGGAGCTGTGGGAATGAAACCCACCGGGGTCCGGCTGCTCTCTGTGGTGGAGGTACACTCTCACCAAGCACCGAGAGAAACGGTGATGTAACTGGCAGCTGGGTACGAGCTGTACCGGGGCGGCAGCGCTCACCTGCCCCTTGTCCAGACCCGCAGCTGCCGTCACAGCTCTGGAGGACACGGACGTTACTCACCCTAACAGACGCCGCTAAGTGCGTGACCAGATGCCGTCGTTAGCCCAACATTGCAGGGGGAGGCACAGCGGAGACTCGAGGCTACTTCCTCCGCAGTCACCGTATCTCCTCCTCGCCTCGACGCCAGGAGGCTCCGTCCCTTACACGAAGACACATTTCTGTCCCGCAGACATGTCGTCGTTCCCTTGGAGCAACCCTAGCTGCACTTGCTGCCTCCGACACAACAAAGGACACCGGGTTGCAGCTGCTGTCGGAGCCGGGCACAGCGAACCGTCCGCCGCCTGGAGAAGTGGGGATGCTACGTCGCTCTGGTGCCGCCGTCGCCGCTGCGTGAGTCCCGGTGTCCGCCTGCTGACATTACACACGCCCGTGAGACAACGGGCAAAGTGCGTGTGAGTCCAGCCCGGGGAAACGCACTGTCCTCCCGACAAAGAGCCGCTGTGACACAGAGAGGAGCCTGAACCAAGGTGCGAGGGGCTCCGGCTCGCTTCGGCAATGTTCGGCTAAACCCGTCAGAACGACGTCCCCTCGTGTCACTGCTGCCGAAGATCGTCTTCGCATAATGATCAGCCACTCGGTAGTGAATCGCAGGTTAAATATTGCTGCATATCATGATAATAAAACATTACAGACAAATCTTGTTCTTGGTGAATACAAACTACAGAATTCCCATGATGTTCTTCTTCACTATGTAGCTACAATCTGTGTCAGCACCAATTTACACCACAACTAGATATACAAGAAACCATACTTGATTTCCTGCAGGACAACAAACCCTATCTTTATTTCCAAATCCCCTGTACCTGGAGAAACGCAGCATGCACACCTCTACCCAGCCGTAGACACATTAGAAGCTCTACTTGCCCACATCAGTAGGACGAGGGGCAAGGAGCTCTCTAATCACCTTTACTTGGCCAGATCTCTACACCTAGATGCCAGGCCTCACACAGTCAAATTCATCTGAACCACTGAGATAAATTGCTGCACTGGTTTTACTAAAAAGGGATCAGCGCATTCTTAAAAGTTCTATGGATATAACACTCCCAAAGACTAATTAACCGCAACAATCAGACGAGGTGGTTCGTGGAATTAGCAACAGAGTGAGACATCTGTTGTCTGTGAGCTCTCTGCTACAGAGGGCCTACAATGTAGTCCTCAGCCTCCTGAAGAAACCATGAATCATAGATCAGCACTGGGAGCTGTGGGGTACACTGGGCCTCCATACATAGGAAGCTTCAGACTGTTGTCATCATGATTATTCCACAGTTCAAAGGTAGATCAGTATATATGAGATAACAGCAACTGAATCTAGATTTACTCAATTTTACATGATCAGAAGTTCTTATTAAAGCAACACGATTTAACTTTTACTAAGCAACAGCGCCCTCTGCAGCCGCACGTGATGACTCATCCGCTTAGGCTTCATGCAATTTTATTTATAGAAAGACTAAGCTATTGCAACTGTTAATGATTTGACAGGAGCTTAGATTGTGTAGTAGTCCCCGTAAGAGCCACATGTTACTGTGCAAAATGTATCCACTGGGTGGCACCACCCTACAGAACGATCTAGATTTAAGATAGAAAGCCAAGGTCGGCTGGTTATGTTGCGCATGTCCATGCCAGCTGGCAAAATATCGCTTTATTTTTCTATTGTTTTGAATAGCCAACAACATTGTACAACAGTTTAGTGTCTGCATATCTATTTCTGATATGATGGGGTTGTGTATTGAATTAGATTTTATTTGCCTTGCTATTGCAGCCTATTGCCAGTAGAAGATGCTGCAGTCCCCTTAGAAACTTAGAAGCCCTGCTTCCAGCGTCCATGGCTGCAACATATTTACACAGTCAACATCTACGTCAGTCAGTATGTTCTCCCACAGGGGATCAATCCCTAACACCAGAATCACATAGAAAATATATCATTATGACACCCTGAAAGTCATAGAGGAGACTGCAGTATTGACAACACAGTATTATTGAGATTCCCGTGTTTGGACCCATTGTGTGGCAAAGACCTGATGGTGCACACAGTTTGTTCTCCTGATGGTGCACACATACAACAGATGTGACAAAAGGTATCAGCCGAAATATCATCACCACTCTCAAACAGAATGAGTCAATTCTGAGGCCACAGAAAATCAGACATGAATGCCAAGTGAATATTGTGGGTCCAAGTTGACCTCTAAGTAAAGCCTCTTTGTGACGTAACAGGAAGCAAATGTTTTATTCACCCCCTTGTACTCGCACAGATTGGAGTGATGGCTCCTAAACCCTTGAAACTGGGTCAGAAAGTGAAGATTGGCCAAAAATATCCTCACTTTGTAGGTTCTGGGCTTGAAATGGCCTCTGCATTAAGGTATTTAATATGTCTGGTGGGAAACTGAAACTGTGGTGTCTGACCGCAGAGATGTGCTTGCTCTTGTTGTGAATGTTTTAGTGCAGTGAAATGAATGGGAAAGGTTCAAGTTTCTGCTATTGACCAAGATATATGGATGATCTTGATGTATTCTATCAGATTCGGCAGCAAAAACATCTTCACATGGTCGCTACAAGAGCGGAGCCGCTTCAGCGGGCCTGTGGTGGTGTTCGCATTGGTCTGCTGCTGTTGAGTAACCTGGAAGGGATAAGGTGAAACACAGTCTTTCTTCACTCTGTGGAGATGTTGCAGTCCCGGGACCACAGATTTCCCCACACAACTCTACAGGACATTTCAACACAATCAACAACAAGTCATTCTGTGTCTATGTGAGTGAATCCAGGCCTGTGTCACACTTTCACTCCCTGGAGTTAATTAAGTGCTCATCACGCCGAGGTAGAGCTGATTTGTGGGATCACGTATTTGTGGCCCATCGCCTCATTACCATGGAAACAGGCTTCAGGATTTGTGTCAACTCTTTTATCACTTTTCAGGTTCAAACAGAGAGTTGAGTTTTTGGTTCCCAATAAACTCCTAAACTTTAATCAACCTTCAGATTCCACAAACATATATATTTTTAAATTTCATGAACCATAGATGGATTATAAGAAGATCTGCACACAAACAATACCAGAAATGTTCACTAATGACACATGTGGTAAGATTAAGCTGCTCCTGGACCAATCCAAGTGTCGTGTGAGCTGAAGGGATGTCGTTATTGTCAGTTCAGCTCTGTTTTCACAGAGCAAAAAAAGTACAACATTTGTATAAAACAGAAGTGAACATCTGTATCCGTGTCCTTCAGTCGGTCTTTGTTGCCCAACAGCCAATGAAACTAAACTGGGATAAAAAGCTAATAAAGAAAAATTCAAATCTCCGTTTGATGAAGAATTGCTGTGCATCACTTTATTCACCCACAGCATTGAAATGTTTTTACCAAATGTTAGAACTTGAATGAAGTTTAATGAAATAGCAAAATGTGTCTTTTGTGCTTTCTTGCCCCCCTCCCCTCTTGCCCCCCCCACCCCCTATCTCTCTGTCCCTTCAGTAGCATCACAGCCACAGGAAGGCCCTGGCAGCCCCGAACACTGATACTATCTCCTTCTCCGCTGTCATCCTCCCGTCCTCCGCTGTGTCGAAATCTTGCCCATCCCACAAAGGGAAACCGCTGGTGTACAACGGTCCACGGCGTGACGTCCGTTTCTGTGGGTTGAGAAGTTTTGGTAAATGACGTGACAGGTGCACGTTCACCCCCCAATGAAGGAGGCAGAGGAGGTTAAAGCATAATCACGTCTTCTTTGATTCAAAGCCACATGGTTTGGGAGATTAAATAATGGTTTCAATCAGGCAACAAGCAATTATTTATTCATTATTTAAGAAAGTACATGGAAAAGTACAGCTTCAACAGTGTATTATCATACATTTATAGAACACATTCGTTCACATGAAAGGGAAATCTTTACACATGTAAAAATAATTTCAAGTAATCCCACACCTACTTAGAGTATTATGCACAGAAAGGTTTTATTGAATCCTCGACAAACCACATATCGTTATGAAACCTGTGTTGGGCAACCAGAAGACAGCTGAAGCATCAGGTAGATGGTGATGAGGCAATGTTTGTTAGCTGGAACCAAAGAAAAGAACAAGTCAGTCCACGGCAAAGTCTGAGCGATCATACGTCCTGTTCCTCAGGGTACCTGTGCTTACAATGAATTTTACTCAATTTATTTCGAAGTTACGGCATCAACACTCTAATCTGCCACACATCAGCAGATTTAGGTTTTAGAGGATAATGCAGAATAAGCTACAGTGTTCAGGGTCAGAGCCACAATTTCAGAAGGACAGAGGCCAAGACAAAATCCCTCGTAATCTAGACAATGAAGGGTCAAATGTTCAATTTTTTTTGGCTGTTTATTTTTCTAATAACTGTTATATGGTCTACGGATTTCATTTGCCAAAACAACATCATGTCCTTATTCTGAAATGCTTTACAATATGAAACTCGATTTCCGCTCAGCTTAAATTAAACCAGTAGCCCTCTCTTAACTCTGAGTGCTGGAGAGATACCTAGAGGCCATGAGAACAGATGAGATGCCTGGACCCGGGTGAAGATGAGAAGATGATGCTCAGATACTGGACTCCCCTGCCCCGCCCTCTTCGGCGCTGTGCAGGTGTCGCTGTGACAGGATGTGTTTGAAAGTCTCCAGCTCCTGCGTCAGCTGTCCTATCCTCAGCTGCAGCTTCTGGTTCTCCTCTTGCAGCTGCATGGCCCTCTGCTGGGTCAGCAGGATCCTCCTGCGGGCCTTGTCCCGGCTCTTTCTCACAGCAATGTTGTTTCTCTCACGCCTCTGCCGGTACTCAGCGCTGTCCTTGCTGATGCTTCTCTTGGTCACCGGGGCCCTCAGCGTCGGCAGGAGGAAGGGAGAGAAGTCCTGGGGGTCAAGCACACTTTAGTTCACCTGATGGGTTTAACATTCTGAGCATTTCTCTTTAAAAATTATTTTCTCAAAATTTGGACTATCCCAAAAAATGTGGGTATGATGGTGATCTGTGATTCCACAGCCCCTCAGCAGGATGGTGAGGGCCCTCCAAAGAGCCCGGACACCATCTTGTACATAAAATCTTTTCAGCACTAAAAGCCTCAGAGTCACCTGTGGAGCGCCAGCGTGGCTCTGGTGGTGGTTGCTGCTCGCTGCATTCAAGGGGTTGCCGGGGCCGGACGGTGAGTACGGTAGGTAGGACAATCCCATCATCTGCTCGGTCACACTGTCCTCACCGCCCTCCCTTAGCATTCCCTGAGCCTGGCCGTATGGCATCATCTCCATGTGAGCCATCTGAGCGGAGGTCTCGGCCTGGCTGGAGGAGGCTGCAGATGCATTCAGGGCAGGGACCTGACCTGAGAAGGAACTGGCCCACTCCTGGATGACGGAGGAAACCCTGGCATCAGACATCTGGAGGGGTTCAGAAGCAGATTGCGCCATAATATTCTTTAAAACGTCGCTCTGTCCCCGCAGACAAAACTAAACATACGAGAACTGCAGGTCTGGTAAAAAAAAAAAAAAGTACCTTGTTCTTTTAAATCAATGATGAAAATGTTGTGCAGCTTTCTTCTCAATCAATTAAAATGTTCAAGATACCTTTTGCTTTTTATGAAAGCACTTTAAATATCCTTGTTTTTATCCAAAATAACATAAAACCTGCCTTAACTAATTTCTTACACTTAACATCCTAGATGAATCTGTGATATACAAATACATCTTATGTGTTAATGTATTGATGACAATTATTCTCATTCTGTTTTAATATTTTTTTTATGAAACTTAAACATTTTAATCTTACAACAGTATAATCTTTCTCTGCTCAGGGTTTTTCTTGAAAAACTGTTTTTGCAAACATTTGCACATTCTGCTTTTTTGCTGCACATTCTGGTTTTGTTTTGCACACCCAGTTCCCATATTTAAACTGTAAATTTAACTGTAAATAGTAGGTGTTTAAAAGAAATTTTTATTTTATAGTTTTATCTTATTTTATTTTTATTTCTTTATCCTTACTTGTTTTTACGGAGCTTCTGTAAATGTGTGTTTCCCCCATGGGGGAGGAATAAAACGTTCAATTCAAAAAAAAAAAAAAATTCAATTCAATTCAATTTTGGTGACATTACTTTAACTAAAGTATGAACTGTAATGTCTGAGTTAGTTTTTAAAAAGTTTTAAATTCCTCTCTCTGTATTGTTTTCTTTTTAAAATGGTAGGCAGCTTGTAAATTTCAGGAGGATAGTTGAAGAATATAATCAGGAATACAATTTAACTCAATTTACCAGTAACAGTAATATATCTGAGATTACATTAGATAATACTGATATAAGGTTATTTAAATGCAAGAATCAATAGGACAGTTAATGTTTTTAGTAAATAAATGAGCAACAATTGAGATAAATATTCTGAGATAAGCTGCTTCTTAAATGTAAATATTCTCTTTTTTCTGTGAATGGAAACCTCTGGACATTAAAATATATAAAATTAGGTTCAATGAAACTTGCTCAGCAAATTAAAAACAAACAATAAATAACATAATTGAATGACTAATAAGGTTAGGCAAGTTTGTAAAAAGTTCCAACCCAGTTTGAAGTTTGAAGGGTAAATCTGTGATGGGACTTACCATGACTCTTCCTCAGGCTCCTATGACTGGAGATGGTCTGAGAGACAAGAGGCAGGTTCTCTTCCTCTGATGGTGAGGATGATGATGATGATGGTGGTGGTGGTGATCACTCCATCACTTCCTCCATCGTTCTTCGTATCTGTTACTTACACATGGAGAGTACATGGGTAACTAAAAACACCAACAGGAAATCTTCAAAATAAGTGAAAACACATTAAAACCAAACAACAATATCATTAATCAGACTATTGACCCCTCACATTTGTTCAGTAAATTCTGGTCAGTTTTAACTTAAAGCAACATAACTGCTGAACTGAGTGGATGCCCTATAGTGATTTAAATGCATGTGTTATTAATTAATTTAATCGAATTTAATTGTGTTTTTCGATCTCAATTAATATTCTTATCTATATTAAATATATATAAATATGTGTGTCTTAATATGTGCTCCGTTATACTTGGATCGTATTTATGACTTGATTTGTGTTGTAAAATGGATTATTTATGACCAGTAACAAAACGCGAAAGCCAAAGGGGATCTGCTGCGGCTTCCGTAGTCCAATAACTTTCAAAATGGCGGCCCCTGTTGACAACGTGAGTAGAGCTCAGTGAGCTGCTAACTATCAAAAACATTCATTTTATACATTGATATTCTAAAACAGAGTCTGCCGCGGTTATTCTGAGTTTTATGATACGGACCTTCCGTGGTTGATCGTAGTTTGTTCTCTAAATGAAGCTAACAGCTAGCCACGAGCTAACGAGTTTTCCTGCCATACTGGAAGTGTTGTATTCCTACTGTGTCTGTGTTTCTGACCGTGTTTAACTTTAACACAGGATTTAATTGAAAGCGATCTACCCAAAGCTGTTGATCTGCTGAACAACCTCACTGAACAGGTACGACAACAACATGCTGACGTTTTAACACGATCGTGACAGGGTAATAACATCGCCTGGGTTTATTATAAATGCAGTCTTAGTCGCTGGGAGAGGAGCTGTAGGAGGTTGGAGGGGCTATAACTGTGTCTCTTTATCTACAGGTGGCCTCAGTCACAAGTCACGTCCGTGATCTGCTCACAAAAGTCAAAGATGGGACATTTAAGACATCACAAGTGAGCCGGGACTTAATCATGCATGTCACTGACGATGAATTGATAAAAACCTTGTTGAACACAGTTAAAACTGCAGGTTCATATGAGGTCTTCTGTCCCTGTGTAATGTGTCCTTTCTGACCCTGTCCTCTCTCTGCAGGGTTTATCTTTCCTGGACCTTCGCTATCACCTGCTCCTCTTCTACCTCCAGGACCTCACTCACCTGATCAGCATCAAGAGCGAAGGAGGCAGAATAAAAGACAGCGAAGCCTTGAACAGAATGGTCACAGTCAGAACGGTGTGATGCCACAATGATAATGTCAAAAACAAGATAATAATAATCTCATCTGGGGCAGGTTGTTCATCATGTTGTCTCTTCTTCTTTAGGTTCTGGAGAAGATGCGACCCCTGGACAACAAACTCAAATACCAGATCGATAAACTGATTCGAACGGCTGTTACTGGAAGTTTAGGTGAGATGCCACGAATGCAGTCTTATTTCTCTGAAAGAATTTTACTCAGTCTAACTATAATATGAACTATGAAATAATAAATCCGAAGTATCCACAAATATGCCAGAATCTCACACTCCCAGTCACAGTCTGCTGAGCTTCATGTTGTTTTCCACTGACACAAAGGAATCGAGTGGACAGTGCGATGTGAGGCATGTTAGCAGCAGCGGCTGATGTTTATATTTTTAATTTTAGCTGAGAACGATCCACTGCAGCTGCGTCCTAATCCTGAGAATCTCGTCAGCAAAGTGAGTCCAACACATCCTAACACATCTGTATGCCACTGAATGTCCCTTAGTCCCCTGTGGGTGATTAATGTTTTAACACCATCACTCTACCACAGATTTTATTAACAAAACACACTGTGAATAGTGAAGAAATGTGTTTTTTTTTCTAATCCATTCATCCATGTGCTTGATCAGCTGAATGAATCCGAGGAGTCTGAAGAAGAGGCTGAGACGACGACAGTCTCGGACAAGAGAGCAGCGTACTCTGGTGGCAGGAAATATATTCCACCAAAGATTGCCCCAGTGCATTATGGTAAAGTTGTCTATTTAAACAGCTTTCTCTTCTTTGCTTCCTTTTTCTGTGTAAGCTTGAAATAATGGATGTGAATATGTATCCTCTGTGGATGAATATTGCATCCGCCTGAGAGGGCCGAACCAAAAGGAGACAACAGTCACGTCAACTGAGGACTTCTGTGATTGGTGTCACCTGCTAGCACCTCCCTTTTTTGCTGTCGCCTAGCAACAGAGGTGCAGTCAGACATGACGAGAATGTTTTAGTGCCTCTTGTTTTTTGAACATATTGAGTTAAAGCATGATCTCATTCCCTGTTGTTGCCATAACTTCGATGAAATCAGTTCATCTCAAAACAAAGAATCCTGTGATAGGTTGGGCCAGGAATTGAAGGCGCCACTGTGACACAATCACTCAATAAATGCAGCTTTTGAAGGATGCAGCCCTAAAATGAGACCCTCACAAGCTGGTCTGCCCACATGACTTAAATAAATCAAGGAAACACTCAAGACTTCCTGCTTGTAAGACCTCAGCCTTTTTTCTTCTGCAGATGGTGATATGACCGAGGCGGACAAGAAGAAGGCTCGGGTGGAGCGTCAGCGGCAAGCGGCTCTGAGGAGCTCTGTGATCCAAGAGCTGAGACAACAATACAGCGACGCACCCGAAGAGATCCGGGACAGACAGGACTTCCAGAGCGAAAGGGAGAGCCGCGATGAGACACACCGGTGGGCCCCCCCTTCATATTATCATCCAGTAACTGTCTGATGAAAATTGAAAAAAAACTTTATTCATTGTCTTCTTTGCAGGAAGAAATATGAGGAGTCAATGATGGTGCGTCTGAATGTACCAAAGCATCAGAAGAGCTCCAGGAAGAGAGGCACGATGGGCATGTCTGGTCAGCTGAGTGGTATAACCCACTTCAGTGACATCTCAGCGCTGACGGGTGGCGAGGGCAGACAGGTGAGTTCTGACAGGAACTTAGGAGGCTGAACTCCACTCATTTATCCAGACATGGTTCCAGTCCGAAACAGAACCAGGACATAAAAAATGACTATATGCACACACAATGTTTGACACAACTTTGCTCTGAGTGACTGTTTTGTCTTACTGGATGCAGGATGGGGAGGGTGCTCGTCCCAAGAAGAAGAAGAAGCTCATGAAGAAGAAAACCAAGAGAAAGGGTGAGGACATTAGATACACTAGTTGGCATAAAGTATTCTATAGAGACAGAAATAAAGTCCCTCTTAACAATCATCTATTCCTCTTTGCAGCTTTCAAGAAGCACAGATAGACCTGAAATGTGGCATCCAGTGATGTACGTGCAGCTGAAGGCGACCATCACCATTTCAGCTCAGTTTGCAGGACTGTGTCAGTGCTGTGTTAATAAAGAATTCTCCTACATTTATGGACACTCAGTTTTTGACATCGTGAAATAAAGATTTGCTGCAAGTCTAAGTTTTATTTCCTCCATTAGAGGGCAGTCTCATCACCTTGTTCTCATAAGTGACACACAGATCATCAACACTGCTCGAATGTTCATCTAAAGATTCATATATCACAACCTGCTGCTGCACACACTGATGGCTGGGTTTTAGTTGCAACGCTGTCATGACTAACAGAGACACTGGGAACGGAGCGGCCATTCTGTCTCAAAATGCCAGCTGAGAGAAGCTTCCATCCATCTATCCCACCCAGTCACAGGGTCAGAAACAAAACTCACCAGAACATTAGAAGAGCACATGAAGTCGAACCCTTTGAGTGAGGCGACTGATAACGCTGTAGCACTGCACCACGCTTCAGGAAGTATGAAGGAAATGTCATGATAGGTAAGAGATGTGCCGTTTGTTGAGTGAATACTCCTCACACACAGTACCATCAAGTTGTGTCACAAAAACATATTCACCATTTAAAGTGTTTAAATGGTGAATATTTTATGGTTGTATTTCCATGACAGAACCTTTTGACAACAGTTGAAATGTAAAATATAAAGGCTATGAAATTAGACATTATTTTTTTGCTCCTGAGGGGCATTTTAAACAAACTGGGAAAATGTGCTGTTGCTCATGCAACTTTTTAACACAGAGGTTCTGCCCTTTATTTACCTGTTGCCATGGAGTCTCACTAGGAGCACCATTGATGACAGCGTTCATTCATCAGGCACGTCACTGCATTAACTTAAATCAACACCTTAGGACTTTCCATCTCAGGTTTAATCAACCGGCTGCTGCAGAGAAACTCAAGGACGCAAACTCATTTTTACACAATGTCTTTATTTTTTTTTTCCCTACTTACAGACTCATGGGTTAAAAATAAAAATTAAAAAAAGCAAAACGTTTGTTGAAACCCACTCCCCTTTTCAAAAAGAAAAAAATAAGTCTCCACACAACCCCCCACCCCTGTCCTTCCCCACCCTAAAACATCAGCTCTGGCCCACTCCGTTTATTTTTTAAATTAATGATCAATGCCGTTCATCAGCCTTCCTCGGACAAGCCGTGACTGCACTGCGCCAAGTCAGAGAAAGGGGGCGCTATAAGGTCTGCACTGTACACCCTGGTCTCTGGTCCTGCCCTCCTCACTTTCTCTGCCACTCAGCTGCCGCTGGCTTCAGCTCTCTGGATAGAAATCATGTGTAGGGTTGGCTGCCGGTTACAGGCCGTCTGTACTGCAGTGTGTGTGTGTGTGTGTGTGTGTATATGTGTGTGTCTGTGTCTGTGTGTGTCTGTATTAGTGTGAAAAGCACTAAAAAGCATCATCAGCGTTTGCTGTTGTAGTAAATGCCCCCTGCCGCGGGCCTGTGGTCACCCTGCCCCCCGCCCCCCCACACTGACAGGATGGGGTGAGTGTGCATAGCGGGGGCGGAGAGAGAGAGGGACGCCGCGGAGACAGTGGGGGGGGGTGGCGCCACCTGGGGAGGGGTCGTCAGCCGCCACTGGTCCTGAAACCTGAAACGACAAGAAGTGGTCTAATATACAGAGAGAGGAGGGAGGGTGAGGAGGAGGGGAGGGACAAGGATCACAGAGGGAAAGGGGTGGGTGCATGGAAGGGAGGGGGGGCACAAAATAAAAAAAAGAAAAAACACTGACGCCTGTCGAAAGGATAAAATTAGCTTTAGCCATGCCTGAGCTGAACGTGGGGACCCCCACCCACAGGAAGGAAAAAAGACTATGCATGAACAACCCCTCTTAAGACTGAGGGTCCATCACTGTGCGGAGAAACACGTAATGAGACAGAGAGGAGTGAGGAGGGGGGGTGAGAGTATGAGAAATAAGGTAAGGGTGAGAATGGCAGACACAGAAGGGGTTGAAGGGAGGGGGAGGAGGTAATAATCATAGTACTCCAAACCACAATCTGGAAAACACAGCAACAACAACAACTCTGGCTGGTGGAAGGTTCACATGTGTACGATACATTAAAAAGAAAAGAAATGAACACGTTATTCTGTTGTTATTGCTGCCCCCCGCCCACAAAAAAACTTAGCCCGACCCACCCGCTCCCTCCCACTTTTCTGGTGGTGGTGGAGGGTGAGTGGGTGGGTGGGCCGTGTCAGTGATGGAGGAGTGAAAGCGGGAGGTCACAGCCAGACCGAAGGAGACACATCTGCAGCCTGATATACCATCACAGCCCCCCCCCAGAAAAAATGAAAAATAAAAAAACAAAGTTATCAGCCACCATATTTTTCACCCCAGCGGCCAAACTGCTGATACCTTACCAGGGCTGACCGCATCAACCTCGGCACACGCACGCTCACACACAATCGCACACTGCGGCAGTCAGTCAGTCTCTGTCCACCACAGGGTTTCCTTTTTTTTCTTTTTTCTTTTTTTCTCTCTCTTCTGGGGGTTCTCTTCTTTTTTTTTTTATTGTTGGGGAGGAGGAGGAGGGGGGAGAGTTTTTTTTCTGTGTGTGTATATTTGTGTTTGTGTGTGTTTTTAATGGGAACAGAGAGGGGCGATATTAAGGGAGTGTAGGGGGGGGGAGGGAGGGTGTTTAGTAAGGGGAATACCACGATGTTGTTCGCCCTCGGCCCCTGGAAAAGAGAGAGAAAAAGAGGGTGAGTTTTTTTCTGGTTGGCGACGACACCAACTGCCTGGTGTGATATAATATGAAGTTGCGCGCGTGTGTGTGTGTGTGTGTGTGTGCAGAGAAGGTGGACAAAAGATACTGATACTCAGAAATAAAGACATACCATCTTAAAGGTATTGTGCTTTTGTTACATATAATCAATATGCATTATAGTACAGAGCTGAGAGCAGCTGTTTGAGGAGAGGAAAAGTGTTTGGTTTCCAGATACAAGAAGAAAAACAATTAAGAGTGTGTGTATGTGTGTGCGCTGGGGGGTGAGGGTACAGCAAAGGCCCTCTCTCTCCCTCTTTCTCTCTCTCTAAGTCTCTCTGTGCGAGAGCCACCTCTGGGGGTCACTGTGGGGAAACACCGTGAGGACAAACAGCACCACACATAAACCCCAGCAGGATGCCATATACATTTACACACACACACACACACACACACACACAACTGACAAGGTGAGTGACAGGACTCACAATTGTGTAATTGTGTTTCTAACACCTGACACAGACACACACACACGCACATACAAGACAGGCAGCAGCAGACCCTCAGTACACCCTGAGAGAAACACGCATATCGTTCAGCTGTTGTAAACATACAGGTCGCACTGGGACTTGAACCAGTGGTCAGTAGCTTGATGCTGAGGTCAGGCTGCAGTAATGAACCCTTGTTTCTGGATGTGAACATTGTAAAAGTGAATCTGAGTAGTGTGTGTGTGTGTGTGTGTGTGTGTATGTGTGTGTGTGTGTGTGTGTGTGTGACATGTACATGCAAAGCCACTCCACATAAGCACAAGTTAAACAGAAAAAGCTGCTACCACATCACAAGTCTACCAGTCTTCTGGCTCACATTAAAATCTTTTCTGTTCATTGTGCCAACTTGGGAAGATCACCAACGATGTTGATGCATGTGAAATCAGATAAACATAGAGCTAAGCAAATGCCACCTTAAGGCTCTCATCAGCCTGCATATAGAGCACTGTAAAATCTTACAAAACAGAGCTACACTTTAGCACCTTTATCAATATCACTGAAAATCCTCCCAAGCTCACAACAGCTCAAAACAAAGATTGTGAACACTGCTTTTGTTCCCACAAGACAAGGCACCAGTGAAGTGTCATACGTTTCGCATCAGTCTGCAGCTCAGTCTTGGACTGGTGATAAATTCCTGCTGTAACAATCAACTAAGGGATCAAGGCCAGTTCCAGTGGAAGACTGAGCTTCACACATACTCGTCTCCAGGGCTGAGGATTACCAAGTAACCAGCGTTGTTACATTCACAATGTAAAAGACCTGACAACCTTGGAAAAACATCAATCAGCTTATGAAAAGGCATGCTCATGTATGTCTGTGTGCAGGGGGTAGCATATTTATTATATTTATTTATTCTTGTATTGTTGTCGTATTAACACAACTATTATATTAACTCCCTCTCGACTTCTTACATCAACAAGAGCACTTGATGTTATTCTTTTTCCACATCAGTCCAATCACATGATGCATAACTTTGAGGGAGTCTAATTATTATCAAGTATTTTGGTATAGAGGAGTATGAACCACATCTGGGTCGCCCCCTGGTGGCTGGCTGCAGCAGCCAGTGTCATAAACCTGGATTCCTCCATGCAAGAAAGCATGTAGTCAAAATGAAATAATCCAAGTACTAGTTAAATAATACATCAACCCATCACCCACCATCATAACAGGGTAGAAGCCATGTTTAGGACTTTTTACTTATTTTTTTTCAGCATTCATGAGATGTTACAAGTGGGACAAACTGAAAACTGAAAAACTTGATGCCCCCGTCTGCAGCTGTTATGGTGACATAGAAATTGCTAATAATTTGATCTTTCCTTTTCTGTTAATGCCAGTGTCTGAACCGCATGGTCTGAACCTACTACCCTGTAATTTTTGGAAAGCCTTAAGTGAATGTCCCATTTTTGGTGTTAGGTCAAATGTTACGCTGATTAAAAGCTTTTAAAATCTAAAGCAAATAATATGTACTTACAGTGTAACTTGTTCAGTAAGCTAAATACTCAATAATTGCAGGACTTGCAGGTTAATAACAAATCAACTGTGTGCCTTGTCTTGCAGCTCAGCAAACTCCCAGTGTGTGAGAAGGCAGGGTTAGGAGAACACAGAGTGATAGAGAGATTCTGACTTTGACCTTCAGACTCTCTCACAAAGAAATTAACAAAGATGTAACCTTTCTTAGCAGTGACTAAAGGCAGCTTCGCAGAATGGAATTCTTTGCACAAATACTGCCATCAAGGGCACAAAATAAATTAGTTAAGACAGGCTAAAAAGCAATTATCATAACAACTTAGCAAACTGGTCATTGCTATAAAAGCAACCACGGCATAAAGATTTTTAGACACTGCAAAATAACTGCTAAAACATGAAGGTCGGGAAGTGCCAAGGCTGAAAGGACCGAGGCGGTGATCAAGTCAGAACCTCTCCGTTTCACGGCTCAGTGCATGTGTGAGAGAGCTGGCATGCTGATCAACCTGACTGACACCACACCGCCTGAGTCTCAACACAAAAAAAGAAACAAGATGGCTCCACAGACAGAGCTTCACCATGGGGCTTATGTGGACTGAGATGATATGTAGCCTTGGTTACTCACTGCCTACAGTCAGTTTACATAAAAGGGACAGTGGGTTAGCGTCTTCCTTCCGCCCACACATTCTCATGTTATTTTTTACATCATCTCATCAAACAGAAACTGCAGCTCCAGTTTGAAGTCAACCCCTGTGATTTAATCACACGCTGAAAAACACCAGATTTACAGTGACAAACCCCACATGACCTTCTAATAGAAACAGGGCCCCACGGAAAGCTCTGAAGCAGAGCCCTTTAAAACCAAAGAATCCCTGTGTCTTTTAAACGCTGTGTGTGGAACCCCTCGAGAAACCCAATGCACAACACTGATCGACGTCAGGCCTCCTCTGTGGTTCACTGTGGATCAAGGTAGCAGCAGCTGAAAATGCTCGTCTGGTTAGCTAACGTTTTGAAATGAAAACATGAGTGGACATTTCCTTACAGCGTGCATCAAAAAGGCCTGGGAAGGAAAAGTGATGTGCACTGGGTAGGTTTGCCTCCAATGAAATGGTTTCATGTGATGTGGCATGCAATGAGCCCCCTCAGCCCCACAACTCATGTGATACTGTTCTAACCAGAAAAATGTCCCTCAACATAAACAATGATAACTACTTCCAGCACCAATAAGAATTCATCAATGACTACCATCAGTAAATGGGACATAAAGATCTCTTTTATATAAACACTTGATTTAAATTAATTCAATATTTCAAGTGCATGAAAAAGTTTACACCTGACAATGAATTGCTATATTTACTTCCTCCTCTTTGTACTTAGATTGTACTTACCTCCTATATGATACCTAATCAGGAAGGACTTTTTTCCTCCTAGTCTCAATTCATTTCCTTTGTTCTGTCTATTGAGTCCTTCATGTGAACATATTAAAGACCCAAACTGTTTCATTCCTTCATTTCTACATATCAGCATCCATATTCTGTAACTAAATCCGGTGCTCTAGTCCAAGTCTTCCTTTCTTTCAGTGCCAACATGCAGGTGCAGTTGTGTCCCGGCTGTGAAAGGGGAAGCGCCTCGGCGTTGGCTCACCTGAAGGCCCGTCCTCTGCCTCTGGGTGGTGTGTAACCACTGTAGTAGCGTGCACGCGACGAGAAGCTTCCTCCCCGTGATCGAAAGCGAGCCCGAGGAAAGCCACGGTCTGTGGTGCTGATACCTGGTCTGTTTGTTCTTTTAGCGCCCACCTGATGAGAGATTATGAAAACAAGGCAACAATTAAAACAATGTGGCATTAAAATCAAAATACCACAGTGGTATTGACAACTAACAAGGTGTTTCAGCCACTTCAGGAGTTCCCTTTACTGCAAATTTTACAATTTGAAAAGATCCTTACCTTTATCTGCCTTCCTCTGAAAAGGGACTCATCCAAAGCCATGGCTGTCCTAACAGACTCTTTGTCTGCAAACTCGATGTAGGCAAACCTGCACAATGAGATTAGAGTCACTCTGCTGCAGCAGCACTCCAAGGGAAACAAGCAGCAACATGGAGAGAATATCATGGCTGATTATAGGCATAACAAAACTGTATTTTGGTAACAAATCCCACTGTTTCTGCTGGGAATGCCATTTCACCACAGCCACCATACAGAGGATCCTACAGAAACACACAGGGCCTGTTCCTTGAAGTAAGTCTAACTGACTCAAAATTAAATCTGACTTGATGATGGAAAGTGATCAGCTGGTCTGATTTCAATAGACTGAGTTTGTTTGGTGAATTAAAATTAATCATCAGAACAGGCTCCAATACTACGACCGCTGCTATGACAACAACTATGACAACAAGTAAAAGGAAAGCTTTTTCACTGCTTCCCTGCAACGCTAGGTGTGTGTTTATATTTGTCATCTTATGTGTTTATGGATTTATCTGCTCAGATCTTTGCTATGAACCAAATGAATGAGGTCCGTTCAGCCTCAGCAGGAGGAGTCAGAGTCAAATTTTGTTCCAGAAAAGCTGCCGGCGAGCAGGTCAAACTCAGTCCCTCATCTACTAAGCACACTTTCTGGAATACACCCTGGTGCCTTTAAATACACACACAAATAAAATGGTTGCCAAGACTTAGAACTGAAACTTAAAACATTGTGTAGCAATGAATTAAAGGACAACACTTTCCACCATCCAGAGTGTGCTAGTTTCCTATCATAGCATACCATCCACACAGCAACCAGCAGATTGTGAAAGGTTAGAATGGAAGTTTTACCCCTTGGGATGCCCTGTGTATTTGTCACACAGGATGGTGACTCTGTTTACTGAACCGCAGCCATGAAAATGAGCCTCAAGCTCTTCTGCAGTGGCACCGTAGTCCACCTGTAGACACAAAGGGTACAGATCAGACATCAGGAGTAGCTATTTAGGGCACAACTACAAAAACAGTGATGCAGTGTGGCTATAAAGAGTATATAGCTCCTTAGAAGTTGTTGGAGTCAAAATAATTGCAAAAAGCCTGTTGGTTGTTCCTTGACCAGTTAACCAGGTCATTAAAATAATAGTTTTGCACAGGAAACCTGCATAGCTCAGAAGACAATGAGGTCTGTAGCGTCTTTCAAATAGCAATAATACATTTATGGGATGTAGGAGAATCACTTTTCTTTCAGTGTTACTTCAAAGACCTTGAATAGAGAGTGACTGTGACGTGAACTTTAAAAAGGTACAACAAGACAAATGGGGCCAAAAATATCAAGTGTATGACACAAAGAGACAGTTACTCACATTTCCGACATAAATTGATCTGCCATCTGCCTCCATCTTCTCCTCGATGGACATGATGACAGGGCCTACTGCAGGAGTGTTCACAATGGACAAAAACATTTTATTGAAACCAGGTCATATAAATCTTGACTGTGAGTTAATGTTATAAACATTTCAACTGTGGAACTTACGTTGATACAATATTAATTGGTTTAGGGTCCATTTATTTCACAGTAAATTATTTATCATTACAGATATAACACAACCCAGTGACAGGATGAAATGAGTATCTGACCCCAACCGTGCCACAACAGGGCTCAGGTCAGAGAAGGACACAGATGTTTTTGTTATAGATCCATTATCAAAGTCTGAAGCAGCAGTAGTGTCATAGATTCACTCTGTGAAGGTCACTGGGTTCAGTTTGACTTGTCAATTCAATTGTATGATAATGTTTGAAGCTACAGGACCAGCGTATTACCCAGCTGTGTGTTCCTGATTATGACTGTCACTGTGGGATCAATAGATAAAAGTGACATAGGGTACAAAGGCTCTGATAATGTTGAGAACATTTTGGCATGGGGCAAAGACAGGGTATGTGGACAAAGAAGGGATCCACTTCTAAATCACATACACACCTGGTGGGGGGCTCAGGTTCATCTGTTTCTCCACCTCGTTCTGCAGCTCCTTTAGCTTCTCTGCCTCTTCCTCCATCTCTCGGACCCGAGCTTTGATTGCCTCCAGCTCCTGCAAAGAAGACACAGCTTCGTTTAAAGCTCTCACATGTCAGAGATACAATGAGATCACTCAGCTAACAAGTTCTGACCATGTACAAATACAAAGACACCATAACACCTCCTGATCACTGCAGGGCAGGTAGGATTTTTACAGCAAGATATTGTACTGCTGCCTTCCATTTAAAACTGTGCAGGCATTTAACTTGTTTCTACCCAGACATAATCAAACACACTCTGGTACTCTGGTTGCACATTTTTACACAGTTGCTTTCACTTTTCAGCCTAAATCTGCAAGAAGCCTCCTCTTGCGACTTGCCCCTAAAGAAATGAAATAAAAATGCCTCATCCAGCCACAACAGTGTACAGCTGCATTAAAAACACAACCACTAATTCACAACTCAGTGATCAGGGAACACTGGGCATTTGCTACTTATCCCTGAATATGAACACCAATCTACCAGATTGAAACTACCAGAGGCACAATCAAAACACTGTCTGGATGGTATTTTGGGGTAATGGGGTCAGCGAACAAGCGTGAACGTCACTCAACGACGACTGGCACCACATTCAATATTCCTGTGGTGAGCATAGAGATGGGAGACGACCCTCCTTGTCTGACAGTGCTGCACTGCAGCACAGTGGAGTCACTCTAGCTGCATCCACAGCTGCTGCATGTGCTGGTGGTTGGTAATGTAAAGCTGCGGGGGGTCACAGATAGACCATGAGATGATCAGATGAGCAAATCTGGACGATAATGTCATGGCAGCATGATGTGCAAGCTACAACCTGACACATCACATGTCAACCAGCTGCAGCTCCGTGATCACATTGTGGAGAGAAGAGGGGTCCACACACACACACACATTCGGAAGCAGGGATGCTGGGATGAGACAGCCGACCCCGATGCGAGTGGCGTTTTTGTCGCACATTCCGTGACCCCCTGCCCTCCTTCCTTCCTCCATCACTCCAACACAACGGTGTAGGATGCAAGAACCCAGCCCCTCAAATACCGCAGACCGATGCTTCTGCGTCGCCTGTCTGCTACATCCTCCCTGCAGCCAACCTGACCACGATTCAAATAAAATCACCCGCTATGGCTGAACAATGTTCCAGCATCACCACAAAGACATCATGTCCCGCTGGTGCCTGACACCAGATGTGGTCTAACACGAACGATGGAGCTGATCAGGTGCACAGGAGCCATCTCCACCCTAGCTTTGTTAAAAGCGACTGGCTTGACGGCTAGCCAAAACCCCGGTTATCTGATGGGAATGGCTGTAACGAACAGTCCAGCCCCAATTGCAAATGTCGCATTCTATCCTTTGACTGGCGATCATGGCTGACTGGTCGCCGGGCATTTCAATTGCAGCATATGATGCCTCGGTGGGCTAATGATAGCCGTTGGGTCATTAGCACGAGCCCACCCCGGCGCTGGAGACTCAGCCCCGGGGCTGACGAAAGGTGTCGGTTAGCTGGATAAAAGCATTCCGTTACCGTAAGCAGGTCGCCTTCCCGAGGAGATGCGCTCGCACCGCGGAGGCCTGTCCTACCCTTGCCCCGGACGCTCTCCTGCTTCTCCGTCTCGCATTTTTTTCGTGCCGAGGATTTTTTTTTTCTCCCCCAGCGGCTCGCGCTGCTCCCTGGCGCAGAGAAACTGGTGCCGCTGTTGCGCCAAGATGGCTGCCAGGACCACGCATGTCACCACCCATTTTTACTGCACTGCGTGAACCACAATGGCGGTTAATGTCGACCAGGCGACAGTAGTAACGCACACGGCATGTGACCCTGGTTCAATTAAAAAAAAGAAACAGCCAAGCCGTCCGCCTGTTTACACAAACCAATCCGACCTGACCACAGCGTGCCCTGGTCTCCATGTGGGCTCATGGGGCTCAGACAATGCCCTTCACTTACCGGGTCTTCAATCGCGGCCTCTCCCTCTTCTAACCCCGGTTCTTCATCGCCTACACCCGGGTCTTCCAACTCGGGATGTCCTGGGTCTGAATCTAGTAGAGATTCTTCCGTTAGTCCGTTGCCGAACTCCGCCATCGCCCTGATCCAGCTGTTCCGACGCTCCTCGTGGCCAAACCGACGCTGCAGGCCCCGACTCTCACGCGGGGGTAACGTTAGAGTGAGCGGGGCGACGAAGAGAAAGAAAAACGGCGGAAAACGCCGCTCGGTAAAGTTAAAATGCGGAATTAACTGCGGGCGAGAGTTGCGGCCACTTCTCGAACAGCACACAACGAAGGCCGGGGGCTACGGTCTCACCCGCTGCCTCCAGGTCCTGGTCTTGTTCCCGGTTTATTTACTAAAAGTGTGAACGCGGAAAGACGAGGACGCGGTTCCGTCCCTCCACACCAGACATGGAAGCCAGGGGCGGAGCTACGCGGCACTGCGGCCGTAAACCTCTCGATGCCATTGGCCAAGGCGTGATTCGTCAAAAACTTCAGTGGTGTCTGACGCGCTCCCATTGGCTGGCCCAGCAGGACGTTCCGGTTCTATACATCTCATACGTGTCTTTGATTGGATTAAAATAATGCCAATCAAACCCTGACAGTTGCAAGCCAATTGGTCGAGACAATTGTTGATTAGATCGATATCGGGCATGCAATTTTATTTTGAAAGAGAGAAGCCACGAAGTCGAATCAGAGTATGAGGGAATTTAAATAACAAAGTCATAAAACTATAAGGAAAATGGAACAGAAAGATATACAGTCTTTACAATGTATATCTTAGAAAGCTATACAATGCAATGGTACATTAACTAGAGTCATACATTTCACTGCAGAATGTATTAAGCATCAAAAACACAGCGGATAACATCTTACACACTTATATTATTCAGGATTTATCCTTAAGAAACCAAGAGTGTTACTCATCTGTTTTCAACTAATTTTGACATTTTCTTTGTTCAGTTTTGGGGAAGTAATCTTTTTTTATTGTGGTTAGACAGGTTTCAAATATTTCCATAACAACATGATTCTTTTATATTTCTTCCCAGATGTTTGTAAATTGAAAATTCTGATTCCTATTTTGTGTGCAGGAAAAATCTCATCTTTTTCTCTACACAAAAATCAGGCCACTATTCTATGTTTTCACAGAAACTATGTGACCAATTCCTATCACACGCCATTTGCATGATGAATTTAAACCAGTGGAGAGCCCACAATCAAGAGCGTGGAATAATAAATTCCTCTGCAGCACTGCAATTACGCGGATATAGTACTTTGTTGTTCAACTGATTTTATTTCTTTTTCTGTATATCAAAGAAAGCATAATGGAGACCAAACACAAAAAGGCAGGTACAAGTGAGGAGGAAAAAATAAGCTTAATCAAAAATCTAACAATTCATAACAACACTGCTATTATTGTTCAATATTCAAAGGAATACCATACTCTTCATGAGCAGAGGTGGCATTTAAAACCATTATGGATCAATAATAATCAAAAAACAGTGATGAGTAGTAATGATAAATTGTATAAGTAGTAGTACAGTTATAACAATAGTGATAATCAAAGTGACAAAACATAAGAGAATAAAAAGCAGATCTCCATAAAAACCTATCTAGTTTGGACAGTGCAACACCATGTGTTCGTGTGTTTGAGTGTGTGTGTGTGTGTGTGTGTGTGTGAGAGAGATCCCAGTCTTGAGGTCCAAGCACTGCAGTCCTGGTTTTACAGACAAGATACAGTTTGCAACAGGAGTACAGATTATTATTCATGAAAGCGCATTGTTACCCTCCTCATTTTGAAAAACCACACTGAGTGACTCTTAAATGTCGTGTTAATGGCTGTGTTCTTTTTAAAATGTCTGTAGCTTGTGCAAAAAAATCGTGGACTAGTGCAAGTGTCAAGCCGTGGGATGTCCTTTACAGTTTGCATTTATGAACACCTCTCCTGCTCTCTGTCGACCTCAAGATAGCTTTTTGGTTTTGAATGACAGAAAAGCAAAGGGGAGGATTACTTTGGAATATCAGTTATTTTTTTTATATATTTCTTTACAAAAGTTCATTTTCATTTTGCATTTTTTGTTAAAACTATCAATAGTAACATTAATATACAACTTAAACCGAAGGAAAACATCTCTAGTATGTTATGTGTCCTTCAACACAGCACCATCTTATTAGCTCTCAGTCAACATATTATATCTTTCCCAATTTGCTTCCAAGACTGAAGTATCCATTAGTCCCTTAAGGATACAGGTAAAAACCCAACTTTCTACCGTGTCACTCAATGTTTCAGGTCTCTTGTCACAGCACGTGCTTTACCAGGATTAATAGATTTAGAAAACATGGGAAATAGCCCATTCAAGACCCCTTCTTTTAACATTAGAGGTTTGGGATTGACCTAAATAAAAATCTGTTAAACTGATTTTTAATTGCTTGTATTGTCATTTGTATAAATACTGAGCTGAACTGAAAGGAGACCAAAACTAACTCTTAAGCACAGAATTCATTGAAAACAAAACCATAAAAATGAATGAAATCAATCCAACCCTTCATGCCAGATGTCAATGAAATAATTCATAAACATTACATAATGATCACCTGGGCTTAAGCTGATGTACCTGGTGGTGTTTCCTCTTAAGGCCGTCACATTTCTACACCAACACTAGGTGAAGACGTCATCCAACAGGTTTGAAGAGCTGTATTCCAACATGACATCTCAAGATTTGGGTGGAAAGTTTAAAATCCACAGGATCAAACCAATTTATTATAAAAACAAGAGTTGGTAGTTCCAGTCCTTGGCCATGAGGGTGATGAGAACTTTACAGGCAGGATACCTTATGTCCCAGATATAGAATACGACGTTCAGAGATTTCCCCCCTAGAAATGTATATGCAAACACTTTGGAACAGAGCTCTTCACCATTTGTTCCCAGGTTTGTCATCTGCCACAATATCATTCTCACACCTAAAGCATGTTCCATTAGACTAGAAAAACAAATTTATTTCACTTGATTTATATTAAGGCATCCAAAATGCGTTGCTGTCTCTTCCCATAAAAAGACACTTGCATTAGAATGCTTAAAAACATTTCAAACAATGTAAAATGTGTCAAAGTGCTGTATGCCAGGATTCAACTTCCCTCAGCCTCTTTTTGCCCAGTCTATTTGGATTGTCGTGATAACTGCAAACATGTAAAAGGGGACAATTAAACAGCCCTATTCTCTCTTAAGTACCTCTTATTTATATATCCCAAGTCAGTAGACACAACACTTCTCTGACCACACTGCCAAAGCAAATTAAAAGGTGACAGTCAATACCAGTTAATCCTCTTTCAATGGTTCAGTCCAGTCCTATTTTTCTCCAAGCAAACTTTGCTCTAGATGTGAAAGGAGGCGTAAGAAAAGCAATTCCACAGGAGCAAACTGGGAGTTACTAATGTGAATGATATCCCCAAAAGTGTTTCTGGGCCCACCATCAAATGGCCACGTCCAAAGAGGAAATACGTTTGCATCAGTCTGTAGAGTAGGACAGTTCAAGCATGGCAAGTTGAGTGACAAATTATGGGAAGGTCACTGAAGTAAGATTTCATATAACCACAGGGTTAGGACCAAAAAAGTTTGGATAAAGTGTTTGTATTCGGATCAACGGGAGATGCATTCATCACTAATCAGGCAGTTGCTGATTACGTGGGAAGCAGCATGGAAATAGTCTGCTGTTGTGTTGAATTTCCAGGTGTAGATTATGCAGAGACAGTGAAGGTTTAGCAAATGATAACGGGTGCAGCTGAGCCAAATTCAAAAACTAAACTATATTAGCTTTTGATTAGTGCTCAATTCTGTTTATTAAAATCTGAGGAGCCCAAATGGGTCCGAGAAATGTCAGTGTGCAGACCAATCTTGATCTGAGTCTTTTAGCTTTTGCTGGTGGCCGTTGGTGGAGGCGACTCGATTATCTCCCCTCCAGAACCAGTCCCTGAACTGGTAACCAGAGTGGAATTAGAGACCTGCGAGCCCGGCGCAGCACTTCCAGGTCCGCCATTACCGGTGCCATTCTTGCTGAGCGTTGTTGTCGGTTGGCCAAAGTTAGTGGTTCTCAGGGTTGCCAAATGACGTGGGGAGAAGACGTGGGCCCGCGCTGCAGCTCGAGATTCAAAGCAGACATTGCAGGCATCGCAGCGGCCTGTCAGGGTTTCCTTTGGCACCGGCTGGCCAGCCACTGGGGAAGCTGCAGGTTCCGTTATTGTCAGATGAACAGGTTTGGGAAGGATGGGACGATTAGCTTTGAGAGCGTTGTACTGCAAGTAGGTTCCTGAGCTCATGTCCACCTTTCCACCTGACAGAGGAGACTGGGAATTGAGGGATGGGGTGGATAGACAGAACGGGGGGAACAAAATTAATGACTGTTAACAGAAACATTTGTTACAGTTTTAACTGAAACAAAAAATGTCCTCCATTATCGATCATATCATAATGTTCACGCAATAACCCTTCATTACCTCCATCAAGGAGTGCATTTTTATCTTTGTTTATTTCTCAGAAAGGTAATGCTGCAGTAATGGAACAGAGTGGCACTGCACATGGCAGAAGAATGGACCACAAGTCAGCACTCTTTTCATTACAAAATTATATTTGCATCTTCACATAAAAAAATGACACTGGGTTCTGTTTTGTGAGTTTTCTTGCAGATTATCAGAGCAACATTTCCAGTAGAAACTTTCTGAGTAAATTAGACTTGAATATGCATAACATCGTGTAAAAACAAAGTGCGGGTAATAAAAACATTCATTTCACTCACCAATTTTTCTTGCTGCAATCTCCAGCGCTTCTCCTTGGCTCTGGTGTTTTGGAACCAGATTTGCACCACTTTGAGCGGCAGACTGAGCTCACTACCAATCGCCTCACACTCCATGGCATTAGGATGAGCACAGGTCTCGTAACATGACTGCAGGATGGACAGCTGTAGGCAGGACAAATGTGTGCGTGGCCTGCGGCTGGATGAGTGGGACAGAAAGCTGCTTTCTGTTGTACTCGATTTAGCCCCCACTGGGGTGGAGGGACTGGCCACTTTGGCAGAGCTGGGGGTGTTCGGACTGACTGGTGCAATGCTGGGTGTGGGGGGCGGGGGAATGGTACGAGAAGGAGTATGTGTGGGAAGAGCTAGCTGTTCTCTTGATAGAGTGTTGATCTTTATGGGGACCTTGGGGGTCCAGTAGTTCAGCCCATTCTGTTTTTGCGGCACAACCGTCGTGGAGGGAGGCCTGTGGTTGATGGGATTCAACTTGGGCACCATGCGGTTAGTGCTCCCCGGCCCAGGAACGATCTCATCTTCGTTGTCTCTATCGTCATCAGTCTTTTCATCATCACTCTCCTCTTGTTTTCGTTTCTGGGCCGGTCGTGGGGCAATGGGGATTAGATCCTTGGGTGGAACTACAGGGCCAGGGGTGTTGACTCTGGGTGCAATTTTGACCATAGTAACATTGCTGGTGGTTTCAAGCTTGGTCTTTGGCACTGCAGATGTAGTAGTGCTGCTGCTGCTGCTGCTGCTGCTGCTCAAAGGAGACACCGCAGAAGAAGAAACAACCTCTTTAGGCTTTATAGCAACCGGGATTAGTTTTTTCACCAACGTTGGTTTGCCCAGCTCCTTTACAGGGTCTCTCTCTGTCTGTATAAGCGTGCGCACAATTGGTGAAGTTGTAATGGACCCAGTATTGTTTGAAGCAGGCTTGTTGGAGAATATAGGTTTGGAAAGAGGCCATGTAAACTTGATGAGAGGTTTGCCAACTGCTGCGAGAGTGCCATCACTGATAAACCTGACCTCGCCCTTTCGTTCCCTTGCCCTCATGTTCTGGAACCAAATCTGAACAACCTTCTTTGGAAGGTGGACCCACTCTGAAATCTGTTCAAACTCATGTTTCCCAGGATTTGGGTCTTTGAAATAGCAGCCATACAGAATGTCAAGCTGTTCAGCTTGAATGATGGTTCTCGAACGACGCATGTCTCGATATCTTTTTCCTTTAGCCTTTCTTTGCTGCTGCTCTTGGTCTCTCTCCTTTTCCTTGTCTTGTTCCCTTTCCAATAATGTTGCATTCATTTTGTCTGTCGCCCTCATATAAATACTAGACTTGGTCATGTTATTGCAGTTGAGACTCATGCTGCTGTTCGAGGAGGGCATGGCACTAACAGATTCAGGCTTAACTTGGACGACGACCAAACCTTTGGATGTGGGCCGCAGGCCAAGCCCATCCAGCAGCTGCCCCTTCTGTGCTGCAATTTTATCAGCCAGGGAGGAAGTAGCCGATTTTGAACTGTTTTTCCCCATGCTGAGGTCCAGGGCAGACTCACAGTCCCCGCCGTTTGACAGATAGTGACAAGTTTGGTTGTGGGAGGCAAGAGACTGCGACAGAAGGGAGTTTGAGAAGCGTGTGATGGTTGGTGGATTAGTAAAAACTGGTACTTTGTTCCCATCTCCAATCACTGAGGGAGCAAGGGAGAGGACATACGGACTGACGAACTGAGTCGAAAAGTGAGTGAGGGACAAGGGAAGTGAATGCAGAGCACCGGTTTGAATCCCAGGATGCTCCACTGAGTGGGACTGTGAACCTGGAGGATCCCCCTGGGCCTCCAGCTCTAGATCCACATCAGAGTCCAGTCTCTCCTTCTTGACCTTGACCTCATCATGCTCAAACTCTTCCTTTCGTTTTTTCTTTCGAGCCCTCTGACCTCCTCCTCCCTCCTCATCTTCATATTCCTCCTCAGCATCAGAGAGAAACACAGTTGTAGAGCGCAAGACCTTTCCTCCAATTGATCCTTTCTCACCATGGACCTCCCGCAGTGCTTCTCCTTTAGCAGGGCTCTCAGAACCCTCCCTCACAGACCCACTTTGACTTTCCTCATCAGACACAATGACAGAGGTGTAGACCTCGTTTTCTGAATCAGAAGTAAGACAGGAATCTCCCCGACCCTCCATTCTCATTTCCCTCTGTCTGCGTTTCCCTCTTGTATGAGATAAATCTATTGCCTGACTGCCCGAAGCTTCAGCATCCTCGCCTTCTGCTATGATCAGTGAGTTTTCTTCATCATCATAATCATTGTCAGACATCTGAGAGTGCCTTGTAAATCCACTCAAACCTTGAAGGTGGTCTGCATCCGTTTCCTTCTGCCTCTGTTTGGCATGTCGCGCTCCACTCATCCACCTGCGAACTTCATCCTCAGAGAGGCCCACCTCTCTGCCCAGTGCCTCGCAATCTTCACGGGGAGGACTTGCAGCATCAGCCTCACTGCGTGACTCAAAGAAGGCCCAGAGAACCTCAGACTGGAATTCTGACAGCACTGGAAGGTCTTTAGAAACTGATCCTATTGTATTACAATGGGATCGAATTTGGTTGTTAGTTAAGGCATTTGTAGTTGGACTAGATTTTGGGGTGCCAAGTGAACCACAAGGGCTAGTACCAGACTGTGATTTTTGAGGAGTAGAATCAGGACTAAGCGTAAGGTTTAAATTTACAGGACTGAGGGTTGCGTTGCTGGGCACAGATGCAGAAGGCGAGAGGCTGTTATTGCGGATGCTTTTCTCTGTGCCCACTGGGGAAAGATTCAGGCTAGTGGCTTTATCACCTTCCAGGTCCAACTGATTAGTTGAGCAGGCTCCATCTGTTGTGCTGTCTCTATGCGCCTTCCCACAGTCTTCACTATTTTCAGCTGTCATTTTTCTTTCTATATCAGAACACTGTCCTTCTTTGGTGTCCTCTTCCTTAACTTTCTCTGTTTCCATGTCATCCATCGTCCTGCTATCCTTATTCTGAGCCGAGACCTTCTCCTCACTCTCCTTCGTCTCTTGTTCTCTCTCACACTTTAGAGTCTGTGTTTGCTCTTCTGAGCAGAGCTGTATGTTTGTTGGAAGTCCTGCAGAGGGCCATTGGCTCTGTAAGCTGTTAAGTCTTTGGGTTAGGAGGGCTTGCTGGGCTGTGCTGAGGCCTACAAATGGCACACACTGGGTTAAGAGCTGGCCTTGCTGGTTCTCTTGGTGCTGCTGAGTTTGGGCTTGCAGCCCATTCAAGATCAAGGGCATGACCATTTGAGGCTGAGGCACGAGCTGATGTGCGGCTGCACCAGGAGCAGAACCGGCAGCAAACAAGGAAGGGAGGAGGGAATGAGAGAGGGTGAGGAAGGCTGAGACTGCCTGAGCTGAGGCCACGGGGGAGGTGAGGAGGGAGGGAGCCACTTGTGCAGTCTGAAGTTGCTCACTGTCTTTTGTAGTAGTCACCATCACAGTTCCAGGAGCCGCACAGTTTGTGGTGGTCACTAACTGAGAGGATCCACCTCCAGATGTGCTCACTCCAGCATTTGGAGCAGCTGAGGTGCTGCTTCCTGAAGCAGCAGTGGCCAGCGCACTGTTTGCAGCTTGTGCGACAATTCCAGCATTCCTGCTGCGAGTCTGGTGCAAGACAGATTTCATATGGCTCTCAAGGGTGATGGCATGATTGTAAGAGACTCTACATACAGCACACTGGTAGGGTTTGTTTGATATAAATGGCCGAGACAGAAGAGGAACTACAGGTGGTTGAGGATTGCTTTCCCCGCTTTGTTTTGCGGAGCCTGTCGTCATCCTCTGAATGTGGGATGCAGAGTTGTAATGAACACTCAAGGCAGTTTTGCTAGGAAAACTTTCCAGACAGGCATTGCATTTGAATGACCGGGTGTTATTTTCAGCTGGCACGCCATTTTTACCAACTGACTTTTCGCTGGCGTCTGGGATTTCTGTGTTTTCAGTTGCATTTTGCTGTTTGGCTCCTGTCAGTTGATTTTCCTCCTCCTCCGCTGGCTCTGGCTCAGCTGTACATCCCTCCGTCTCCATTATTTTCTCTTCCTCCATCTCTTTGTCTCCAAGTGCCGGGGTAGCGTCTGAATTCTCGCTTGATTGGCAGGGCTCTGATCCACCGTCTTCAGTAGGCTTTGATTGTGAGGATTCAGAATCTGATAAAGAAAATAAAATGGTTTATTTTTGTGTTATAGTAAATAGGGAACTAAAATTAAGTACACATTAGCACAATGAATATTCATAGCGACCCATATCAGTGATATTGCCACTGTAGAACATATTCAGTCTTACACAGAATTTTAGAAAGGCCCATATTTAAAAGCCAACCCCACAAACTCCATTCATATTACAAATGGTTAATGTCAAGATTTTCTTATGGTAAGTATATTTCAATCTTACTTGAAGACTTCTGGGCCCTTTTGTGCTCTGCTCTTCCACTGGCACTCTGTTTCAGAACAGCCTGTAAAAACAATAAAAGGAGACAGTCAGCAAAACGACCGCAGAAAACTCTCTCTCTACTGGTTCTTTCCAAATGAGTTTAATTCTACTAACTCTTTGAGCAAACACAAATGTGTGCGTCACCCACTGATGTGTGGTTGTGTTACTTGTTTATCAAGCCATTTCATTAACAAATTACCCTAAAGGTACAAAACTGTATGATCAATTTATTCACCACACTAGTTCCCTATTAAGACAACACATATCATCTTTTAACTGGCATGTTTAATTTCTTATGCATAAACAGATAAAGCAAGAGTAAGTGCACATTTGTTCTCATTTCATTCTGTTTACATGAATGTCAACACTCAGGCTCTTTGGATTATTTTATGAAATCTCTATAATGCCATTATACAGACAATTCTGTCATTGCTATTGATAGCACATTATAAAGAAGTAAAAGACAGAAATGTTACAGTGCATTTATCCTTTGTAACTTGTTTATTATAGTGTGTTATTATAATGTGACAACAAATGTGTTAACAAAGCTGTAGGCAACTTCTCATAAATGCATGACTTATTTTTAAAAAATGTGTACAGGATAACAGTCAATATTCAGTGAGACAGCAATCCCTTCTCTTCAGTGGAGCTAATGTTTATTTATCTTTATTGAAAAAATATTTTAAAACTTTATTAAATATATTTTGATTAAAATTGTTACTGTTTTAGTATGTGTCACTGAGAGATTTGAACATCCTCCAAATAACACTGATCCTACAAAGTTGAGGGATCTAATATATGTCTCACCATTCAGGGTGTATACCATGTGTAGGGAAAATAAGGTCAAATATACATTGGTTATATTGCCAAGACATACTTACAATATCCAGCAGCCTGTTGACACAAGACGGAAGTACACTGTGTTGCTCGGTTAGATGCAGAGACAGGAAGGCTCTGTCAGTTTGGCCTTTTTGGCAGAGGGGGCAAAGCCACTCGGCCACCCCATTGCTTTCACTGCACAGTGTCTCTCCAGACTCCTCCTGAAAAACACAAAAGCATATTAAGAGAATCCTTCTCAATTGTGATCACAAAAAACACAGCATTCATTTATCTTCAACTGCTTGTCCATCACTGGGGGGCCAGAGTCAATCCCAGCTGTCATTGAGCGAGAGGAGGGGTACACCCTAGACAAGTCACCAGTTCATTGCAGGGCTGAGGTAAAGAGATAGACAACCATTCATACCTACAGGCAATTTAGATTGGCCAATTAACCTGACATGCATGTCTTTGGACTGTGGGAGGAAACCACAGTACCCAGAGGAAACGCAAGCAAGCACAGGTTCACAAAAGAATATTTGTGACCAACATTTATCATGCACAGCCTTAATGTGCAATTGCCCTCTTCTATTCGCATGTTGCGGTAAAACTAACCCTCAATCAGTATCTTAATCCTGGAATCTTTCAAAGTTTCATTTGTGGTTTCTTTAAACATTAACCATGGCCTGTAGGGAGGTTCTAACATTGTCTGGAATGAGTGTCTCAAATCACACAATTATGCAACTGCCTTTGAAAAGTAGTGGTGGATCCATCTAATGGTTTCAGTAAGTTTTACAATGCGCCATAATAAACTGGGCTCCAGATATAACAAATACCATTGTGTCAGATCTATTTGCATTCAATCTCACTGCGCAGGCTGATCCAATATCACGTGAGCCCATAAATATATTAAATGCAGAACAGACTGGAGGAGAGGCAGCAAATGATAACATGTGCTGCTTGACAATGTACAATCACTGAAGTGCCCCCCGCCCCCTCCCACTCTGTTTGACCGATACAACGAGCATGTGGCCAACATGTTAACTGGGCTCCCAGATCATGCTTGGCTCCAGTTGTGTGCACGCAGCTCTGATGCGCCCCCACTCCACTGCAAACATCCATAATCCGAGATGCAGCCGGACAGCAGCGGAACGCCACCACAGCCACAGTCCTCACTTCCTCCTCATGCCAATTAGCAGGCTAGCGGGGGTAATACCACCACATAACGTTCCGACGAGGCTGCGTCCGCACACTGTACCATCTTTATAACCCTCCCTTAATCACCATCTCATAATTAAAAGCCGAGACAGAGCTAGACTGACGCCTCTTCGAGCGTAGTTGGCTAATTAACGAGAAGTCTAATTAGCTATGCCGCGCAGAGATGAATCAATTAGCTAGCAGCTAGGCTTGATCGGCGTCTGAAACGTCGCATTACAGCGGTGTTTCTGGACGAGCTGGTACCGTACTTGAGTGAGAATAATCCCCGCAGCAAGAGCCGCTCACTTCTGCGTGACAGGCGTCTGTTCAGTCTGGCTGCCGTTCCCCCCGTAAAAAATAAACTCGCCAGCCCAAAATGAACCAGAAGCTCGGGAACAGTCGTGTGACTTTGCTAGCTAGCCTGTTAGCAGTCAGATAATTAACTGCACCCCCCTCCCTCCGGAAAAACTCTGCCCCGTCCAGGTGGGAACTGCAGCTCCAGCAACAACCGACTCGTTCAGCGGGATAGAGGAGGAGGAAAATCACAAACACACACCGAATTCAGGTCACAAACCTCGGCCTTGAGTTAGCTCCGTGCCCCGCTGGATGAGGACGTGTAGCGCCGCTCCGCCGCCGCCGAGCGCAGACCGAGGCCTACACTGCCGTTTAATTAACGAACGTGGCTCCGCTCACAGATGTGTTAGAAAACACTGCCTCCCCCCGTCCCTCTCACACATACCCCCCGCCCAGCAGAGCCCCTTTCGCCGCGTCCTAGCGCTGGAATCCACACCTTAAAAACACTTCGGTGCAACACATGTCCATGTAAACTATGATTTCACCCTTAACTGGCACCGAAGAAGAAGCACACACCAGCTCCGAAAGCGGAGGCACGGGCCCCGACGGTGGGGGTGCTGTCGGGAGGGAGCAGGGCGAAGGAGACGTAGGAGGAAAAAAAAGTTTGGGTTTAACGTTGGATTCGTGCGGGGATCGGGTCAGCGGCAGGCTCGCCACCGTCGCCCCTCGGTGCCCCGACGGTCGCAGGCCACTCTCCCGCACGAAGCAGCGCGGTCAGTCGATCGGGGAGCGCGTTTAATTAAGTTGAGAGCAATTAGCTAATGCCTTTTACCTGCATGGTCTCCGCTCCAGCACGCACACACGCACACGCTTCCTCCGTGGCTCCTCAGAAGTGAAAAGTTTTCTTTCCTGCCCTCCCCTCGCCTCCTCCTCCTCCTCCCTCTCCTCTCCGGCGCTCCCCCTCCCTCTCCCCTGTAGTAAACAGACCACAGCTCCCCCCGAGGCTGGCTGCTGACATTCACAGAGGGGACACGGAGATAAAGCCTTATATAACCCACATATCACTCTTATATCGGTACTATATCAGCGCTGATCGCCGATCATCGATCCTTGATCGGTGTCTGGATCTATTAGAGCCATTAGATTACACTGAGCCCACCCCCTGTCTCCGCCCCTCCCTTTAATATTAAACCTTCCTCATTCTCACGTTAAAGGTGAACAGGAGTGAAGTCCCCCGTTCCGCCCGCCTGCACTGTGGCGCGGTGGCGACCTTAATGACAGCTGGATGGTGGGCCAGGCCTCTTGTGTGTTCCTCGCCACACCGTCCCGCGTGAAGGAGGGTCTAAGCGGGGTAAATATTGACGGAGCAAGGCGGATTAATACGGCTCCATGTCTGCCCCCGCTGGCTGCGTTACTGAGGCAGCAGAGGTGATGCTCCTCAGCACTCCCCATAGCTGTCCGCCACTGCGCCTGTGCACAATTACATTTTCGCTGACGTGTTGCAGTTCCCAGGTTTGGTGTATCGCTCCGTTCTTGGAGCCGAATGACACGGATCTCAGGACTTGACCTGCGAAGGTGCGTGAGGCTGCAGCCAGCGCTTTGTCACGGGCTATTTTAAACGCCCCGCGGTTGAGTTTGTGGGTTTTTGATTCGGAGTTCGTGCCATGACCCTGCATTAACTGCGTGGGCTGAATAAGTCAAGCCTGATTAGAAAGCAATATCGCTTCAAACGAACGTGCAACGGTGAACTTAATATTTGCAAAGCAGCGATGAACAGGTTATAATCCTAAAGGTTTGCAAATAAGAATTAAAAGGTAACATAATAACTCTGAATCCACGTTGGGAAAATATAGGTTAAAATCAAGGTCAGGCTATAAGTAACAATATGTAAGTATTTTGTTTGAGTGTTTTTGTAGGATTATTTTATTTTATGTTCTTGTAACTAAAGCAGAATATACCTGTATGAAACCACATAGTTGTTCGAAAGTACAACAATAACCTTAAGTTCACATCAGGTTCTGCAAAAACTGTAAACTGTACATTTCTTAAGTAAATATGCTTTGTTAATTTCCCCTTCTGGTGAATTAATATTAAAATTAGTGTTGGTGGATATGTAGAATCTTTCTCAGAACACATAATAACTAACTATAATAATGCATATATTACAGCACATTCTTATTTGTTTTGTTCTCTCTCGTTATCTCATTACACCTGCCTGTTAAGGCTTGAAGCAGGTTAGATTTAATTTAGCTGGAGTGATGATCCTACAGTACTGTTGGTGTTGATGACACTGTGTCCATTTCAGATGAGCGTGGAAGTGGAGAGAAAGTTTATATGCGACGCTGACACTCTGAAGACTCTGGAGGAGCTCGGGGGTATGTGTTAAATTTGTCTACCACACATTTACCAGATGGGTAATTTTAGAGTCCAGTTATTTATTTGATACAGTGATCCCTGTCAGCTTACAAATGTTCTCTGAAAGGTGTTTCCAAAGTCTAATGGTGCTCGTCTCTGCAAAGCCATCTGTGTATTTATTCAACTATCTCTCTTCTCCTCTTTTCTTCCTCAGCTGTCTGTGTTGGTAAGAAACAGTTTCAAGACCAATATTTTGACAACCCCCAGTTTGATTTGACATTGAGGGACACGTGGCTGCGTAAACGTAAAGGATGCTGGGAGCTCAAGTGTCCAGCAGAGGAGACGAGTGGGGAGCAAAGTAGAGCGGCCGCACTGTGCACTCGGTACAAAGAGATAACCAGCCTGCATGAAATTCAGCTGAGAGTGGCAGAGATCATCCCTGATGTTTGTGAGGAAAGAGACACAGAGACGGCCTCCTCACACCAGGACGAGTCTTGGCTGAGCAGAAAGAATCTGACATGCTTTGCAGCATTTACAACAGTGAGGCAGACATTCAATTTAGAGGACAGTGGTGTGCAGATAGATCTGGACCAGGCAGACTTTGGCTACCATGTGGGGGAGCTAGAGGTGGTCATTCCCGAGGGAGGAGATGTGCAAGCCGCTCTGGAGAAGATTGAAAGAACAGCTCAAAAGCTGGGTGAGGCAAAAGCTGTTATTATGCTCAGCCATTTAAAATCATACAGCATCATGTATTATGATATTAAATTTGCCATTTCTTCTCCTTTACAGGTCTGACTGGAGATCAGCGAGTTGAGGGGAAAATGACAGTTTTCCTTAAAAGATATCACCCAGAGCACTATGCAAAATTACTAAGTGCGCACATTTTGTGAGAGATAACTGATGTTTTTTAATATGTGTGTAAAGTAAGATATTATTTATTAGCAAAAACATTATCTAAAATGTGTCAGTAGCTGTAAAGATGCTCAAAGTTGCAGTGACCCTCCAAGACATTTCATGCACATTCAGGTTTGGTAACGCAACAGACCTCCTCTCAACCTGATCTTTAATGTCCAATGTACTGCAAACAACAGTTCAGGTTCTGTAATAACATGGGATGTGAGAGTAACTTTAAATTCTCAGAATAAACATGATGACATACTCTCAATTTACCATTAATGAGAATTTTTTATAACCTACTTGTGATTATTAGAGAGACCGCAGCAGAAGAGCTAGTGACTGTTTATACTCAAACCACCATCTAATGGACTGAGACTTGTTATTCTGCCAGCTTCATGTGCTGGAATCAACAGCTACAGCATTCCTCTTGTCTTTCACAACAGTTCATACTCATGTCACGTTTTCACAATAAAAATCTTTACATCAGTGTTTATGCCTCAATAAATACAGATGTTTTTTGCCCTGTACATTGGTTTGTTGGTTTTTCAGCAGGGTTACTGTATGTAAAGAGAACAACTACATTGGAATAAAAAGGGTAATGTAGCAGGCAGGGGGGTGGCATTCTTTTCATGAAAGGGACTTCAGTCTCAAAATAAGATGAAACCTTTGCCAGATCTTATTATAGTTGTGGGGGGAGCTTCAGGCTGTGTATTGGCTGTGTACCTTTATGATTAAGATGGGACATGATCTCCTCCTGCCAGCTCTTTATAGTGGTTACATGACTTCAAGCTAAATCAGGTAATAACACTCATACAGCAACATAGCCATTCTTTTCTGTAAACATGTAAACAAACTCAGCACCATGGCCATCACTATCAGTGAATGAGCAGGACAGATACTGTTCAATGTAAACACCTACCTCATGTACACATTCATCTGGTTAATATTTTAAGTTATCTCTCTACCTTGTTCATGTTTTGCTGCATTTCGAGTATGAACAAGTATTTTGTGTGGCACATTTGTAATTACAAATATATAAAAAAAAATACAAATATTTGTGCAAATTGTGCAGATCGAAAAATGTAACAACACATAATAACCTGTTAACATTTTAGGTTAGATAATATTATAATATAGTTATTGCGATATAGTAACTGTCTTTGAGGGTGTGTCACATGACTGAATGACCTTTTTTTCTCACACTTTTGTAAACAACATGGCGGACATCGGAGTGGCCCATCGAGCAGATTGATCCGACACCGAGCTGTCAAACCCGCAGCTCTCGGGGCGAGCACCTCGTCACTGGCGGAGGCGAACCAGAACCAAGCTGTTCTCTCGGGACCGACACACGACGAACTGGACCGACGTGCAGCCGATAGGACAGACAAGACACACGGTGAGGTTAACGCGTTAGCATCTGTAGCTAGCTCCACTAAAGCCACCATTGCCAGCGAACGGGTGCACACGGTGCAAAACAACACCCGGAAGGCAGGTGGACAGTTAGTTCGGACACGTCACCGTGATTTCCTCTCAGTCCGTGCTCACGTGTGTCGCCCTGTCATTGTTTACTAACTTGTGTTTGTGTGTCCCCCCTCTGCCTGACACCAGGCCCTCCTCAGTCTATGGGCTCTCAGTCCAGTTCTGGGATGTCTGGTGGAAGGAGCTCTTCCAGTGACAACCCAGCAGAGCGGTCTGAAGCAGCAGAGCCGAACCAGAGCCGCAGGACGGCAGACAGACAGTCGTCGTCGTCATCATCATCATCCTCATCGTCATCATCATCTGCAGCAGCAGGAGCAGCACCAGAGGAGGACGTCGACCTAGCCGAAGTGCTGGCTTACCTACTGAGGAGGTGACATGACCCGGACACTGATCAAAACAGCCTGAGGGGCCGTTCCATTCCGTGTCAGATCATCACACTGTGGGGCCACACTGTCACATGCTGAATGGGTCACATGAGGAATTTATGGAGTGAATCCTGATTAAGATCACAATACGATTTGTCTTGCACTTTTCGTGACCTGCTGCTCATTTTGCACGTACTTGCAATCTTCTGTGACTGACTGATGGTTGAACTGGTGTGACGTGTGTGCAGGGGCCAGGTCAGACTGGTCCATGGCAGTGGAGCCACCGGGCTGCAGCTGGTCCAGTCATACTCTGACTCTGATGAGGACAGCGATGGAGCCTGGGAGGGTCGGCTGGGGGACCGCTACAACCCGCCAGGTAAGATGCCAGACTCTTTCCATGATGACATCTTCTTTGGCCTATGAAGGGGCTCCTCTTTTTCATCCTGATGTTGTTGATGCGGCCATTTAGTGTTAGAAACGTAATCAGTGGGCCCACTCATTGAACAATGAATGCAAATAAGATAAGATCATGCTGCTGTCTCTCATGAGCTCACTTGTGTGTGAGTGGGGGGCCTCTGGCTCTGACATTTGCCTAGTCACACTCAGTCCTTACAGGCACATCTGAAAGCAGCCAGTAAATATTAGTTTAAGCAAAAACGGACAGTATTGAATAGCTGTGTTTTGGTGTAATATGTTACTGACTGTGTTATTGAAATCCAACCCATTCCCCATATTAGACACAGGAAGGACAGATATCAGTAAAATAGATAAGATAAAAGTTCATAAGATAAAAGATACTAGTAACCTCAGGGTAATTGTATTGCCTTGTCATCATTCAGATCCAGAATAGATGTTTTGAAGGTGAGAGAAAGTCAATAGTGTTAAGGCATTTACAACTCTTAGCTCTTTATTCAGCTGTAGCTACAGTAAAGCTGTAGAACATGTTTGTGTTCAGTTTGTCATCAAAAAAATATGTGTTGTTTGTTCAGAGTTCCAACTGTTCTGTGTCATAAATACATACATCAATTGAATGACAAGGAACTGCATGTACCACGTCAAGAAGGTCTGTTGTGAGATACTTACTGTTTGTGTTACATTGCCAGTGGACACTCAGCCGGACACACACGAAGTGGACCGCAGCGAGATCCGAACTCAGATCCTGCTGGCCACAGCCTCATCTGCTCGGAAGGGCCGACACAGTTTCACACACATGCTAGCAGAGGTCAGAGCAGACCGCCAAATTCCTAGCACTTTGAAAATAACGATGAAGATGATTTAGTTGTCATCAGTTTCAGGCTGTTCACTTAATGTGATGTTTTTGTTTTTTTTCATTTTAGAGGGAAAAAGGCAGATGTAGAGGCTCCAGTTTTTCTCATGGGGAGTGCAGTCGTATCCGCACACAGTAAGCTCCTCCAGCACTTACACGTGTGATATTTCTTATCTAATTACCAAAAGGTGGCACAGAGAAAAACACGAGCTCAGAAAGGCAGCACACAAAAGAAAGATATTTGATTAAGTATTAACTTCTGTCTGTTAATTTATGTTAAAACTGGTTTTCCCTCACAGTTTCTTGCCAAACTATGTATCCCACAAGGACACATACCAGCAGAAAGCTTTCTGTGGAGTGTACAGCGAGGAGGGCAACATGTTCCTCTCTTCCTGCCAAGGTAAATAACTCTAGAGCCAACGCAAGAACCCAGAGGAACCGGTTCAGATCTGATCATGATTCTTTGTGTTCTTTAAAACAGCGTTGAAATTAGAGGAAAACAAAACTATGTAAAGAAAGTAATCAGTTCCACTTTGTCAGTTTCTTGATACAAAATATTGTTTTCCTCCTGGAAAGACTGAATGCCTGCTGCTCTTTACAGGACTGTTAAATATAATGCTTTGTATTTTCTGCTACTCTGTGCAGACCAGAACATCCGCCTGTACGACACCACTAAGGGGCGTTTTAATCTGCTGCGAACAGTGAGGGCTCGAGATGTCGGCTGGAGCGTGCTCGACGTCTGCTTCACTCCCGATGCACAACATATGCTCTACTCCAGCTGGTCTGATTACAGTAAGGGTTGTGGCCCCCCTTTCACCACGTGATACAATTAGCCAATCATTCCTGAATTTTGGTCATGTTGTTTGCCACTCTCCAAAACATAAGCTAAATGTGATTTCTGTATGATCTTCCTTAAAAACATACAAATAAACAAATTCTGAAAACACAGAGAATCATTACCATGGCTGTCAATATGCTGTTTTACTCATGTCAGTTTTATCTCTCTCCCTCCTCCCACAGTACATCTGTGCAGTATAGATGGTGACAGTGAAAACCACACCTCCCTGGACCTCAAGTTAGTGTTTCCCTCATAGTATCTTATAACATAACGGAGAAGGTAATCTATCATTCCCTCCGTTCATTACCACCTGGATGAATGATGCTGTCATCAACCTCAACCTCCACCCGTCCATTCTGTGTGTTCTGTTCATTAATTCACACAAAGCACTGCTATTAAAACTCATGCAGCCCTCACACTTGAATTGTTTAACAGGTCATGTGTGCCCTCATCAAGCTTTTTGCTGTGGCATGATGCAGAACACTGAGTAGTAATGATACAGTGATTATGCCACTGCTGCATTGTCAACCTGCTTGTGTGTGTGTGTTTGTAGTCCAGATGAAAGGAGGTTCTGTGTGTTCTCCCTAGCAGCCTCCACAGATGGCAAAGAGATCCTTGGAGGGTGAGTACACTTCACGTAAAAAGGCTTCAAGGTGGCATGGAAACCAGCAGTGAGGCTACAATCAATTCTACTATTTAGTTTGAAAACAGCATATTTAGTTTTAATCTCCGTCCACACCAACACGCCTAACATCATGTGACCTCCTATGTACACTGGCTGATTGCTGCAATAAAAACTTGTCTCCTACACATGCAGGTTGCAGTTGCATCATTAGCAAAGACAGAAACACTTTATTGATTATCCAACTGATTGTTTTCAGACACAAGACATGTTTTCAACATGTAGACAGACCAATATATTAACATCCATGCAAACATTACACTACTGCTTGAATCCATTCAGTCCATCTCTCCTCTCCTTTCAGAGCAAACGACGGCTGCCTGTATGTTTTTGACCTTGAGCAGAATAAACGTACGCTGAAGGTGAGTGTGTTTTTATCTCAGATGTTTTCTGTTTTCTTTTGCTGGTAAAATCCACCACTGTTAAAGCTCTCTCATCATCATGCAGTCAAGGTGAGCAGCTAAGCAACCTATGAAGCTAACATCAAGTTTTACACCACCCAGCTGTCTGTAAAGTCCCTTTGCCACTGCTCAGAAACCCACTAACATCTGGCCTTTGGCTGCAGCATTCACTCCCGGGTCAAATATCATCTTCAGTAGACACAGGTTTTAATCTCCCACTGCTCCGATCGGCAGTGATGGAAACATGACTAATTTGGCAACTCAGTTTTTTTTCTCATTAATATAATCTGTCTAAACCTGCTAATGCTGGTGAAGGTCAGGTGTAATATATAAGAACAGAGACTTCAGGGGACTAAGGGGGTTAAATCCTCCTCCCATAACCTCACTCTGCGAGGAAGTCAGTCACTGACCTCGACCATCTGCTTCAGCATCTTACACTCTCTCCCTAATTACCTCTGCATTACAGTGTCTGTGATTTATTCTGAACTTTTGCCCTTTCACTGTGGCTGCATGTAACTGATTATTCTATGGACGTTCTTATTTCTGACAAATCCCGTGGAAAGACTGAACTTGCACTTACTGATGACATGTCTCTGTCCTCAGATCGATGCCCACGAGGATGACGTGAACGCAGTTGCATTTGCTGACAGCTCGTCCCAGCTGCTCTTCTCTGGCAGCGACGACGCACTATGCAAGGTGTGGGACAGAAGGACGCTGCGTGAGGACAGACCGCAGCCCGTCGGACAGCTGGCCGGACACAGAGATGGCATCACCTTCATCCACAGCAAGGTGGGGAAGACCTAATTAATGAGATGCCACAATTAGCTCATTACAGACACATACAGTCCATTATATTGGTCTCAGAGACTCTGAGAGTGTTTCTTTTAAAATAAATCCTGTTCCTCCACCTGTTATGACTGTGCCAGGGTGATGCACGCTATCTGATCAGCAACTCCAAGGACCAGTCCATCAAGCTCTGGGACATCAGAAAGTTCTCACCCAAAGAGGGCTTGGCAGCATCCCGCCTGGCTGTCACACAACAAAACTGGGATTACCGCTGGCAGCAGGTTCCGCAGAGGGGTGAGGAGGGAGGGAGATGTCATATGAAGGAAGGAAACATTAAATGATCCCTCAAAGGACAAGTCAGCTATATGATTAGTGCTTGGCATTTGAACAAAAAGAGTAAGCAGTGTTTATTAACCTACTCACCCTGTGGTCCCTTTCAGCCTTGAGGAGACACAAGCTGACAGGCGACACATCGGTGATGACCTATCGTGGTCATGGCGTGCTGCACACACTCATCCGCAGCCGTTTCTCACCGGAGTTCAGCACCGGGCAGAGGTTCATCTACTCTGGCTGCTCAACTGGAAAGATCGTCAGTGAGTGTCACTCCAGTTTCAACACACATCTATGAGACACTGCATTGGTTGAAATGTGTGTGTGTTTGTAGTTTATGACGTCCTCACGGGCAGCGTGGTCTCCAGACTGTCGGGTCATGACGCCTGCGTGAGGGACGTCAGCTGGCACCCATATGAGGACACTATCATCAGCAGCTCTGTGAGTCCTGTCAATGCAAAGTCAGAATTTGGAAAATTAAGATGGTCCTCGTTTTCATAGCGCATCCTAATAACCCAGTAGTGTCTTAATGGCAAAAAACATGGCAAGACTGTTAGTTATTATATTATATATGTTACATATTGTATTTTTTTTAATGTATAAATCCAGAAGAAGTCACAGTGGAGTGTGGTGTCTAATTTGCCGCTGACCTGTATTGTGACATCCTGTCCTCCTCCTCCTCCTCCTTCTCTGTTTGTCTGCAGTGGGATGGAGCAGTGCGAATGTGGGAGCACAGACAAACACATCCTCTAGAGGAGGAGAGAGAGCGGGACTGACGGCGAGACATAAAGAACAAAAAAGGAAAAGATGTGGGGGAAAGAGACATCTCCACAGACAGAGTGACTGGCCCCAAACAGAGGCCGAGGATAAACCCAGAAAGACTGGGAGAGGCTTAATAACTTCTAAAGTTAATGCTGGATATTAATGATTACAATTAAAGTGTGGATATGAAGTGATCTTGTAAAAGTCAGGTTAGGGAGACACCAGGGACAACCTGCTTCTGTTTTTTGATTTTATTTTTTTCGCAGATTCGTAAACAGATCGAACATGAGACAAAACGTTTGTCATTTGGCCTGAAACTCTGAAAAATGTGCTGAAGCTGAAAAATTAGCAACACAGCATTACGTAAACAAGCTGTTGAAATGTAATAGTAAGCTAGATCAATGTCAAATCATTGTTGGATTTTGCAGGGAGCAGCTGAGGAGGATAATTCTGTATAAATGTAAAGTACTTTAATGGTATGTGCATTCAGGGAGTGTGTTTAGATTGTTGTTAGTTCTGATTTGACTTTGGTTCAGAGAGTCAATGTTTAAAAAACATATTGTATATGAAAATATGGAAAGAAATGGTGCCGTACATGCCCAGCGGTCACCAGGCTGCCTGAACACACTGTCAGTTTTACAGTCCACCTCACGGTAATGTCAGTCCCTCTGTGATCTGCTCAAAAAAAGTTCTGAATGTTTGTTGTAATTTGTTAAAGACTGAACAAGGGGTCAGAGGATATGAGTGTACATGTATACACACTCATCTGTTTATGCAATTTTCAGGTGTTTATATCAAAGCCCATTTCTCTCTCTGACTGTTGTTTTACAGTAACAATAAAACCTTTATTTAAATGTTCCACAAAGAAAGAACTTTGTTGGTTCCTTTGTGCAAATAATTCAACCATTTCTTTTTTTTTTTACCATCAAAGTGTGAAAGAGACATTTAAACGCATTAAATACATTTTTACACTGTTCACACTTCTGCAACAATCTGACAGTTTTTTCCTAAACTAATTTGTCCATTTAACATTTTTTTCAGAGTTTTAATTAAAAAATGTGTGAACCAGTGTGACGCTCAGCTGCTGCAGGAACCACAGCAAAGTCGTCTTCAGGTCGTCGCAACGACCATCGGGTACATGCTCTAAAATTAGACCGAGGTTCTTTTAATGGCATGTCTGCTTTCATTTATGACTATTGTTCCCACTCAAGTCAAATGTGTTTTTTCTAAAACCTTAACAACTCAACTGAGGTGATAATTGACTCTGTGAAATATGTGGTTTTTATTACTTGGTAATCCAAACACAACAACACAAACGTAAATTAAAAAAAAAGTATTTAAAATCATTCTGACCAATGAAAAACAGGCTGCGTACATAGAGGCTATTTTCACTTCTACCAATGAGGTTATGTTTCTGCGTTGTTTTTTTATTTAACAGTATCACGTCAGAACTCTCAGAGCAATTCTTATGAAATTGTCCATCTGTCTGGAAATGAAGTGTGTTCGTCTGTATAAGTTGTGCAGCTTTATGTCCACAGCAGTGGGTTTTACTTAGCATGAATCCCAGGAATGCAAAGACTAATTTACTCCATTTAGCTAAATAGGTTGAGCATGACTCAGGCCCGGGCCTAGAAATAAAAAGTGCCGATTGCAGCTGCGTGCGGCACCAAATGTGGCAACAGTTAACAAATTACATTAAGTGTTGAGCATTAAATGTGTGGCTTCAGCAGATGATTGCAAGAATGTGGGTGAGGGGGGAATAAAGAGGAGCCAAAAAAGGAGGGCCACATGTGAGGGAGGCTGGTGTCGGATTGTTGCGGAGGAGAATGGGGTCAGCGGTGTGCCATGTTTCCACTGTCAGCCTGTGCTGGACAGGGGGGAGGGGACATTGGAGGGTAAAGGGGCAGAGGGGTTGTATTTTTATAAAACATTTGCTCTCCTGCACGCCTGACACTGATAGAGCAGACCGGGCCCACAGAGGGACTGCTGTGCCTTTCACTCAAAGCACAGCGAGCCACACTCTGGCCTCAAGCAGCACTCCAGACTCAAAGAGAGGAGAAGAAGAGTGTCTAAAAGGACGAGAAGAAGATGGACATCAAGACAAACAACTCCGACATCAGCCTGGAGAAGTTAAGCAGGTTGGCTGAGGAGCTGATGCTGCCAGGAAGGTTCATCCTCCGGGTCCTGAACGCCGCTCTGGAGTCTGTCACAAACGTCCTGGCTGTGATTTTAGGAAGTCAAGTGGTCAGAAGACACTTTCACCTGATGCTGTCTGGCCTGGTTCTGTTAGGGCCTGTGCTGAATCTGTGGGTGTCTAAGTTCAGCATCTTTGCAAACAGCCACCATTACCTGTACAGGTAAGAGGTCCTTTAAATATTAATCTTCTGTAAAAGTGAACTTCCTGACCATGATCATCTTCTTCATTGTGAGCTGTGCTGTGACTCATTCATCCCACCTCTACAGGAAGTTTCTGAAATCCACTTGGGGTTGGACCTGGGTCTTCGGCGGCTCCTTCATCCTCCTCCTCTCCCTCTCTGCCCGTCACTCTCTGTCTCTCTCCCTACGCCACCTCTCTCGGATCGGCGTGGTGGGCTTCCTTTGGTGGGGATGTCGTCGCCTTCTGACCCTGCTGGAGGACGCCACAGGGACGTGCTACGAGCCGATTGCGCAGGAGAGCCACAGCTCTGCCTCTGCGGGACTGCCGCCCCCGCTGCTGCTGCTGCTGCATGAGGGCCAGAGCAAGGCCTCCTGCCTCAGGGAAAACATGGTGTGGAGGGGCTATGAGGTCTCCCAGGACGTGCTCATCCTCTGCTTGTGCTGCCTGCTGCTGGTGGAGGAACTATCCGTCTTTGGCCGTCATGTCGACCGAGCGAGGTGTGGTCCGCCTGGGGTCCCGTTGCGATTCGTCTTCCTCCTGTGTGTCCTTCTGCTCGCAGTGTGGATGTTCCTTCTGCTGTGTGTTCTCGCATACTTCCCAAAGTTCCCCTCGCAGCAGCTTGGGGGGGCTCTGGGCTACCTGGCGTGGAAAGGACTTTATCAAGGATGGTACAGACTCGAGCCGAGCTGGTGCTTCCCTGGTTTGCCAGACGTTGGGCCGTTAACATCAACGGAATCCGAAAAACAAGCAGAGTAGATGGTATTTAGGGAACTTGAGGGCGACCTTGAAAAAAAGGATTTCCCATTGGGTCTGTGGAGGTGATCTAGGTATAAAACACCATCTGTTAACGACACCATAAGCCTGGTTAATTTCATTGTTTGTCACATTAGATACACGTTTCTTACTCAGACAAAGACAATTCAGGTGGATTTACTGGAATCATGTTGCTTTATTTTGTCATTTGAACCTAAAGTGATAATAAGAGTTAACAGGAGACCATTTTGTCGAAGTGGGTGTTCTGTTACTTGATGGGAGCATCACACAAGACGAGCAGTTTCTTGAGAGCCCCTGAGTGAGCTGATGGCCGTCTCAGTAGATGAGAGCTTTCCCCTCACCTCTGGGCTTCTTAATCTTTCCGTAGTTCTTGTTGATGATGTCAAATAGCACGGCCTGTGAAGAGAAGCGAGGCAGAAACAGGAAACAGCAGAGATGTGAGACGGAGCGTGAATAGTGGCATGGAAGGTGACGCCCAGTTTCAAAGCTACTGTATAATCGTGTCCTTTCATCATCGCCTGCGCTGCCGCATTTAATAATGGCATCAAACGCTGCAGGACAATATCCAGAGCTCGCAGAGATTAATGGACAGGAGAGGGAGCACAAATCACTCTAACATAAGCACAGCAATTAGTTTAATTAACGTCCTATTAAGACGCAAGTGATTCCATTAAGTCTCCGTCCCTGCTGCAGGGACACAGCTGGGATATTTTGCACAGTTATATTCAAAACTCTGATTTGATTACCACAGATGAGATGCTAGGTTCACCAAATATAAGTACTCAGTCAGTAACCATCGATAGAATCAATACCACTTGGGTTTTTCTTTTATTACATTTGTATCTATTTAAGAATTCAGAGGCCTGAGAGTAAAGGAGAAAGTATGCATATCTCACATATGTGTTGCAGATGTCCTGGAGCACGAGGCGGAGCTCATAGTACTGATACTGGTCCAGCTCGTGAACCAGCTGTCTGTAGTCTCCCTGCACCACAGAGAATAACATCATAATTTAATGCAAAATAATTGAATAATATTACAAGTTAAGATTTAATGAAAAAAAAACATAAATGAACACATAAGACTTTATAAAACTGAATCAAGACACAGGATACAGACCACATGGGGTTGTTTGGAGGCTTTGGCCACGGCATCACCTCTCTCATTGTAATATCTAAAAAAAAAAAAGGGGGGGGGGGAATGTTATTGATTCTAAACATTCTTTACTGACATTCCTCTAAAATTCCTCTAAGGTCCTCACTAAAATCTCCACAACACTTAAGTTACGTTCTGGTTAGAAACATGAAACATTTTATGGAGTATGTTTGTAGTTTTTAAAAATGGCACATGATTGCTGATTTTATTTTTATTTTAAGTGCAGATTTTACTCTGTAGCACTTTGAGGTTGTTTTAATGAAAAGTGCATTACAAATAATATGTTAATTACTATTATTATTAGACACACAGGCTGGCCTTTCTCCCAGGAATCTTAACAAACTGTGTTTTTGAACTGCATCATTTGTTCATGCTCTGAATAAAATCCATTACTGTCAACTTTTCTTTTTTTCTCTGTGCTGAGTAAGACACATTGTAAAGGTGGAAAAACATCAGACTCACTTTGATTGCTTTACTGACACCTTCATTTATCTGTGATTCTTCAGCAGTGTGCAGTAATTCACTTAGTGTGTGGGGTGGTGCAGGGGTGATCTGCACTATTACCTGTGTCCTTTCAAAGAGTCAATATCCATATCACTCTTGAATGTAATTCATTTTAATCTGAGCTGTTCTTTTCTTTCAATCTTTTCAGTGTGAACGATTCATACTGAAGCACAAACATGGTGAGTTAGTAAACAGCCCTGTTTTGTTTGCAGTCATTTGTTTGACTGTTGTCAGGGTTATGCAAAGTGGTGAAGTGGTGGAGCGTGGCTGACAGCCAGTCTGGTAACTTATTTAACCTGATTAGAGAATTGAAGTGTGGTTTCATCAGAAGACTGTGGGACCATAGCAGAGAACTCACATAGACACTGCCCTTGATGATTGTAATTATTAGTATTATTTATGAGAGCAACGCCTCAACAGCTCAAACCTGTTGGGACATGACACTGCACAAAAGGAATACTGCAGTCATCTCCTTTATCTAGAAAGCTGTTTTAAATGAATAAAATAAACAAAACACAATTTATGCTGTGCTATTTTGCAATGCAAGGGTTAATGTCAGCCAAAAACAACACCACAACATTAGTGTTACTGACAGCGCCGCTTGTCCCACTTCACTCACTCGCTTCCTCACACTCGCTTCCTCACACATCCAACCACATACCTATCTCAGCCCCATGCACCTTGAACGCATCACTGACAGTCTGAAAGTACCACAGGTGGGAGGGGGGGCTCTTACTTTGAAATCTGAGTTTGGAATCCCTCGATCTTGGTGCGCGTGTTGGTGAGCTGCTCGAACACTTTCTCCTGTTGGATTAAAAAAGTAAAGCTGTTTCGACAGAAACCAAACTGGCTGCTTTTCACCAAACAGATCGTCATCAATTCGAAGAACGCACAAACACACAAGACGTGATGTGGTTCTACTGCATCGCTGTAATATCAGCCCTCACTGACCTGCACCGCCACTCCAAAGTTGTTCCCGTCTTCAATTTTAGGGATTTGGAGTTGCACCCACATCGACACCTTCCAGAGATAAAAAACATGAAATATGTGAGCTCCTAGAGTAAAAGCTTCATATAGCTCCATTTAAGACTGAAGCATGGGGTCTGAGTTTCTGTCGTGATTTCCTTTGTTCAAGAAACTGACCGTGTTGAGCTTCTCCTTCAGTGCCTGGATCTGAGGCTTCACCTCCTGCAGGAGACTCTGCACTCGCCCGTTAATACAAATAGGACCGCAGGGAGGCTCTGAAGGAAGAAAACAGCTGAACATTAAGTCACGGTAGCTGCTTTCAGACATGCACTGAACAGTACAGGTCGCATTGTGCATCATAGATTAATACAACCATCCAGGTTGCCTGGTAACAAGAGCAGAAAACTATTGTCACAGAACATGTGGACCTTGTTACAATAACAGGTGACTTCTAAATGAAATGCTTATCTTATACATTTTCATCTGCTTTGTCACCTCTCTGTCCACATTTACCTGACTCTTCGTCTTCATCGCTGTCCTTATCTTTCTTCCCTTCCTTTGCCTTCGCCTTCGCCTGTGATAGAACAAACGGCATTGTGATGATCAGATATTTGGCAGTCCGCAGAACATCTCTAGCTACATAGTGCAATACAGTCATCCTCTCTACTTTCATTTATTATCACTGGTTGACAGAGGGACCTACCTCCTCCTTCTTCTTCTTGCGTTTGGCCTCCTCTTTCTCAGGGTCAGGCATCGGGATGTCCAGCGGAGCCTTTAGGGACTCCGGGTCAGCATGGCAGGAAGAGCTCTGGCAGCAAAGACACAAGAGATAAATATCCCGATGTGATGTATCACAACAGTTACTTTCTAAATGTATGTGACTGCAAACACGTTGCCTGTTTCCTAATTATTCAATGCCCATTTTTGGTCAGAATTTTTGGGCATAAACTGCCTTCAGCTCAGCTACCATGAGTAGTGTCTGCAGCTCTTCAATCTTCTGCGGGAAAAACACTGCGACCAGCTGCTCTGCCTGGAGGGAAACAAAGCAGAAACATCGTGGAGCACAGCTGAAGGAGAAATGATTAATGAAACAGTTGGAATATATATTCTGGGAAAATTACCTCTTTGTTCAGTTTCTGGCAGAAATCATCCACCTGCAAATAAAAAAGGGACAGACTTTATATGAACACACACTTACAAGCTTACGGTGAATAAATATTTGTCACTATAATGTGAGCTTCATAGTCAAAAGACTAAGACACAGAAAATAAAAGCTGAATCTTGAACTCTTCCTGCTCCATTTTGTCCTCAACATCATCAGAGGAAGTGTTTTTAAAAAGTGGTGCTAGATTTAGAACCAGCTCTTCACCCTCTTGAGAAAACAAGAAAAGAGGTCATGTAATGTAATGATACACATTTCATTGAGCTCAAGTTAGAAAAGAGTTTAGTGAGCTGCTCTCTGACCCCATCTCAGCTCAGGGCTCAGAATGACACATGCATTTAGAGAATCAATGTGACTCGGCTTCGCCTCCTCCACTCACCTGTTTCTTTGACGCCAGTGGAATATCCTGAGCAGCCATGTCTGGTCTCCACGTGCACACTCAAGTTGAAATAATGTTTGAAAGCCTTGCGATTAAATCTGGAGGAAAGAATATTCGAGTTTCGACTCGGCTCGACACAAAGAAGCTGCTTCGCATCAAAAGCGAAATTGAAAGTAACGCGCATTTTACACAGTTCCGTACTTTCCCTGTCCGGGTGCTTTGTGCTGCATTGTGGGACTTGGAGTTTTTATTTTCAATTCTCGTAAACAGAGCCACTGATGATAAATAGTGATGGCTTCAAATGTCTGAGCTGTTTTTGAACAGGCGCATGTATGATACGCTGCATAATATATACGAATCAAATGTGCATCATAACAAGTAGTTGGGGAATTATTGATAGCTCTATCCTCTATTTATATCCATGTATATTCCAAAGATAGTAATCAACAACTCACACATCAACAATTTAAAAATCAATCGATTCTTCCAAGTAATCGATCGCCTATAAAAGAACTTCCTTTGTAGATGCTATGTTTGTCCACTAGATGAAGCTGCTGCTCTGAATGTTAAAAAGCAAACTTTCCTGTGGCAAAACACGTAGATGATGATTGACAGCAGTAATCTCGCGCTTTTTCAAACTCCAATTTCAAACAACAACAGGAAATCAGTTCTGCCTATTTGCCAGCTCACACAACCTCTGCTTCAGGTGACTATCGATCAAAGCTTGGGGCCAAAGTGCACCGACTCTTACACTCCAGACATTCAGGGCCCTCTGATGTCACATAGATTCTATAATCACAAGCCGTGTGGACAGAGCCAGTCTGACACAGTCGGGTAGAAGCCTTGAACAAATACAGGATCCTGAGTGGACAGAGAGGACGTCAGAGCCTCCCAGTGTCAACACAGCATTGATCGTCTCACTGTTATATGCAATCATGATACCAACGTTAACACTCAGCTCATTGGTGTCACAGTATCTGAACCCAGTGTGTCATCTGCAGCAGAGCAGCTTTTATCCACCACAACAATACAACACCTGGGTCGAAACCCGGTTGAAGCCAAAGAGCAAAGGCCACGCTCATTGACCACGTGAGCTCCATTAGTCATTGATTCTGTGATTTGATTGTGCGAGCGATCAAAAACATGCCCTGTTATTCAGTCGAGAAACACGGAGGACGAAGGTCAAGAGTGTGAGGGGGGGGGGAAGAGGTGGAGGGGCCGACAGAGAGAGAAAACAAAGTTTGGGATTTGTGAACACGTCAGGAAACTATCTGGCCGTGTGTGTTTGTTTTTCTGAAATAGGTCATTTTCTACAATGCATTACAGGGAATTACAAAAAGTAGCATGGATGACCCTTGATTGTGGCATTTAACAGACAAATAAGATTCCTGTAGAGGCCTCTAGCCACAGCTGTGTAGGCCGGAACTGAAATGACAGGACACACATAAATGATTCAAGATGTCTTCTTCCCTCATGTTTGAATGTCACCTAAATGTGTGCGTGTGCATTCACTGAGTCTGCCTATCATCAGACGGCAGGGCTGAAGTTTAACCAGACATTCTGGACTGTTGTATCTCCCTTTATCTGCACACTGTAATCCTCTGCCTCTGCTCCACCTCTGTCTTGCTGCAGCGTGTCTGTGTGTGATTCTGTGATTTGAGAGAAACATAAACAGTAACTCCACCATTTTAAAATCACCCGAAGACACACTTGTTTGTCCTGTACAATGAAGAAAGAGTGTCGAGCGTGTACTGTGCATTTCAACGAAAGTCAATTAATCATTAATGAATTATTCACAAAAGAATCTGATACTACGACCTGTAAGATTTTACCTTCGTTATAAAAGTCTTTGCTTCAGTGCAACCAACCACTTGTTGCTTAGCTTAAATACAACAAATGGAAAATTATTTGCAGACCTGATACTATTAAACTTCAAAGTGAAGGCAGATATAACAAAGTGACCTTTGAATGAGACATGTATTTTGCACTCTGCCACCTTTTATTCTCCTGATCATCTTCCTGGTTTTACTTTGGTAACTTTAATTGATCAGTCAAATACATGCAGAAAAACAGAAGGTAGACAGTGGGTGAATTTACCATAAAATAAACATTAAGTATAAGTAAGGAGATCGGACCTGTGGGTTTCAGGCCGCAAATCAAAGTGCAGATATATGATGTAACCCTGGGATACGGATGCTGCCATCTTGAATCCACGTGCTAAACACATGTGCACCAGACACAGTCTAGTTTCTTGATGAAACTTCTCCAGCTCTAACTGACAGCACATATTTAACTTGTGGGTCGTTATGAGTCGCTGAGGTTGCTTGAGAGTTTCACTTTGAGTTTCACTGGGAGTACTGGGTCTTCGTGAGTCGTGTCCTGATTTTTTTGGGCGGGGACGTCTCGACTTCCATCCCCAGGAAGTTTCCCCATATGAAACAATAATTAATTAATTATGATATATCACAATAATGAGTACACTAATGAATGGCAGTACAAATGGTGAGAAATAAATTGAAAACATAAAACATAGTGGTAGTAAAGTGAAAACAGGTCCAGCTGCAGGACAATTAGAGCAAGTACATGAAATATGAATCTCGCAAAAGTAAAAACACGCGTCTTCCTGTATTTATTCCTCAGACCTTTAGGTTTAAAGTGTGTTTGTGTGTGCGTGGAGAAGCGGCACTAGGCGGTTTCCGTCGTACTGGTGTTTCCGGGTTAGGTCTCCTCCTCCTCCCGTTGGAACTTGCATCAGCCCGCTGGTTCCACGGCGACATGACAGAGCATCGGAGGCGGCGGAGGAGCAGAGCACATGTTGTTCTGGAGCCGCTGACCGTGTGAGGAGGGACCAGTAAACAGATGTGTGCTCATCCAGGTGTTTGACTGTGGACAAAGTGCAAAGTACGCGCACACATACACACGCGCACCCAGTGCTCCTCCGCACATCTCTGCTCCACGCTCTCCGGTTCAGCTGGTTTAGGTTTTTGCAGCGATCATGTCGTCTCTTCTGCTGAGAACCATCCGGAGGTGAGTGACTCTGACTTTGTTCTCTTCCATGGTCTCAAACTGAATTCGCCGCGTGAACTTTATTTCATTCAAACCTGAGTGCAGCCCGGCAAATGCCTGTTTGTGCTCAATCTGTTTTCCTGATACCCAGTCAACCACATCCCCATGTGTCTTTACCTCCATGGTTTCAAAATGTCTTATTTATAAAGTTACACACATACTTTTCAGACTTGTTTAATGTAGTCAGTCAAGATGAGCCAATCGTGGATGAAGCTGTTTTTATCTTTTGTGAGCTGAACGCAAATTAACAGCCACTTCCTACCACATGATATTTCTATTTATAAACAAACAAGAAACTGGCACTAAAAGAACGAGGTGTGACCTCTGGCTGCAGTGCAGTCTCCATTTACTCTGCTTTTATTTTGAAAGATACACTTTTAAAAACTGTTTTATTTTGACAAATGAGTTGATTGGAAAGACGGGAAGTTGTTTTACGACACGTAAGCAGAGAGTTACGTCATCTTAATAGTGCACCCCCCTCACACACACACTCATTCCTCCTAATTATATAAGCCTTGAAAGTGAGTTGTGTGTGTGTGTGTATTTACTCATTAAAGTCGTGTGTGGCTGACAGACACTATGGTGGGACTCGAGTTTCAGTCCGGTTGTTCCTGTGTGTTGTGTTTTCACAAGATTAATGCATGGAGTTGTCACTCCTGTTTATGTGATGACCCCTGAGCATGTTTCTTTATTTTTTTAACTCCCCCTCCCCCCCTGCACTGGCTCTGTGAAGTCAATGCATGCAGCCCATGTGCATGCACTGCAGCTTGTATCTGCTCCATGTGTAGACCTAAAGGGGCTAGGATCCATGAGGGCGCTGGAGGACGGCGGGGGGGATATAGGCGTGTCGGCCCGTGGTGTGTGCGGATTGGCTTGCACGCCCGGAGATGTGTGTAAAGGGAAAACCTGTTGAACCAGAAGTTTAATGAGCGAACCATCGGGACTGGAAACCACATCGGGGCCATGCATTGCGTGTATTGCCTCCTGCTCTGGATCACGTCTCCTCTTCGAAAGGGAACGGGTTTCCTTTAAAGAAATAGAAATAGGCTGTTACGTGTGTCAGCGCTGGAGAAACAAATCAATTTCAAAGGCTTTCTTGAAAGTGTGGTCATCATGTGTGGGGGAGGGTGTGAGACAAAGAGGATTCGGGGGTTGAATAACTGCAGGGGTCATCACAGGCATTTCAGGAGTTCTAAAGAAGATGGCTAACTCCACCCTGTTGCTTCTTCCTATAGTCAGCCGCTGCCCGAAACACATCTGCATCTACACTTCTGCATGTTTGCTCCTTATTTAGCAAATGCAGTGTGAGGACACACGTCACGTGACCACCATGCAATGAGTTGTATTGTTGTAAAATGCCAGCGTCTAACAGTGTTAAGCAAACAACACTGTCATCAATTTGTAGTTGTTCATGTCCATGTTGCCTTCTACACTGATAACAGAGTCAGTTGTTATCTTGCAGAAGCGAGTCATGTGATAGGATGAATCAGCGAAGGGGACTCTTTGATCAATGTCCTATCAGCAAGCAGTTGTTAGTGTCCGCCCACAAACCCTCCTGTTTCTGTTCATGCAGACCCAAACACAGCCCCTGAGTTTGTCAGCTAAAAGGACGCCAGTGGCAGTTACATCCTAAAACCCCAGAAGAGTGTGAATGCGCGGCCTTTCTCTGTTTTCAAATGAAAATGTTGCAATGTGGATCTAACTTCAGGCAACAAGTAATCAATTAACAGCAGATTCAAGTCAAATTCAATCCAGCTCATCTTTTTTAAAATCCCAGTCACACTGGAGATAATAATCAGCACGAGTGTGGAGGATACAGTCACTGGTTGCATGACTATGATCGGGGGGGCCTAGGTAATTGATTTAGTGTGAAGGGGGATGGGTCTAAAGGGCCATAGGGCTTATTTCAAGAGGCTGGTTCTTTTATCATCCCACTGGGGGGTGAAGTTATGAAAAGGGAAAGAGCAGTACAGCGCTAGATGGCAGTAACGCAGCTTGAAGTTGGCTTCCACCCGGCAACTAACCAAACAAAGAAAAAGAAGCTGTGATACAGTAACTCTGCTGTTCTCTCACCACCAATGAATATCAATGAAGCATGTGTGGTGGGTGCAGAGACACCCGCCCTGACCTTTGGTCTACAGCACCACATTCGCTGTTCTGGGCTAAATATCTCATCGGCTATCAAGTGACAGTATATGCTTAAGATCGCCATGTGACGTAGCCTCAGCCTTCACTGCTAGTTACCAAAAATGAGTGATGCTTCCAACCGTATTGGGAGGGATTTGCAAGCACTGCTTCCCATGCTACAATTCCAGCGTCTGGCCATGTACACTGATTCAGCATTTTTAACACAACTGCAGTCTGCTCCCTTGTCAATGGTTAAACTCCCAGTGAGACAGAGGGGCACGAGTATGAACCCTTAACCTGGTATTAGACTGTTACGCGTTATCTTCGTGTGCGTGTCTGTGTGTGTGTGTGTGTGTGAGCACGTTGCACACATGAAGTCACACTGTGTGCTTGATTCATGGTGGAAAGAAATTGTCTGTCATCTGATACAAATACAAATAAAGTGTGTATACCAAACCAGTATGAATAAAAAAACACACACACATTTTCCTCTGAAGCCGCCATTGGAGTTCACACAGAATACCCATAGACAGACTGACAAAGGAACAAAGGATCACGGACACACAGTGCTTTTTTCCATTGTTGAGGACAGACAGAACACACGCCCTCACACACGCTTGTGTTTTATCAGCCTCGACAGCAGTGGCCCTCTCAATGGCATGTTTTTGTGAATATCATGCTGCTAACACACAATAGGCAGCCACCCCGTCAAGTGCCCCTCTGACTCAGGAGAAAATGAGTTTGAGGGTCTCGGGCACAGGAACTGACTCGACACAGTGGAGAGATGATTGAATCAGATGGTTATTGTTCTGTGTTTTAAAGGTGTGTCTCTGTTATGACTGATTATCGTGGACTTGTCATTAACTCAGCAATAATCTGTTTTCAATTACACTGACTAACTGAGAATGTCTTTCTCCTTTTACAGACAGGGTGGCGTCAGGGCAAATGTCACAGTTCGGTCGCTGGCCTCACTCAAATCGCTGCCCCCGGCGGTGGCTGAGTTTGTCCAGGGGGCGGCGGAGGAATGCAAGCCCGCCGGCGTTCATGTGGTAACAGGCACGCCGGAGGAAACGGCCAACATCCTCGCAGGTCTCGAGAGGGATGGGATGGTCAAGAAGCTCCCCAAATATGAGAACTGGTAGGAGCCGTGCACAAGCACACACAGTTGGGGGCACACCGATTTTAGGTGTCACGTATTCACTCACTGTATTCTGTCCCTCAGCTGGTTGGCACGCACGGACCCAAAAGACGTTGCTCGAGTGGAGAGCAAGACCGTGATCGTGACCAAGAACCAGAGGGACACCATCCCCATCCCCGCTGATGGCGTGAAGAGCCAGCTGGGTAGCTGGATGAGTGAGTCGGACTGGCAGAAGGCCAGAGAGGAGAGGTTCCCCGGCTGCATGGCAGGTACGTCGCTGGACAGCTGACCTCTCAGTGCGGTCACTGAATTTAACACATGAGCCCATTATTTTAAAAAATCAAGTGCAAATGAAATGGGAAGCATATTTTCATGTCACCAAATCATGGGTGTAGTTGCATTCAGATGACAGAAGCTGTGAATCATTTCTCAACTTAGAGTCTTTCTTGATTGGCTTCTCTTTCATTCACTTTGTACATACTTTTGAGTCACCACCAACTGCTGATTGCTCAGTGGACCAGTCTCAACTCCTGCTGGAATGTGTTTTGTGTCAAACATGATTGTGCACCTCAGTGTGCGTTATTGTTCACGCGCTTGCTGGAAATTACCGCTACTGTTCCACAAGAGGGCACACCACAGTTGAACAGGTCTGCATGTAAAAACAAAGCTGTGGCTGCGATGTCTACAGCCCATTATGGCCTCATTTGTCCGTGTTGAAACAATCCGTCTAGTTGTGCAATGATGATCTGTATTCTGTTGTGAATACTTCTCCTTTCCCGCTGCAGGTCGGACCATGTACGTCATTCCCTTCAGTATGGGTCCTGTTGGCTCCACTCTGAGTAAATATGGCGTCCAGGTAAAGTGGCTCCTTTCAAGACTTCATACAAATCTGCTTTGTTTTCATCATCAGTGATTAGGGTTAGGTCTCAGGGTGTAAACGTTGGTCTTCACTTCCACTTCTTCAAGGTGACGGACTCGCCGTACGTCGTGGCCAGCATGGGGATCATGACCCGCATGGGGACACCAGTCCTGAACAAACTGGCAGAAGGAGTGGAGTTTGTGCGCTGCCAGCACTCTCTGGGACGACCTCTGCCACTCAAAGGTAGACATTCCCAGAGCCAGTAACACGTTTGGGTCGTTTCTTTATAAACTTATATGATTCCTCAAGTTCCTCTTTTCTCCTGTTGCAGCCCCTCTGGTCAACTCATGGCCCTGTAACCCAGAGAAGGTGCTGATATCTCACCTGCCGGACACCAGGCAGATTTTGTCCTTCGGCAGCGGCTACGGGGGAAACTCTCTCTTGGGAAAGAAGTGCTTCGCCCTCCGCATTGCCTCCCGCATTGCCAAGGACGAGGGCTGGCTGGCAGAGCACATGCTGGTGAGGATGAAGGCTGTTGGGGAAACTATGCTGATGCTCTTTATGTTCTTATGGGGGATTGCGTTCCATGAAATGGTCAATTGTTTTTTATCCTCTGCTCATCTGATCCTCCACTTTTCAGATCCTGGGTATCACCAACCCCCAGGGAGTGAAGCGCTACGTAGCGGCGGCCTTCCCCAGCGCCTGTGGTAAAACCAACTTGGCCATGATGAAACCAGCTCTGCCAGGCTGGAAGGTCGAGTGTGTGGGAGACGACATTGCCTGGATGAAGTTCGACAGCCAAGGTGAGAAAGAGGCGCCTTGCTCCGTCGCTCCATATTCCACATTGGATTCACTCCCACAAACCATCTGTGATCAATGCAGGTAAACTGAGGGCCATCAACCCAGAGAACGGTTTCTTCGGCGTGGCTCCCGGTACCTCGGACAAGACCAACCCCTATGCCATGGCCACCATCGCTAAAAACACAGTGTTCACCAACGTGGGCGAGACCAGCGATGGGGGGGTGTGGTGGGAAGGACTCGCCCCCCCTGCTCCTGGCATCACACTAACAGACTGGCACGGCAAAACCTGGAAGCAAGGTATTATCAGTAAGAGGGAGGTCATTAAATTTAAGTGCCCTGGTTGTAGTGCAGCTTTACCAACAGAGATATCATGTGATTATTAGTAGAGTTATCTGCACACCAAAGGAAACGGATCTGCTGCATTTAAAGCTGCAGGAATCTGAAGTGTAATTGCTCATTGGCACTGTGGCATTCAGATGCACGGTCAGTGTTGTCTGCTCTTCTCAACAAGTTATCCTAAACTCTTCATTTCCTCTTTGTAAACAGGAAGTTCGACTCCCTGCTCCCACCCCAACTCCCGCTTCTGCGCCCCAGCGGCCCAGTGTCCCATCATCGACCCCCAGTGGGAGAGCGAGGAGGGGGTCCCCATTGATGCCATTATCTTCGGAGGCAGGAGACCAGAAGGTCAGTGCTAGTGTAGTAACTGAGAGCACTTGGATTAGAAGCGGCTTTGGGCCTTTTTAATGGAACAGTTGAAACGTGATATTGTGCAGGAGTCCCTCTGGTCTACGAGTCTTTCAACTGGCAACACGGCGTCTTCGTTGGAGCCGCAATGAGGTCTGAAGCCACGGCAGCTGCTGAACATAAAGGTACAGACTCAAACCGTTGACATGTTTTATGACCTAAATTCTAATGTTGTTCTTGGTCAGAATCACAAGGCGTTTCATGTTTTGCTTCAGGTAAAGTTATTATGCACGACCCCTTCGCCATGCGACCGTTCTTCGGCTACAACTTTGGTGACTACCTCGCTCACTGGCTGAGCATGCAGAGCCGCAAGGCCCCCACTCAGCTGCCCAAGATCTTCCACGTCAACTGGTTCAGAAAGAGCCCCAGCGGCTCCTTCCTCTGGCCCGGCTTTGGCGAGAACGCCCGCGTGTTGGAGTGGATCTTCAAGCGCTGCAGCCGGGAGAGGGAGGACGAGGCGGCCAAGAAGAGCATCATCGGCTGGCTGCCAGTCGACGGCGCCATCAACACTGACGGCCTGGGCGACAGCGTCGATATGGGAGCCCTGTTCGATGTGCCCAAGGGCTTCTGGCAGAACGAGACCAAAGAGCTGAGATCATACTTCACGCAGCAGGTCGGAGCTGATCTACCGGCTCAGATTGGGGCTGAGCTGAAGGCACTGGAGGACAGGGTGCACAAGTAAAACCACCACCACCACGATGCAAACAAGGCCCTGGTGACGCAGGGCCATAATGGTGCAATCAGAGTCACTGCCTGGAGTTCTGCACACACAGAGAATGCAAGCTGTGAACAAGGTCGGCTTCGCAAACTAGCTCTGGCTTCATGTGTATGAACATGAAATAAGAATTTGTTTGACGACCTCCACTAAAAGACAAGATACACAACTCTAACAACATAGGAGTGAAACTCATGGCCGCCTATTTTAATACCTCTTTCTAGACCTAGGACTTTGTTTCGTCCCTGTTTGACAGTGAAGATACGCTTCAGAAAGACCAACACTAAGGCCAGTATTTACATTTCTCTGTGTTTGGAAAAACACAGTCAGTGACTCTTAAGTCAGGGGGAGAAATCAGTCAGGAATGAATTGGGGGTGGGGGGATTAATCTACATATGCTATACCTACGGCACACTGAGGGACTGGTGCTAGGTCTGTGGTGGCGGGGAGGTCCGACTCGCCATGAGGGATTTTATTCCCGAAGGTCAGAGGAGCTAATGTCCCTCCCTCCAATCACTCACACAACCTGTCGCCGTGCTACAGCACAGTCGTCATGGCCGACCCGTGCCTTTTTCAGACTGAACAAAAGATTCCAGGATGCTAATGTTTACAGGATAAAGCACAAAGATCATTTCAGTCTGAATTCTGACCAAATAGTAGGAATGTTTTTATCATACAGGTTTTTAAATGCTTTAAAATGTCCTTAATTTTAAATAGACGGGGGAAAGCATGTGAAATGCTCAGCATATTTCCCCTGGGCTGAGATTAACTATGCAACACTCATCTGGCCACTTTTGTAATGTTTTATGATGAATAAAGTGTTTAATTCCGGGTGACATGTCAAATGTTGGACCAATAAATGCAATGGAAAGTGATATTTGTTGAAGGTGTATGCTGAGGACCCTATTATAGTGCAATGAATAAACATGTTCACATACGTAGATGAAGTCTCCTTCATTTTTGTTGTGGGCAATTGAATATGTGCAAAACAATCTGTTTACGGGACAAGCAAATATTAATATTTGCTTGTCCGGTAAACAGATCACACAGAATATTATCACACTGAATATCATCAAATGACATTTTTACATTCAGTACATATGACCGATTATTTAGGTTCATACTCATTAAAACTTGAGGAGGAAAAAAAAAGCAGAGACGTTGTAAAAACTTTTTTTTTGGTCAAAGCAAAATTTAATGAGACTGTAAACAACATTTTACTGACAAAACAAGAGCACTCAATTTGTTACATCCTGCTCCGCATCCTCCAAGTGGACCACCTGCTTCTCCTTCTTCAGCAGCCGCACTCCTACAGAGGGGAGGAGGGGGGGGGGGCACAGGCAGACAGGGTCAAAAATAGATTTTACAGCAGTTTGTGGAGTTTGGCCACTAGAGGGCAGCAATGACCTTAATCAAATGAAGGACGTGACACGGCCTGGTTCAGTGTTTTTGATCTTACAATAAAATCATAAAACATTTTATTTTTGATTGTTCTTATCTTAAGAAGGTTTGAGAAATATGCACTGAAGTAATACTATTGACCGAATCGAACATATTGACACATTTAATCACATAGATTAAATATATATATTTTAAATTGACTTTCTCTTTTGTTTCTCTGTTTTTTACTGAGCAGTATTCAAACACATCGACAGGTCCAACATCTGATGCTGTGTGCTCCACATGTCTGCTCTCCCATTGACTTTCTACACTGGCTGATACACAAAGTCCCAGAGGACCAAGGCAACCCCAGACTATTGACACGGAGGGAGGGGAGACGACACTCGCGTCCACCACCATTCTACACGGCACAGAGCCTCCATCAGATACATCCATTAGGAGACCAACTCTCCCTCTCATCAAATGCCTCCACTTTCAGTCTCATCCCCCCTCCCATTCTAAAACAGTTCCCTCACCATGGGGCACCTTAAGTCTCAAAAGGAAATCAAGGTGAAGTCTTGGTGTGTGTGTTCACTGTGACCTGGTATATGTGGAGGAGAGTTGAGGACGGGTGTGTCCTTCCTGCGAGGTTTCTTCAGCTGGTCTTCCTCCTGATGCTCTGCACACAGAGCCTCGTCCTTGTCTTCATCGTCCTTCCTGTCCACCAAGCTCTCCAGCGGCCCCTGGTCTGTCACAGGGGACAACAAATCCTCACGGTCAAATTCAGCGCTGACAGATTTATATAAATATAAGGATATTAAAGCAAGACTATGCAACCATGATTTATCTCTCCTTGACTCAACATTTACCGTCTTGTTGTCCATATTCTTGTTTTTGCCACTGTGCCTCTCGTCAGTCTGGTTTTATACAATTATATTAGAATGTTTTCATACAGTATTATTATTATTATTAATAACGCCACCTAAAATGTACTGAAAACTGTGTGAAATGCGATTATTATTAATATTATCTCTCCACGCTCACATTGTTTGCTGTCCTGAGTCATCAGTCGATGTTCGGGTTCCAGTGTTGACCTCATACAGCTAGTCGTCATCTCAGGTCCTCTGGGCTTTCTGCACAGATCACATAACACACACACACACACAAGCTATGAGATAGAGGGGAAGTAAGCGTGTGCGGGTTGGACAGAGGAATATAGAGCAGACAGGAGACAAAGACACTTCTGTGTGTTTGGTTAAAAAGATCCACACAGAGACGGACATATACTGGAGAGAGTTGACTTGATGTACTGCAAAATGTACTTGAATTTAAGTGATTTATATAAAAGGGACTCACTTTTTGAGGAAGACAAGTCCCTGAAACACACACACTCAATACAAGGGGAAAACTTATTTTTGTCTAGAAGGTATGTTATTATTATATGATTATTTTTAATTTAATTTAATTTTTCATGATATGAAGATGATAACTGACAGTGAAGAAAACCAGGAGTAAAAACCAAAGAAAGAAAAGTGACTGAAGACAGAAGCAAAGAAAAGGAAAACAGAAAAAAATAACACACAAGCTTCTCAAAGTCAAATCAAAACACAAAGCAAGCAGATAAATGAAAAATCAGAGCGTGCTGCTTTCCTACCTCAGTCTCAGCAGTGGGACCCAGACAGACGGGAGCACTGTGACTCGGGATTATGAAGGTCGGAGGAGGAGCATCCTCTCCCATCTGCATCCATCATCTGCCTTAGAGACCCTCCCCTCCTCCTCCTCCTCCTCCCTGTTGAGAGAGGCTGAATATTCAGAGATGTCTAATGTCCTTTCTTCAGCAGGGATCAACAAAACATTTATGCAAAATTGACAGCACCCTTGGTAGAATAAAAATAAAACGAAGGATGAATAGACATGAACGTCATCTGAACAGAAGTGATTTCATATATCTAAAGTTTTCTATTTGTTTCCAGCGTCATTGAGCACAACTCATTCTGTGGCGAGTGGAACAGGTGAGCTACGTGACCCTCGCAACGCTGCACACACGCACGTGCCTTTTGAAGTCTTGGTGAACGACTGCTCTCTTGTAATTGATACGGCATCCTTCACTTTGAAGTGTGCGCTGTTCTTGACCACTGCTTTTGTTCCCAAACCTCCTCTGCACCACGACATCATTCATGTGTTTTAGAGCATGAAAATAAAGACGCACAGATTTCAAATAAAACCCCATTGTTTAGTGGGGTACTATTCACATGAATGACATCCACTGAGCAGATGCAGAGTGTGTGGTATAATAATCATACATTTACATTTATAAATGTATGATAGTATGTTTTACCTACCTTAACACCCTCACCGATGCCATTAGCATTTCTTTTGTTTTTTTTGTTTTGGGATTATTATTTGAACAAAAACACATATTCCCAGACATAACAAAATACAATACACAGAGCATGATTAAGCTCTAAATGATTAAAAATAAAAGTTGGCGTGTTTATTTACTGGATATACAAAAAAGGACATTAGTTTCATTCATGTTGGTAGTTTTTTTTTTTCCAACCTTGCTTTTTCTTTTCTGACTTTTTTCCATCCCATTGATATTTTTGCCCAATTTCTGCATTGGTCATTCGTTTTTTTTTTTTTCTTCATTAAACTATGATTCTGAAAAACATCTGAGCTCTTTGCAGCTACTCTCGGATCCAGAGGGAGAGTGTCTGGGCGAGCTCCCGCTCCACGTGCTCCAGGAGGAGACGCGGTCGCTCTCCACATCGGCTGAGGTCCACGGCAGCAGACAGCACTGAACGGACACCGTCCGTTTGGGCCTGAGGCCTGGTGCTGTGCGTCCTGCTCCGGGCAGAAAGAGCTGAGAGCACAGGAGAGACTGCTCATCCAGGAGTCTTTGCATCTTCTACTTAAAAAGAAAAGGAGGATAAGGAGATTAAGATGTTTTCAGACATAAACTTCAGGAAAATCAGGGTCTAGACGAAGAAAGGCTCAATATGGCCAACGGGTCGGGGTGTGTGTCCTTGGTCAAATCCAGTGTGTTACCCTTTTCAAGCTGTCGTCATAGTTATGGGCGAATTGATTCAGATGCATCTCCAGCTCTGCAACTTCCTGCTCAACTGCATGTCTCAGCACCTCCAGGCCCTGAATCTTCTCTCTGTCCACACACACATTAAATCATTCCACACACGATCTTCCTAATATGTTGCTATAATGACACGACAAATAAAGCAAACAACAGCCGACACATGAAAGTGTCCTACAGAGTATAAAGTGTACCTGTCCTGGTTGGAGAGGCTGCCGTACACTGAAGCCTGGTCCTCACAGAGCTGCTCCTCCACGGAGCTGTGCACGGAGCGAAAGTGCTGCAGACACAGCATCACCTCCTCCAGATCACCCACAGGGAACTGCGAAAGAAAACGTTGATGGCATTTATTTTATTTTGGTAAATGAAATATTTATTGTACATGTACATGTGTCTGTCATTTCCAGATGTTGCCGCGTAACAGAGAATTCAGAGAAAACACAAAAACAGGGCCCATGGAGACAAGGAGAGAGCTTCACAAGCTCTACAGGCAAATAAGACATTCATGTGTTAATTAGGCGCCGCCTCTGAACAGGGCTCCATCTCAAGAACTATGGTAATGTGCCTGGAAATATATTGGTTAAGTCCAAACATCGTGACTCACTGGGCGATGGCCGCGTCACTGGTCAACGCAAAACTCAACAGCTCTGGTCAGGAAAAAAAAACAGAATCACTGACCAAAAGGGACGAGCATGACAGCTACTTGTTTATTTTGTGCCGCGCACTTAATGGCTAACACGTCACATTTTGTTTTGCTTTCTACTCACAGGGCTGTGCTGCAGGTGGCGGGTGCTCTGAGCACAGCAGCGATGAACCGAGTGATGGTCACGGGAGCAGCAGCAGGACGTGGTGACGGCCTGATTCCCCTCCCAAAGATTCTCCTCATGAGGATTTCCATCCCTGCCCCGCTCCTCCAGTCTGGAGGCCCCACCAGAGCCTGACACAGTCCGGTGATCTTCAACCATCCCAGGGGACACGTCAGGCAGCTGAGAGTCCGTAGACGTCAGAGGGAAAGACTGAGATGAAGGGAAGGTCAGCGTTGATCTTTGTGCCATCTCCGAGGCCTTCGTGGGCTCGGTCACTTCGCGTGAATCTGTTTGACGTGATGACTTGCGAGCGCTTCGCTGAATTTGCACGTCCGTCCATTCCTGGACGGCACGGAAGGGGTTGGAGATGTCCAAAGTGAAAACACCAGGGAGAGGAGAGGTGCGTTTAGAGTCGTCAACATACGGAACATCCCTCCTCTGGACAATATGAGAGGACAGCGATGAAGGCATCTGGACGGACACTGAGCGGCCTGCGGGCTTGAGGCTGGAGTTTGCAGGCAAGGATGCGAATGGAGCTGCAGACAGCGAGGGGGCGGAGTCTGAGAATGATGCTTCAGAGCTGCTCGACGCCTTGAGCTCATTTGTTGGATCCCAAACCCGGACGGGTTCGGCCCAATAGACCCGCCCTTCCGTCCCAAGCTGCTGCAAGAAAGCCTCCACATCCACAGCTTCACCCTCCACGCCGTCCACGCAGGTTTCAAGCACCAGATCTGAGCCCTCAGCTTCGACTGAATCCTGTGGTTCCGCTTCGCTTCTTCTGTGTAATTCCGGAAGCGTGTTTAAAGCTAAATAACATCTCTGCGATTCACCCTCTGCACCAGTGATTTCTCCATTTAACTCTTCCTGTTTGGTTTCACTGTAGGAGAGCAGCCGTGGATCCATTTCTGTTTGGTTACATGATTTTCCAGCGACTAATCCTAATCCCTCCGTCTGATCTGCAGTGTCTTGATTCCGCCATGTGTCGGCCTGCGTCTCAGCCTGTCCCTTGCTCCCTGTCTGACGGCTGCCTTCTGTATCCAACTGAAAAGAGAAAGGAAATGTATCCTTCCCATCTGGTTCTGAGAAAACTGAATCTTTTGACTTGTTGTCTGAAAAGGATGAGCCAAAATAGGATGGACGATGAATGTTCAGAGGGGCAGAGGGCAGCAGAGATGAGAAGCGACCGGACACAGCAGGAGAGAGTTCATGCCAAACCTCAGTCCAATCTGACTTTGTGTCTCCTGGATTCCCAGAGGAGGAGTCAGACTGGGCAGAAGGCACAGCAATCAGGGCAGAGGGTGGATGATCGAAATTCTGAGAAGGAGATGGAGGGACTATTGTAAAGGTAGGAGATGCCATTTCTTCTAGGTCCTGAGGAAGAGTGGAAAGGTAGGGGTACGGGGCATCTTTGTCTTCGGTGCCAGCTGGCATGGACCAGGAGGAGGCACTGACAGATGAGACAGCAAAAGTTACGTGGTGTAACTCGGGGGAGGATGAGCGAGGGTCAAGGTACTCCAGTGTGGACGATGGAGCAGGTGAGAACTCCATTTCTGAACATGGCGGGTCAACACTTACTTCTTCCATTTCATTCAGTTCACTGGCGCCCGCTGGACTTTCCTCTGTCTCTAAAACGGCGCTGCCTGTCAGTGGGGGACCTTCTGTCAGGTGCCCAGGTTTGAGGGCCCTCTCTTGGATGTTGGAAGAAACCATTTGAGGCAGGAGATGAGGGTTGAGGACAGCTTCTCCATCTGCCAGAGGACTGCCATTCTCCTGAGGTGCGGGCCCGACTCTTTCTAAGGGGACTTCCTCCTCTCCCAGGCTGGGTCGAGGCTGCAGAGCACAGGTGGGAGTAGGTGGGGATATTTCCTGGGTTTTCTGGTTGTGGGTTTGACAGAGGGATTTTTTTGATGCTCGTCTGAACAGAAGGCCGATGCGTCGCCTCCTCTCCCGGGCCTGAGGAGACAGATGTTTTTCCAATGGGGCTCTTAGAGGGGACGAGGATGACGACACCACCAAGGAGCACAATGTTGTCGTAACATGCTGGAGAACCTCGAGTTCTCTAAATCGATCTGAAAGAGCAGAAAGCTAGGATAAAGATTGACCTGGTAGGATGTTTAGCTTGCTGGAAGTTCTTTTCCACAGTTACACGTAAAGCTCGACTTACTGCTCACATCTGGGTTCTCCAGGTCCAGTCGATTCTTCTGGGCCGCCAAAAACACCTGGAGGTTAACGCCTCTCGCCTGAGACTGATAATTGATGAATCGAGCCGGGATGCGTCCCGACAGGTCGGGCTCGTCACGGCCGAAGCCCAGGTCCAAGAGAAGCTCCTCTGGGTCATCCTTCCACAGGTTGAGTACATCCATCACACTGCCAGAGGAATGACAACACAGCATTTATATACAATAGCACATCAGTCTTCTATGTATCCAAAACCTGAGAAAGTGTGGAGCTATATTTAGTTTATCTGAGATTTAGGCCTCTTTCATTTTTAACAAGAGCTGGATCGTTCATTTGAGTCGTAACTCAGAAGAATTAGAGTTTAAACTTAATCTGACTTAATGGCACACAATTAATACTTCAGTTTTAAGTTCTAACTAACTATATATGTATTCGTCCTCATGCACATAAACGAAGACAACTATGAACTTTTGGTGGAGCATTTGAGGTAAAGCAGACCTACAACACATAGCTGTAAATAGTGCAGTTATACTTTATGGATAAGTTGTATACTCACGTTTTGCTCCGCATCATAACTCTGTCTTTTAAACTGCAGCTGCTCTCTGCTGATTGATATTTTCTGTGCAGTGGTGAAGCACTGTAATACCTTACGTCACATCCTTTCACAATCTATGCAAACGACGCTGCGTGCTGCACACAGGGGAGGTGAGGCTTATTTGCCAGGTAAATATGAAATATGACGCTACGTCCATCTGTCCAGAGGCTATTACCAGCATGAAACCAGTGAGAGACACCCGGCATTAGTAGGTGACCTTTTAAAAATGTTTGAATTCACTGCAAAACATGTATTCATTAAAGAAAAAAATATGACACAAGATATTAAAAGAAATTAGTGATATGTTCTTTTTTAGAAGCTCACATGTGACAGGACAGTGACTGAAGTGTCTCTAATTACTCATTTAACAGAACCGGCAAACATTTTTAAAACCACATTATACTTGCACATAAATACACAAACTACTTATCTGTATCTCCATCTCTTGAAGCAAAAAACTTTTAATGTATGTATACATTTATAGATTTGTCTTCACTACTTACAACTATGTTGTTCTATTAGAGGAATGTTTACTTCCTTTTCCCAATATGCAAATTTATGTGTGCCATAACCAACACATGATTGGTTGGCGAAGTTTCCGAATATGCAAATTTATGTGTGCCATAACCAACACATGATTGGTTGGCGAAGTTTCCGAATATGCAAATATGTATGTGCCATAACCAACACATGATTGGTTGGTAAAGTTTCCGAATATGCAAATATGTATGTGCCATTACTATCAGATAATTGGCTGATGAGGATATGCAAATAAGCGTGTGTTATAGCTGTCGCAGGATTGGCTGGAGTGGTCCCAAGTCACCTGCGGACTGGACGAGCTCCAGGCGCCTATTCGAACCACTAAGATGGCGGCACACCTTCCTTAACTTGAGTGTGCTAACGTTGTTAGCTTGGGCGCAGTAGGGGTGAACCGCCATTTTTGTTAGCTCATTTTTCTCCAGGTTTTGATAGGAAGGTAAGTTTTCCCCTGTCAGTCTGGAACTTGGGTTGTTTTATAGTTTCTTTGACCTTAGTTCACTTGGAAGTTATTTTTGACCTTATTATTGACCCCTGAAAATAAACACTTTTTGTTCAAGGTATTCCTGTTGTTCTTGTGGCTACTTGGGGAGGATGGGGCCTTGTTTGTGTTGCATCCCAGACTGGGCGTAACAACACTGTTGCAGTCATACACATGAATCTGTTTATACACATGCGCTCTCTCTCAATAGACATCTGCAGATACATGCACACATTCTCAGATCTCTAACACCCCTTCAGAGATTCTTTTAACATTCACCAATCTCTTGGTGAAGATTGAGACTCACTTCTGTCAACAGCTTTGCTAAAGTGCCCCACAGATCACGGGAGTTAGAATAATCACTGAAACATGATTTATATTCCAGGGGAAAGCTACCGATCGTCCCTGCTGAAGGAGTGGACAGAGGCAAAGGAGAAATTTGCCATTGCCATGGTTTCCTCTGCCAACAGCATTTGCATGCTGTTAGAACAACATCGACCCAGGCCAGGATTTATGATAATACTCGACCACATGCATTAAATACTTTAAAGGAGAAACTAAATTTACATTTTTTCCTGTAAACACAGAACCAAGTAATACGAGACAAGCGCTTGTTAAAGAGAATAGATTCAACAGATTTATGTAACCGTATCTGACTGTGCAGCAGCCACTCTTTGTGCATGATAGCTGCATTACACTTTTCAGCTTGTAACATCCGTCACAAAGTCTGTGGATTTAATTTCACCTCCATTTTTTTTTCTTTAAAAGCCGATCATGGCTTTACTCGTCAACCAATTCCACCTCATCACCATTAAATGCTGGAAAAAACACTACAGCAGCATGGTACTCACCATCATGCACCAGCAAATCCCACAAAGATCATCGTGATTCATTAAGAGATAACACCTCGATTCAACAGACAGGATTCCCAGTGGTTTGTACATGCAGCCTCCCTCAGCGGCAGACACTTTGCATTTCCCGAGTAAACACAGGTCAAGTTTCAATAAAAGGAACAGAGGCTGACGCTGCTCTCGCTCCGATAAACAGTCACTCTCAGCGTTTCCCCATATTACAGCATGAAATGACAAGCTCAAACTGAATGGGAAAATGAAAACTTGAACAAACGCTTGTTTGTCGTTTCAGGTAGTTCTTATCACATTTCAAGTGTACTTTTCACCATAGAGTGAAGTGTCCCACCGCACCTCAATGGTCCCAACTAGTGAATGAAATCAAGTGACAAGCTGCTCTACAAAACAATATTTTATTGTATAACAGAAAACACTAAGACAAAACCCTTAAACATTCACTAGAACAATAGTTTTTACATGTTTAGTCGTGTGTATCAACTGAACTCATAACTGCACACAACCTCTGTTGCATCTGAAGCTCTTTTTATTTTTACATGTCTTTAAGGACTGCATGAATTATTCAGATTTGTACTCAGTCTATTTGCCCTTCTTAAATTTGCCTGGTGTGGCTCCAGTCTTTTGCTTTTTCTTTGCCGATCCTTTAACCTCAGGCTCCTAAGTGAGACAAACCAACATTCAGACATTAAGAAAAAATTCAAGTGTGCAACAGCAACTCAAAGTTACACCAGCATCCAAATACAGCAGCTTATTGAATAGCTATGTAACACATTTCTTTAAACAGGTTCATTCAGGAACAGGTTAAATCATTTAGTTAGGAAACACAATGGCACTAAAATATTTCCAATAAGGTACCTTTCGCTTGGAGGACAGAGACCCAGTGACAGAGAAGAAAGAGTCCAACCGTCCCTGTGTGCTGCCCTGTCGACTCTTTTGGATCTTCTTATAGCCGTTACGAATCCTGTCCTCGCTAGAAACAGAGACACAGAAACAAATGGCTCAAGGCAAGAAAAGCTGCACCTCATCCTTTACACTGAGGTTCCCTTCAGTGGTTCACAGGCGGGACGAAGACAATGTGAGATCACACTTCAGACCATTAACAAGTAACAGGCCGATCTACGACTTCAACTATAAATAGTAAAATAGTTCATTGATGTCAGGCCAATAATAACATTAAATTCTAAAAAAAAAAAAAAAACTATTGTTAAAAATTCAGCACAAGAAGCCAACAGAAATAAAAAACTAGAAGAACATTCAGAAAAGCTCATGTGACTATAACAGTCGCTTCAATTTCATCATGTGATCACGACTCATCACAAAGGGCCCTGGCAGGCCTGTAAAAGCTGCATCACTGTTTACGTGGCGAACAGTGCGGCCTACTGGTCAGATGATGCACAATATGCAGCACGTGCTAACTCACCTGAACTGCTTCTCACCGCACATGAACTTGACCAGTTCTTCCTCATCGGGCTCGCCCCACTTCAAATCCACTTGGGAACAATCCACCACCTCAGGCTCTAAAAACAAACCCCTGGCCTCCTTGTAGAGCCAGTCCTCTGGAGCCGGGTGCTTCTGCATGAAGACAAGCCAGACAGCATCAGGAACCAAAGCTCCTCTGTCCTCGAGCTGAGCGACAAGGGCGGCGGCTATCATCCACTCACGCTGGTGTCGATGTTTTCCAGGATCTCCTCGATGGAGCCGTGCTGCCTGATCAGGTCGATGGCCCTCTTGGGGCCGATGCCCTTGATGGTGCCGCAGTAGTCACAGCCCAGCAGAATACACAGGTCTATGAACTGGGATGATGACGGAAAACACAAGGTTGCTAAATGTCACTCCTGGTGTACTTGCACTTTCACAGCACATACTGCTGTTGGTTTTGTACTTCTATGAAAAATTGCATGCCATAAAAGAGAAGATGATGATTTAAGAAATAATAATAAAAAAAAAAAAAACCCTGCACCTGTTCATTGGTCAGGCCGATGTCTTGCAGGATTCGACTGAAGTGGAATTCTTGAATAGGAAGTTTCCTGACACACACCAAAAAACAACATGTAAATTAATAAGTGCATGTATAGAAATGACATTCAGTTAAACATCTAAAGTTGCCAAAATCAAACCAAGTGCAAACATCTCAGCAATTCAGCTAATAAATAATACAGGGTGTTCATTACCTTGCTTCACTGGCCGTGAGGTGTCTGAGCAGGACATTTGTGCCAAAGGTCAGACTGTCCATGTCTTCTGTTGCCGTGGCAAACACCTTCCCGGCTTTGACCAGAGCGGCACAGCTGGCCTCTGCCTCGCACGGAGCCTGACACACGAATCAATTTGTCATTATTATCCACTCAGGCTTGGATGTACAGAAGTGTCTGGGATGTTTCTATTCTAGTGACAAGGCCTCATCCACAATACTTAATGGTCTCAGTAGTTTACTGCATTGCTAATGTATACCAGCCTTAAAACTGTCAATGAGGAAATGTTCTTAAAGACAGTGATAGATGGAGAAAATATAATCTTGATCTGACCTCGATGTAGGGCACCCCCATCAGGGTCAGCAGCTTCTTGCACTCTTCATTGTGCTGTTTGGTGACTTTGACCAGACGTTTGGAGAACTTGTCAATATTCTCTTGTTCCCCTGGGTTGAGAAGAAAAGACTGTTTAAAATCTCAAACCTCTTCTTTTACTAATGCCAATTTGTTAATAGACTCAGACTAGATCACAAATAACTCGTTTAAAGAGTGACAATAATGAACTATACCCATTTCCTGAGCTTGGTTGAGCAACTTTTCAGCTTCTGCCCTCCTCTCGCCTCTCTTCTCCAGCTGGGGGTGAAAAGTTAAAGAGGAGAGTTAAAACATAACATTATAAAGCACAGGGTGAAAGCGCAGTTAAATGTTTGGTTTTTTTTCAGAAACGCAGAGACTAATACGATAACGTTAAACATGAGGGGAGTTCCAGAGGCTTCACTTTCAAACATTAAGAAAAACACGTGGTCTGACTGGCAGGTGTTGCAGATTACAGGTGAAGGGAAAAGCACCAGAGGAAACTCAAGCCCATACCAACCTCTGCTGACTTCAGCTGTGGAGGCTTGCCATCAAACACGTACACAGGCTTGATTCCGTGTTCCAGCATGCGGATCGTCCGGTAGAACATTCCCATCAGGTGGCTGAGAAGATGCAAACACGTCAGCAGTGTGGCAAGACTCAAACTGCCTGATCTGAGACCAAACTGAGAGCTACAGCAGTTTTCTACTAGGCCTGTATATTGGGGGCCGCACCTCGTTGTCTCTCCATCTTCGTTTTGCAGAACGTTTCCGTCCTGTCGCACAGCGATCAGGAACTGGTAGATGCACATGGAGGCATCTATGGCAATTTTTCTGCCTGTATAGTGAAGAAATCAGATCAGCAAGTTATTCAATATTTAAAAAGTACATCAAGTGCATGCAATCTTTTCATTCAATTCCTGATTGAGATCATTCACTTATTTAATTGATATTAAATATAACGCTGACTGATCCCTTGCAAGAGCAGTAAACACAGAAAATGAGGAAGGCAAGAGAGCAGGTCTAAACATGAAAACAATTAATACAAAATGAAACAAACAGATATGGACATAATATATATACAATGTATTTTCAGACAATCTTCTACCGAATATTTGAAATATTGGAACAAAGTACAATTACACAGGATGAGAAGCACTGTATAATTTTAATGGCACATAAGAGTCATGTATACACACACCACTGTTGCACAATACTGTGAGGAATGCTTATGGAATACGATACAGGTTCGTTTGAAAGGACACACACATTTTTTATAGTTTTTTATTTATGTCGTCATTACAAGAACAATATGAATACATTCAGCTCTGTGTTAGTTCTTCCCAACTACTCGAGTGGTGTCTACAGTTAAGCTCGACCATGAGAGACTAAACCAAACAAGTCGCAGCTTCGTCAGCGTGAATCAAAAAGTCTTACCGAAATAGTTCTTGAAGTCTTGTTCTTTAATGGCTCCGGGACACTGGTCCGCGATCAGCTTGGCGAGCCCGTGTATTCCCATGCTGGTCTGGCGTCTGAAATGATGTGAACATTGCCACCATGTCACAAGTTTTCATCCCAAACACGCTTTCAGCGGCCTGGAGAGCTACTGTGGTACAGGGCTAGTTTGCTAACATCGCTGTGAAGTGAGCACATGTTGCTTAACTGCAGCTAAACACACACACGTGCAACATGCTGTTAGCATGACGTGGCCTCTGATATTGTAGACTGTACGAGTTAGATTCGGTTAAATGAAAAGTGCGTAGAGCGGACTTACATGTTAGCTGCAGCACTGACGTTCCTTCACTCGGCGACGCGGGGAAATGCGGCTCATTCGCGGGAAACCAAATAGCAGACATTGTCAGTCAACCTGTGGAGCGGAGCGTCCCAGACAGACTATGAGCAGCGAATCGATGGTGCAGGTGCGATTATATTGGTCTGACTTCGAACGCGGATGTCAAGGAACGGCCTCTGATTGGCTGTCCCCGGCTGGAGGATATCCGGTCAACACCGCCAAATGATTTTTCGTCCAGGTCGCAGCTCCGATACTTAAAATGACGATGATAATGATAATTTTAAATCACATTAACTAACGAGGTCCGTTTAAAATGGCCCATGAGAGTGGTGAGTGACTGGAATGAGAGGAGGCGGTCACATACGAGGTGTGTTTTTGTCCCGTTTCCCCGCCCCTTCCGGAAGACTTCAACCAGCCGTCGTTATTTTTTATTTTCTGAGGTGACGTGGAGTCGGACTCGGTCTTCTCCTCCTTCGGGCTCATGTGTCAGTGAAAGTACTCTGTGTACCCGGATATGAACGGGACGGATGGAGGACACTGCACCAAGGCTCCCCAGGATGGTCACCTGTGAATCCGAACACTGAGCTCCAGGGTCGGCGCATATCCGAGCAGAGGGGGGCAGAGTCGGGGCCTTGAGTCGAGAGGAATCCGGTGGAAAGACAAGTTTGGCCGGATCCGTGGCATCGAAGCTGACGTGACCCCGTTCATAAACTGGTAGAGCACATTTTGGCTAAACCGGAGGATTTGCGAGGGTGTTGTATTTAAACCAAGACAGCGTATAAACAAAGCTGCTGCTGTTCAGCTGGGGTTTATGTAAATTACGATGCTCTTCATTAGTCCAGCTTCATTGTACTGAAGCAGTGAAACTTTCATCTGCAGAATGAGGAAGTGGCTCATCCTGCCATCACTACACTTTTCACAGTGTATCTTGTCTCAAGTTTAATTTAGTATACATTCATATCATATCATTCACTTATTCTACATTTATTAATCATCTAAAACAAATTACTGTCTCGTAGAAAAGTAATCACACAGTCTCACAGCAGAAGTTTTTCTTAGCGTTCTTTTGAGCACTGAGCAATTGATTGATTCCTCTGACTTGACCTAAATGTTGTTGCACATATCGGTGCTTAATGTCTTTGACACAAACAAGAGTCTCCACATATTAAATGACGAAGAATCTCACCTCTGCTGCAGGGGGAATGCAGCGTGGAGTCGGACACCTGCCAGGTGGCTGCAAGGAGACCATGAGGCTGCACTGCATCTTGATCCTGTGCTTCGTCTCAAGCTGCATCGCGGGCTACAAGCAGGGGGACAATGTGACTATCTATGTCAACAAAGTGGGCCCTTACCATAACCCCCAAGAGACATATCACTACTACACCCTGCCAGTGTGCAGGCCAGAGAAGGTCAGTCTGTTTCACAGTGTTGCAACAAACAGAACACTTGTCAAGTTTTTGTTATTGAACTTTGAATAATGTACTACACAATGTAATAGCAGATATAATTCACACACAAGCCCAACATTACAATATAGCTTGTTATCCACCACTATATTACATAATACTTGAACAACGAGTGTACCATATGCTGTTCACTTACTTTCACACCCTGCGCGTTGTTGTAATGTTTCTCTCTCAGGTGCACCACAAGTCCCTGAGTCTGGGCGAGGTGTTGGATGGTGACAGAATGGCAGAGTCATTATATCACATCCGCTTCAGAGAGAATGTGGAGAAAAAGACTCTTTGTCAACTCACGCTTTCAGAGAAACAGGTATTTGTGTCTTTAAACCACAACTGTCGGGGGCTGCATTGGTGGACATGTTGGATCGCTCAGAAAATTCAGATTCATAAATGAAGCTGAAGCTATTCTTATTGCGTTTTATTTATGTAATCAGAAGGCCAACATTGCATATTTATCAAAGTTTCAGACAACGTTACCCTTCTGGTTTATTTTCAACTGCAGTGTTTTGTCGATGTTAATCAAATAAATTTGTTATGGATGGTTCTCCCTCTCAATGAACCTCGATGAACTGTGCATTTTGTGTGTGTTAGGTGGACCAGCTTCGGGAGGCCATTGAGGAGCTGTACTACTTTGAATTTGTCCTCGATGACATCCCGATCTGGGGCTTTGTGGGATACATTGAAGAAAGCGGCTTTCTGCCTCACAGCCACAAGGTAAGCCTGTTGTGCCACTGATGGTTTGTGGGATATGAAGTGACTGAAACGTGTGGGGTTCATTCTGATCCTGATCCTGTCCCTCCCCTCTCCAGGTGGGTTTGTGGACTCACCTCGACTTCAACATCGAGTACAACAAAGACTCTGTGATCTTCGCCAACGTCTCAGTAAAAGACGTCAAACCCGTTCCCCTGGAGGAAGGGGCGGGCACAGCAGTGGGCGGCGTTGGTTTGGGCGGAGGCAGCCTGACTGTCACCCACACATACAGCGTGCGCTGGTTCGAGTCTCCTCTGCCTCATGCACGGAGAGCCGAGCGCCTGCGGGACTACTCATTCTTTCCCAAAACACTGGAGATCCACTGGCTTTCAATCATCAACTCACTGGTGCTAGTGGTCCTGCTGCTGGGCTTTGTCATCATCATCCTCATGCGGGTCCTCAAGAATGACTTTGCCAGGTCAGTTTGCAGAGCAGCTCCAAAACGTCTGTTCAGTTGGATGTGAAAGGTCCAAAGCATTTATGCGCATGATCAAAACTTTATCCAGATACAACGTGGAAGAGGAGGGCGGCTGTGATGATCTGGACCAGGGAGACAATGGCTGGAAGATCATACACACTGACGTCTTCAGGTTTCCCCCTTACAAAAGCCTCCTGTGTGCTGTGCTGGGAGTGGGGGCCCAGTTCCTCACCCTGGCCACAGGTGAGTACACAAACACAGCAACACACACACACAGCATCGCTATTGTTCTTAAGAAATTGAGGCTAGACTTTAACCTGTAGCGACCGTCTTTGTACTCAAACCTGAAAACTGATGCAAATGCCACCCACCCTAATGCCTCTGCATCTTTCCAGGGATCATCATCATGGCACTGTTGGGAATGTTCAACATACATCGCCATGGCGCCATCAACTCAGCAGCTATTGTCCTGTACGCTCTGACCAGCTGTGTGTCTGGCTATGTCTCCTGTAGCTTCTACACGCAGATCAATGGCCAGCGCTGGGTGTGGAACATCATCCTCACCTCGTCTCTCTTTTCTGGTGAGTCTCATGTGAAGTCACCATGAAACACTTTAGTTTTTCATAGTTTTTCACTTTGTTCAGGTGCTTATGATAATGCCAGCAGAATCAATTGAAAGAATTCAAAACAATGTTTGATCGTAAGACACTTGATCCTTCGACCCACACAGCTCCTCTTTTCCTGACGTGGAGCGTCGTGAACTCCATCCACTGGTGGAGCGGCTCCACACAAGCTCTGCCGGCCTCCACCGTGTTCCTCCTGCTGGGCGCCTGGGTGCTGGTGGGCTTCCCCCTCACGATCATCGGAGGCATCGTGGGGAAGAACCGAGCCGGCAACTTCCAGGCACCCTGCCGCACCCGCAACATCGCCAGACAAATCCCCACACAGCCGTGGTACAAACACACAGCCGTGCACATGGCCATTGGCGGCTTCCTGCCATTCAGGTGAGCTGGAGGAATGAGATTTTATATTTTTGGCCCATTGTGTAAAGTGCAACACTTTGAATTCAGTTTTTTTATCCCAATGTTTCTCCTTCAATTTTCCTCAGTGCCATCTCAGTTGAGCTGTATTACATCTTTGCCACCGTTTGGGGCCGAGAGCACTACACCCTCTACGGCATCCTGCTGTGCGTCTACGCCATCCTCCTCTCGGTGGGCGCCTGCATCTCTGTGGCCCTCACCTACTTCCTGCTGTCGGGCGAGGACTACCGATGGTGGTGGCGGAGCGTTCTCAGCACAGGCTCCACTGGCCTCTTCATCTTCGTCTACTCCGTCTTCTACTACCACAACCGGTCGTCTATGAGCGGCCTGGTTCAGAGCACAGAGTTCTTTGGCTACTCTCTGCTCACAGCGTTCGTCTTCTCACTGATGCTGGGCAGCGTCTCCTTCTGGGCCTCGCTGGCATTTATTCGGTACATCTACCACAGCCTCAAGATGGACTAGTCGTGAAAAGAGCTCACACACGCGGCTCTAAACAAACATCTCCTCAAAGCACACACAATCTTCATTCTCCTCTCTTGCTCTCTGTCACACGCAGAGAAACACTTGCCTGGTAAGTGGGAGGAGAAACCGGGGCCTCGACCCCTTCATTGAACTGTAGGAGATATCGTTATTATGGGAATGATGGACAAATAAAGGGAAAATCATCAGGTGGCTGTGAAATTATTCTGTGGTTTTCATGGTTGAATGCTGCACTCTGGCATAATCCGTTCAGATGTACTTCATGGTACAAGTACTTGACTTAATTTTATTGCAATACACAGCTCATACAAGTTTGTTTTTTGTTTTTCATTTTGTAGCAGTACCCATCCCCCTGACTCACTTAGAATTACATCAGAAATATAAACACATTTTGCACTGGCGCTGTGCGATGAGTGGGACACGGCCCTCTGGTGGATAACAAGAACGTTGCCTTGTAGATTGAAGAGCTGCTGCAGTATGTAGGTGATGGGAGCAATAGTCACTGTTTTGGTCACCATTGACTGACTTGGTTTTGTTGTAAATATTGTCTTTTCAATAAAGTGCTTTATAATACAATATCAGCAACCAACTGTCTATTACATTAATTTAGAACCAATTAATGGAGTATAAAATCAATATAAAAATAGATATTGGACAGTATAACATTGACTCAGTTTAAAAGTATTAAGCCTTCACTTGCTGCTCAATTTAAAAACACAAGTGACTCAAACTAAATGTCATGTTAACTTGACGAGTTGTTTATTACTCAACTACACAGAATATAAAGAACTCAGTCCACCACAAATTAGGAGACGGCCTAACCATATCATTGTGGCAAAAACACTGAAGGAAATGAAGACAATATTTCAAGTTGTTTTGAACGTGTATTTATAGAAAAAAAAAAGTGTTGAAATGTGTACATATCTGATCTGCCCTTGAACCATTACAAAAAAAAATTTAAAAAAACACTGTAATACAGAGAATGTGTCCAAACTGGACCCATCTAGTATCACCAAGCGCAAAGAACACACCAACATACATTAAATAGTTGCATATAAAAATAAAACAGTATACAATACAGTAAATATTTGATCAGGAGTATGAACAGGGAATATGTACACCCAGCCCAGATCTTTGTGAATACATCCCTGAAGGTTGTAGAAGAGAAGGATGCAAATACTACTGTAAGGTAAAATTAAGAAAAGCTAATGTACAAGTACAAGACTGGGCTGGTGTTTTGTACTGTGAGTATTTCAATAGGTCTTCAGCTGTTCACAGACTCCTCGTCTTTGGTTTCAAAGCTTGTGTTGTGTCCCGTGTTGTTTGACGTGGATGTGTTGTATGCATTGGGGTTGTAGTCATAATGGTTGATTCCTGGTGGCATGGACCAGCCAGTAGTGTGGGGCCTGGTGGGCATCGTGTTCTGGGAAGGAGCAGCGGGCCAGGAAGGGTAGCCAGTGGGCCCTGGTGTGCCACCCATGGCAGCCAGGTAGAAGGCCAGGTTCTGTGGGGTCGCCTTCATCATGTGCTGGTTGTAATGCTCCTTGAGCTGTGACTGGGCCTCTCCCAGATACTGAAAATCCCATTAATCACATGTTCAGTGTCACAACTTCTGTTTTTATGATGGGCTTTCAAATTGTTTTCCTCATACAAAGAACACAAACTACTTACAGGTGGGATGTGTGGCGGAATGTTGTTGTACATGGTGCCGTGAACTGGGCCATCCTTGTTGAGCGTGTAGCGCTCAGACACCCAGCTGGTGTCTTTCTGGTGTCTCTTCAGCTTCACCCTCCGGTTTTGAAACCAGGTCTTCACCTACAAAACAGCAAAAGACCCCAAATGATCAGACATTGTTCATTGATATTAATCATTGCTATTGATATGATCATGAAGTCCACCTCACCTGCTGGTAAGTCAGGCCGGTCAGCTCTGCCAAATTCTTCATCTCAGCCGGCGTGAGGTACCTCTGGACCCTGAAGCGCTGGACAAGAGTATTCATCTGGCTCTCTGAGAAGGCAGCTCGGACCTTCCCTTTGGGTTTGTTTACAGCAGGAGGGCTTGGCTTGTCGGGGACAGCTAAGGGCACTTGTAGAGTGGTGATGTCCTCAACAACCTCGCTCCCTGCCACGATGAATGGATGAGGTTCCTCCATATGAGAGCTGGAAACGTCCTTACTGGAAATTGGGCTCCTGTCATGTACCTCACTTATCACAAGATCTCCCTTTACCCAGGTAGCAGGGTCTGTCTGGGGCAGACCACCTTCCCTGCTGCTGCTGCTGCTTGAGCTCCATGAGTCTGGGCAGGAGTCTGTTTGTGAGACACAAAACCACCAAAGTCAGTGAATGTGGAGATGCTTCACTGAGCGCAAACTCAAAGCAAACAGTGTTTTTATTGCTTTGAAGCTATCTGACTTATTTACAGTTTTAGACAAGACCAGGTTGTCTCTGGTTTTACTCTCCCATGGCTGACATACCTGGCGAGGTGTGCGCCTCGGAGTCACTGGTGGAGTCGCTCCCGACCCGCCCGACTCCATCTGCCCGCGCGTCGTCGTACTCAGCCCGGTGCGGCCTTGCCAGGAGCAGGCGGCCCGCCTGGGCGTCACCGAGGTAGACGACCCCGGAGCCCTGGTAATGGTGGTGCCCGGTGGCGGCGTGCTGCTCCGGGCTGGCCGGCGGTGAGACCTCCCGGGCTCTGGCGGTGGAGGTGTAGTAGCCCTGTGGCACCCCGGCGCTGTAGCTGCTCAGGTCGGTGACTCCGGCGTCGCTCCAGCAGCCCAGGTGGTTCCCGTGGCTCTGCTCGGGCCCGGGCTGGTACACGAGGCCGTAGGCATAGGCATGGTACGAGGGGTTGTACTTGTAGCCGATCTGCGTCTTCCAGTCCGTCATGTTCTATGTTCGATGCTCGCGATTGCGGTGATGGAGGATCGTTGCCAGAATTCGTCAAATCCACGCGACACACAGCAGCCGGGGCTTCTTGGCGAACACGCGCAGAGCGACCAGAGGTTAAAGGTGGCACACTCACCTGGAGCGTGTTTATAGAGGCGCGTGTGGGCGGACACAGGTAGGGAGGGGGCGTCTGATTCCAACCAATCACAAAGCGGCCGTGTGCCAATTTGTTCACATTGATGGTTTCAAATGCAGAAAACTACTACTACTAACTTTTTAGACAAGAAATAAAATATCAACTAAATTCCTTTGTATTACTGAGCTTAGCTATTTATGAAGAAATACTGTATACCAACTGTCCTGAGGCCCAGTGTTTTAAACATCTACTCTGTATGTACATATTGTCATATATTTCAATCACGAACAAGGATCCAAGGAACTGATGTCAAATGTATTAGTTTGGTCTCCACTACAGTAAACCACTGAATTTGATTTCCTTTTCTTTTTCATTTGGGTTTATTCTAATGAGTCTGTCATATCGTTCAAGGACAGGATTGATTATGCCCTAAACTAAAAACACGAATAGTTAAACTACTAAAAATCCTTAGCCTTACTATAAATAATCTAACCTTTATAGACAGAGTGAGCTCTTATTTAGGAGCTATATTTGCTTGGAGGAAACATTTTGCCTCTAATTTAAAAATTGAAAACATCATTTGGTGGCTTCATATTTACACATTTGTTCAATCACTGTAAATCCCAACTCACCACCACTGGGTTCAGTGGTTTGAACATGTCGATGCAGAAACATTTGCAGTCCTTTTCACAAAGATGAGTTAGGTTAGCCTGCACGTTATCATCGAATCAGCTGTTGATGTGGTAATGATTCAGTTAGTGGCAGCATTATGTGAGAACAGTAGCTCTAATGGGCACATTAGCATTTCCACTGATCTCTGGGTGTGTTTGTCTGCTGTACGAGCACAAACATGGGGGTCGAGGTGTAGGAGTGAATGGAGGATGGGTAAACAAGTGTGCAGCACATTAGAGCTGGTATGTGTTGAGGACACTACAGCTTCACTTTTGAAGATCACACTGCAGAATGAGTTGCAATAGCTAAACCACTGTGCAATTTTGATTGCATTCTTATTTTATGTATGTATTTATTTGTATTTGTATATGTGTGTTGTCGTTTGTACTATCATTGAAAGAACCACAGAACATACAATTTCCCCCATGTGCTAATAAACAGAATTAAAATCTGGAATAAATCCCCCCTCTTGCATTTCTCTGCTGTTCCTTTCTTCTAGAGGCTGAGAGCAGATATATTTTCATGAGTAATTGGTGTGTGTTTTGAGAAATGTGAGGCTTTCAGCCTCTTGTTTGTTGTCTTGATGTTTGCAAATGACCTCTTAGAATGCTGCCTTGACAAAACAGATCATGCAGTCCCACCCCTGCCCAGGCATCTATGACCTGCTACTCTCTCCACTGTGAGAGGCGTATGGTATTCTGATTTAAATCAGAGGGCGTTTTAATTAGGTGGTAAATAGTAATGCCCCAATGGAAAGATACAAGAAGATCAGGTTTGGTTACACTATCATGGTCCGCTATTTCAGTTACACTTCATCATTTAGATTATTGTGCATGTGCATTTTTCATCCTTGCTTACTAAAATGATTTTTCTAACACTAAATAAATGAGCAGTAATGTAAGGAAACTTCACTTCCTTACAAGATAATTTCGTTTCTGAACGCGTTGTGCTGAGACCTCCTGTCCAGCTGAGGGCGCTGTGCGTTGCCAGCCGGCTGAAGACCCGCAGGTCTCTTTAACTTATCCCACGAGCGGCTCGTGTCAGCCTCTGTCCCTCGTGTCGGTTCGAGCGGCATGGTCCGTCAGCCTCGCCCCATCGGCTCCTCTGCTCCGCAACACATCTGACTCTCTGAGAAGTTTACAAAGTCAACTCTGACGCTGATCGCGGCCGGAACCGAGCCACAGAGGACGTGTTCACGCGTGGGGCGGACGCCAGTGAGAGTGACAGCTAGTCCAGGGTTATCACAAAACATCCCGCAGTAGCTGAACCGAAGAGAAACCGACATGACAGAAGAACTGGAGCAGATTCTCTTGCAGCTGACTCAGCCTGACAATGCTGTCATCCACCAGGTGACGCCCCATGCTACTTTATTGAAGTTAACACCAGTGTAAGAAGTTAGCTAACTAACCTAGCTGAGTGTGTGCTTACAAACTGTAGAAACTGTGTATTCAGCACGGGTGTGTGCTGTCTGTAGCTCAATATAAAGATGGAGAAGAGATGTAAGGTTGTGCCATGTGTCGCTGTCCTGTAGCTATGTGACTGGCTGCCAGACTTGGTGAGATCACTCTTCCTTTTGTCCACTGTCAGGCCACAGCCCAGCTGAAGCAGGCTTTCAAAGATCCAGCCATTGTCCCGGCCCTGTGTGCTGTCATGACCGGCTCCCAAAACCTCCAGGTATTGACTGTTTGAGTGAGAAGTTCAGATCCGAGAATCATCGCCGGAGTGACAGACGAGTGGCAGGTGTCAGCTCCTGTCTTTGTGTCTTACCATGTTTGTAAACCAGCTCTTCCCCCTCTTAGATCCGTCAGTCAGCTGCAGTGATGCTGAGGCTGCGGGTGAAGAAACACTGGAGCAAGATAAGCCCGGCTGACAGAGAGAGGTGTGGTCAGAACTTTTCAATGAACTCTTTTCCACCATGAGAGTTGAAATGAAAGTGAAAATAACCTGGTGATGTTTACGTTGCTCTGGCAGCCTCAAGGCAGTGGTGCTGCAGGCCTTTGTGCAGGAAACAGAGTAAGTTACTCAGATTCTGGTTTTCCGTTGGCTAGATAGATCACTTAAAGCCTGCTTACTCACATGTGAATGAATAGCTCTGGAGTCCTGCCTTTGATTTCCTTTGCAGGCACACCGTGCAGCACTCACTTTCCCAGCTTTGCGCAGTGATGGTCAAACATGAGACACCAGACCGCTGGCCTGCCCTGCTGCAGTTCCTCAATCAGGCCACCAAGAGCAGCAACCTTCATGAGAGACAGGTACTGAAGCCTGTTTGTGGTCAGTGTTGGTGTCCTTGTAAGATGTGTTTTCAGCTGGTTTCATATTTTGAATTGGCTCTGAGGTCGTCTAAAGCTGTGCGGATTGAGCCTCAGACATGAGTGCGTGAGAAGATCCATTGCAGAGACTGTTGTCATGACAACAGACCCATTGTGAAAACGAACTGGTGCCAAAACTGCTGTTTTTAACTTTCTCCTTCTTCTTTGCCATTATCTGGCAGTGCGGTTACAAACTGAGACCGAAAACATTGAATCACTATTCCTCAGTCACAAAGACGGAGGGGATGTGTCGGCAGCACAGTTGGCGAGGAATGACCAAACTTTAGAAGCTTCGAAATATGTGTTGCATTTGTCAATAAAATGGAATCTTGTGTCCTGACAGGTCGGCCTCCTGCTGCTCAACAAGGTGATGGATTCCAACCCTGAGCCTTTCAAGCCTCACTACTGCCAGCTGCTCCAGCTCTTCAGCGCTGTACTACAGGACCACAGCAACCCAACCGCCCTGTACTACTGCATTCTCACCCTCACCGCCATTACTGCATACACTGGCTCAGAGGAGATGGTGAGGCAGCGTTAGTTTTCCACTTGATATCCTGCCTGTGCGGGATATCATATGATATTATTACAGCAAATTACAGTGAACGCTTTACTGCCCCATAGAACCTGATGCGTTCGATCATCCCAAGTCTGATTGCGGCTTTGAAGCACCTCGTCAAGGCAGATCAGGTAAACTGGGATTTGCTCACTGCTGTAGGTTGAGGGTATTAAAGATTATGGGTAAATCTGACCTGGTCGTTCATCATGTGTCTCTTCTCTGTCTGATCAGGACCAAGCCAGCGAGGCCATGGAGGTGTTCAATGAGCTCATGGAGAGCGAGGTGTCCGTCATCGTCCCTCACGTTGCCGACATTGTCCGCTTCTGCTTGGAGGTACGAGCTATGAGCTATGCCATTTTCTTGTGTCAGCGTTTCCCTGTGACTGACATTTCATATTTGTAATCTGAATTTCTCTGTGTCTGTTTGTGTCAGCTGGGCGGTGACACCACACTCAATAACTCTTTACGGGTGAAAGGTCTCTCTTGCGTCACTTTCCTCATTAAGCTGAAGAGCAAGGTAAGGTCATGTCTTGCCTCGGAGTTATAGTTTTTCTAAAGAGATGGTTGGTAGATGTCCCCTTATCTTAATTTGATATCACCTTGTCGTCTACTTCACAGACTGTGCTGAAGCAGAAATTGCTGAACCCCATCCTGCAGGCCATCTTCCCCATACTTGTTGCTGCCCCACCGCCCGGGGAACAGGACCCAGAGGATGACGAGGACGACTCTGGAGACGCAGAGAATGACAATCCCAAACACTGCGCAGCACAGGTGGGGAGGAGAGTGGTTGATTTACAGTGGGTTCCTCTGTATTGTTCTGCTTTGTGGCAGTATCCATGTGTACACTTCCAAATAAGACTTCACCTGCTCATTTGTTTGTGTCCAGATCATCGACACTATGGCGCTCCACATGCCTCCAGAGAAACTCTTCCAACAAGTGGTGAGTTCAATAAATCGCCTCCACATCATTATCCACGTCTGAGTCATATTCACATTCCTGCTTTATTTCGATGTCTTGCATTGTATCTTGTGTTGTAGGTGCCCTTCACTCAGGCCTGTCTTGCCAGTGATGACCCTTATCAGAAGAAGGGGGGTCTCCTGTGTCTTGCGGTACTGGCTGAGGGATGTGCTGACCACATACGCACCAAGTAGGTTTATCAGACTTTCAAAAATATAATAAAAAAACAACCAAATAACCTGTGGGTGTTCCTGTGTTAGGATGTTGTCACCAATGTTGCAGGCAGTGTGTCAGAGCCTCTCTGACAGTAATCAAGTAGTGCGCTGTGCCGGCCTTTTTGCCCTGGGACAGTTCTCTGAACACTTACAGGTGAGTCAGAGCAAACACCATCTTACTCAGTAGTACATATCCTGTATAAATGCTGGAAATCTGGTCATGATTTCTAAATCTTTGCCTCTTTCTCCTTTCAGCCTGAGGTGAGTAAGTTCTGTTCAGAGTTGATGCCTTTGCTGTTGGGATACCTCTCCTCTTTGAGCCATGCCAAGGTCGGCCACGTCACCAAGGCCTTCTACGCCCTCGAGAACTTCATGGAGAACCTAGGTACGCTAAAGAAGGTTTACATAACAGATCCAGAAGATCTGCTATAAAAAAAACTTGAAGCAAAAGTCAGAAAGTTTCACAATTGCCTGTTCGAACTGTTCTTTAATCCTATTGTATCAACAGGGTCAGATATTGAACCGTACCTGCCGACTCTGATGGAGACCATGCTCTCTGCCCTCAACAACACTGAGAACCTCAAGATAAGAGAGCTTGCTGTGTCTGCCATCGGTGCCATAGGTAAGAGGTCACCGATTGACACGGGTTTCATTTCTTGCTTTCTCGGAGAGAGACAGAAGTTAACGTGACTTTCTTCTCAGCCAATGCTGCCAAAGAGCTGCTGGTTCCGTACTTCCCTCCAGTGATTGAGAGCCTTAAGGGCTTCCTGACCACCACCACAGAAGAAATGAGATCTCTACAAACTCAGTCTCTGGGTAGGTTCCGCTTCGGTCTCAAACACAACCTCAGGGCAAGTTTCCTGAATGACAGGCTGTTGACTGTGTTTTCACGTTGCTCTCAGACACCCTGTCTGTGTTGGCTCGTACCATTGGGAAAGAGGTCTTCAGCCCGCTTGCTGCAGAGTGTATTCAGCTGGGCCTCAACCTCACAGACACCATCGATGACCCTGATCTGAGACGCTGCACGTATGTAGCTTCAACTGACTCTTCTCACCTGGAGTTTTTTTGTTTTGGTTCCTTTTCTCTCTTATTCAGAAATAAAAGTTTACACTTCTCTGTCCCTCCTTTAGGTACGGTTTATATTCTGCTGTATCCACAGTCAGTCCTGAATGCTTGACCCCTCACCTCACTGCCATTACCACAGTGATGCTGCTCGCCCTCAAGTCTAATGAAGGCATCACGGTACAAAAAGATATATATATATATATATATATGTCGTCATTACCAGTCCTGCATGATGTGAATATAATACAGCGTTTGACTTCTTTTCATCATGTCTCCTCAGGCTCACCTTGAGGAGGACAAGACGTTCGTATTGCTGGATGATGAAGACGACAAAGAAGAGGAAGACAATGAGATCTCTGATTTGCCAGAAGATGAGACCGAGGCGGACATCCACGATGTTGCAGGGTAAGACGTAAAGTGAAGCTTTTTACTCATACACTGGAGTTTCTGACATCTTTCTGACCCTGTCTTTGTCTATCTCTCAGGTTCAGTGTTGAGAATGCTTACATTGATGAGAAGGAGGATGCCTGTGATGCACTGGGAGAGATCGCCTTCAACACAGGGTAAGATATTTAACAACTGAAATTGATCAGTGCATGGATGACACGTAGTTTATTGAGTTCTAATCCAGTCATATGTTGTTTAGAAGCCTGTGTATTGATGTCACTGTGAGGTTTTGAACCTGTTGCTGTGCTTTCCTTTGACAGAGCTGCCTTTCAAGCTTTCCTGGAGTCAAGCTTCCAGCAGGTTTACGAGATGAGAGATGTAAGTCACTGCGTCAGGTTGTTGGGTTCAGCTGTCGCTCTTTGCCTCGTTTCTTTTTCGTTCTATGCTCCCTTACTTCTCTACCTCCCTAGTTTCCCCATGAGGACGTCCGGAGGGCAGCATTCGGAGCCATGGGACAGTTCTGTCGAGCTCAGCACAAAGCTTGGAAGGAGAATCCCACTGAGGCCAATCACCAGGGTAAAGCTTTAGAAATGTGCCAACTGCCATATTTCCTGATACTGTCCAACAGGTATGAACGTATTTGCCTTCAGCTAACATGAACTTTATTCCCTCCCTAAGCCCTTCTGAAGTTGCTGGACGTGGTGCTGCCTTGCCTTCTGGAAACGGTTCGGACAGAGCAGGAGCGTCAGGTCGTGATGGGGGTCCTGGAAACCATGAACAATGTTATCAAGACCTGCAAAGAGGAGGTTTTCAAAAACCCATCCCGCTTAAAGGAGATCAGCTACATCATCCGTGACGTGCTGAAGAAGAAGGTGAGAGACCAAAGGGGATCAGGAGGTGATGTCATCTGCCAAAGCCTCACATGATAAAAGTGATTCAAATGCAAAGCTAGTTCTGCTAATAACCCTCTGCTGTCGTCGCTATCTGCTCAGATGGTTTGTCAGGATGGTGGTGCTGATGAAGGTGATGACGAGGAGCAACAGGTGAAACACTTCCTCAAGGCTATAAGTCTATATTTCCACATCATACATCATTAAGAAATGGTCAAGAATGTTTATTTCTCTCAAATTTGTATCAAACGACTCTGTGTGTTTTTCATTGCAGGCGGAATTTGACGCCATGTTGCAGGAGTTTGCCGGGGAGGGGATCCCCCTAGTGGCAGCCTCTGTCCCTGCAGACAGCTTCGCCCCGTTCCTCAATGACCTGCTGCCTCTGATCATGAGCAAAGCTGTGAGTCTACAAATCGGTTAACTGCAACGCTGGCTTTTGCAGAACTATTCCAGTCCTCTGTAGTACTCGCCTCGCAGAGTGACGTTTGTTTTTGTTCAACAGAAATCCTCGTGCACAGTGGCAGAACGCTCCTTCTCTGTGGGCACCATTGGAGAAATCCTGCAGGCTCTTACGGGTGTACCCGGGGGTAGAGGAGTGGCCGGCCGCCTGTCCAACCGCCTGCTCCCCGTGCTGGTAGCTGGGGTGAGGGACAGTGATGCAGAGGTTCGCAACAACAGCGTGTTTGGACTGGGATGTCTGGCCCAGGCAGCTGGACCCATCGTTGTAACGTATCCTTTCACCCGCTTGCCCTTGGACTTGGAATTGCTTCCTTATAGTTAATAGGGGTTTCCTTAACAAATTGTGTACCAGAGATTTTCCCATGATGCTGTCGGTGTTTTCCAACCTGCTGACCAAAGAGTCAGACCTCAGGGTGATCGACAACCTGTGTGCTGCCCTCTGCAGGATGATCCTGAGTAACGTAGAGGCTGTTCCTCTGGAGCAGGTACAGTTACAATCTGCTCAGCTCATTGAAGGTGTTGCTATCTCTGCCAATGAGTTTGTTGAGGACAATCTGCTGCTGTGCTCTTTGACAGGTGGTTCCTGCTCTGGTGGCTCATCTCCCCCTGAAAGAGGACCTGGAGGAGAACAAGACGGTGTTCAGCTGCCTGGCCATGCTCTACACGCACAGTCCTGATCTGGTACCATACTCAACGGATCTACATTCATGATGAACATTCTCACTGCAGACAGAGAGTGTGTGTTTGGATGCTGGAGTCCAAATGGAGTGGATATCCAACAGCTTTTTGTTCATAGGGAGTAGAGAACGAGTCACATCTACTGATGAAATGTTTTTAAATGTTTTGTTTCCTTTTCAGGTTGTGAAGTTAATGAAGCCCATAGTTGCTGCATCCAGTCATGTGTTGGGCAACAAGGAAGTTGATCAAGGTGAATGTTGTTGCATTACATTTGGCCAGTGTGGCGAGAACAGCAAGATGTGGTGTCACTTTAAATTGTTCTGCCTCCAGATTACTGACCTGAGTTCATGTCTGAGAAACAAGCTTGTGTCTCTCGCCCACAGAAACCCAGAACACCGTGGCCTTGCTGATGAAGGAATTCGCCCAGCGCCACTCTGCAGACTTCCAAACGGCTGTGATCTCTCTGGCTGGAGAGCAGCAGGCCAAACTCAGCGCTGCCATCTCTGCCGCGTAGCCGACGAGGACGCCAGTCAAATAAAACATTTTTATACTAGACGTGGGAAATGAGGTTCCCTAGAGTTGATCTCAGACCATCAGATTGCTACAACAGCTACTATAACAACCAGCAGTGTTCCCTCAAAACAATTAATTTATTTCCTTATGTGCACGCCTTTTTTGAAGTTTGGTTATTTTAGGACTCCTCCTATCAATTCTTTGGTTACATTTGTATTTTTGGTCCTTGTCATTCCTGCAAAGCACTACTAAAACCTGCTACTGCTCACACAGTATTGCCTCAGAGTTGAAGTCATAAATTTGTTCTCCCATTAAATATAATCTTTTCCAAGCTACCATCATCTACTGCTTATAAAGGGATAAATCTAATGGTGTAACATGTCAGAAGGGTGCTACTGTAAATAATTATTTGTCATACTGCATCTGACATTTGTCTCAAACCTTCACTGAGGATAAAATGACATTTCAGTCAGTCTGAATAATGAGAGCTGCACAAATCTGTGTGTGGTGTCCACAGCTTTATTTGCGGGACACTCCACATGGTGTATGCATATATCAAGAGTTGGACAGATGAACTATACAAACATGTCCTGCCACAGATTCAACAAGTGCAAGAGATTATTATTCCTTTTATAAATGCAGCAATTTAGGAAATTTTAAACAATCTTTCAAATTAGGCCACAAATAAGACATTCAATTCTTAAAAAATACAAACTTTGCCTTGGTTTAGTGAAACAACTATGTTAACCTCTTTCTAGAGATGAAGCAAATGTGCAGCTCTGTGATTTATATCAAACGCGCTCAGGTCTGAGATGTTTCTCTTCAGATATCCCGCTCTCCATGCACTTCAGGCGAGTCCGACTGCTCATTTTCCACATCCAAGGCCATCGTCATCTTCACGGGTGTCAATCCACTGTCTGACAGACACAGAGAGGTGTTTGTAAGCCCAGTGAAACCAATATGTCTGTACAGTATGTATGTATCACTGACTGTCTAACCGCACAGAGAAACATGCAAATGAATAACCTGCAGCAGTGCTATAAATATAACCAAGCTGCAAAGAATTTCACAGTCTAATGTACGCTGATGTCATCTTTGGGATGATGTCATTTCATTTCCTCAGGGTGAGCGCAGTGTTGTGATCCACACAGTCAGAGTTCAACCATTTCCTGAGACTGTTTTTAATCGCACAAAAACAATTACTTCATCACCTCAGTCTTATGCAACCACACTAACAGCACCCCCTGGCACACTAAGACTACCTAAGCTCTCTCCAGACCTGTGTATCTCTGCTTCCAGGGCAGGATGTTCATTCCGGTGCGACAGAAGGAGCGGTCAGTGTGGGCCTCAGTGCTGTACAACACTTCCTGGAGCTCTTTATCTCCAGGCTTCTGGGCTTTCACTCGCACCTATGAGAACAAGCCAAATGTGTGTTTTACTGGTCTTTTACTTCCAAACAGAATGTTTGGACTCCTGTCATCTTTGAGTTGTATACCTCCAGGATGGTGATCTCTTTCTCCTTCAACTTCCCTGCTTTGTTCTTCACCTGCGTCTTCTTGGTGTCCACCCACACCACCCTCTCCTTCACCTCTGACCTGCATGCACACACATTTACATTGAAACCTACCAGAACCATGTTTACTATGAAGCTTTGCTCACAGTGCACTCACTCCTCGATGCCCAGGTCAGCCAGTGTTGTGTCCAGGAAGGGGAAGGGTTGGGTTGCAAGGTCAGGTTGCACCTGCACTGGCAGCGTCACTGCCATAGGGATGTCCCACTCCATCTCGACGCGCACCAGCTTTCCAGGGGACTCCTTGTCTGCCGGGCCATCTCCCTCCACCGTCATGCTCTTTGTCTCATCTGCCGCCAGCTTGATGTTGGGATCACTCAAAAAAAAGAAAAGAAGGGGACCTATCCCTTTGACTCTTCTCTCGTCTGATCTCTACCTCCGGGACTCTGCTCTTTTCTCTGTTAATACTGTCCCGGTCTGTCCCGCTCTCAGGGCTGATGATTCAAGGTTTGATGCTTCTGGAGAGAATGAGTGTCATACGCACAGACTCATGCTTTGCCCTCCTGGCTGATATAAGCAGCTGGTGAGGATGTGTGTTATGTGTCGCCCACATGAGAGTTTAATTAGGCTGTCAGGAGGCTGATGGACAGATGGTAGTGTTTGTGCTGTGAAGTGTGTGTGTGTTTCTGTTGTATATTGAAGTGCTATGTGCTCTGATGTTCCTTTACAACTGAATATTTATGACTTTAAACTGTCAAACAGATATGTTTACCCATACAACATATAAGATAACGCCAGGCGGTCACTTGAGGTTCAGCATGGACAACACACGACTGTTCAATGAGATCATACCACAAATCTGTCCCCCTGCTCATCACTGTCTTACCTCCTGACAGTTTAGGTGAACAGGAAGTTGATTTGTGAGACGTCACACCTCATTTTTAGTTCTTGCCGAAACAAACAAAGCACTCAGCACACGGGTAGGACATGTGTGGTGTCTGCACTGTGGGGGTCTTAAACTACCCCTCTGAACATGGCAAATTCCACCACGATAAACACTCACACTGACATCACCCTGACGCCAGCATGGGTATAATGTAAACAGTCTGTGAGTGTTTGAAGCCGAAATAACTGAGAGACACAATAGTCAGCCTCTTTGAGATGCTGTAGAAACAGAACATTACACCTGAGTGAGAATGACGTTTCCTGACATACCACCACATCCTGAATGCATCACAAGTCGTATCAACGACTGCAGCTAAAAGCTTAGCTCAGGCCTCTCAGTCACAATGAGGTGCCAGTGTATCGTCCAATGTACACACATGCTCTCACAGTGAAATCAGCAAGCAAGTTATTGTTAAATTATTGAGATGTGAGGGCAGGAATATCATGGTCCTAATAAGACACGACAGAGCTGATGTTCTCAAACCACAGTTGTTTTGATGCTGGAGATCTAACTCTGCTTTTCACCTCAGAAGAACAATTTTGGTCTCATCTTTTGTGACATTATTCTGGGATTCATCATAGATCGCGATCACCGTGTTTAAACCTAAGCTGTATCCAGAATAAACCAATAAAATCAAAATGTTTCAGGTTCGAGTATGAGAAGAAGATGTTCAGCGTGAAAAGCTTTAATAAAAATGCAGGTTCAAGTAATTAAAAGGTAAATTTGACAGAGCAGATAAAAATTGTGAGTTTAAAAACCACACAACATGTCCAATAAAGCTAACGGCTTCTTCGAGATATTAAAATCTTCAATCATAACAGGTAAACATCTGTAAACACCTTTAAATTGTGTAAAATGTTTAAACTCACAACATGAACAAATTCAAACTGTATAAAAATTCTTAAAAACCTTGAAAAATGTAAAAATAACACTGGAAATGAAGCAAATGAATATGCCTCAATCATACTCAATATTAAAAATCATCTAAAACATTGGATTCAAAAAGACTGAACACAAGGAAACAAATCAGTGAGAACTGACAATCTCATGTGTGAGAATGAAAACTAATAGGATTCAACAAAGTGGGAAAAGGAACTTATTCTGTCTGTGCGGGGCCTCAGTGTGGATCACTGTGCAGCTCAGAGTCTCAGGCAGACGTGATGGTCATGTTGCTGTAGGGTTCAGGCTGTAGTACGGTCACATGTCCGGCAGACAGCAGCTCTGAGGAAGAGAAGCATCCATGTGAAGGAATGAGATTGAACCATTGTCATCTGTAATTTTATCTGATGCAGAGATAACTCCAACTTCTCAAATGTGCACGCTCTACTGCTCCTCCAGTCAACATCTTGATTTGTCCTCTAAATGTTTGTTTTTGATTGTCTGCCTTCTCACCAAGTAGTTTGTAGAGGATGTGAGCTGCAGTGACGCGGTCTGCCTCGGGGGGGAGCAGAGATTCAAAGGTGACCTCAGCAAACCTCTGCAGGATGGAGGAGATCCAGCTGAAAGAGAAGAGGAATGTGAGAAGTGCATGGTATGATTCAAACTATAAGTACTGAAATATATATGACGATTGTATCACTATGTATTGACGTGCTCACACTGTGCACACGTGAAACATCTGCTCCCGCATTTCTCCTCTGCTCCTACATGTCCGACTAATGAGGAGGAAAATCATGGTTTCACTAAGGTGTGTGTGTGTGTGTCTGAAGCACCTCAGCATCTTCCCGCTCCCTGTGCCAATCTGCGCCTCTGGCATTTCAATGCTCTCCTCTGCTATAGACTCCATTACTGGCCGAGTTTCCTCGTGTGGAGACCTACACACACAGACACGTGTACATTGATTTGCCTTTAATCCATTAAGTAGTCAATCTCAACAGCAGAGACTCACCATCTCCCAGTCGGGGTGATCACGTCACTTCCAGACTTGTCCCCTCTGGAAATGTCCAGGATCACATCTGATACAGCTGTTTACACACAAAGTAAAACAATGAATCGCTGCCTGCAGCAATATGTCTATTAGGATCTGAAGAGCTAATTTAGTGTCAAAGAGAGGAAGAGGTCTTACATGAACCATCAGCGGGTTGCAGTCCTAACTCACTGGACATCTAAAAGCGAGAGTGAGAGGCAGAGTTCCGTGACACAGACACAAGGTTTATAATCTAATTTGTCTGATCACTGAACTGAACACGCTCAGTTGGCAGGACACAACTGCAGGGAAGCTGCGTAACCTTCGTTATTGTAGCGATAGCCTCAGAGTGCTGCATAAGTGGACTTTGGTGAGATTCATCAGCTCGCTCTCGCAGACACTGTGTTTGATGTCGGGTTGTTATGTGGATATAGGACAACGGCCTGAAAGAAAACACAGTAAAAGACTTCAGCAGGTTGAACCCACCTGCTTCATGCTCGAGCGCCTCAGTATTTCTCGGTCCTGCTCAGACTCCACTCTCGCCTCCTCCTCCTCCTCCATCTCCCCACTTTGGTTTTTCCCAAGCACAGGCAGGGCAGTGAGCAAGGCACACTGTTTCCATAGCAACTGGAGGTCAGCATGAGGGAAGGCTGTGGACAGGGAATTTGATCACCATTTTGTGTTTTCTGCACAAGAGCTGTAGTGATGAGTTTGTTGGAAGTCAGTGCTGCTCACTGAGCTGTAATCAATACCAATAACACGTTTCAGAGGCTCTGCAAGGTCGTTGCAGATTAGAAAACATCTGCAAACCCTCTGATGACTTATGGTCTCTCCAGAAACACAGATTACAGTAAACAGCATATTTACTCATTTCCATGAGTAAATATGCTGAGAAAAAAGTTCTAAAATGATTTACAGTCAACAGCACAGATGATTTAACACGTAAATTGTTGCACTTAGCACTGACATCCACAGGGGGCGGTGAAGAGCTTGGCAGGTGTGGCCCCCTTGGTCGTAGACTGCAAATCCAGCAACACAGTGGACTGTGAGATACAAACACAATAAAGTGATGCAGCAGTTTCATATGGAACAACAGAGTAAATGTGTAACGACTAATGAAGGAATGAAGAGAATGGGGAAAGAGTGAAGATGATAACAACAATGGATTCAAATTCTAGTGGGCATGTATATTCACTCTGTGATCATCAGTTGTTCAGTCAGTGAAGCTTTGATCCTGTTCAATATGTATTTATGTGTGACCATAAACTGTATGTAAAGACTTCCACTTCCTCCCACCTTATACAGTATATATGTTGGCACAATATTCCTAATAAAGTGCTAATTTTCTATAATTTGTATTTCTGAGTGTGTCTGTACCAGATCCAGTGTCTCAGCCTGAGGTTTCATAATCTGTTCCTTCATTGTTCTGTCAGAGATCTGGACCTGAGGGTCGGCAAAGACCAGCTGACGCCTGCGACTTCCAGGGGGCTTCCTGATTGGACAAACCCTGATCTGAGGTCAGAATGAGAAACACAGAGCAGTTTTACACAACCTGTTTACTGCACTGGATATTTGATGGGACATCACAACTACAAGACACATACTGGAAATTAGAATCTGTGTTGACACACCCGCATGTACTTTCCATTACATGTGTCTGAAACCAAACACAGAAGGCTGCCCATGAGTCACTCTCTGGAACGTAAATCCAAGCTGAGGACAACTTTGTCACTGTCAGTGTTTCCATCATGTTAGAATTTGACAGCTACAGAAGACTACATGTAAATAGTTCTGAAGCTTTTCATTCGTTTTTGACATCCTCTTTTTTATTAGCCATTAAAATATCAACCAATTACTTCTCGTTGTTTTCTATTCACACATACATTAACACATTAAATTTTTTTTAAATGCATTATTAGTTATTGTGGTCCAGAACAAACAAAGAGAAACTAAAGAGTGTTTAGATGTTTTCATGGTCTGATAAACTCGTGAACAGACAGTATCACCTCTTCAATTAAATTATCGGTCTCTTGGTCTCCTTGTGTCCCAGATGTTCCAGAGGGAGGGGTTGGCATAGCAACCCGCAGTGGAGTCACCTCTAGGCCAAGAGATGGAACGTCCACAGTTTGACCAGTCTCCCCATCCAGCAGGAACACACTGTCCCGCTCTTCTCTCACTGCTGTTTTATTCAGCCTGGAAACAAGAACATGCTTACAGTAAACACACGCTACACAAACTTTATACATGTAGAATGTAAAACAATTTTGAACAAAACATACAAAACTGAATAATGAGCCACTTTTTTAAAGTCTATACACATACTCAATCCTCCTACCTACCTCTGCATTAATGGACATATTATATGTTATTGTAATTTTCCAGTCAGACCAGTCTCAGAACACAGACTTTTTAAGCAACAGCAAATAGTTGCAACATTCCATCAGGAATCAGCCCTTGACCTACACATTTGAGGCCTACAGTTCTACTACTACACCAGCTTCGTGTACACTCCCCTTTCTTCTACTTATACACTGTATTCAGGCTCATGTTTAAGGAGGTTTTCTGGAAGATGGTGAAACACATGAGCTAGACAAAGTGTCGACATTACAAGATACGGTACACTGTATGCATAATATATTGTTGCATATACAGACATTTGTGAGGCTTCCTTCCTTTGACTCACTGGTCAAATGAGGTCATGGCTCCCTCAAGCTCCCTGGTTCTCTCCCTGCCCCGCTGCTCCTCCACTTCTGTAAAACACATGTAAATAACTTTCAGAGAAATAATGTGAGAGGTTCATGTACAACACATAGAGACATCATGGTTAAGAAACACACACCTTTACAGAAGTCGTCACTTTGATCCATCAAGAAGTCGATCTCTTTGTCTGTGACCTCAAGAAGATCCTCTCCCTCGAAATTCTGACAGAGAGACAAAGGAGGAGAGTCACACAATTAAATGTCAACATCTGAAAAAACATTAGCAAGAAACAAAAATAAACTCATGGTGCAAGTGGACAAGTGGAGGGCAAAGGAGGACAGCAGAGAAGTGAGCCACATGTCTGTGAAGGAGCGGGTGGAAGCTGATGCAATTAAGTTAGATCTTATCAAGTCAAAACAGCCTTCATCTGTTCTTGATGCTTCAGGAGGAGAGTAATGAGTCATTAAGAGAAGCAGTGAGCAGGCTGACAGTGCAGAAGCGAAGATATTGAGATTTACTTTCATGGAACAGCTGCGTATACATGACTTAATAGTAGATAATCTACTTCTACTTTCTCCCCTGCACTGTCCGTGCTGAGCAGTGAAACCAATACAAACAGTTAGGCATAATCAAAGAATTTCCCCTTGGGGATGAATAAAAGTACTTTCTATTCTTTCTATTCTATACAGTGCTTACTTCCACATTCCATAGCACCATTAATGTCACTGCATTTACAATTTACAAGGTGAATGAAATGGTTTTAACATTTCTTTGGCAATGAAAAACACAAACCTCCAGCAAAACTTCAGCAGAATGAAGGGCTACATCATCCTACAGATAAAACTGAAAAATCTTGGTTGTCTTTATGTCCCTCTTTTTTTAACTTGAAATCATATTAAGCTTGCTTCATTTAAAAATGATGACTGTGATATTTCATGTTTCTGGACACTGAAAAAAGAGTTTACCTCAGCAGTGATGACGAACTGCTCCTTCTCTGTCAGCGTGATGGAGACTGAGGGTTTAACACAGCAGGAGAAACTCAGAGAGACCCAAACAAGACTGAGGAGAATGAAATCTGTGCCTGGCTTTATCCGCAACTGATGGATTATAACACAAAATCACAAAGTATATATTTATTAATCAAGGTGAAACATTCCTTGTCCTCAATCAGTCTTGCAAGTCCATGATCAGCTGACACCACGATAAGACACAGGTAAATGTTTAAAATGATATCATACCCTTGTTGTCAAGTGTGCTGAGGGGATAGGGCACCAGGGAGTGCTGTGAACCCACGTCTTCACTTGTAAACTCAGTCTACAAATTAATAAACATTAAAAACATACAGTTTAAGTCATTTATGTTCCTTTTGTTATGAATGTGTATGAAATGATGTTTACATGACCAGATAGTGTTAAAACACAAGGGTTAAGGTTGTATCAAAAGGAAATTATTTCATTTCTTTTGCCCACTGGTACCAAAAGCTGCTTGTTATCAACTTTCATGTGGCCCTCTGTAGTGATTATATATATATATATATATATATATATATATAATTGTGACACTACACTCATTCTGACATTTTGAAACCATTCTTTGTCCCCAAGAAACACTTGGCACTGAGCTAAATCTAAATCACATGTGGTTCTTCCACAGGAAAAGATTACAAGGGGGACAAAGTTCAGACATATCTGCCGGATTCGCAGCAGCCAGAACTGTGTGAGTAGGTTAAAGTGATATGCTATGATTCACTCTGACTCTTTGATATGTAAATTCTTATGGCAGATTGAGAGTGACCTATGAAAGGTAATGAAGCCATGACTCACATACAAGAGTTAAAGGCTCATGCTGTGTGTGCTAAATACAGTCAGAGTAATCTACTTAGTGTTATCCAATTGTAGTTCAAGACAAATTCACTGCTGTTTTAGTCATCACAGGTTTAAGCATAAATCTCAAAGGAGCTGAAAGTCATAAATTGTGTTAGATAAGATGCCTTTTTTCATGAGTTAACCCTTCTTCACATGTGGGAATGTAATCATGGAATGTGCAGTTTGTCTGAGGTATTTAACGGTGCATTATATGGGGTGGGGGTGTCGATCTTGAAGCGACAGTACAGACATTAGGGTACACACCCTGTGTAGTTGGCTGGTCTTCACAGCCACAAATACATGTGTGGCTGTACTGCTACAGAAATAATGTTAAATTGTACCTGAGGTATTTTATAGGGGCTGATGAGCTGGTGTGATGCCATGAGACCAAAGAAGGGGTCCTGAGCTCCCTCTGCCTCCTCCATCAGGTACAGGCTGTCAGGCACATTCAGGGCCAGCCTGCTGGATAAAGAAATGTTACTAGCAAAAAAAACTAAAAAACTATCTATCTATATATAAAATCTTCCACAAATAAATTCAACCTCTGTATGGTTCTGTTTAAAATGTTTACATTCTCTGAGTTACAAAAGACCATTCCACTGTGTGTGTGTGCAAACCTGTCAGACTCAGCCATGTCAATGCGTGAGCAACTTTTAGTGCGCAGAAAGCGGGCGATGGTCTGTTGGACCTCCTCTGGAAAATTTAATTTCACACAGAAGACTTGTATTGGGCACTTTCACAGATTTAAATGAAAATATAAAGGCTGCATGATAATGAGTCTGACACATGCAGTATCAGTGTACAGAAGGTGTAATTAACCAGGTGAATAGAAAGTGTTGAGCTGTGTTGGATCACATGGTATCTGGTTAATTTTGGAAACAGGCATAATGTAAAGTATGTGGGTTTTGTCTCTTGTTCATTCTTACTTATCTTTCACCTACAACAGCAAGAAGTCCCAGCATATTATGTGTCAACAATGTAGATTAGAGGCGAGTTGTAACTCGACTGTGCTGTTCTATTCCTGGTCTTTCTATTCTTGCCCACTCCTCCTCTTCTCTCACCGAGCAGGAAGCCGCACTGGCTGTGGTAGACGACCACCACTCCATACTGCAGCTGGGACGACAGGTAGAGGGAGAAGCGAGGCCTCGGCAGGTTGGGCTGCGATGGAGGAACCTGAGCTGTCACGTAGCCCAAAATGTCCCCGCTGTAAACCATTATCAAAATGTGTTAAAATGAATAAATATGTAGTAAGAGGGGGTTATTTCCATGCCACCTCTGACCTCTATTACAATGCTTAATATAAACATCACATTAAATATCTGTTTTCTTTAATATTGAGTTATGTTATTAATGAACAAATTAGCTAATGACACTGATACACAGCACAACAATGACTTGCATCCCTAATATGCTCTGCCTTAAAGCCAGAGACAGGTTGGCATTAGGAATTTCTTACCATGTTAGCTTGACATTGACTCTGAGAAGCTCTTTGCGAGTCACCCTGGTGCCTCTGGTGGCTGCTAACCTGAACAATCAAACACATTCACATTTTTATCAACGTTGCCTTTCGTTTCTGGTTATTTTCTTGCGCTTGTGTAGATCGCTGGTTCGTCGCTTTGGATAGAAGCGTCTGCCAAATGACTTGGTAGACTTTGAACATTATTTCTGTCATATGTTCTCAGGCTCGCTAGCTTTGTAGCTACTAGCACACGAGCTAATTAGCTTCTTCAAAAACTCACCAAATTGTGGAGAAACATCCGGTGTGGCGGTGGAGGACGTTTGGATAGTAAAACATTGTTCTAAGATTTCGTGAGTCCGAGGGAGAAATGTAAAAAGTTAAATGTAAAATATTTGAAAGTGGAGAAAGTGCAGCACAGTTACCCCACCCTAAATCATAACGGACCAATCAGATGGAGGCATTCATCATTTTGAAAGTGAAAGCCGATGATGCATTTATGAAATATTGGTAAATAAATTTCAGGAGATGATGCCTTATTTTATTTCTGATTTTTCAAACGTAAACTATAGATGAAGTAATTATTATTAATGAACATTTGTATAGCTATTTGTTATTATTGTTTTGGTGATGGTATGTTTTTGTTTTTATAGAGTATTATCTTGAAGTCTCACCCCACTGTGTTGAGGAGTTTGCAGTGAATGTTGAATTATTACAATAAGATATATACTATTCCTACGTAAACAACTAACAATATGTTTCAGAACACGTGTAGTGCAGCCGTTGGAGAAGCCATTTATATCAATGAGTCACTTGCTTTTTGTAATTTTATAATTTTAAACCTTTCTATTTTTACTCTGCTGGGTAAGGTAAGGAAAGGAAAGTATTACGTCACTTCCCCTCAGGGTCGTGGTGAATGATTGGCCACGCCCCTGTGCGCGAGAAGGCGGGTGTTTGACGTCGGACGGGCGCGTCGCTGGTGGAGAGAAGCTGCTGCTGCTGCTGCTCAGGGAGTCGAACTACAAACTCCAGCGGCAGGGGAGACGCAGTGTAGTCGGTCAGATTCTTTATTTAAAGAACGAAAATGGCGTATCACAGTCCATACAGAGCTCCAATGCACATCAACGCTCCCCCGGACCAGGGCTTCCTGTGGAATATCTTCCAGAGGTGAGTGCGCTGAGGGCGGCTTGTTCTTCGCTGTCTGTGTCGGCGGAATGACGGTGTGTGTGTGTGTGTGTGTGTGTGTGTGTGTGTGTGTGTGTGTGTGTGTGTGTGTGTGTGTGTGTGTGTGTGTGTGTGTGTGTGTGTGTGTGTGACAGCGGAGCTCCGCAGTGAAACGAGGAGTCTGTCAGCTCTCGTGTTTCCTCGCAGCTTCCTGGAAACATCTGCTTCACGGTGCGCCCCAACGCGACCCACAGCCATTACACGTCACTCAGCAGGGCACGTTAGATATCTGTTTTTTACTTTAACTCACTTGTCATATTGTTGCTGTTCAACCGGCGAACCCCCTGCCCCTTCACCAGCTCCCACAACTGGGCTCCAAGGACCTCCAGGAGTCCTTGAACGCCTCTTACCCAGCTCTCCCCGCAGCAATTCAAGTATCCTCATTTTAATACAGACGGGAAATATTGCTGGCAATTTTCTTCTGCTGTCGCCTCTCTTCCAATCAGCACTGAAAAACCCTTTCAAGATGAGGCTCCCCAAAGAAACCTGACAGCTGTAGGTGTGTATGACGCAGTGTACAGGCTGAGATGAATTCCAGGGAGAGAGATCTCCAGTGATAAGATCATATGTATTGTCACCCGGGTCATTTTCTGTCTCTGTCTGGTCTCAGTGGCAGCGTTAAACCATTCACTGTCATCACAGCCTCCAAAGAGTCCAAAGTGTGTCAGCAGCATCCTAGAAGGTCACAGTGGTTGCAGGCGGTGAGGGAAACATATGAAATGCTTTGGTTTCTGCCATAGTTAACTATACAGTTATGCAATACTGCAGAGGATTTTTTTCTTCCTTCTGCTTTGCTTTCTTACAACACTGAGATGCTGCAGGCATTCCAAGGCTTCTGAAACAGGCTAAATGAATTATGAATGTATGGTGCACCCCCCCCCCCCCCCCCAACGAGGTCAGATATATATTACCCCCAGAAACGAGGTCAGATATATATTAATATTATCTTTCTCTAGTACATATGTTTTGATAGGTTTGCCACACAAACTGATGTCTGTTACAGAGTCATCATCACCCCCTGCTTCTCACAAAATGAGCACACACTAGCACAATGTCGTCTCTCACATGAGCGTTGTGCTGCCTCATGGGTTGCCTGTTGGGGAAAATCTGGCAGAGCAGTGCTGGAATTCCCTCAGTCATGTGACCAGAGTCAATAGAGCATAGTTGACATGGGAGGCCTCTCTGCGTCTGTCACGCATGCACACACCCACTACAATGCTGTGACACACTGTCATGCTGTTGGAAACACACTCAGCTCAGGTCAAAGACTTTTACTCTGTTTATCCTGTCTCATTATGAATCTGTTTTTTTTCCTGATGCTGACATATCAACAGATCAAGTGTTTTGTACAGGGAATGGTGAAAGTAGAGTGCAGTCATTGCTCTGTCAGTTTCTAAATTAAATACTTAAAAAAAAAAAAAAAAAATTCCAACACTTGACGTGAGAATAAATCAAAGAGGAAGAAAAGCTCATCCTTTTGCCAACTTCCTGCAAATAATACTTAATAGAGCGCACACCTCTGCCAAGGTCCAACAGTCCACTTAAATTCAAGTTGCACACAGTTATACGTTTCAAGCCTGTGAGTAGATTTTTTTCATCAAGATCTATAAATGAAACCCTGGAAAGTCACTGATAATACCAAAATCCTAAAGGAGGTCCTTGGCAGATTCACAACACAGATTCATTTCTATTCAAGATAACCACTTCTTGCTGTCTGTGACTTCAATGTCAGTGAGTGCTCTTACTAGCAAATGGGCTACGTTCACAATTTGAACCTCAGAGACTAGAAATAGCAGCAATGGAAACTGACTCTTGGACAATGGGCTTTCCATGGAAGGTTCTGTGAATGTAGTTTTAATTTGAACTTTGAACATTTATTTTCTCCTGGACCAATTTATGTGGAAAGTTTTGTTCCAGAAACCATATTCTAACCTCATTGCTTAATAGGACACAGTGACACATGGGAAAATCTGAGCACAGTAACCCACTCAGCCATGGTATTTTATGTTGCTCTGCTTTTTTTTAACCTCCCACTGTTGTGCTTGACTTTGTGAATTTCGACCATCTGTGCTAGGTGAAAGTTTTAATAACTTGTTTTTTTAAGTCTGGTGAGGTGACCTGAAGTCCAGTGAATGAGTCAGTGAAGGGAAGACTGGGGGTGATGGGGCTGTACACACTAGATGTCTTTGAGTTGATGTGTCAGTGTTTGTAAAAGGTTGGGTACCCCACAACCGGCTCTAACCGAAGCGCTCGTCACCACCACTGTGACAAAGGTCTCTTTTATGGAGGCCTGCTGAGAGCGGTGTGTCTCTCCAGGGAGAGTGGACAAGGCCTCCTTATGTAAGGTTTGTTTTTTTTTTTTTTTAGCAGGGAGCAAGTGAAAGAACATGGAACACACAGCAACATATATCTGCTCACTGTATAGAAACCTATATTGATGCAGAGATTAGGATATGATGTCATTATCTGGAAGCAGAAACTCAGCCCGCCCCCCTCACTGGGATTGTCCTATGTGTGTGTGTATTCTTTTTATTTTTATTTTTTTTTGAGGGGGTTCCTGTCTTCTGTCCCGCTCAGTCTCTGCTGGTATTCACTGCATGTTTGTTCAGTGAGCTCTGTGTTGATAGGTTGGGCCTAACCGGTTGCTAAGGAACAACTGACTCATGGGACGTTTGACTAAGCGTCATGACTGTAGTCCACATTATTTCAGAACTGTGAGGCCTGCAATGTGTGTCATAGTCCAACCTGTTTATGTTTTTCTTTTGGCCACACAGAAACTCTTTAGTTTTGCTTTAGTGTGAGGTGGGGACTTTGAAACCTTATCTCAAAACTTACATTGCCAAGATTTACTTCATATGAGTTACTTATTAACTGGCATGTTGGTCTGGAGATGACAAAGCATTTTTACTTTTACTCAAACACAAGATAAACTCCAGATTAAGGTTATAAGATTTTACTTAAAACTATGTCATCAAATTAATACACTGGTTTGAATGCCAAAAAAATGAAAACTAAGACAAAGCTAGTAACAGCTAAAATACAACCAATAAGATTCAGTAATTTGTTGCTTTTCAGTTTTGTTTGAGCTTTCATGGTTTTGCCCTTTTTTGTGACGACAGAGCAAAGACATAATGTAACCGATCCCTCTGGGTTTTTCTTCATAACAACTTGACAGCAGCTAACATTCACTTTCACTTTGCTGTCTGAGGATCGACACACACACACATTGACGAACAAATGCCCAGCCTGTCTAGCTGCTCCCAAGGGAGGCACGTGTGCACATGCTTCCTCGTGTGTCTCTATCACAGACCTCCATTCAGTCCCTGCTGACTGTTGAAATACTAACACAGGCTCAGGAGGATAAAGTTTCAGCTGACAAGCACAGGAGCCCACTGAGTGTTGAGTGCGTGGGTGTGCAAAGTGGTTAATACGGGCGCTATCTAATCTGTGCTTTCCTCCCCAGGGTTGACAAGGACCGGAGTGGAGTGATATCAGACTCAGAGCTTCAGCAGGCCTTATCAAATGGTATGTATCTGTGTTAGTCTTAAAAAAATAAATAAATTGTATTCATGTCCTCATTCTCTGCTGCTTCCATTTTTATTATTATTTCTTTCTATTAGCAGTTTATTAGGACACCTAGAAACCAATGCAATCTAATACATCAGTCTGCCAATAAATCACATCTTAACTGAGCTTTTTAAATTTGTGTTCTAGAGATGTATTGACTGAGCTTGTGATCATAGTGCGTGATGCCTTGCTGTCCTTGTGATGACCTGAGACCACCTGTCAGGTTCTCATGACCTGCACTTGATTCATCATCCAATTCACACCATGCAATGCGATGTGTCCAGTGCCCCCACACATAACACTGCAGCAGCACTGCGTCTTGACCTTCTTCTCACTGTTACATGGACAGTGATTGATGAGACATATGCTGCGTGTCAGAGCGGAGTTTGACCTAAAGCTCTCGTTGAACAGTTCAATGTATATGTTCTCATTAGAAGAAGGGTTCCCTCCATCAGCTTTAAAACTGAATTTTTTTGGGCGTCTTCAAAGACCGTTGAGCAGATTAGTCTGTGGGCTCCTCCAGAGGAAACAAGAGGAGTGGAAGCCGGCAGCAGCACTGAAAGAAGCTTTTATCAGGCTCCAGAACAGCACTGGCTCAGCATACTGATAAGTGCTAGAGTGTGATTGTGCGTGCCGTAGAATGTGTTTATCTACGCTAAGTGGGACTTATTCTGTTCATCTATTTTGCTCTGTTTGGGTTTTATTTTCATGTGTGTAATTATCGGGGTTGTTTGTTTGGATGTGCGTGGATGTGTTGCGTACACCATGCTGTGAATGCGCCTGCACTGAACAGCAGGTTGCCTGGTTCACTCTTCACCAGTTCATTAGGCTGGCTCTGATGTGACATAGAGCCAGTGGAGCTGAACGTACTGCGCCGCATCCTGTCCTGTGGTTTGCTCGTGTGTTGCTACTCTAATGTCCGTACATGCGCTCGGGCGCTGAGGAGGGCCCTGGTGGGTGAGGCTGTTGCAGTTTAGATTTCTGTTCTTAACCATCCATCAGTACCTTTCCTATTTTGCTTAAAATCAACTTCAGCCTCCTCTTCCTTGTTGCATATGAAAAAAAATTTCCACGTGAAAAATCTGCCTGCAGGATGCGGTGTTTTCAACGGTTTCTCTTTGATCCAGTGTTTTGATTCCTCTGATGCTGTGTGGTCTTTGTCAGGGTGCCATTTTTTTGTCCTCTTTCAACCAGCATTAATATCTCTTCCTCCTGGCAGATGATAACTTGCCTTAATTACAGGGTAACAAAATTCCATGTTCTCTCCTCCACTGGCACCAGCTCAGTACCTGCTGTGTCATCTGGACGGTTTTACCTACTGTCACTGTGACATTCTATCTTTGTCTCACGCCTGTGCTCCCTCGCTCACTCCCACCTTGTACTCTCTCTCTCTTCTCGACTTCCTTCTCTCCATCCCTCTGTCATTCCTGGCTGTGACCGTGCATCATCCCAATAACCATGATTGCTTCAGTGCTGCTGAAGTGGATATGAATTGAATTCTGTCTTGCCTTTGCCTTGTAGCCAATTTGCTGTAATTTTTTTGGCCTCTTTATTAATTCCACAGACAGCGGTGATGTTAGCAGGATTATGCAAAAGATGGAATACCACCAAAGGGCCCTTTTCTTTAATGTCCCAGAAAATCTGTACAAATAGCAGACATACTTGGCAAGTTGGTATCAGTGTAAGAACAATCTGGATCTAGTGGATACAAGTGAAAACGATGACAAATTGGGCGAGAAACCTGCAACTACCACAGTGCGTAGCTGAGAAACATAATATGGCCTTAGCTACAAGGCTTGGTTTAATTTAAGGGGACTGTTGGGACTTGGCAGATGTATACGCTCTACTGCATGCAATTCACTTCTCCTTGAGTTATTTATTTAAGTGTGTTGGAAGTAGTAATAGCCATGAAAATTGCTGACACCTGCCCAGAAACTGCGGATGCAGAATTCGCTTCTAGCCACAGTAAATCTGTTGCAGTGCATCGTCTCTGTGCTGGAAATGGTCCCTGTTAAACGTAACGAAACTAACCATGACAGGAGTCTAGGAGCTTGTTCAGCAGTCCTTACTGTGACAACCCTACATTTGAGGCATAAAACAGAAACAAAAATTTGACAATATCTCGCAGATTGCAGACTCATTGTGAAGTGATTATTTATCAGTTCTTAACATGATCATATCAGTTCTCATATCACTTATCAGTTCATATCAGTTCTTAACATGATCATCAGAAGTTCCCTTCTCGTCCGTCTTCTCCGTATCAGGCAGCAGAAATGCAAGAAAAATCCCTCCATGATGTTACATTTGTATGTTTTTCCACTTCCATTTCCATTAAACCGTTACTCTTTGAATTTAAACGGTATTTGATTTGTGTGTATTGGTTGAAATCTGTGAAACCACTCTGTGTGGTTTGGGTATAAAAGTTCTTCCATTTATGCTTGCATATGTCAAGTGTATTTGGACAAGCATCCCGCTGAACCCTGCTACAACCTTTAATATGTATGTGTGCATACATTGCAGTCTGTTTACTCTGTTTTTCCATATGTCTGCCTCCCTCCTCGCCTCCTATATCGGCCCCCTTCTCTTGAGAGAGTGCAGTGTGCGGAATGGACAGAAGTCGTATTGTCCCATTTAGCAATCAGACACGCACAAACATCCCAACCACACAGACTGCCTCACTCTGGGAAGCAGTCGGTCTGCTCATTTCTCAGATTTATACACAATTGAGATGAAGTCCCATGTTGCTGTTGCACTTCATCAAGAAGTCAGTCAGTCATTGTCAAATCAACAACAACAATAGTGGAACTATTACCTTAGCCACTCTTCAGTTTCTAAAATGTTTAGGGAGACAAGCCTTTAATCGGTCTACACTGCTGAAGAGTAAAACACTGAACTCTGTGACCAGGTTCTCCTTATTGATTCCTCATCAATAGGCATATGGATCTCTATGTTTTTGCTTTAGCGCAGCATATTCTGGATATAGATTTTGGCCTGAACGCTGTCTCTTGGAAGAGGCTTGCATGTGGCCCCAGCCCAGCTCCACCCACTGTCCCAGACAGCCTCACCCATCAATAAAACAGACGATGGCAGAGGAAGGAGTGTCTCCTCTGAACTCTGAAGCTCTGTGGGGACTTATTTCTGTCCCATGATCGTGGCTATTAGGTCTGAACTTTCCTTGAGGTAAAATAAACCCGTTTGTTCACTTGTACATTTTTAAAGAGAACCATCTGATCTTGTTGTATCTCATTGCTAACATGCTCACTGCTGGCAGAGCCAAACTATGCAGGGATAAACAAACAACAACCAACCCACAGCTCCACACTATTCTGACAAGGTGTCACAATAGATTCTCATTTCCTTATGTCCCTTCTCTTTTGTTCCCTTCGTTCATTATCTCTTCTCCCTTCTCCGCATCCTCCCTCAGTCAGTCCTCTTTGTTTCTCGCTGTGAATTGTGGGACCCTGTAATGAGGCGAGATGGTGAGTCAGCAAGGACTTCGATGGCCTGATAGAGTTCACTGTCTTGAGAACTGTGTGAAAAGTACAGGCTGTAAAGTATAGACACCCTGCTCAGCTCAGTAGCCATCAGTCTTTTTCTGGCCGTATAGATGACAGTAGTTTTTCTTATAGATGAAAAATAGCTGTTCGGGAAGAAGGGCTTGTTGCAGAACTGCCTTCAAGTCTCTTTCTTCCCTTTTAGGAAAAAGACTTTTGATGTGAGATAAAAATGGATTGTGTATTTCTTTTTTCTGTAGTTCTTTTTTGCACTGGTGTCCATTGGACTTGAAAAGCTATTTTTAGCTAGTGTAGGACACTGAATATTTTCAGTTTCATGAGGAACTCTAGTGCACGGAGACACAGTTTATGGCCCATGAACTCAACTCACCAATCATTTATTTAACAGTCCACAATTAAAGTATTCTTCTTTCTGTGACCTTTCAAAATGTTTTCAGTAACTTGGGATAATTTTCATTTATCAGCTGATTCGATCTGGGCCATAAAAAAGGGAAAAGTTGCAGTAAAAAAAAAGTGACTGGTATTTTTCTGTTTGCAGGCACATGGACTCCTTTCAACCCAGTGACGGTCCGCTCCATCATTTGTAAGTAGACTTTATTAAGTAATTACGTTTTGAATAAAACTGAAGGCCCAAACAAAGCCTCATTGTTGCTCAAGTGGAAACCTGCTGCCGTCACTCAAGGGAGGGCAAGAGAGCACCAGTAAAAGAAGTGGGAAAGTTTAGCTTGTAAGCTGTCAGTGGCCAAATATTGACGTGTTTCACTTTCAAGGAACTTCTTTAATATATATTTGTTTCTTAATATAACGTGGCCTGGCGTATTTTTGTTGTGAGTCAGCCTAAATCCCATTCCATTGCCCCTGGTCACACAGTGCCACAATCAGTAAATCATTTGTTTAAAAGCCCCCCCCCCCCTTACAAGCAGCATATTCCTGTGATAACACTCCCTTTGTATGGAGGTAATTGGATTGAACCACATGGGGACGAGGAGTGGATTAAAGTTGAGGGGGATCTAACTGTTTTCTTCCTCTGTTTTGAGTCTAATGAAACAGGAGGGAGTCAAGTGTAGTCAATTCCCTCCTGGAACCATTTGTAGTGGCGTGATTGCTTTCATGAGGATCCATCCATCGCTTCTAGACGTGTGTGTGTGTGTGTGAGACATCAAGTGAATAATACCATTATCCTCAAACGTCTCCCTTTCTTCATTCAGCCATGTTCGATAGGGAAAATAAAGGAGGGGTGAACTTCAACGAGTTTGCTGGCGTGTGGAAATACATCACGGACTGGCAGAACATCTTCAGGAACTACGACAGGGACAACTCCGGCTTCATTGATAAGAACGAACTTAAACAGGCGCTGACTGGATTTGGTGAGACGCAAAGTATGCTTGTATGTCAATACACTGTATCGCTGTGGTGGAGGGCAGCGTGACTGTTTAAGTTTCTTTCTCTGATTTAGGTCAGATTCTGCCTTTTCAGTTCCTCTGTGTGTTTGCATTGACTACAGCGCTGAGCATTTATTGTTGACCAGAATGTGTCATATGTCATGTGCAGGTTATCGTCTATCAGACCAGTTCTACAGCACGTTGATAGAGAAGTTCGACCGCCAGAGGAAGGGACAGGTGGCCTTCGATGACTTCATCCAGTGCTGCATTGTACTACAGGTGCCACATTTACACTCAATAACATCAAACTACTATGATATCAAAGGGCTTATTTTCAATGCATGTGATGTAGCCTTTTTTCCCACTTTTAATATTTGCAAATGGATAAATCAGCCGTATCCTAGTCAGACAACTCACGTTGAAATTGTTCATCGGACCATCAGAACGCAGAGTTTCGAGTTTAGGCACGGACTTCATCACTTCCCCAGATGTGATTACTTTGTATAATTTGCAACTTTATTAGATGCAGGAGAGGGAGTCCCATCGAAGTAGCTCTCAGGCGTTGCTCCCTTTGCCAGTGAATCTAAACATAAATTGCTGCAAGTGTATAAAATGTACCATCTCTCTGAAGTAAAGGCTCTTAATCCACGGTGTGGAATCTGTGGCAGCACTTGAAGCTTTGAATCTCCTCGGAACGCCTCAATAACGTTTGTACTCATGGATTCGGGTAGTTAATTTTATTTTTCCTGGCAGCCCCTCTCAAGCTGTCATATTTAATGGAAGGCATCTGTGAACCGTCAAACTATGAAGTCTCGATCTATGGATGTTCAACGGGGCTTTGGCTCAGCCACAAAAGCACAGTCAGAGACTTGTCCCGCAGCACGTTCAGCATTGTCCTGGCTGTATGAATGGATCATTGTCATGCCGCATGGTGAACTGTTTCCCTCAGAGCAGGTCTTCTTCGCACGCTGCCTTCATTCTTCCCTCCGTTCCCTGTCCCTGCCTCTCTTAGAACGACACAGCCACTACTGTGCTGTATCTCAGGGATGGCACTAACCAGGTGATGAGCCGTGTCTGTTTCTGCCCAACGGCTTTAATAATTGTCTCAGAGCAGAGAAGAGAATCTTTGTCCTCATGCTCTCAGATCATTTGATGCTGTCTGGTAGACAGGCTGTCATGTCCATTTTACAGAGTGACTTCAGTCTCTCTGCTCAGTCTAAAAGGCTTGATGATCGGAGGGATGCAGACACCACCCAATATGCTGATGTCAAACTTGTCCCCCATTTCCACAGAGGTTGACTGATGTCTTCCGGCGGTACGACACAGACCAAGACGGCTGGATCCAGGTTTCATATGAACAGTATCTTTCCATGGTCTTCAATATAGTATAGCGCACACTGAGCACCACAGAAGAGCACAACTGGACACAACTGTGCCAAAGCTCCCAGCACCTCCCGAATGTCTGCCATGGTGGACACTACAAGATTTTTTTTTCAAAACCTGATTTTCAGCCCAGTTGAGCTGTTTCACACAAATAAATAAAAACCTCAGGGTTTCCAGGGGAGAAAAGGACTTGAATTATATATTTGGTGCAAATATCGAAATTATTTTGATTTTGTTTTGTTTATGTAAGTAAACAGGATAATTGTCACTCTGCATGTGTGTCTCCCACTGTCTCTCGGCTCCTCGACGCTGAAACAGCGTCTTTTACATTGGTGTCTGTGAGCTGCTGGTTCTCGTTCTGAGCACCTTTATTTCCCTTTAACTCAAACTCTGCCATGTTGAGTCCTTTAATTTGAGGGGATTTAGCCTGAAAAGCTGTCTAAATATCATGTTAGGAATGTGCAGGAACCCTGAGTCTTTTTTAAAACCCCCCTGATGACAAAATTTGTCTGTGAATCTGAAACTTAAAAAAAATCTTGTAGTGTTCTTGTTCATTCACCTTCCCGGACGAGGTCTGTGCTGCGGACTCGGTTGGGGGGAAACATTATGGACACATTCGTCTTTCTCGTCAGTCTAACTGTTATTGTCAACAAACCTTTTAATGTCTTAACTCTAACTGATGAAAAATATAACTGTTGAGGGTGAAATGATGCATTGTAAATATGACTTCAGATGCATTGCATGCTTATCAGGGAAATTTAGCCCCACTTTGAAGCATGCTTTCCCTTTATCTCGTTGGTTTTCCTCAGCCCTATTTTGCTCAAAGCCATGTTTACAAAAACTGTGAAAGCAGGTGACGCTCTGCTTTGAGATTCACTGACATGCCAGCTTACATGCCATATTTGTACAAACATTTTTAACTGCAAATCTCCAAATGTTAGAACATGAGGTTTTTGGTAGTGGATGAGCATAACGCCTTTAGTATGGCTTATTTTTTGTGCATGATGCCTTAAAATGTGTAAAAACAACACAAAAGAGAAATCTTTTATTAAAAAAAGGAAGAACATGTGATGTGGAGTCTGCTTTGATATTTGAGTCACGTTGCCTTGCAGGGGGAAACCAGGGAAGCTACACGTCGCCCTCTGCTGTTTGTTTGCAATCATTGCAGCTGCAGTGCTCAGATCACAAATTGTTTTGATTTAAGTTATGAAGCTTCGGTTTGCTTCAGTTATTTTAGTTGCAATTAAAATCCCACAACAGATGAGGTCGAGTAAAGTTTATTTTATGTGATTCACGGTAACAAGCACGGATACACAGCAGGTATGATATGGTTTAACATAAAGGTTCTGTACATAAGTATAAACAAAAGTGTGGGAATATAAAAAACAAAACATAGTTAACTAATTATTTGAAAGGAATGTGATGAGCGGACAGGATGACCCGTGTAGTCATCGGGGTGAAGGTAAGAGCACAGTAGTGTCTGTAGGAGGCAGCAGAGGTCAACACTGTGTAAAATGGACCTCGTTGAACATTTGTGAAGCGAAGCTGTTATTTCAACAAGTTTCACTTACAGTAATTATTGTAATATATGATTTAATGTATTGTGTTGCATTGTCCTTTTCCTTTGATTGTTCCTTCTCTTTGTATTCACAGATTTTATGTGGCACTCTGTATTTATCACCTTTATTCCTCCTGGGGAACATTCAATTTGCATTAATTTGTTTTTGCTTTGTGAATGTGTGATTTTATGCTTTATCTTTGAAGTGTTCATGAAATACTGTGAATAGTTATAGGTTATTTTCAATTAGTTCTTTATTTCACAAGCAGTCCTAATGTGTTTTAGTGTCAAAATGTTGCATTGTTACTGTATTTACGTGAAATGAAACCCTGGTCTTGTGATCCTCGTGTTTTATCCACATCACCTCCCTTCACCTCTTCAGAGTCTGTGTCCACCAAATTTGTTTTCACCTCTCTTCCGTCTTGGATGCAGTTGCTTCTGGCTGCAGCCGACAGCTGGATTCCCTGAGTCGACTCTGAACAATGTCAGGGTCAACTGCCACAACCGCAGGCACACTCAAACTCTCACAGGCCCTTCACCCTTAACCCACACCTTCTCTCCCACTGTCTAATTGTCTCTTTTCTTCCACCCACATAAGACGAGTCACATTCCACCTTTGTCTCTCCCACTGTGAGGTTTTAACCTCGTGTCGCTGGGTCAGCCTCTCTGAGTGTTGTGGTCCATATTGGTTTCTTTCTGTGCATCCCTCTCATAAGCCGTTGTTAGCTGCAGGTCAGGCTGTGGTTTCAGGGAGAAGGGGGTCTGTGGTTACCGTGGTGATAAAGCAGAGAATTGTGTTATGCAGCGTCCAAGGAGCCACCGAAGGGTCTGTTGTACAAAACTTGTCTGTATAGGACACGTAAGAGGATTGTGAAGGGCTCTGACTTTTAAGATTGCCACTTGTTACCCAATATGGAGGAGCCTGGATATAGCGCCCACACTGCAGCAAACCACCAGGGAACAAAAACAGTGACACCATCAATTTTCTGAGATAAAATAGTTTGAAATACCTCTTGTGCCTGCAGAGGCCGCCGTTGCCACAGCGTGCACTGCTTAGTCTTTCTTTAAGCAGTGATATTAGACGCAATAAAAACCGATGCGGCTTTAGTAAAATTAATTTTGACTTGAGGGAGAAAAGTCTGTAGCAGGAGTCGAAGTGGTAGAGAATAAAAGTTTGTTGTATAGTTTGGTTGAGAAAACATTGTTCCAGACTAATGCTTCACAACCTCTGGTCATTAAAATCATCCTCACACCGTAGCCCAACTCACAAGGTTCTATTATTGTCATATTAAAGCAAGAGATCTGAGCTTGGGGCCTGTGTCTGTGTCGATACTGTAAACAAAGACCGGTGATCCATTGTCTTCTGCATTCAGCCGCCACTGTCCCACTCCTGAATGTTCTGGACACTGTCCTGAATTTGTCACACTAGGACAGTGTCCAGCTTCATTCTCCCCCGATCAAACTTTGTGGACATTTTTCGGAGTTGAAGACTGAAAACAACTCTATGGGACGAACCAGCTCCAACAGCACGACACCCTGTTTTCCTACAACTGCTCTGCGCTGTTCACAGCTGTAATCAAAGCTCCCAGCTGATGGGTGTTGCTGGCACATGTTTTCATTAAAATAATTTCATTTTAATTCAATTCCTGCTTCATTACAGAGGGAGGAGGATTTTATGAGTCCCCGCCTGAGCCTGTGACATAGTGTTTGTTGGGTTCTTTGGAAATGTTGTAACTACCACATGAATTCAACGGAAGGGGCTGCGGTCGGAGTCTGTTAGTCTTCCATTAATGGGATTACTGTGCATGTGCATGCGTGATCAGCACATGCATGATGATGTGTGACGGTACATTGGAGTTAGGCTCTTGAAGGGAAGAGGAGCTGCAGCCAGCCCAGAGCAGAGCTCCTGTCCAAATTGCAGCCCTCAGACTCCAGCTCAACTTGTTGTTTTTTACATCCTCATCATTTTCCCTTCCTCTCTGACTTTCCAACTGCTTTACTTTGTAATTTTGTGGTCTCCTCCAGGAGGGAATTTCTGTGCTGGTTATGATCTGACGGAGCTGGCCAATCACACAGCCTCCCTCAAATTGGAGCAAGATGTCACCAAGGGTCCCGGCCTGATCATGAGTGCTGGTAGATTTGTGTGTGTCTGTGTGCACATGTGTGTGTTTCTCTGGCTTCCTTATGATGTTAATGGAGCCTCATTGTTTCCATAAAATGTAAAAATCAGGTAGGGGTTAAGATCCGGCTCGAACTTGGATCGTTTCTTTCTCTTTGTCTGACACTTTTATAAATTGCTCAGGAAATTAAATGTGGAACATTTGAGTGAATAAACCAGTGGAAATCACAGAGGCACAGCTGTATGAGAAGTGTCGTCCAGTCGTGGCTTCAATTTTAGGCTCATCCTCTTCCAACAGTCATGCTGCTGCTGCTCGCTTGCGCGTCTTTGACTGCTTCCTTTCGTTATTCTTTCTTGAAAAAAGGTTGTTTGTTGTAGGTTGCACAGAGTTAAAGGTCTGTGGTAAAGGGAACTCCTCTGTCCTCAAAAAGAAAGCGCAGTCAAATTATTATTTTATGAGTTTATGAACCTTTGTTAGGCCCAGTCCAACATTTTACCCTGACAATAACGGCAAAATACCTCCAAATATATCATACATATTAAAGATAATTTAGCCCCATTCTGAAAATTTGTCTCTATTAAAATAATGAAAGTAATGGGCATTCTGTGTCTGTTGTAATACTGTTGGCAGTGATAATAGGAATAAATCCGCTGCTTCACACTGGCGCTGCAGAAGAGCCAGCAGCCTTATTTTAAACCATCTCTGTTCTGCCTTATTTTCTGTTTAGCTGCTCCCTCAGCACGTCTGTATTTGCTTAGCCGGTTATATCTGTCCATGAAAGCAGGCCTTGTGCTTTTCTTTGCGTCCGAGCGCAGATCATCTGTCTCCCGATGCCAGGAAGTCCGAACTGTTTCTATTTTTCAGCTTTGTTAATCTGTCCTCCGTTATCTCCCCCCCATCCTCCTCCTGTTTGTGAGTGTAGGACGGAGTCGAGGCGAGATAACGCCAGTGACCGTGACCTTTTGGCATCGCGGCGAGAGTCTGCTGGGCAGTCTTGATAAGTCCGAGAGGAAACGGCCAACTGCCAGGTTTCCACTGCGGGACCAAACACAGCTTACATATTATTTATGTCACACAATTTCCTCATAAACAACATTTTCCTTTTTTGGCGTCTCGCAGCTCACTGGCATGGCTCGCCCGCTGACTCAGCTATAGTCTCCAGAACAAGTAGTACTTTGGATCTTCTGCTGTAAACATTTTAAGCTTATCCTGATCTCTGTGAGTCGTGCTCGGCTTCACTAGAGCATATAGCTGTCGTTGCTTCAGCCATGCTGCAAGGGGCCGTAAGATATGACCGTGTTTTTTATAAATAAGGCTGTTGTATTATAATTTACAGGCAGTACTAGGTATGGGGTGTAAACATGCAGGGCTTATCTTCCCAGGCCTGTAATTTAACAGGAAAGCAACCTGTCAGTGCCTTGTCCTTCTGTCTGTCCATTCAGCAATTAGAGCAAATGATGTTTTCTAATGTTTACAACTTTTATTTTTTATCTCATAGAATGTCGTACATTTTCACATTACTTTATTTGTGATTAAATAAGAACAAAGCGCACACATGGCCACGCTGCCTCATTGAGCATTTCTGAGCACAAACTAACCACCATCTTGCAACAGATTAAAAATGTCTTTGTCTTCACTCTGCAGTCGATCCCACAGCTGCACTCAAACCTCCTCTGTCAGTGTGAGGCTGTGTTTAGGAGGGAGAGACGGGCACCGCCATGGTTTCGACACATCAAGCTGCACATTTCCACCCTGTAATTAATTCACAGCCTCTTGATTGCCTCACATCTTCAAGTTTTGTTTGTCGACTCGCTTTAGCCATTTCCTTCAGCCGTGTTGAATTAACTCTAGTTTTGCTTTCGGAGCTACATTCAGCAGGTTTTGCAAAACCCGTCGTCCTTTTCGAGCCTCGCCACTTCCCCCCAACGTCCAGAGATAGTGGGAATATATTGGAAAGAGCACAGTGGCCGCCTCTCTGCCCGCCACTGAGCAGAGAGGACACAAAGCGAGGTGTGACTCTCCTCTGAGGCGAGCAGCTCAGGTTTGTCCAAAAAGTCCCTCCGTTGGCTGCTTTTTCTGAATCCAATAATAGAAAAAAAAAATTGTGCCAAGTCACAATGAATGAGCAATGGATAAAAGGGGAAACTCCCAAAACATGGCCAGCCAACAAAAGGTGGGATTTGTGGAGGTTTCACTGGACCATGACCTGACTTTATAAAAACACAGCTTGAATTCAAACATACTCAGTTTTCACGGATGCAGGCCCACATTCTCTTCCCCCTGTTTAACGCTGCTCTGTGGGACGCAACGTTTATTTAAAGATCCCGTGTTTCTTACAGATTACTTCCTTTTTTTAATGGTAGAATCCTGGAACTGTTCTTGGGTTGGGCACAGATGGCAGCAGCCGGAGGGAATCCCTTCTTGAAAAAAAACAAAAAAAAACTCTCAGTCTCGCTCCGCACTGCGCTCTGATGTGGGCCAATGGCGACCACAAGGATCTGACAGCTTACTGACATGCGATTGGCTGCTGAACTTGCGGCTTCCTGTCTGGGGTCCTGCTGCCCCGCCAAGAAGGAAATGAGAAGGACGGGTATGGTTGCGTCACAGGAGACGGGTATTAGTGTCTAATACTTTTTGAATTTTGAACGAGGTGAATTTAAAACCACCACGTTTAACTAATTTCCTCATGTTATTGAAGTTTCTTTTGAACATCACACAGCACAAAAAAAGAGCAGGCAACACAGATGGGAGCTCCGGTGGTACTTCTGCTCAGTTGTTGTTCTCCTTTGATTAGTTTCTCCTCCGTTCCTCTTGATTTCAGTTGGGAGGCCCGTCCAAAACCTGGATGCGAGTTACCTTTTTACGACTTTGCCATTTTAAAAGTTTACGGCTGTCAGCAACCATGCTGCTCTCATTTAATATGGTTCCCTGCAAAGACTAGAATAAGCAGCCCTGTTATTACCCCAGTGAGCTAAATACACGAAATCACATTAACTGTGTGGCGCTCATCTCTGACCCATCCTCACTGAACTCATCTCCTTGATTTCCCCGAGTTTCAAAGCGATCTCCACGCCGAGGGTTCGCTCATTTCCCTCTGTCCATTTAGTGTGCAGTTGTCCGGAAACCGTTAATCCACATCAAACTAAATCACATTACTCTTATCTGGGGGGTGGGGGGGGGGCATTGTAGTGGGTCTGGCTTTGATGTGGTGAGGATGCCAGCAGCACCAGCATCAAACCACAACACCTCAGTGTGTGTCCTGCTTCACACTCTGCTCTCACATTATTAGACGCTCATACAGATCCTCTATGTTGTAAACACACATCAATCTCATAGTGGCTCAGTATCTTGCCTGCGAGAGCTTCACCACTGATATGGGGAGACTGGTTGACCTGCAATCTCTCCATAGCCGCCATAACTATGATTATTATATGCTTATATTGTAATATATCTTTATTATGATATCAGTACTAATTATTTATTTGAAAGGCAAATACATTTGTTTTGGGACATCATTCATTGTAGTTTCCCTTGGGAAAATAATATACATGGATAAAAATTCTATTAACGGGCTCTCTCTCTTCTCTTAGCCCCTCAGAAATAAAACTCCACGTGCTAAGCTGATTACTGGAGACAAACCCTCACTTTGCAGACGCTGGCTGATTGTCATGTTCCATTATTGTAACTCGAATCGCTGCCAAACATTTCTCTCTGTGAGGAATCAGAAAACCACGGGTCTCTGCAGCTACGCCTGGCTTTTCAGAGTTAAAACTACTTCAAGGAAGTTCTCTTCAACCCTCTCGGCTCCCGTTCATGTGGGTGCAGGCTCGAGTAGATTCCTGGTAAAAGGACACATCAGAGTCCGAGAGAGAGGTGGAAGTAGTAGAGACGAGAGCTGTGGATAAGAAAGGAGATCTTTCTGGTAGCTGATAGCAGTGGTGCCAACAACAGCACCAAAGGCAGACTGGCGGGGGGTCGACCTGGCTCTTTATCTATATCTTGGCTCTGTCTCTGTCTTCCTCTCACTGTCTCTACTGACAGCCTCCTCTCTCATCCTCTTTGAGTTTGGCTGCTATCAGGGGAGACAGAGCTGGACACAACAGAGAGAAGCTCTTTGCTCCAGTCAAACCTCCAGGGCTGGGTGATTCCCAGCCAGGGATACATGCACGCCAGGGGTTAGTTAAACTGGACATCAAGTTTTTCTTAAACAAATTAATCCAGAAATTGAGTGCAAGGCAAAGCTCCACAGACTGAAACCGCAGCTGAAACATTCTCTCAGTTGTTGTCTCTCAGTCGATATTGAAAAGACCTTGAATCAGACACACATGTACACACATCTGTGCTACAAGGATCCCGCCTATTTCTTTTTTTTTTTTTTAGAGCTGAACTACAGCAAAAGGAATTGAAGTGTCATTTATTTTACATTTCAACAGCTCCACGCGTAACATGTAATTTACATTTGGGCAGGATGCACTGCTGCGATGCGGGACAACTGAAAAATTGAGTGGAATCTAGTATTCTGCAGACGGTGCGACACCCCTGCGAACCCCTCCCTCCCCCCACCTAATCACAGCATTCTGTCCATCAAAGCTCTATATGTGCTGACTGTTAGAGCCCAGACCAGGCCCTGGGTCGGCCGCACGTGCAGTAACACTGGTATTCCATGTATCCCATGTATTGAATTTTATTTGAGAGAAAGAGCAACTTGCAGATTATGAAGAGGATTGTGGTAATTCCACGACTCCCTGTAGAACTGTAGAATGGGGGGGGGGGGGGTCCCTGTAGAACTGGGGGGGGGGGGGGGGGGGGTATGATGATTCGAGGTTATGAAAACATGTCTGACACATGTGCTCCCGAGGGGCGGTCAAACAGAATCAGCGACTTGGAGGAATTAGGGAGTTGGGATTGCGGCGTGGAACTTGGGAGCGCGGAACAGCAGAAAGTATGCCAGTCGCAGCTGGTCCTCTTTAGAAATTAGGACAGATGCCAGAAGCTTACCGTCCTCTGCAGTGCACTCCTCCTTTCCTCGTGTAACCCTCCCCTCTGTCCTTCTCTCTGGTAGACACAATAATAATGCAAATATGTCCAGCGAGACCGAGAGGAAAGAGGAGCTGCGCCGATGGAAAGAAAGCAGAGGTAAAGGAAAGGGCTTCGAAAAGTTGGTCCCCAGGCAGCTGTGACCTTCGGTAATGCAGGGAGCGTGCAGGGATTGTGTTGCTTTAAACTGTTTTCACCCAGTTGACATGACCTCAGCACAACACACTGGCACAGTGGCCTACATTTCCTGTGACCCTGCACTTTCACATCAGTTAGGTAACACCCCCACTGCCATAGTCTGGTTATATTTCAAAAGTGGTGGAGCCATTGTGCAGCAGAGGGAGATCACTAACTTCTCTGACAACATTACCTGTTGCACAAATGTGACATTTTTTCCAATAAATTAAACTCAATGATGTTCGAAAGGGACCATGGTCTCAAGATCTATGGAGCAGAATGTACTGAGACAGAAAGAGGTGGTCTCACGTTGGACAGATCTGAGCTATGATTTGATTCATTTTCTAACCGTTTTAAAATAGTCCCGAGTTTTGGACCGAATGCAGAGTGTTGAGACAGCATTAAACAACAGTGGAAGAAAAAGAAGCAGCTTGCAGGATCGCTGTCTTCAGTTCTAACAATATAATGTTTGAACGACGTGGATGCGCGCGGTGAATCCAGACTCCTGTGGAGTACAGCCTCTGAAGACGGTGACGGTAGTAACACCATAATGACATGACCGGGACAACGACAGACGTGACAAATCCTGTTTGATCCATTTTGATTATTTTAGGTAAGAATTGTCAAACCCTTTGGCAAAGACTAAAGTAAACAATTTGTGTTTACAGTTAAGAGCAGTCTGTAATTTGCACACTGTAATTGAGAGAGTCTTTCCCTCCCTTAGGTACGACTGGAATAATGTCTTCTCTCCATGAAACCAAAGTTTCCCCTGATGTCTGGACCCAGCTGGACATTCACTAAAATAGGCGTTGAAACATCTCCTGACTTTAGTGCTCCAGTTGCAAATAATAAGTCTGAGTCTGGGATTTCTGGCTCTAGAAAAATGATGCCTGGCTCCATCCAAAACTGTATTTTTTCAGTTTCGAGGGAATCCTTGCGATGTCTCTGTGTTTAGGATAAAGTGCAGAGCTTTAGGAAAGACACCACCTCAAAAGTAATTCATCATAAAAGACTGCAGAGGCATCAAAACCTGCAGCGGCTCACCATTGTTCATTTGACTGAGTAAAAAACACTTGATGAGTGGGATAAGACGTATGCGCCTGTGTACATGTGCGTACGTGCCTGTGTGTGAGTGTGACTTAGTAGAAATATAATTATGGCAGAGGGTTCAGCACCTCCTCTCAGATCTGTGCCAGGTGGAAGCATTCCTATGGCTTTGGAGCACACTTCCCCTTAATTTTGTGTGTTAGAGTGATGTTTGTATGTGTGTGTGTGTACACAAAGCATACACACACACACACACACACACACAGAGGACTGGGTTGTCTTTGTGCAATTTTTCCGTGGACTCCTCTGTGACCTTTTAAAGCTCTTTAGGAAAAATGTTTCTGAGCAAGAAGTAAGACCAAGATGTATAGTGTGCATTACGTGTGTGTGTGTGTGTGTGTATGCGTGATAGATACAGACGGACAAAGACCTCATTAGGTCTAGGAGGTGTCCTGTCTAGACAGTTTGATGACAGGACACAGAACCTCTGTTTAATGTTTCCTCCCCCTCCCTTTGCCTCCATTTCACCCAGCACACATCACCTGCTCAGTGTCCAGAGATACAGACAGCAGGTCAAATATAAAATGCTGCACATCTTTGTTACTTATAAAAGAAAAGAATGCAAGATTTAAGTGAAACCAAAAGATGGTAAATAGTAAGAAAGAGCTCACTATGCCAGAAGAAATGCCAGACAACACCTAAAATCTAATACACAAAAGTATACAACACAATAAAATCTTAGATCGATGACAAAGCAAATATAATAGAACATCATTTAAACTCAGTGTAAAAGGAAAATGAAAACAAATAAGTCAAAATTAAACAGGAAAACGTGGATGAAGAAAACCAGCTGTATGGACTGGACATAGAAGGAGAAGAAGAGATATAGTAGGTGGCAATAATGCACATGCAACCAGTGTAGGGGAGCTAATATAAGAGACATATGTAAATGCTAATGTGTTTGGTTAAGGAAACGGCATTTTGAACCTAGAAGCAGCATCACAAACAGCTGAGATGATAATGTTGTGGCCCAAGATAAAGGATTTTAGCAGTGAGAACCACACACTGAGCTGCAGGAGGCAGGAGTGTCTTCAGGAAGCCACTCAGCACGTGTGTGTGTGTGTGTGTGTGTGTGTGTGTGTGTTTGGTGGTGGTATGTGCCTCTTTGATGCTGCATCTCACTCATCACATATAGACACGATAGCAGCGGTGGCAGCAGAGGCAGAGAGACGGGGAGATACAGACACCTCAGGGGCCTTATCACCCGGGACCATCGCCGTCTGAAGACACAACACGTGTTAGGGTGAAAAGGATCATGGGAGGAAGAGGAATGAGAGAGAGGAAGAAGGATTGGGAAGAATTCCTTTATCAGCATTCTTTTATCTGTTAAACTGGCCTCTGGTGCCAGACCTGCAGAGTCTGCTCTGTTTGAAAACCACTTGTGTGAAATGACTTCAGACTGTCCAAAACTCAGCTGCTCAACTTTCAACGGAAACTAAAATCACCCATGTTGATTTCAAGATTTTATTGATTTCCTTGTATGGACTTCATGGCCTGGCACTTAAGAAGAATTAGAATAAGAATTATTATTATAATTTTAGAAATTCCAGATGGAGCACATTCCCCCTGGTTCTGTCGTTGCTTGCTGTTTCCCACTCCATCGTCAGGGGTCGTGCCTCAACTGGACATTTATTCTGCTTCATTCTGCTCCTCGATGGTCCGGGACGAGTAGAGATGTCAAACCAAACTCCATCTGAGTGCCCGTTATTATTTACAGACAAATGATCAAGTTAGTACATAATCCGCTTTATGGCCATTACAAATGCAAAGACTTCAACTGATTTATTTTATTCGAATAGACGGTGAATGGGATGTTGAAGTTGCTCCTGAAGCCAAAAGAGCTCCACCTCTGGTTAAATACGCGCGGAGAGGGCGGTTTCAGTGCGCGCACGCACGTAGAGGCAAACAGACGCACACGCATAAGAAGTGCAACCTGCTGATTCCTGTTAGACCGTCACACGCAGCCTGCAGGAGAAGGTGGCTGTGATTGAGACCAGTTCAGCTCTCAGGAGGCGGTGCGCAACTTTGGATAATCGCTCCTCTTGGAGAGCTGTTTGCGTAAAATGGCACATTTCAGAGGAGCCGTCCCTGTTCTGCCGGTGAACCTCATATCAGACGGCGTCTTTTGACCGACTTTGGCCCGGGCGCTCTCAACACGTCTCTCACATGGTGCACTTTATCCTGAAGCACCACGGCAGCGCGCTACGGGAACCAGAAATGAAAGCAGCGCCGAGCCTCCTGTGCGCATTTCACTTTAGGAAGTTTTTCAAATGGCTTGACACGCAGCTCTTTTCACGCCTCTGATCTGTGGCTGGGACGGACAACAGAGCTTTGGACGGACTTTTGTTTACCGTTGCGCTCATTTCGGGTTTGGATCAGTCGAGTCAGACACACTCGGGACTCCGGAGAGAGCTCTCAGCGGGGACAGCAAGGACAGCACCATGTCCTGCTGCTGGCTTGCCCTGATCGCATTGTGGTGGAGCGCGTATCACTGCATGTTCCCGGTGGAGGGGAGTAATTATTCGCTGGATGGGAACAACGAGGTGCACCCGAGTTTCATCCACCGGCGGCTGCGGACGCACGAGAAGCGGGAGATGCAGAAGGAGATCCTGTCCATCCTCGGGCTGCCGCAGAGACCGAGACCGCATCTGTCGCTCGGGAAGTACAACTCCGCTCCGCTTTTCATGTTGGACTTGTACAACACGATATCCAGCGACGAGAAGAGCCAGGTGGAGGGCATGCTGGAGCGGTATCAGTCCGCGAGGACGACTCCGAGCCCCCATCTGGCCACATATCAAGAAACTGCCTTTCTGAATGACGCAGACATGGTGATGAGCTTCGTCAATTTAGGTAAGACACATTTTTTCTCCTGAGAGGCGTTGGAAAACCTCAGTTGAGTTTGAGCTGTAATGTGAACAGGTGTCGGGGACAAGAAGTGGAATTACGCATGACACCTTCAAATGGGATAGCTTCCCCCTCTGGGTCTGTGTTTACGTACACACCAGGTTAGTATAGCGCACGACAGGTCTACCATTACGCACGTGCAGTGTTGGTTCATTGGAAGAGGTCAAATAACTTCCTTATCTGCTCAGTGGGTTAGAAAGACTGCGAGGTTCATTTGTTTTTTTCTGAGTTATTTATTGTCACACGTCCTCTCTCTGCGTTTTGGCACAGCCGAGCCCATGCATAGGAGTGCAATTGTGGTCACTTTTTGCTGCGCAATATGCTACGAGATTTATGTCTTCTGTGTGAGAAAAATAGACGTATATCCTCAGCACAAACCATCAACCACCACCGCTGGTATTTATTTGTATATAAAAGCATGCTATTCCTGCCGCTGACCTCCATGCGTCAACCTGCGGTTTCTGTGCGTAAAAAACTCTGCGTCGTTTGCATTGTTTGCGTTTCGCCCGAGGGAGCATCGTCTTTAATTAGCCCCACGTACGAGGAGGAGCGACACTTTAATGAGTTGGGAACATGAAAAGCAAAAAAAAAAAAAAAACGCCTCTTCCTTCCATTAGCAACTCGACGTGTTTACTGGGAGAGTCTAAACAGAGCGCCTGAAGATAAACAGAGTCAGGGGCTGCTGGACAGGGAGGCTTAAATCCAGATTGATGGTCATCCATCTTGGGAACTGAGGCCATTGTCATGAGAACATGTGGGAATGTGTCAGTGAAGTATGAGGTCTCATATTTCTTCTGCTCTTGAGACAGGAAGTCCTCTGATGTATTTTACTCCTCACCTCGCTCAGTACCACATATGAGACGGAGAGTCTGGTTGGAGTGGCCGAGCTTCTCCAGTTATCAGTCCTCTGGGTGTTGGTGTTGCAATATGTAGTGATGGAACAGAAGGTGCCTCGTGATTTGGCCTCCAGCTTTGAATGCCCTCTGTTGGCTTCCCCCTGGGCGAGTGCGACGGCGATGGCGTGGTGTTTGTGTGTCTGTGGTTTCTGTGTCAGCTCGGGGTTTATACTCCTGTGATGTTGCACATCTGGCCCTCCACTTTGATTAATCACGTCCTGTGCATCTTTTGACGATTCCCTCAGATTTCTGTGGCGGCCGGGGGGGATTAGGTTGCCATCTCTTCCAGCTGTACATGGAGTACTAATCCGCCTCCCTGCAGGAGGAATGGCTTCCTCCCCGAATGTGATTGTAATTAATGTAGGACCAGGCCAAGGCTTTCCATCTGCTTTACGAATAAGGCCTTGTGCGACTACCGTGTGTCATCACCGTCCAATTAGTTTTTAATGTGTCTCTCGCTCCATCGCCACAGTTTGTGTGCAGGAACCCAGGATGTGAAGGGTAGAACGATGCCTGAAACACTCTTGGGTGGTCCTCCTTGTTTAGAAAGTGGCCTGAAAATGTGGATATCACGTGTGGCCGAAGTTGAAATCAGAATCAAGACAAATGAAAGGAGGCCAAACAAACTGTCTGAAACAATTGGAAAAACAAGATTAAGATTAACCGACGGACTTAGTCATGAGAAAGCACCTTCTCTGTTTGTCAGATCGAATCAGAGTGAAGACGCCGGCTCTTACTCTGCTGACGATGCTGGGCTCGAACAAATCCACCTGTTCACACGCGCAAATTCTCCCAACATGGTGACGCAGGAATCCCAAACATTCAAGTGACCTGTAGCAAATAAAGCCATGACAGTGATTTAAGCACTGGCCTGAGCTGATGTCTTTCACAGCCAGCTGCAGCAGTAGCACAGATAGAGAGCTCATTTTCTCAGGGTGCTCTCTCGGGACACGGGCAGATTTAAGAGCCCCTGCGTTACATCCAGTCTCAAGTGCTCGCTCTCTCTCTCTCGCTCTCTCTCTCCAAACCTTGTGCGTCTTCACCTCCTCACCCCATCCACCTCTCTGGCGTGATTCATGCAGACCTTGCTCAGTCATCTGTTTTGCTTTGCTTTCATCACTTGTTCAGAATCATCCGGTGGAAAAACAAAGATGCTGCAGCATAATTTCCAGCTTCTTTTTCATCTTCATTCCTAGAATAGCGCCTTCATCTGCGCCTCGCGGATGTCCTGCTGCCCCTTTCCACAGAGGTGGGGTGTCACCGTGGTGCCACATGACTCATGCTGTGTGACACGCTGCAGCTTCCAACATGTCCTGTAATGGACAGTGGCAACAGCTACTGTTAGCTAGAGCTTTAGGGCTTGTTTCCACTTGTTGTATGTAGATTTTTTGTTTTCTTTGTGGCTCAAAGAGACAGACTTTGAGCACAAAGAGGTTCAACATTTTTCAGTGGCCATCCAAGTGGCCAGTGCTCTGTTAAGGAATGAGCAGAGTTATATTGCTGTACAAGAGGCTTCGCTGTGAGAACTGTAATAACCAGCGGGAGAAACGCCGCTATTCTGATCAGGTTTGGTTTTTGTGGTCGGGCTGTTACCATGTGGCCGCGGTGAGCGAAGGATGCAACAGAAATGGCTTCGGTTTCACGGGTCACTGAAGGAGATCTCCCAATGTTGTTGCTGTGTCATCTGCGTTTAACTGTGATGACTTGGCTTCGCTGCAGCTCAATCGAGCTGGGCAGACGGACAGGTGTGCAGGGGCCTCTCAGAGGCTCGGAGCACTTGTTTGCTCTTCTGTCCTTGTCTGTTTGTCCGCTGGGTTTTCACAGAGGAAAGATCCCATAATAACCCAGAAAAATTCCTCTCTGGTTTCAGAGTCGCTGTTGTTTGACTTGAATAAAACTCCTGATGAACAGGTGAGCTTCACCCTTCACCCCAAACATACGGGCAGACAGATTTCTCGGGATTAAATTCAGATTACACGCTTTGCTTCACATGCACATAGACGTGAGCTATCAAAGGATAGTTTATCTTGACCCCTCAGTTGTATTTACACCTGGAAATTTTCTACCTAAAATATTATAAAAAAATCCCTGGGTGCTTGTCTGCTTATCTGCGATCCTGGCTTTCCTCATTTTCTTTTCTCTCATACAGCTCTAGCTCAGCTGACACAAGCTCGCTTACCTCAACAGTCAACTTACCTCCCACACTCTGAAGCCAAACAAGCCAGAAAGCTGTAAGAAGTGGGGTTTTCAGGAGATTAGTCGGGTTCAGATGTCCCTGGGCCTCGCTCTGAATCGAAGGGCCCTTTAAATGTATTTTTCTTAGTCTTATGATGCCTGGTTGCATTTCTGAGAGCCTAAGCCAGGATAAGCCCCTTCCTTTGCAGCAAAACATGTCCCAAAGTCCTGGTATGATCAAGCAATAAGCTGAATTAAATCAAAGAGTCAATTGTTTGATGCGGGAGAGAGTTTCAGCATGAAATTTGTAAAAACACATTTACAAATCCATCTTGAAATAGTTCTAGTAAGGCTTCAGAAACCAGAAGTGAGGACCACCCGTCGCTACACCTCAGAGTATATCATAAACTGCGTTAGCCAGCAGTTTAGCCAGGAATTCAAGATATGCTGAAGCTGAGTGAAGGATCTCTTCTGGGACAGAAACTTGGACACTTGCGACGGTGAGAAAAAAAGAATGACACTAACAAACTACAAACGTCTGCTCTGGCCTGTTTACGGGATCAGATATTTCACCGCCGCAGCGAGTTCACTGGAACTTGCAACAATGTTCATGAATGGCCCAAGATATACAAATAATTCTGCTTATCGAGTTACAGTGTTTTAAAGTGCTTCCTTTTTCTCGTGTTTGGATTGTATTGGTTGTCAAGCAGCCTCGAGAAACAAACAGGGGTTGATGGGGAAAACATATCCGGTTAACCAGATTATATCTTTTCCAGTTTTTATGTCTGTCTTTAAAAAACGAGGTGTTACTGGACGTCTCTATTGTATCTGACTTCTTGCTAGAGGCCTAACAATTTGTATGAGTGCGTCCTAACCGCATTGTCCTCAGCAGTGCAGGCGAACGCAGATATGTTGTTAAAATCCACCCAATCCATTTGCACCTCTGTCACACACTCCTGCTCTAACACCCCACGATGCACACAGTATCACTCCTCCACCCATCAGCACATCCACTCCGATCAGATCTCTCCCTCTTGAGCCATAACTGTCTGACTTGACGAGATGGCGGCTGAGATTGGAGCTGAAATACAGAGATTACATGTCCTCGTGTCCACTGTCTTCATTCCTTGTATGAATAACAGTGGCATTGGAATGGATGATTGTGAGGATAAGGTGATAGGGGAGGCGATGGGCAGTGGAGGATAACCCTGGTGGAACATCTGATTAGGACCTGATTCTCCCATTTATCACCTCTGGGTGCGAGTGGTGGGGGGGGTATCTGCTCTGTTTGCTCTGCAGAGGGTCGGGGTGAGGACGGGGCAGAGCTGCACCATCTTCTCTCACATCTCTTCTTTTCTCCTGCACTGTTTTGGTTTTTGCCATGCCACAGATTGTTGCTCTATTTCATCTCACTGCATTTACTTTGATTTACACAGCATCATAAAAGCCTCAGGAGTCATGACTACAAGCTGTGCACGAGGCAGCTGATCAGAAACAGGCTGTGCACAAACAGGGTGTGTTTTGATTCGATTTTGTTGTTTCTGTTTACCCCACATACAACAGCTAATACAGTTTTAATTACAACAAGGACAATACAAAGTTATACTGAGGGCTGTCATAGTACTAGGGGCATTCTGAGGTCCAGATTCTTGTCCAGAGATGTATTAAGGCAACACGCTGCCCCTCCTGAGCCAGGTGTGGTTTGATTAGACACACAGGAAGCCGGGACAGGTTGCATTAATACAAACTGAACGATCACTGTTGATGTGAAACATCATTAATTTACCATTGTGGACCATAAAGTTGTGTGTAACTGCGCTGGTTGATTTGCTGTCGCGGCCACAGTGGTAATAGCAACCTTGTTTTAAGTCTGCAGCCTTAGATGCTTTTCGTGATGATACATTTAATGTCAGGTTACACGGCGCAGGCAGGCTTTTTGTAAACACTGGTCGGTATGTCTGTGGAATTTACGGCCTGCCCTGGTGTTAGAAGAGGTTGCGAACCTATGAACCGCTGAACTCGGACTCAGCGTGTCCTTGTGTGCCCAGTAAACTCCATTAATTATCATAAGGACCCAGTCATTCGCTCGCTCTGGCAATGGAGATGACCATGGCTGGCAGGAATGGCGTTAATGTCACGGTAAACATTCCTGCCGTCGCATTCATTTGCGATGCCTGCTGGGATTTATCTCTTGTCAAATAAAAAGAAGAAGAAGAGAGAGAAAGGAGGGATAAAACGGCACCACCTGAGGAAGATTAAGGGTTCTCAGGAGTCGACCCTACCATGCATATGCCTCTGTGTATCTCTAGGAACTCAGATTTGTCCCAAACCTTCACAGATGAATTGATTAATAATTTATGTCTAAATGAGATCCTAATTGTTAACAACTGAACCCAGGTCGTGCTGTTAAGCAGTGGGTAACTTCTTTACGCTGAAGTCAAAAAGTGCTGTGAAAACTCTCAGGCCATTATAATGTTATCCAGACATCTTCATAATGTGACCCCTCATGTCTGAGTATGACATTATTCAGGTCTTATTCAGACTATTGTCTTCTATGAGAATATCAGAGTCCATTTAAATGGGTGTAATGTTTCCTTCCAAATGTTTCCAAATGAGTAAAAAAGTAAAAATCTGTTTCAGTCAGTGGGTGCCTCTGAAATGAATCTCACCTCTTTGTGCAACCGTGGATGGAGAGATGTTTATTTAACAATGACAAGAGTGTTAGGGTGGAGTTTACCTTTCAGGCCTGGGTCAGAGGTTAAGGAATGGATGTAGTCACTCATTCATGCCGTACACAAATACAGACATGAGACTTGACTTATGTGTGTCTGCGCTGATAATCGGTGCATATTTGAAATATACTTGTCAGCCAGCGAGGTACTCCCACCTTGTTATACAAGAAGTCTCCATGGCGTCACGGAGAAAGCCGCCAATCCTCGGCCTCTCGCAAGGTCCCTGGCTGGTCGTCTCTCCAAAGAGGACACGCCTGAAAGGACCAGACGTCCCACAGTGAGAAAAGAGGCCCTGTGTGAGAGACGATGCGCCCTGACCCTCCCGAGCGAGTAGCCTCCCTTTCAGCGGCGCTGCTGCTGACAAATTTACAAGCCCTCGGCTGACCCACGGGCTGACTTTCCAAACATGATACTCAGGAAAACAGTCAGAGACGGGAGGGACGGAGGCAGGCACGGAGGAAGAGAGATGAAAAAAGTAAGACGAGGAGACGGAGGAAGAGAAGCAAGAAGCATTATGTTTTCATCAGAGACTAATATACATGTCACATTAAAGTACTAAAGATGTTTCATAATTCAACTAACAAAAACAGTTTTATAAACTATTTAGATTGTAGTTGTTGGAGGCCTCAAACCAAAGGGTGATGAGAGAGTGATCATCATCAATAAAAATGATAAATGATGAAAGAAGATGTAGGACAGTCAGGTGTTATTAAAATACGATTGTGGTGCTATACGTCACCCTAATAGGTTTCGGGATTTGACTGCCTGTGAGACCACCCAAAACAAAAATGTCTCCAGTCCCAGTGACGTGAGCTTTTCTGGATAAAAAGGATCTTATCACTAAGGATGTGCAGTGGAAACTCTGCCCTCTGCTTCCTCCAGCACAGACACTGTCCACACCTCCAGACTGTGGATGCCTTATCTGACCGAGGATTTAAAAGTCCAATGTGAATCCTTTTCCTACAGGAACACTCATACTCCTCAGTTGTCTTCATCCTTCTCTCTGCCAGTGTCTATGTTATGAATGTTGTATGATGGTTGGTATGAACTGAACAGATGTTTATATACACAGATGTGCTGTATAAACCGTGTAAGATTAGCTGCTGTCTAAGCTCAGCCGGTGTTGTGTACACACTTAGAGGAAAGGAACTTGGACTTTCTTCCCATGGAACACCTCGTTCAGGTTATAGGATCAATGAGACTCGTCTCTGTCGTAAGTTTTCCTGCTTATTTATAACATTTGCTCAAAATGGACTGGACGTCTGGCTCGGTCAAGAGCTGAGGTCATGTTCTTTTCTGTCCTGGCCGAGCTATTGTCTGTGTCATCTATTTATAATTAATTCCACAACACATTTCAATGATCCTTTTCTGAAGATGGTGTGTTTTAGTTCCTTCTGTACTGACAGAAAAGTTAATATCCCTACACGAGAAGACACTCTAATAGATTTCAACACCAATTTCCTTCTTTAATTTGACATTCTTGTGGGTTAAGGAAACTATTTGAGCTCACCATACTGATAAAAAAAACTCATTTTGAAGTTTGTGGTGTTTTTCGCTTTCAGCAAAAACCGAAAGCCAAATTCTTCCACACTTTCATCTCACCAGATGTATTATTAGGAACGTTGATTATTTGTCTTCTGGTTTTCTTCCACCTGTTTTTCAACGTGCACGTATCTGGTTACCACCGCTATTGTTGGAGCTGTGCCTGTGTGTAAAACAAGCAGTAAGTCTAATGTATGTTTCAGCCCAGGGGGAAGAATGAAGCCTGGCTACACTGGATCATACACTGTTGCTCTAAGCCAGTGAAAAGCATTGTGGTTACCATTGACTTTCCAGAGGGAATCCCACTGAGGCTCGACCGTCCACATGTGAAGTCTGACGGGGAGGTGAGGATAGGGAGGTGGAGAGGAGAGGATGTGCAGGGATGTGGACGGGGAAGAGGAACTGTGCTGTTAATTGTGGGAACGGAGGCCGAATGGAGCCTCAGACAGCATCGCAGAACGAGCTGGCCCACCTTGCCTCTGTGGAATGCAAAGCCACCAATATTTTGACTTCTCCTTTGGCAACAGCTGCGTTTCCCTTTTTCAAAGATATTTTTTCCTTATTTATCGGATCCCTCAGGAGAGATCCATCTCCTGGCCCTGACACTGGCTTCCTCCTCTAAATCTGGGACCAGACCAGCCGAGGCCAGACTAACACGTATACACACGCTGACATGAACACCTGCTGCCTAAAAGCACGCATTCACCACAGGTTTCTGTTTTATTTAAAGATATCTTTGCCATTTTTCATAGGAATAACGGCAGTTGTTGAAGGGGGTGGGAGAATGGGCGAAAACGCAGCGAAGGGCCGGGTCTAAGCCAAACCCACGGAAGCTGCCGAAGCTCAAGCAACCGCAGATTTCTAGCACGCTGCAGAATGTATATTTGTTGACCAACCTGGACTTCACTCGCATCCAGATTTCCAGATTTATACCCAGATGAGCTCTCCTCTATTGATCTTTTTGTGTAATGTGAGATTAATGACTGTGGTGTCGGATTGTTGACGTTAGCCACATACGTTCCACAACAAACGATTGGTGCCGTTGGTTCTGTTTATGATGCAGCGCTTGGTTGTGTTTATTTTCTTGCTTCATGTCTAAATGAACTGGACTTGGGCTTGTGCACCATTGTGATCACAATTATTTGAGTATTTTGTCCCCGGAGGATTTAAAAGGTCATCGGACCCTTTCCTCCACTGTACCACTTCTCGATTTAAGGCCACTGACTTAATTCAAACTGATGTATTTATAATGTGCACCATGATTGGCCTGACCAGAGGCTGTTGTGTCAGCTGCTGCTGCTGCTGCACACATTTTTATGAACATCCCATAAAGTGGAAAAAAGGCTGTGTTGCTTATTTCCAGCTCATTTCCATCCTGAATTCATGGCATGTCCTTATAAATGTGAAAAAAAGACGTGTCACTGTCTTCTGTTGACAGCTCATTGGCTGGAACGGTGTCCAATGAAACAAACACTTGTTTTTAAAGGGGCTTTGGGTGAAATCAAAACCGGAGATTCATGTAATTTAGATCTGTAAGTGGTCAAACAGACACGTGTTGTACGTTTATTGGTTTTAAACACAAACATAGCTCTTCTCCTTCCACTCCTATAACTGACTGAACGTACTGCAGTTGCTGAGACACGAGAGCACAAAACCAAACAAATGAATCCGCTACCAAAGGATTAGAATTCAAGAGACCTGCTTTTTTTTAAACATTTGTAAACATATTAAACCAGTTTTTCTAGTCAAGAGTTCAAATATCAATATTGTCAACTGAGCGCCTGAACTCGCTTGCTTTTCTTGAAAATACTTTGACGTACTTTGACTAGAATCTAGGCTAAATTACCCGATGCCCCCTTGCCTGACATCAGCGTCACATGACTTTACTTAATGCTGTGTTTATTACATTTATTATATGTGACCAAACCTCATGCTACATGATGGTGCTGTTCATTCCTGGATGTAAAACAACAGGAACAGAAAAGGGGTGAAACATGAAGCATCCACATACTTGGTGTTTACATGTCTGATTTGAGTCAGTGGGTCCACATCTTAATCCTTAGAAACAGTAGCTAGAATCAAATCTCCTATTGACACACAGGTATGACACATCCAGCTCCCTGGAGGACAAGCTGATGACTGCGACCACTCAGCTGTCAGTCCGTCGATGGCGAGTACTGATACTGCACAGTACAACAGCCATTCCATGGTTATCTGTCTGTTAGCAAAGCCCCAGTAGGGGTGCAATTACAGCAAATTATCCGCCCTCAAGGTTAGACACACGCACACAGAAACCCACACGCATTGTGCACCGGCTGAAAATCTGAAAATGACAAAAGATAGATCCACAGCTCGTTTTTTTATCATCTGGTATGGAATGCAGCTCAGTGGTGATGGAGCTCGGGGTGGTGGAAACAAAACTCAAACGCTCCACCTCTTTGGACGTGCCTGAGTTTGTGCGTGTGTGTGTGTGTGTGTGTGCGACTGGGACAGTGCGCCTGACATTATCTGTCATGGTTTTGGATGGGTATTTAGAGGAGGCCAAATGGTTTTTCAGGCATTATATGGAGGATGAAAAATGTGATTATATGGTTCAAATGGGGCCTTTGGTGGTGGGGATGCCTGTCCAGTGAGATCATTATGTATCGTAACCTGTGGGAGGTGGTGGAAGAAGAGCAGGCTGGATATCCAGGCCATTGATTCATGTGTGTCTGTGCGCTGGAGGAGAAAACACAGCCTGAATTATACAGTCTTAAGAAGCCCCGTGTTAAGCCGGGCTCAGGCTAGTTTGAAAGTCCCGACCGAGTTTGAAATCCGATTGCATCACGCCCCCGGGAAAAAGTTAGCAGATGTTCTTTCTAATCTCAAACATGCACACACTATAAATATTTGAAAATAATGGCACATCGCACACAACAGGAAATTGTTAAGATTATTGATGCACCAACTCACGCCACCGCTGTGACGTGATCTCGTGAGGATGAAGGTCCAATAAAAACAAACACGATGGAGTCTGGCGCAGCGTGATGAACCCAAGGTGAGATTTCAATCGTCCACACGTCCGTTGCTCTTCTGCTGTGGCTCCATCTTCTGTTCCCCAGTTCTGCTTGGAAAGTGCTGATGGAATCGTCCCGATTTTTAATCTGAAATATCAAACATGGCCCTGATGACTCTGCAGGCACTTGCAGATAAGGTGATCCAGGTTAGAGATCAGATTCCCACAGAGACTGAGTCCAGGATTCGTGTGGTATTTGTTCTCAAACAGTAGTGAAACAGTCCGTGTTTGGTCTACCTGTGCTCGTGTACGTGTAACTTATTTGCATGTGAGAGGCTCCTGTGATCTCGCTGCCACATCTGAAATGTAAAGTGCTTGGATGCTGTAAACCCAGAGGAGGCGTGGTTTAAATTCAGACTGTAAACCTGCAGTGACTTGTTTAAACTCATTGAAAGCATCAAAGCAGGTAACATTCGACCCCCCCTTAACTTAACCGTAACTCAGCAGGTACTTTAATTGTTACTTGAGTACAAATATATCCATTCACTTGTACTCAAGCAGAGCTTCCTCCACCACAACTATGGTTGCATTGATGGATGATGCTGGTGATGTTCCCTCTTCATGCTAAGTACTAGGGTCTTCTTGTATTTATCATAATAAACTTGCTGGAACACACTTCCTGAGGAGTATTCCCTGAGGATACACACACTCTAAAGGTTTCACATCAGCGTCTGCACAATAAATCACAGACATGTAGTTCTCGTCTAATGCTGCTGTCCATTGTTCGAATGTCTGAGCAAAGTTTCCCCCGGCTGTGCGTCAGAAAGCAGGTACCAGTAAAATATCACTTGACTGATGGCTGCCGGACACACACAGGAGAGCTGTAACTCCCGTCCTCTGTTTGCTAACGGGGTTTGACAGTGAGCAAATTGGTGTCGCAGCCTCAGGTCGACGTATGGACTGATGCTCCGCTGACCTCTGGGAGCGTGCTTGTGTCACAGAGCATCACAGCGTGTGTGTCTTCCAGTCCACGGCTTCTCTTGTGTCTGTGAGAAGTTTAATTCTTTGCTTTGAGTTTTACATCTGTGCCTGTGGATATGTGTGTGTGTGTGCACGCTGCTGACATGCATCAGACATTAACTGTCACTCCTGCCAGTGGCCCTTGGCTAGTCCTGTGGTGCTCAGTGTGTCGGCTTTGATGCTGGGTCAGGGGAGAAGATCAGAGCACAGGATGACTCACGCACACACACACACACACACAACTAATGATGCCTCCCAGTAGACGACACAAGCACCTCCGTCTGTACCTCGACCCCAGGAGCTACCCGTCCAGCTGCAGGATTACAAAGAACCAAAAACACTGAGCAGAAGGCAGAAACAGCTCCTGGTAGCAGCTGAGCATAGTGGCAACACCTCGTGTGTGAGTGTGTGTGTGTGAGTACTATAACCTGCCAGTATTCATCTGTGTTGCCAAGATCAACAGCTGGACCCATCTTTCTAACCTACATCCATACAAAAGGTTAAAAGGTTTGAAAGAAGAATCTGTCTCGAGTCTTTTTTACTAAAGACCGTTGATTACAGAATGAACATTTCCAGATGTTTTACTTTCTTGATGAAGTAGTGACAGTCGGAGAGGAATTGTGACCAACTGCAAAAACCTCCCAGAGAGGCCAAACCCGTAATGAGATGGGACTGCAGATGAATTAACAATAAATGGAAGACATGGACGTCTCTGACCTATCCTCAGAAACCATCAAGAGAGAGAAACCAGACAAATTACTGACTGTAATTACATAAACACGGATTCTTCTCATGCCTTTCACATCCAGAACTTAAAAAAAAATACAAAATCAGTGTGGCCACTGCAAAGTCTTTAAGAATGTTAACAGTTTCTTGGTGCTGAAAAGTTAAATTGAGAGGTTTTTTATTGCCTTTCTTTTCATTTTGTTTCTGTTTCATTGCTTCTAAATTACAGATTTAATTAGAAAGCAGAGTTTTTTTGTTTTTTCCTTTGGCATGCTTTATGCATAAAACCCCCACGCAAAGTGGTTATAGAGAAGGTACAGGAATGTTTTCTGCGCAGCAGAGAAAGCTCTTGTTTTTTCAGCTAAACTGACGTCTTGCTGTCACGGTGGTTCAACAAGGTCACTGGTTCCTTCTCGTCAGTGGTGCAGCAATCATCCCGTTTCTTCCAGGAGACAGTGAGAGGAAAAAATGAAATGCGTGCTACGGTGACAGTAAACCCGAGCGCGGGCGTTTAACCCATCTGACAAACCAAATGTCAACATCCACTCTTTCCTGTTCGGATGAAGAGGAAGAGGCAGAGTAAACCTTGGGCTTGTGTGCATTATGAGATAGAGCAGGGAGGTAAAAAGATTGATGAGGATGTGGCTTCTGGAAAAATAGGGCTGCGGAGATCACGGTGGCGGGTGGGTCGGCTATGTAAGCATGTCTGACTTTTCATACAACAGCAGATGAGGGTTCACCTCCTGTCACAAACCTGCGTTTAACATTAGAGCTTTTTGTATTCAGCACACCCAGGGTCCCTCCCTGATATTAACATGACTGTAGTTTCCATGGGAAGTTACTTCCAGATTACTGTCAGCGATGAGCGGACCACTAACATCCTGAAATACTCTTGAAAGGGATTGCGTTATAAGATTCAGTTTCCTTGTTCCTGATTGGTTGGACACAACCGTGTTTTCTTTTTCATTTTTAGAAAATGAGTGGACCACAAAAAATAATAATCCTCCCTGCTCGCCTGCGAATTTTCAGAATGAATAAATAAAAGATTCAGGGGGCAAGGTTTATTTTTTGCTGAATCATGAAGCACATGAAAAATATGGATAAATGGATAAATAAAAACCTTAGCACCGAAAAATAATTTGATCAACAAGATTTAATCAATTCATAAAATTATAATAGAATTGATAGATTTAATTAATTGAATATGCATTTAATTTTTAATTTTTTTTTTTAAATATGAAACACCCCCACATTGGAGAAGTTCATTTCTAAAAGCCCTCCATAACCTCTGCTTTCAAATGGATGGCATATGATGACATAATTATTGTTGAGAAAACCATCCACAACGATCCCTTAGGTTAATTTTAACAACTTAATGTTGATGAAGAGTGAAAAAGTATTTTGGCGAGGCGGTTGTTGGTTGTTTTGCTCTGCGGTTGTGGTACGTGTGCGAGAAAGAAGGAGGGATTTGATGCGAGACGGCCGTTTGCCAACTGTCTCTCGGAGGGATTGGTTGGACGACATCAGGAGTGTGAGCGAAAGCACTGACCACGAACCACAGACCACATACAAGCCAGCCAGTCAACCACCGCCAGGCCTCTCCTGCTTTTTTTGCCTCATATCCAAGATTTGAATTTGTCTGTCTTCCTTCCTTCCTTCCTTCCTTCTTCTACTTTTAGCTTTCATCCCGCTCTCTGCTCTGTTCTTACTCTTACTTTTCCATCGTTCATCCAAAGTCTGCCGTTGCATCGCTACAACTTATTTATCGATTTCTGGTTTTTTATTGGTAATCCAGAGATTGTGATTATCAATCACTGTCAGACTCCCCTTCTATCTTCCTTGCCTGTTTGTGCACTCAGCCATCCTCGGCACACATGCAGCCCCCTGGCTCAAACTTTCACTCACTTATCTTTCTTTCAGCGCCTTTGTCCTTGCTTCGCCTCTTAAAGGGGCATGTCTCTCAGTCAATGTTGCTCTTAAGTTTCTTGTCTTGTCTGATTTTTTATTTGTTGTAAATGAAATTGTTTTTTTTTGTTTCAAAAAAGTTTACTGATTTGGTTTATTTATATAATTCTAGTTACATAATATATTATTAAGAATGTGTGTCGTGCAGGTACACTGCTGGAGGAGGAAGTGGGCTGATGATGTAAATGAGGCAAAATGATGCAGGACAGCTGCTGACCTTGTCACGTCTCTTCTCTTATTTTGGGTCCTCTGTAAAACAGTGCTTTTATTTCCTTGATGCAGTACTTTAAGTGTTCCTCACTCTGTGTTCTCACTCTGACTTCCTCTGTGTTCGTCTACTTCCTGTTTTATTTTATAGCCTCTTCTCCCTTGTGTGTTTTCCTCTTGACTTCCTGCCCTCGTCAATCCCACCTGGTCATCCTGTTTCTTGTTTGTCATGAGTTTAGCCTCCATGCTTTCTCAGTTCCATGCCAGTTTACTGACGTTAGATGGTGGATCTATCATGCTCGTGCCTCAGTAAGTTTTCCCTGCGATTCCCAGCTCTCCCTGTCTTTTTATTTAAGAACATTTTTAAGTTTGTGTGACTTTTGTATTTTTTGTGTCCCCCTGCCTCTTTTTGTTGTACCTTGACTCTGCATTTTAGTCTTCATTTACCCTCTATGTCAATCTCTGTTTAATTATATGTGAGAGATGTATGTGTCAAAACATTCAATGTCATGATGGAACAATGATGTTTTAACTGCTTGTTTTTTTTTTTTCATTATTAATTTACCTTCTTCTGTTTACTGATATAAACTGAATTCATGTTGTCAATGGAAATTACAATCACAAAGAAAATGTGTGGGGGTGTATTTTGATAGTGAATGAGAAACTATGCTCATTAATTGTGATACTGTGGGGTAATAATACTTAACCATAGGTTTCACATTTGTATCAGAAAGGTATTATACTTATACATCAAACACTGTTCAAACCTCTTCCTTTAGAATAACTACACACATTATGCTCCAGCCCTTTGTTTAAATCTTTGAATGGATCCTGCATTTGATTCTGTCGATCCTCTCAGGTCGGATGGTGTGAGCACACTCATCAGGTTTGGGTTCAGGGCAGAGCCGAACAAACCATTCTAAAAACCTTTCCCCTTGTGGTCATTATCTCAAAGCTCACATCATGGTGGCTTAGCGCAGTGTTTATGCCCCCTGACTTCCCTTTGATTAAAGATACGAAAACTTTCGATTGAACTTAGCACTGAGGAGGAATCCTTCCCTCAGACTGTGGCCTCCTTCATATTACAGTTACTGTTTGTCCTCGTCTGGTTGTTTTGGAGCGACTCTTTTGTCTGAAATGATAAAAACTGGTTGATTTTTACTCAAACAGGCTTGTGAGTTGTAAAATGAGCTCTTCTGTTGAAAGAAATGTTCTGTGGATTTCATTAAAAAAAATCAGAGTGAATATATTTTTCACCTCAGTGAAAACTGTGCACCCCTCGGCCAGAATCGTTTCCAGTCCACTAGGATGATTCTGTGAGGATTTGTCCCATTTCTTGAAAAAGAAATGTGAAGTATGACGATGCCAGTCGAATTCTGGGACCAGGCTGTTTACAGCTTTGTTACTTCACTGGAACAGGAAGACTGTGGTGACACTGGACAACTCCCAGTTTGTGTGTGTGTGTGTGTAGTTTGTGTGGTGGCTGCACAAATAAGAGATGTCTGTAACGAGGAGGAATGCACTGACTGCATTTATTTAATATCATACAGTCAGAGCAGAAGTGTGACAAAATATAAGGGCAACTTTTCAGCAAAAGTTATAATTATGAGACTTTCTTCTCATTAAATCATTACTTTGTTCTCGTATTATTACAACTTTCTTCCAAATAACAACTTCATGTTTGTAGTACCTTAAAATAAGCACTTAATTTTCAATAAAAACTCACGTTACATTAGATTAGATTAGACATTGTACTAATGTCATATCAGCCATATAGATGTAAAGGTTAATCAAAAGTCAGCATTTCAGCTTTGTGTGAAGGTCTGAGGGATTTTTTACTATGAACACACAACACAGTTTGCGTAATAAATATTTGAAACATGTGGAACTCCTCCTGACTTCTTTGGGCCAAAAAGTCAGTGGATTCCCATATAGGGAATATGTAATTTAAAGCTGTTGGTCTTTGAGCTCGGGGGTGTTGAAGGGAGCGTTGTAAAGTCATTTAGAGTTCCATGACCTCTGCCTACACACACGCACACACACACGCACACACCGACTCACAGAAGCTTAGCTGATCGATCTACCCTTCAACACAAGAGCAGACCAGTCGCTGTGACATCTGCGTGTGAGTGTGTGTGGGCGGCCGGTGGAGCGAGATGATGAAATGGTCACTGTCGCACCTGATAGAAGTCACAGTGCGGCTGATGGGAATAACATGTCCTCCTCTATAGGTGGTTTCCTTTGCCTCAGTGGAAAGTGTTTGAAGAACAAAGAGGCAGAACTGGCTGAGAACTGGGATCCTGCAGTCATCACCAGTTGTTTTGACCAAGTCACACGCACACAGACACTTCTGACTTCTCTCAGTGATGTGATGTCTCTCCTTCCCTGCCACCTCAGCAGTCTAACATATTGGTTCAGAGTGTATATGTTATGTTTTATATATATATATGTTGGGAAATATCTGGGGGACCTTTGACCTTCTTAAGCGTGGGTACGAGGTGGGGCTGGCACTTTTGGGAGAGTCTGATTGGTTCTAATGTTCCCACATCAACACAATTTTCTCTTCGGCTATGACTCAGGGAATAAAATGTGTCATTGGTCCATTTTGGGTTGGTCCCCACATCATAAAATTACCAGAGGTTTTTAGCAAGCATGGCTCAGGCACAAAACTCGGGTTTAGTTACCTCAGGTTTGGGCTGTAAACTGAATAAATCTTTAAAATAAAATGAAAGATTTGTTAAATATTATACTGTAACACGCACTTTTCTTTTGTGAGTATCTCAGATATCTGCTGCCTCCACTGAGTCAGAGGAAGTGAAGTGAAGTGTTCTCATCCACCCTCCCTGCAAAGAGATGCATTCATTTAACGAGACCCTCCTCTGGAGGTTATATGAGACTGCATGAGCTCTTTAATTGCATTGTCTCTCTCTACTCACTTCCCTCTTACCGTTGTGCGTGCCCATCATCACTCTGACTCTGCAGGCCTTTTGCCGTGGGAGAAAAAAAACCTCTAGCTGGGAGAGAAACCAATGCCCCAGAGAGCACAGTATCATTATGGTACATATTGCACTTAAAAGCATAGAGGGGAACACTTCTGTTGGTTTTTGTCATTTCACTCTGTCAGAAGTGGTCACGCAGCATCTCTTAAGTTCGCTGCTGCTGAAAAAATCCTGGGCTTTCGCTTTGGACTGATGATAACGGGTTTATTTAGGGAAACGTGAAGCCATGAAACCTATTAGACCTTAAGTATAAATCAAGTGATCGTTTGAAAGGCTTCTCTGGTTGACCTCAGAGCAGTGTGTGAAAATAATAGCCACTCATCAATCACTACTGCCTATTTCTAGACTGAATCCCTGTTGGTAAATATGCACTTTGATCCTGTTTGAAGTGAAGGAGCAATGAATGTGAGAGGAGGATTGAAACAGCATCATATTTAGCAGTAGAGGAGGAAGCTTGCATTACAGCTATAAGCTCATGCACAGAGTAAATAAGTACTGTCTCTCTCTCTCTCTCTCTCTCTCTCTCTCTCTCTCTGTCTGTCTGTCTGTGGATGATGTTGTGACGCTCAGTGTTTGTGTGTGTTTCCATCCCACAGTGGAGTACGACAGCGAGCTCTCCCCACAGCGGCGTCACCACAAGGAGTTCAAGTTCAACCTCTCGCAGATCCCTGAGGGCGAGGCCATCACCGCGGCGGAGTTCCGTCTCTACAAGGAGTGCGTGAGCCGAACCTTCCGCAATGACACCTTCCTACTCAAAGTCTACCAGGTGGTGAAGGAGCACCCTGACAGGTAACACACACACACACACACCATTTCAAAACACCAAAGACGTGTAAAGGTCATAGATCAGTTGCGATACATTTTTACAGAACATGACTCTCAGCATCGCAGTGTGTCGTCCTCATTTTATTTCATCCCTTTCACTCACATACGTCAGTGGAAACTGGAGTGAAATCATCAGATTCTGTGGGTTTTGATGGAGCTTGGCCTCAGGCTACAACATGCCTGTGCATTAATCCACCCTTGGGTGGGTCCAGTAGTTAGCACTGAGGCTGCAGTGGGAATCGGCGAGTAAACAAGAAAGAGGGAGTTAATGAAAACATGCTCATGACTTTTGTCAGGACACAAAACACAAAACGTATTGTATGGGCCAGGGAAGAACCCATTAGAGGCTGGCGTAGACCAGCATGAGGGACTAATTCATGGATCTCAATGAAAAGAAATCAGGCCAGTGAGGGAACTGATATCTGGTGATCGTTTCCTGTCGGTGTGGCTCCCTCTATCTCTGTCACACTCCCTGTGTGTTACCGATGCTGTGCTCTTGCTATGTTTATAATATAAAATCAAGCAAAACCACGTCTTACAGAAATAGCTTCAAAAAATCCTCCCTTCCCATAAATGAGCACAGTTAACACATGCCAAACATTGACATTATATCTGCAGAGGTAAACAAACATCCGGCGAGAATTCTGAATGATATTTGTTCTCTATGGAGCCAAGTGCCCAGTGAAGAAGAAGAAGTTTATGATTTACATTTTCACACTCTGTAAAATGTGATGATCAATGGCTATTCACCGAACGTTCGCCTTTAAAGCTGTTAAAGTTTACAGAGCCCCCCACCCCCCTTTAGGTGGGCTCTCTAACACCAGCTGTGCACTCTGAAGCTTCAGGTTGGAGCAGATCCACTTTAAGTCCTCTAAGAACCTCAGATCTAGATGTTAGCAGGATATATTTTGAGTATCAAGAGCTGTATGTTTGTGCTGCGTTCCATTATCCCTTCAATGTGTGGCTTGTGTTCCCCCGCCTGGAGGTGAAGCCTTTTATTTGCACAGATATTCAGAGATTAAAGGGCCCATATGTCTCCAATTTCTCTATTATTATAGGACAGGTTTTTTTGTACCTAGAAGAAAATTACAGCGTGGAGGTTGCTCTGTCAGGTGGGGGATGATGGGTGAAATACCACATTCTTATCTACATCTTCCCCAGCTCTGAAGCCAACACACTGACTGAGGTTTGGTTTGAAACAATACTCTAAAATCTTGGTTGTTTCCCCCCCTCCATTTTCTGCCCTTTGCATCTCTGATAATTGGGCAGCCAGCAGGGAGCCTGTTAACCGTCTCATTTTTCTTTCCTGTGAAAACCCTGACTCCTGCTTTGACTCTGTAAGGCGTAATGATAGAGCACTAATTAGCCTCACACCCTTTGTACTTCTAATTAGACTGGGGAGGTTTCACCAAATAGCTGACAAGGAATGTGACAGATTACAGTGTGAAAAGGCCTGGGATAAATTTCTGCAGACGCTAGTCAGAGGTGTTTTTGCCAGCGTTGATGCTGTAGCTAATATTATGATTTTAATATTTCATGCTTCTCTGATTTACATGTTTCTTTAACAATGCCTTGGCAGTAACCATCTAATAACTATCGCACATTTTCACAACAATTGACGACAAGAGTTATAAAGGAGATTCACTGTGACACAAAACACAACTGTGACCCCTGACCTCATTATTCCGGTTCGTTTAAGGTTGTTGCCCAGCTGTGTGTGCATACCCCTCTCCCACACGCACATACACACAGATGTCATTGTTTTTTTTGGTGTTCAGTATCTTGACCAAGGACACTGATATGGTGTGTGCGGAGGCTCATGCGGAAGCCTTGAGGAGCACTGTCATTAATGAGCAATAAGGAGAGGATGCCAGTGCATCACTGCAGGGGCATTCTCCGAACACCTGGACGAGGGCGAGGCTTTGATGTCAGCTGTGTAGGAGGGTCCCATAGAGGAGATGCTATGTTATTACTACTGTAATGGGACAGCCGAAGGACATGCCCTCTTATCACTCACACTCTGTCTTTTTCTTACATGCCCTCAGCTCTATCTTCATTAAACACGGGAGGGGGGGGCTGCAAAGGTCACCTGGGACAACTCAGGAAACTATTCAACCAAGTGTGGTGACTTAGCAAAATAATTAATCTGAATAATTAACTACCTTTAACTCATCTTTTCTTTGTTATGAGAAAAGATTATAGAGCCAAAAACATTTAATTACTACTCCTCTTCTTTTTTTCATCTCCCATGTTCTTCAGAGAGCCAGACCTGTTCTTGCTGGAATCTCGCAACCTGTGGGCAGCTGAAGAGGGCTGGCTGGAGTTTGACATCACAGCCACCAGTAACCTGTGGGTGATGAGCCCAATGCACAACCTGGGCCTGCAGGTCAGCCTGGAGACCAGCAGTGGTGAGAAAACACAGTTTATTTTTTAATCCAAAATACTGGAACATGCGACTTGTACATGTTTCTCTTAAGATTAAAACTTTAAACAGTGAAAGTCCCTCTTAGTTTGACCTTAGGATTTCTGTGTAGACTGCATCTGGATAAAACAACATGAAGAGACAAACGAGGAAAAACGCTTTCTGAGCCATGTCACAAATATGGGGTGTGGTCAATACAATATGGAATGTCCTGAAAAAGAAAGAAACTTCTGGTGAACCGAGCGAGCAGCCATCGAACAGGTCGGCCAAGGACAACAACAGCAGCCGATGACATAAAGAGAGCTGTGGAGAAAAACCAAAACAGTCAGTGACATCACCACAAACCTCCACGGGGCAGGGGTGAAGGGGATCACAGTCCAGCCTTTGAAGAGGAGGGGAGAGAGCGCAGGACGACAGAGGCCACGCCACGAGATCCAAACCGCTCATCAGCAGCACGCATTAGAGGGCCAGACTGGAATTTACATTTAAAAGCGCAGAGACGAGCAGCAGGAGCTCAGGATGAGACCAAGATAAACCGCAGAAAGGATGTGCGGACGAGCCAAAACATACAAGCTCATCTGTGTAGCACGGCGGAGGCGGTGTCATGGCTGCTCCTGGAACGTGCGCGCTAATCTTTATTGATGATGTAACCGGTGATGGCGGCAGCGGTCCGCACGACGTTGAGTGTTCCAGAGAAATGCATCCATGCGAGGAGATGGGTTTCACCATACATCAAAACAATGAACCGAATCATGGTGAGGTAAAAGTGGAAGGTTTAAAACAACATGAGCTGTGGTCAAAGGCTGGAACGCTTCATAAAGCTCTTTATGTCAGTGGGTTACAGGCGTAATGCAGGTTTCGCATGCAAGGATATACCACCAAATTACCTCAAGGAAACTACAATTTAATAGCAGGAAATAAAACCCTAAAATTCTGAACCTTTGTCTCATATTGACATTCCATGTAAGCACATACGTTGCTGTTTCTTTTCACAGGACAGAGCATCACTTCCAAAGAGGCGGGGCTTGTAGGGCGTGATGGCGCCCTGGAGAAGCAGCCATTCATGGTGGCGTTCTTCAAAGTCAGTGAAGTGTACATCCGCACGGCCCGCTCCACTGGCGGCAAACGTCGCCAGCAGAATCGCAACCGGTCCACGCAACCTCAGGAGGGATCGAGGGGGCTCAGCCTCACAGGTCAGTGCGACGTCGACCAAACAGCCGCTGAATTTACTTGCGTTATTAATTCTGAGTAATATATAATAGAATAATGCAATCTAACATAAATTCTCTCAGAATTTAGCAGCTGATATAAAGAGCCAGTATGAACCTGATGTTATGAGCTCTGCACGCTTTTCAAATTAAATCAAACTTTAATCCACTCGCCCGTCACCTGCTGTGTAAGTCTGGCCAGACTTTCCACTTCTTAAAGCCTCCATGCTGCTGTGAGGCGTCATTGTGTGACTCCTGCTGTACGTAGAGCTGCTGCTCAATGGGCCTGCCGCTAATATGAACGCTAATCCCTGGCTAATTTGACAGATGAAGCACTGTGTTAATATCAAGCCTTTGTATCGGAGCTGAGTGTGGTGCGGAGCAGCAGGCAACCACCTGTATATGGCAAATATTTCTACATGTTAATACGATCAAACTTTTTTAGTAGTTTCATTAATCCTCTGAAGAGGATTTGATTTAATGAAGGAAGGAAGGATTAGAGGTAACTAATCAAAAGTTTTTCTTCTTTCACAATGTGCTGCACTCATCCTATTATGTATAACTTAACTCAGTCTTTTTATAAAATGTGAGCTAGCCGTCAGGTAACCAACACTGTTGGACCCTGCAGCTCACCTGTTCTCTGCACCCATGAGTTACGATAAATGACCAGATTCGTTCCAAGAAGAAGAAGAAATATTCTTGTGTTTCCAGGTTAAACACAGTTAGCTGACGCTTCGACCAAAGGCGTCTGCTCCCTCTAGACCCGCAGCCAAATCTGGGTCATAGCTGGCTTACTGCGCTGACACGACCACGAAACGGCCCGACTTGGCAGACTACCTGAGAAACGATTTACCTCTGCTTTGCTTCTTCTGCTACTTGTGCTTAATGGCTCCACCATCTGTGTGGCACACAGACGTATTTGTTGCACAAGTCGGGATTGTTTTCACTGCTGCTCCCTGAAAGTCCTCCGCTTGGATTTGTTGCCTCTATTTTCTGTTTGTTGAGAGCATCTTTATTCCCAGTGGGTTCCACTGCACTGCTGCAGAATGAATTCCTGTAGGGATTTTGCAAGAAAGTGAACTTCTACCTCATGAATCAAAATGTATCTGCTATACCCCCTTACACCCCCTGCCCCCCCCTAAAAAAATCTGTTCTAACAAGGACAATCTGTTAAATATGCATCCTGGAGGACTGGACTTTACATAACCCAAAACATCAAGACCTCTCCACCTCGCCACTCGGGACGATGTGCCCCCCCCAAAAAAAATCTGTTCTAACAAGGACAATCTGTTAAATATGCATCCTGGAGGACTGGACTTTACATAACCCAAAACATCAAGACCTCTCCACCTCGCCACTCGGGACGATGCGGAGTGTAAATATTTAGATCCAACACAGGAAGCGTGGAGGCCCCCCTCGCGACAGCCGAGTGTCCGCGGCCAGCGAGAGCGCTGCTGGGACTGGACGGGATGGGGAGGATCCGCAAGGAATTCAGGAGGGCATATGGTTTCAATACCGCATCACTCACTCCAGAGGCAGGGAGGAGGACAGGATGGATGGGGAGAACATCCGTCTTGTGGAGCGCTCATGGGGGGAGAAGCAAAACGTGGACGATGCCCCCCCCCCTGGTTTGAGACCACCATAGTGTGTCCCAGATAATTCACTTTCTCTAAAAACACATGAAGATCTGAGGCAGAGAGGCAGCAACCTGTTTGTTTTTAATTAGTGCAGCGTGCAGCCTTCCACACAGTCAGCTTTCTGTTACTTCACTGTGTGTTTTCTAAAAATAATTTCTCTCCTCTGGCTAAATTGCACACTCCTGACCTGTGGTGAACCGCTGCACTAAATTTAATGCAACTTTTTTCAGAGTTTGTTGCCATTTTGTCCGTCAGAGCTGTTTCCATGATTTGGATTTGTATAAATTTGGCCGTGTTGACAGATAAGCATCAATGGAGAAACCCATATTTTATCAACCCCTTTGTGAGCTTTCCTCAGTTTCGCAGTGTTAATGACTAGGATAAAATATGACATGATATTGAATGTCTTCTAGAGAGAAGAACATTTCTGCAGCGTTTGTCTTCAGACAACAAGAGAAGGGATGACATTTAAATCCATTAAATAGTCTGAAAGAAATCAGGTAAATTGTTGAAAAACATCTTGCAGTGTTAGAGAAAGGGAAAACAAATCCTGTATCCGCCCTCTAATCCAGATCTGGATTAGAGGTTCTGTCCTGACCTAAATTGCATTTTTGGGTAGGTCAGTGTTCTTTGTTTAATCCTGCTAACTAACAGACTGACAAAACATAACAAATCAACTGCATATCTCTAACCTTCAAATCAGATAAATTGGAGGACTGCGCAACCTCTCCTTCTATTTGTGTGTAGAATTTTGTCTTTTATAATTTTCCATTTTCACTTTGGAGCGTAAAGGAGAATGCAGGAATGTTTTCATTTTGGTGCTGGACAGCGTTTTCTACTGTGCACACACTAGGCAACTCTTAAAAAGAACAATACAACACCTTTTAAAAGGTAATTTGGGGTTTTATGGGCAAAGCAGTCCGGGGAGGTACTGCGAGTCGGGTTGGGCTCTGGCTGCGGGGGAAGTTAACAACCATCCAGGGAAGGAATATCACGTCCCAGCGCAGCACAGGCTGCCTGAGAGGCCTGTAATTAGGCCTATCCAGTCATTAGCTGCACGGCTAAAAGACTGACCACGCTAACAATATCGCTTAAAGAATTATAATAACACAGCACCCCGCCAGCTGTGTTTTTTCATCTGTCTCTCCTCCCTCCTCCTCATTCTCCTCGCTCCATCCCCACCCGACCTCCTTTTGTTTACTGTTGGAGTAATTAGACGTAGTGGAGCGCCCTCGCAGGGTTTAATAACCTCTGTGATGAAAGACAGGAAGAAAGATAAAGCTTCAGTAGCAGTGGCCGGTGAGGAGGGAGACGAGAGACAACAGTGACATTCTGCTTTCATGTCTTCTTCACCAACGGGACTCTCTCCTTCCTCCTCCCGGGGTCGAGGACCCAGATTTTATTTTAAACGTCGGAACCCAGCTTCTGTCTCGCCGCCACCGGCACGATGGGAGTTCATGTAATTTCTACTGTAAAAGCTGCAATCTTGTCTCCAGAATGAGTAATGAGATGAGAAATTTGTAGAGCAAACTATAGACTTACAGTAAAGTGGTTTGGGAGATTGTGGCCTGTCAGACGTCACACACACACACTCACTCACACACACACACACACACACACACACACACATACTACGTGGAACACCCAGGCTATAACGTCTGCATTGGCGTCACCATTTTTCCAAACGATGTGTGTTTGAGTTGCAGTTCCCCTCCTGATAGAGAGAAGTGTTCCATGAATGGAAGGTGCAGTGAAGGGTTAATATCAGCCCAACACTGTACCGGACATCAAAAGTCTCAGTGTTAAAGCGCCACAGTGCTTACGTTCACGTAGTGAGTAATGTTTCCCCTGCCATTGAATAGACAGGGTGGGAATGGGCCGCCGGTGTCCCACCTCAATGAATTCAATGTGAATGGGTTCGAGTGCAACGTTTTTTACTTTCACACGGCCAAGCGGATGTTTGCCCACTCACAGGGAAACATTTCCAGGTTAAACACAGTTAGGGAAGCTGCTGCAGAGTGGGAGTGGAGCTCAGTGCCAACGCTGCTTTCTTTCCATTGAAGATGCAAAATATTTGGTCTGACATTTAGTGAAACTGGAGGATCAGTTATCATCAAGCAGCAAATTTTTTTTTCAGTTTTCAGTGTGTTGTCAAATCAACAGCGGGGACATTTCTTTCTTCTAACAGTTCTATGAGGGTTAGGGTCATGACGGAGTAAAAGCTAAAATAGCCGATGGCTTCATACGCTTTTTCTGAAATTCCTGCAGGACAGTAAGTGAGAAAAGATGTCGGAGGTGATGTCATCTCAGAGCATCACTTCCTCTCTCTGTAAACATCACCCTGAGTTCATATCAGGCCAAGCTGCTCAGCCTTGTTCTTTGAGGGGTACTTTTCCTCCGATGTTTCCTGTTTCCTCCAATACAAACACTTCACTTTTGCTCCTTACAATGCGAGTGACATATTTTAGGTCATAGTCACAGGACAGATCAGCGTAACCCTGCAGCAGCTGGTCTGGGATCAGTCTGTTTCCTCACAGATCTCAGTATAGTAAATCTGTTCGTGCGGCTCTTACAGCTGTTGAAGAGGCGGGTCGGTCAGTCCATGGGGACAGAGGACAAAAGCATGTGACCCAGTGTCCATGTGCATCATTGACACTTGCACATATAATCGCCGTGTTTCCACATTAGCAGACGTCGAGCATCCTCTCAGAAAGGAAGGAACCTGTAACTGAGGGAAACACCTGATTGCAGGCGACATTTATATACGGCCCTTTGACCTCACGCCACCACTCAAGCCAGAATCATCGCCATGGCAATGTGGAGAGTGGTCTGACTGCGCGGGTTAGGACTTGGCTGAAGAGGGGATTGCGTGTATGTCTTTGAACAAATCAGCGTCTGTGGTCGCACTAAGCCCGGGATGAAAATAGGCGGTGATGGCTGCTAAAATATCTGAAAATTGCAACAAAGAAAATACACAAAAAAGAATAAAACCAAATTTAGAAGAAAATTGCTACCAAAACAGTTGTTTTTAGCTTTATGACTTACATTGAACTTTGGGGACATGTCGTCCAAAAATCAAATGGAATAAAATTAGTGTGCTCAAGGCTGAGGTATTATTACGACACTGTAGGGCCACCAAGACACTTTGCTTATGACTTTAGGTGGTCAAGGTTGTCAGAGGACTACTCCCTCCTGGATTACAGTCTTTTAACAATACAAGACCTTAGCCGTTGCCATAAACTACATTCTCTCTCTCTCTTTATTTTTCTCTGGGAGGTTTGTGAAGAAGAAGAGGAAAAAAAAAAGTTTTCAAAACTATAAAGGCCAGACAGCGAAAGTAAGTGAGCGACAGAGTCCTCGAAGAGTCAGTGGAAAGTCGGTGTCACAGTCTAAGTGTGTCGACCGATGCCAGCAATGACCTTCTCGACTGTAAAAACCAAACGTATACCTGGGACTGACCGCCCCGGCTGCCGGGCAGCTGCAGAGTGGAACAGACATAATTAAGAAGAGAGTGCAGAGCGGGAGAGCCCATAAACACACGTGTCACTGCGTCACCGCCTGTGCTCCTGCCACGCAACATTTCACTGCAGATTCTGAGTGCTCTGTGCACATCTGAAGAGATACAGTTTCCTGACCACGTCTGCTCTTCTGTTGCAGATTACAACAGCAGCGATCAGAAAACAGCCTGCAGGCGGCACGAGCTCTACGTCAGCTTCCGAGAGCTGGGCTGGCAGGTAGCAACCATTTCCTTCGCATGGGAGACGCAAACACGTCCTAATGTGTGTGCGATGATCCAGGCTCCATTCATAGTGATATCGACCTGAACTGTCCAGTATTTCAAAACAAAGATACCTGTTCAATAGAATACATTTAATTTTTTGTTTCCTTTATAAGATTCGATCGATTTGATTTTTGTTGTTGCCATGTGTCTCAGGACTGGATCATTGCTCCTGAAGGCTACGCTGCCAACTACTGTGATGGAGAATGTTCTTTCCCTCTGAACGCCCACATGAACGCCACCAACCACGCCATCGTGCAGACACTGGTAAGTATGCACGGCTGTCCTGTTTTTTAAGCCCTATTATTGTTAATAACACTAATGTCTCTTTGTTTGTTTGGCCTGGATATTTTAGACTCACTCAGTTGTGGGTTGCATGGGTTGATGCTGCAGGAAGGCTTGAATTATTTCCTTTGTTTTCCAGGTGCATCTAATGAACCCTGAGAACGTGCCAAAGCCATGCTGCGCCCCCACCAAGCTGCACGCCATCTCAGTGCTCTACTTCGACGACAACTCCAACGTCATCCTGAAGAAATACAAAAACATGGTGGTACGGGCCTGTGGCTGCCACTGACACCTTCAAAGGCCAATAATATTTGAGCTGATATTTAAAAAAAACAAAAAGGGTTGGCAAAGGGCTGCAGCGTCTCCTGAGCTTGACCTCCAGTAGACACCAGTTTTCTGCAGAAAGCCCTTCATGATGTGTTGTATTCCAATAATCCTGGACAGCCCAAAAGCTCATTTGCCAACATGGCATCAAACTAAGTAGGGACCATTGAGGAAAAAAAAAAGTCCTGCTTCATCGCTGAGTCACCAAATGGTCAGTCTCCCTCTTTACACACTGTGGAGGGGAGTCTTCCCTCCATGGGTCTGCAGGTGAATGAATGATCGTGTGTGTTGCGAGGGGGTCAGTTTGCCTGTACATTATGTTTATGGAAGCGTGTGTATGGACGCCGAGTAGTCTACCACACCTCCCTCACTGAGAGGGCGACGGCAAACCTGAACTGTTGGGGGACCAGTCAAAGTGCTGTTTACTTTCCCTCCATCCATTCACATATATATTTAAAACCGAGTGTGAGACAAATGGACTAAAACACAAGAGCAGTTTCCTCTTCAGATGCTGTCAAACTCAAACAATCTAATACTGATGGGACAATTGGACGCATTTCATTTATATTTCTTCCCTCTTTTCCTGATGTATTTTTTTCTCAAGCCATATTTGCCTTCCTAGAATATAATATGGACTGAACCAAAGTAACCGCACTCTATTTTAGCAGTGCACCGCTGCGAATATCCGCTCCGTGTCAATATTTGCCGGGCTCACGCTGAGCTGCGACTCACCGGACTGGTTCAGCTCCTGATGCGTGTTCTGGCTAAACTGGTGTTTTTCCTCCTAAGAAGTGAAGAATACAGCCTTATCCCTCCGAAGTACCACAAATGGCCATTTCCACGTTTCTGCACTCACAAAGTTAACAAACGTTCCACCCCTGACAACTCGGGAGAGATCATGGAAAAACATTTAGCGAGGCACACCGGCCGACAGAACCGTTCCTGTGCCAGCTGTCTGAAATTAGCCCTTTGCTTTTTCAACCCTGAGGGTAAAATTATGTCGAGATGTGTGTCCAGTAGCAAACACTCTCTCCATTTGAACATGTTACTGTGAGCTTTGAATGACTTTAGAGACCATATTTTAATGAAAAACTAATACCAGTAAAGAATCAAATTACCTTACATGACTAACCAACTATAAAATTACAAAATATACCTCTGTAAGCTGCTGTTTACATTTGTGATCATGTTTAGACTGTTTTATTGTAAATACTTGTACATTCTCAGCTTATTTATTGCACCTTTTATTAAAAAAGAAAAATCACATACCTTAATAACAGATGCAAAAACACAATGAAAAGTTATTTTTGAAAAAATTTATTATGAAATCTCATGTTACAACTTGCCATTATTTACTCTTTTTGTACAAAATCCATGGGTAGAGCACAACCCATGACTCACAAGGAAAAAAAACTTCTCACAGGAGTTTTTTTTAAGACCATGTGCTATCCATAAAAACTTTTACTGACAAAGAACTGCTGTGTCTCGCTGTTTGTGTACCTGGTTTGGACAATAAATGGCACCCTGCATTGTGCGTTTGCATGGTCTGGGCACGGCCTCGCGCATGGGTGCCGTTGGTTGATGAGACGCGGGAAAAGTACATTAAAAGACTCAGACTGCAAATAATACTCAAACATTTGACTGTTGAAATTCCTCGGAACATGTTGATTTGAAGGGGTTGATGTTACAAGTCAGTGTGCAGGACACTAGAAATACACCCAATGCTCACAGTGAGAATAGGAAGTTAAGTCAGACAATGGTTTGTTTTACAGAACTATAGAAAGAGAGGCGATGCCTGATAGCCTGGCTTGGCTCGAGCTGACGTTCTTTCGGTTTATAACATTGCTTTATAAAAATGTCTGACCAGAGGAACGCTCGTAAAAGCTTTCACTTTCTATTTTTTGAACGATGACATAGAAAACAGTGCTGTTGAGAAAATTACATTCATAAATTTGCTGTTATTTGTAAAGGACAGTTGTATCGACCCATTTTGCACTGAGTTGTGTCTGATGAGTGTTTCCGAATGGACAGATGACGGAGTGAGTCTACAGATGTTCAGTAAGAGATATGGAGGGACATGGTCCAGGCCTGAGGGGCTGAATGCCAGGAGGAGCAGAGAGGGCTGGAGGAGTCTGAGAAGAAGTCAGGCGCATGACTTAGATCTTTGCTCATTTTCTTTACTTTCCAACAAGCATGAGAAATGACTCTGATCTTTTTTTCTCTTTATCACAGAGAGAAAAATGAAATGTCAGACTCCCGGCAACGAGGCCTCCGTCACAGCTCCCTCTAGCCTGTGTTTCCCTGAGAGTTAAGTCAGACCAGCTATCAGTGGTGTAGCTATGAAGTCCCCGCAACTTAACTCAAATAAAATCACATTCAGGTGAAGCAAGCTTTCAACAAAATACTGTAACATTAATGGCTCATAACTTAACAACAGATCCCATGTGTAAAAAAAAAAGGGTATTTAAAAGTAATGGCTACAGAAGTTTAAATCAGAAACAGTTGATTTTTAACCAGGAAATTTTTCAGTGTTTTGAAATTAACTTTCAATAATTACAGGTGTGAGACATCACACCTGTGTGATAAATTCTGGTTCAGATCAAGTGAGCAGTGCTTGCAGAGTGAATGTCAGACACAGTATAATCTCATGTGCAGACCCAACTCGAATTCTCCACATTAGGAGACACTGAGATTGAGTGACAGCAATGACAAATACATCAGATCCCAAACTGAATGATTCTGTCCTTAAACACTGGAGAAAGAATAGACCGCCAAACCCGTGTGGAGAGAGATAAAGGGAGAGCTGGCCTCGGTATGAGGCCGAGCGACAGAGTGGTGTCCTACTGGTCAGATATGCAGTGTGGGCGCTGGCGTTCCTGTCCTCTACAGCTCGTCTCTCGTCTGCCTCATGACGAAGCTGTGCAGGCTCTCCAGGTCCCGTCCTCCGTGGTGCTCGTCACCCTGGGCCCCGGCCCTGAAGATGATCAGTGTGGGGTAACCTCGTACCTGCGATGAGATTAAAGTCAACAAATGCTTTTCCATGTGCTTACTCAGATGGAAAAACTGAAATGTAATAATAATAAACTAGGGCAGGTCTTTTGGAAAGATCCATAAAAGTTTATGAAACCTACTTTTAGTTTACCGAGAGGTTGCACTTTAAAAGCATCTTGGAGGATTTTAATGAAAAAACTAATCCCAATAAATATCCTTGTATGTAAATACAAGAAAAAGAACTTCCAACATGTGGTTTTCATAAAAAAAAACTGTTACTGACAGTTAAAAAGCCCTTGATTGTGACACATGCACATACTCACAGAGTACTTGTTGCAGAGTGTGCGCTCAACAGTGCAGTCCACTTTGGCTATCTTGACATCAGTGAGGCCAGGAAACTCCTTCTTGGAAAGATCCTCCCACGTTGGAGCGAGATTCTTACAGTGGCCGCACCTAGAGAGCAGGATAATAAAGCAATTACATCATTTGAACTGACAGAAATACCTGAGAGAATAATAAATGGAGAATTTCAGTTGAGGTTTGGACTCAGTCTCCTCTTGACATGTGACTGAAAGGGCGACCCATCAGCTCCTCCTACTACTTTGTGTTATGGCAAGCTATCGATGTTTTGACTCTCACAAATGATGCAGTTCTTTTGCCAAGAATCACACATGTAGCTGCTTCAGACTGTTTCATGGTGGAGCTGAAGTTGGCACAGGTTATTACTACGTGAAAATATCAAATGTTAATAAATACTTATAGAGACAACAGGACGACACTTGGTTTAGAGGCACAGAGAAGTAAAAATGCATGTAAATATTCTTAAAATGTGATCTTACCATGGAGCATAGAACTTGATAAAGGTAAAGCCCTTCGCCACTGACTCATCAAAGTTGCTTTCCGTCAGTTCCAACACACTGGACTGTGGACAGGGAAGCAGCCTCACATCAAACAGCAGTCAATTAGGTTGAGTTTCATATAATCAATGGTGAGGAAGAAAGGTGACGTGATATTTAGAATGTATGAATACCTTCTTAATGCTGTCTTGCAGATTTCTGTGAAATCAGCATCAACAAGATTTACAAACAACCCAGCCTTACCTCCTCTTTTACCGGCTCATCAGTGGGGATCTCGTTTGCTTTTTGATCGTCACTTGGTTCCTGGTCAGCCTCCTCAGCCATGGCAGCCTTCAGCTGATTGTCCACAAAGTCTTTGAAAGAGTCCAGGTCTCTTTTTCCTTTGTACTGCTCAGTCTATAAAAAGACAAACAACAAACATTCATTTCAGGTAGAAATCAATAATAAAAACACTAGTAAAACAAAACTGAATGCCAGTACATGCAAGAGTTAATTTAAAGTATAAAAACTTTTTCCTCACCTTCTGTCCGTTGTAAAAGAAGAGCAGAGTGGGATATCCCCGCACTCCGTTTTCCGAACACACCTCATAATGCTGTGTACAGTCCACCTGTGAAAGAACACAAGAGCACATGTTGTTTAAGTAGAGTCATGCGTTTGGTTCCAGAATGTCTGCACAATCTGAGAGACCCACCTTCCCGATTTTGACATCATCAGAGTGCTCGAAGGTGGTGGCCAGCTGTTCCCAGGTTGGTGCCATGGCTTTGCAGTGGCCGCACCACGGGGCAAAGAACTTAATGAGATGAGCACCTATAACAAGGAGGGGAGGCATTTAAGAGACTGCAGATCATGACCAAAAATTCAAAACAAAGAATTAGGATTTTTTTTATTATTATGAATGATTCTGTACTAAAGTGACGTTGAGCAACTTAACGAGTTTGTAAATTTTATCTGGTGGAGCAAAGCCAAAGGTTGACTCAGCTGTCATAAATTAAATTATAACTCCCTTACACTTAAATTATATGCAATCAGTTCCACGTTTAATGCAGCTCTGTTGCCACAACATGAAACACGTAAACTCTGCTCAAGCACGTAAATGTCATAAGAAAATATCATGGACAAATAATCATTTGTTTTTCTTAAAAAGTCCAAATATTTTACTTCGGCAGAGCTGGAAAAACATAATTTCAAGGAGACAATTATCATGAGCTCTGTTTATTTCAGAAGTCATTTTCTGAAAGCCCAGACACATGAGGTGACAGGATACAGGTGTTAGTTGGTAATGCATGACTGATTGGGATTCAAGTATTTGTGTTGAACTGTCAGTTATGTAAATCGTGGCAATGAGGAGTTTCCATTCGCTAACGAATGATCCACAAACACTGCGCAGCGTGGCCAAAAACTGAAAGTAGGTTTCAAAATGAAGACAAAACAGAACAAGTTATCTGTTGAGGCAGGATGCAGCTGTGTAAATACACAAGATTAAGTTACCTATTCATTTGTCTTCGCTTTGCTGTTACAACAGGACTCAAGTGAGGCATTAAACTGCACATTTTATACTCCATCTTTACCTTTGGCTATATGGGCCTTGAAGTTGAGAGCGGTGAGCTCATACATGCCCTGTTTGGGCTCTGGGGCTTTGGGGGGCTCCAGTTCAGTCTCTGGTTCCTGGAGAACACACAAACTGTTCTCATCCACTGTTCAGGGTCACTATAGTTTGTGAACTTAAGTGAAGGAAAACAATTCACCCCAGGCTGCTCCTGCAGGGTCTTCAGCATCCAGGTCTCCAAAGACTGCAGATCTCTGGACCCCTGGTATTTCACTGCCTCCTGGTCTGGCTTAAACAGCTTAAGCCTACACAGAACACAAAATATTTTCTTTCCTTGATTCCCATCTTGAGTTATGAGAAAATGTCCTCCATGCACAAACAAGCTGTTGTAAAAGTTTCGTAAATGATTGCCCAGTGTCTGCTGAGTTTGCAGATGTCGTGTTGCAGTGAGCCACAGCCAAGATTAAAGAGGATGTCATTAAGATATGAAGAGAATATTTAACCATATGCAGGTCAATGTGTCGCGTCTGTCAATAAGTGATGAAGGTTATTGTTTACTTGTATGTAAAAATTGTTTTTTTCCCTACACCTCACAGCTACTGCATTATTTGAGAATCAAACCAACTTCATCCATGCCCAGAACTTACGTGGGGTAGCCTCTGATCCCATGGACATTGGAGCAGAACTTGGTGTCCTGGACGCAGTCTACCTTCACCACGTACACCTGAGGATCATCCATGCTGTTGTATTTGTCTGCCAGTTCATTCCATGTTGGCTGTAATCTCTGGCAATGTCCACACCTAGACACAACAGAGGGAAACACTCTTAACGTATATTTTTAATGAAGAGTGAAGCTTAGATGTTCACTGAAACCACACTCCATACAGGAACACATCCATTATACGTGTGTGATAACAATGGTACCTTAATTGGTTTATAGTAGTATATCTGAGGCGTGGCATTCCTGAAATTACCACAGTGCAGATGGTGGCCTATTACTTAAACATCTGCTTCTCCACTCTCCGCTGAATGAAACAAATGAATAAATAGACTTTGTACATGAGAAGCCAAGGAGCATTGACCAGCAGTGACTTCACAGGTGGTCTCCTTCCACAGTCATCTGCTACTGTGATCCGCTGCCTTGGTAATCCAGCTGTTGTTGATGTTAACAGGCTTTCTGTCCATGTTTTCCTGCCTGTGACCCAATGGATATTGTTTACTTGGGGCTATTATGGCTCCTGAGTAAGCCTTGCAGTCATGATCCTGTAAAAATAACACAACGTCCCTGGAGGATGACTCTGCATTCTGCATCATCAATTGCAACTCAGGCTGCAGTGAATTACATCAAATCAGATCAGTTATTCCTTCTGGGGGTGGATTGCTTTATATAGTGGAGTACAAACAAAAACAAGTAGTTGTTACTGGAGTCACCTACACTCATGACAGATGCTGTTGCAACCAGATCTAATATTAGTGTTGAGAGAAGTTACATAAGATTAAATAATGGTAGAGTATTACAGTATTATTCATCAGTATGGTAGTTCTTATGAGACCAAGCTCTATTACTGGTGAATACAATGGATTTTATTATTCTAAGATTATTATCATTATTATTATTATATGATTTGAGGTGTGAGAGGAGCGACGTGATGTTCATGTGGGACACTCGTGACCTGTAAAAGATTCTTATCTCCATCTCCCTCTCTGTCTTTATCACCATGTCATTTCTCTTGTTCTCCATTGCAGGAGAAGCGAGGAGACATTACTGGGACCCTCATCAGGGATCTGTGGAGGGTCCGGGGACCCCTCTTTCGTTACCGATGACATCACACTGGTCAATCAGTGGCTGCCACGTAAGCGCAGCTTCTCTTTAACTTTGCACAGTGCCTGGCGCCCACTGGTTCAAGTGAACGTGCTGATGTCAACAAACGGGTTTGAGTGTTGCAGTTTGCAGATCAACGTTCACTGGAAACTTTCAATGCATTCCACCGGAGAAAAGCTCCTGCGCCGAGGCCCGATGTGCAGAAAGTGTCCCAACCCGCTGCGCTGCAGTTGGCTAGCAAGCCGGCTATGCTAGTTAGCATCTGAGCTAGCGAAGCCGGTATGGGAAAAGACTGTGTAGCCAAATAGCCTGTGCGCTAACTAGCTTGCGCGCTAACGTGCCAGTTGGCTGCAACTCCCGAAGACTTGAGCTCACGCGTGCTGTGCATGTGAGAGTGGACGGTGGTTGCAGACAACACGCGTAGTTAAGGTCATCGTGGAAAAACTCGGTGACCGCTCACTTACCACGGGGCGTAAAACATGACAAAGTGCGGAGCGGTGGGCACCGCCTCGTTGAACATCTCCACCGTGTATGAGTGCTTGGCGTGTTCATCTTCCTCTGCATCCGCGTCGCAAAACACACCGGAGAAAAGCAGCGAGGCAAAATAAATACACGATAACAACAACGGTGTGCGATTCTGTGCAGGAGCCATGGTGAGTGTGTGTCGGTGAACAGTGTCCCTGCTGGTATACAGTAAAAAAAAAGAGCGACCGTCTACGTGCACGCCCCTCCGGCAGAGTCGCTCTAGAAGGAGGCGCACTGTGCAGGAGCAGCTGGAGGAGCACCCGGGATGTTTTGTAGATCTGCGGAGCTCTGTCCAATCACAAACACATGCCGGCACTCCAGGAGTACGGAAGCCTGTGTGGTCAAACTTCAGTGGAGGGGGAGCCGACGCATTGCTGTGCTGTAGTTAGGTAAAGTTGATCCACCTGGGTGATCCTCACCCGGCATTTCATGCAGTAGAACGTGTTTAAACGCACTGCAAATTGAGAAATCACACAAAAGGACAAAAAAAAAAACATGTGCAAATTAAGAAAACAGCTTCAACATACAAAATGTTTCCAGGGGAAAGAACTGTTGAACCTGGCTGGAGGTCAGTGATGGTGAGGAGTCACCACTAAAGGTTGGAGGATTCGTTTGTTTTCTTAATTTGCACGTGTTTTATACATCTTCAGTGTTTTGTCGAGCGCTCTCGGCCTATGTTAAAATTATTTGTCCAGTGAAAATACCCAGCCAAGTCAGTTCTATTTTTAAAGTGGCAAGTAATCCTAAGCTGTTGTTATACGCTTCAGATCATCTCTTGACATTCTCCAGAGGGGCTCAACGTGAGAACAGAGAGGCTCCACACACTTCTCTAGGGCACCTCCTTCCAGACACTCCTGAGAAAACTAGGCCATGACAGAACCCACGCCATCTCAAGTGAGTGGGAAAGTTGACAACCATCGTAACAATGCAACAGAAAAATAAATAAAATTAAAGCTGTTCTCAGACATGTCTGGACTTTCTCCAGTGTCCAACTCCTAGAGGATGATGATAGCAGATGAATTCTGGTGCAGAGATCAAATGTTCTTGTTCAAACTGTCTTTGTATCATCTATTTGTTCACCACAGATGTAGCCATACAACGGTGACCATTTGTTTCACATCTGCCATTAACACATCGGCTTGTTAATGATTAGCATTGTGGAAACTGGGGCAGATCTGACTTGACCTTTGCAATGACTTGTCCTGCTTGATTTGCAACAGCCCAACGACCTGACTCCATTTGTTTGATTCACACCTCATTCACGCAGGACCTAATTAATTAGGACCCTAATCAAGATAAAGTATGTGACGTTAACCAGAAATTAAATATTACTTGAAATCGTTAAGGAAAGCCAATGAAGTCATTCTAGGAAGGGGCAGTGAGAAAAAACATCTTTGGGATGTATATGCAAGAGACATTTAGGAGCTTGTAGTAACACAAAGCCAAACGAGTTGATTATAAATGGTTCAGTAAATTCTAGCTGGCCGAGGCTCTTTGGCAAGAACTGCATTTTTCCTTAACACCTAAAACTGTCCTTCTACAACAAATTGGCCTGTAATAGGTAATGTTATAAATTTATGAAGACATCCAGGAGAAAATGAAATATTAGGAAAACAGACTCTGGAGAGCACAAAGTTAACATTTTACATTAGCTGTGAAAATATGGGCACTCAGGAGTCACATTAGTGCCGGTTCACATGGCAGATGGACAGTTGCTTTTCTACACCGATGGTCAAGTATGAGTCACCTCCTCATCACATCTGGAGAACATTTTTAAGCAAATGCAATCAATCCAATTTATTACATTGGATAAATAGTGCCTCTTGTGGGGGCTTCAGCCTTGTGCAACGGGGACGGTGAATATAAATCCTGTGTCTATTCCCACGATTAAGTGTGTTTGTCTGCATCAGTTCCCAGAGTTCCAAGTACCTGCTCGCTCGCCGGATTAACAGCCCTTTGGCAGCGCCTCACTTTTCCTTTCCGCTTTTAATATAGACATGATTTTGTGAAACCAAATATGTGCAGAATTTCTCTTTAATCATCCCCCTTTTTCCTTTCATGTGGACAACAGGAAGAGTGGGAAGAGGGACCGAGGAGGTTACGGCATGGAAACGGAGGTGTCACCCCGAGCGGCACTATGGTAACACTTTCCAGACTGTGGAAGCTCTTTCATAAAAGCAGGTCTTGAATGTCTATATTCTAAAAGCGGGTGAAAATGATCCTACCATGCACACCCTGAGTCTGAAGTTACATATATATGTGTTACAGAGGTGTTTATGTGCTCTGTGTGTAGATGAGTGTGGGTCTGTCGGTGCTTCTGGGGGCCCCCGGGTGTCAGGAGATGTCCCGCATGTTCCCTAGACAACCATTAAAATTCCACCGTTTAACACATAGGCACGTACGCACTTTTTTGTCCGCAGGGAGTACAGGCATTCAGTCGAGAAGCAATATACTTGTACGAGACTCCCTCACAGAGATAGATGATGCTACAATGACCCCAAGGCTGACAAGGGCCGATCTTTAACCTGTGGCTGTAAAAACTCAAATGTACTTTCTCTTTGAAGAGCTTTATGAAATGTTCCACCTTATGGCTGTTACCTCAAATAAAGAGACAAAAACAAACCTCAGCTCCAATATTTTCTCAAGAATGCACCCGAGTGACAGGGAAAGGTTGACATCTTGAAATAATAGAGAAAGGTAAATGTTATTTAAAGAGAGTTACAGGATAAGATTGATCACAGTAATCGGATCCAGGCTGGATGGGCTGCTCCATATGCTTCACATATGAATAGAATGTGGACCAGCTCTCTCCTGGATCCATCATCTTTATCCATTCTGGATCAGTCCAGCAGGGGATGTGGACTCTCTCTGTGTGATCAACTGATGTGATCAGTTTCTGTTTTTTTGGATCTTTTATTGAGCCTATGAAATGTCTGGAACATATTTTGTGTGTGTGAACTGTTGCTGTGCTCATATTCCTGCTGTCATTAGTCTAATGTCATATTCCAGCTGCTGCTCACTTCGCCCACACTGAAACACAAATCCTTTCGTGGTTAATTGGAGGTGTCCACTCCACAGGGGCTTCATTGTTGCCATGGCAAGTCAATAACCACACATCACTATTTCATCTCGACCTGTCATGGAACTGTGATGGATATGGACCAAATTACAGCTGACACGCTTTACGGTTTGTCCTGGTGAAGTGGAGGTCGCATAGTTGTGGTCGTCTGCTGGTAACCCATTGTTGATGGATAGGCACCTTGCTAGGCCTGCTATGGTGGCAACAGAAAAAAGAACGATTTATGGACCCTTGGGGAACTGAGGGCGTTCTGAGTATTTTCTTAATTGTGTGAAGTGATGAAGGTGATAAGCTCTTTGTGCATGTGTGTGTGAATTTAAAACAGTGCTGTCATTTAGACTATGTTTAGGGCCATTTAGTGTAAAAAGATATGCCAATATGTGAGGAGTCAAATGTTTTTCAGACTGGTCAAGGACAAAGCATATTTCTATCACGTTCTTACCTGTCGATTAACTATTGTACTGCAGTCAGCAGTAGGCTGTATTTGCATTATCCATCTACAGGTGTCCCTGACAACCCTGATGGGGTCAAAATCTGTTCATGCCATGTTTACATTTACTTAAAGAAGCAAACAATCTTCTATTTTTTTCCTCTCTTGAACTAAAGGAACATTGAGAATGTTTAACAATGTCATTGGACGTCAGTTGTGTTGAAGGGTAGGGTGTGGATTCAAGTTTCCGTCAATGTGCGGGTGTTGCACTGACACCCACGGGTGCAGCGCGCCTGTTCAGAGCAGTCTCAGTCCAGAGCCAGACTTGTTTCCATTAGGAATACAGAGTCATGGCCGCGAGGATCATATCCGGGACACAGGATGTGACCAACAGAGGAGAACCAATCTCATTTGCAGACAGCTTTCTGGAGCCGCTTCAGCAGGCACCTGTGCTGGGAAAAGACAGCAGAGAGGGGACTCTCCCACATATTTGGAGCAATCCCAGGATGGACATTCAAAGGATGGAAATGGGGACGCACCTTGTCTTTTCATCTGGGTGGCTAACAGAGGGCGAGATGAATTTAGACAGAGCGGAGCGAAAGAATGGAAGAAAGCGAGGGAAAGGAAGAAACAGTGGTCATGTTTAATAAAAGTAAAGAAAGCTGTGGGATATTCAGACAGTGGACAAAAGCAGGAGGAATAATATGAGGTGGCTGCGCTGGCTGTGCGTTACCTTGACAGCTCCTGCTGGATCCCAAGTGTTATGTACTTCCACGTTCTGCTGGATTCAGCCACACGACGAAATCTGTGCCATTTGTCCTGAGGTATCCACACAGTTGGAATGACTGTGATTTTCCACAAGGTCACTGTGTTCACAGGGTCTGACGCAAACTCCCAAAATAAGCAGTACACAAGTTGCACTGGGACAGACAGAGCACCTGTCTTCGAATGTGGTGCATTTTTTTTGTTACAAAATTCAGAGGATTTCATACTAGATGTGGAATGAAATCAAGCCCCTGTAATGGAGCCTGTGATTAAATAGTTACGCCGATGAACTATAAACTCTATAAACTAAAATGAACAGAACATTTGATGTACTGTGTACTTTGACGTCTTGGTTTGGCCCATGTTGCATCCACAACATGAAGGAGATGGGATTTATGACCCGTACTGCAGTCTGCCACAGGTGGCGATCAAACTGCTCTGGCTTCACTTCCAAGGAATTAAACAGTCTATTTTTAGTTCAGTTTTGTTTGATAGAAAGTTTTATAGATTTTGTAAAATAAATGCTAACTTTGGTGTGAAAAGGGGACGAGGGGGAAATCAGACACATTAAAAATGGGGAAGAGGAAATGCTGGAAACACATGGAAACAAAATGAGAGAAAAGGCGAAACCGAAGAACAACTGGAAGAGCACAGCTGTAATAGTTCCCTTCCCTGGGGAAGCAAGGCAGTCAATATCAATCAGAGATGAGGTTTTCCTTAAGCTGTTGTCTTTCTTTGGAGACTTTGCTCGTTGCAATAAGCTGAGCTAAGTCTTCTCTATGGGACATTTGAAGTAATTTAGCTGCTGGTGAAATATGTAAATCATCGATGTTACTTTCTTTTTTACCTTGTCTAAAGTTTCTCTCAGTTTCAACATTGATGGAAACATTTAATGTCAGAACACGTCAACACAGCATATAACTTAATCTAGTAAATAGTTGGTTTTAGACATTTTAATGAAGACTTGTCACATATTCTATCTTAATGGGATTTCCTGTGCCTGTTTACAGAAGGATTTTATTGATCATAACACAGTTGTACTAATCCCTGTCATGAGACTCAGGCTATCACTTGCCGTCTGGTGCCTGGACAGAGCCAAAAAGTAGCAAAGCCCTGCACTTTGTTGAACATTCAAACATGTGAGACTTCACAGGTGGTGACAGGACCCAACTCGACTCGGAGGCCGCCTTTCACAGATGCTTCTTGGGCCGGTGCCATCACTGTAAAAGTCCCACTTCCTGCTGGTAAAACCATCAGGATGTGCTGGCCACAGTGCGAGGGGGTTGATGTGGGGCAAAGAGAGGGAGAGAGAAGGGAGAATATTGTGGATGGAGGAGAGGAAAGTGGAGAGAACAAGGAGTCTGAGAAAAGGTGATGTGGACTTATGAATATCCTGGTGTTTCCAGATGACATGCCTCCAGTCTCCTGGCACTGCAGTGGCAATATGTTCTGCTCTGCTGAGTGGAACTTGCAAATGAGTCATTTGAATATATTGACTTTGGAGCCTCACCATTTTATATTTTTATGAAGTCCCAATGCAAATATTTAATTAACAGTCATTTAAAGGAGTGTTTGATATATTTTAGGTCTAGGTCCAGATTTAGGAAACCATTGATGTTATGCTGTCTTATGATGGAGAACATCCACTCTTCTCATCTCCTTGTGTAGCCTCTTCTCTTAGTATCTTAAAAAAAAACAACTGCATTTTCTAACATAAATCAAATGAAAATGAAATGAATAATGCATGTGTCTCACATCTGCAGGCTAGGAAAGTAGGAGATATTTCAGCAAGACAGTATTTTATATGAGGCAAGTCATAAATGCCATCAATAACCAATGAGGCTTTACTTTTCCTAAGCAAAGTACATACACCCTCGTACCTGCTGCCTTCATTGTGTCAAGGCTTGTTTTTATTTTCTCCTTTTTGAGACAGATGCTGTCACCCACTTACTGGCACTTGCGCTGGCTCTCATGGAAAATGTCGAAGAGGCCCAGCCTCGTTGAGGTCAGGCTGACATTGCCAGTGAGAGGTGGCCAAGTCACAAAACAGATGTTTGCTGTTTTTCTAAGGATGATTGGTTCTCTGCGCAATATTGGTCCAACCATAACCTGGGTCCCTTTAACAGAGTCCCGAGTTAACGTGATAAAGACTGGGGTGAAATGTGTGCAAACGGGTGTTTTATTGTGAACTAGGGTCTTATTGTATGCATGCTCCCGAGATCCTTGGGTCCTTTAACGCAGTTTATGATTCTGACAGGTGTCTGGATTTGTCTGTGCTGAAGCAGGTGTGTAATAAAATGATCTGATGGATCACACGTAGGAAAGTTGTGCTCTCCCGAATGTGTCATCCCGTGTAAGCAGTGAGCATAAACAAGAGACGTCGGTGTGTGTGTGTGTCACTGCAGGCTGCACCTCTGTGCGTCTGCAAAGGCAGTCAGGGCCCTGGTACAGGTCTCTCCACAGAAGCCATTAAGTGGTGCGTCTGTTGGAATAATGTGTTTGAATTGGCTGCAGGGCGGCAGCAGGTGCTGGGAGGACCGGCCTGGAGCTGCCGCTGCTCACTGCCTGCATCTGCAGACCAGGGAGCAGTCAACCTTTCGCTGTGTCTTTTCTTCTCATCAAGGCTCTGTCTTCCTCCTGTCTTGTTTTTCTTCTTTCCTTTCTTTCCCTTCCAGTTTTTTCCAGTGTAATTGCTGCCATTTGTTACGTCTCTTTCTGGATCTCTCTCAGCAGATTGTTCTGTCTTGATTTCCTATTTTCCTCGTTTATCAGGTCTTTTCCTTTCCTTTTCTCCTTGACCCGTTTGTTAAAGAGCTTTGCTGTCCTCCAACCACACCTGTCTGTTAGACAATGAGAAAAAAGAATCACCAGTGATTTGATAAATAAGATATTTTGAAGTTTGCATATTGGCTTTCTTCCAGAGTTTGATGAAACCAACATCACATATCAGGTCCGTGCAATAATACAGCTTCCAATTAAGCCTCCATTCAATCACTACTTGGAGCAGGTGCTGATGGGAAGATGTTTTACCATCTGACATTATTCAGGAATCTTGCTGTAGCGTAGTAATTAGCATGCAGAAATAACAAAAAGGCATCAATCTTACAATAACTCCCTAAAAATAGAGACGACCTTTAAGACCATAACTGAGCCTTGTTTGTTTTTTGTTCCTGATTTATTCATGTTTGATTTCACAATTGAGTGCTAACAAGATGAAAGTTGTTAATATGGCCATTCAGTGGTTGAGTCACACATTTAGCTCTGGACCCTCTCTCCCTCTGACGCTTCCTTTCTCTCAGCCTCAAGGTAAATCCATTATGTTTGAAACGAAGCAGCAGCAGCAGCCCACTTGAGTTCAGAGACACACGGGAGGGAAACAATGAAAAGTAAAGCCCAGGGCCGTCCCGGGCCCCTGAAAGACAGAGAGTTGCCTTTATTAAAGGGAGTCCACTCCCTGCATTCATCTGCCAAGAGCGTATCTCCATGGAAAGACTCCCCTGCTCCAAACATGCACTCAGAGACACAAAAATCCAAGCCTGTCTCCTGGAAGTTCCGTTCATACACCGATCAGACACAACAATAAAAGCGATAACTGGTTTGAATGTTGCGGCAGACTGATTGTGCATCCATGACCTACTCTGAAAGAGCAACCTCAGAACAATCAGTGAGGTGATTTAAAACTTTTTTTGCTCTTTAATTATTTTCCACGGCTGCTGGGACTCATCAGAAATAGACTCAACAGTCAAAGCCACTGGTTAAGGTTTTTGATTGGCCAAGTATCTGTGGCTAAAAATACAACAGACATCAAAATATGGGCAGGTTTATTTGATGCATATTTAATTTAGTGATTTAAAAAGGAATGTTTATTGAATAAAAAAAAAAAATAGTGTTGTGGCACTATTTACGGATTATCTTATCATAACTTGCATTAAAAAAATAAGAATACAACAAAAGACACATTTTGTTCCAATGAAGGCTGGTTTTGCTTCATGGAAACCACAACAGGAGATAAGATCAGGAAAATACCTGCCTGGTACTGAAAACAGGGAGAATCAAAGCCGGCGAGAAGGTATGTGTTCGTAGTGACGCCAGACATTCCTTTAAAGTCAGGAATCTAGACAACAACAAGTTCCCCTGCTGCTGGTGGCCACCGGCTGACGTCGGGCCGCTCTCTGCATCGTCTCTGGCTATTGTTCGCCCCGTGATTGACTGAGGAAGGTGTTTGTTGTTGCTGGACTCTGACTTGTGTTTCTTGGACCTGGCAGGAACATGGAGCCGCTGTAAGGTGCTTTTCTAATGAAACTGAAAACATCACAAACAGCTCAGCTAATTAGACCTTGAGCCGCCTTTACAATGCAAAAGATGGCGATAGTGTATGTGTTCAACAGAGAAGGGAGACCTGGCCTGATCACTGCAGAGAATAAGCCTGCACTGAAGAGCTTCTTAATAAAGGGGTGCTGGCGTTTGAAAGTTGGGACATTTCATTTTGAACTCCTTTCTTTCCAGTGATTGTCTTTATATGCCAGCAAGCTGTCATTTTCTGTCAGGTCCTGAGAATATCCAGCATGCCTTGCAACCTCCCCTCCGAAAAAATATGCATGTGTTCAGTTCTTTCCCACTCTTACTGAGCAATCCACTGGGTGAACGGTTGCCATTGCCAAAGAATTCATATTTTGCATGACCAACCAGCGCCCATCGCCGACCCTGCCACCCATGCTGTGCAGTTAAGCCAAGTTATTAACTTAGCAGCGCGGAGCTTTTGTTCACTGGCATTTTCATTCGGACCCCTCGGTAATTGAGTAACAGGGACCCATCACGTTGCACAAAAGAAAAAGAGGGTTGAGCCCGCCGAGGCTGGAAATTCTCATATGAGCTGTCTGCAGAGTGAGGGGTGAGTGAAAAGCTCCGAGCTCTCTAATGATCCGACACAAAAAGACTGAAGCAGTGTTGCTGTTGCCTGCTTTTTCTCACCGGCCGACCAAACTGAAAGGTGATCGGGCCAGAGAGAGAAACGCTTGGAAATGCCAAGTCTGCTGTCAGCTTCGTAGAAACTGCAGCAGTCGTATGACGTCAAGAGTAATTAATTTTTTTTTTTTCAAGTAAGAGAGTGAATGGACACATTATTAAGCTGCATTTGTCCCACGTAAAGTGCACTGACTTTCTCATAGCGCTGCTTGTATATGAATCCTCATTGACACCAATGCACCACAGTCGAAATTATAATTCAGTGATAGTTATTTGCATATAAAATATTTGATGAGCTGGTAAAGCTGCTGGATCACATTAAACTTTAGAGTCTAGAACTCTATGCTTATAAATGTATGGCCTGTATTGCTATCAGAGTTTTGTAGTCAACTTAATATACTTCAGTATCTTGCTCAAGGACACTTAGGAAGTTGGCCAGTGCCCCCCCCCCATAAACCTTATACGTGCTTAATACCAAATATTCATTGTTATTGGTGTGACTGCTTCTCACATTCACTTCACAGCTGACGTCATTAACCACATGCCTGAATCTGTCAGTCAGGCAGAGCCTCGTCGGTTCTCACAGGCTCTCCTCAGTAAAGTATCAATTACAAAGATCAGATCCTGTTTTTTAAGTGAGTGTCCTCGTCACATTGTTATCTGTGCATTTCATCCCTGTGATAGATTTCACTCTGTTTCAGTGGAGATGGAAAGCTTTCTCTCAGACAGAACATCAGATTGCATGAACCAGCAGACCCCTTATCTCCATCTCTTGCCCAGTGGGGCTCCAGCTGGGTGCTGCTGTTTCCTTAACCATTTATGTTGGCACGGGGAATGGCATCTCCGTGGCCCGAGAGCAGCGCTCGGCCTGCAAAACAGGAAGAGCACACTGCACTCTGATGGACACAGGAGACAAAACACAAGCCAACTCCGGTCCAGAGACATGAGGCAGCGGAGCGAGAATGATAACAGGGGATTTCAGGCTGAGCACAAGCCCCTTGTTCTGCACATGGAGTCATTTGACAGAGCAGCACATTCAGTGTAGAGGGAACGTTTTGTTGGCGGCACCTGAGCAGAGTGAGAAATCCTTGATGACATTGATGACAAGCACTTTTACTTGTCCTTGTGCTTTGTCCTTGCAGTTGACTTCCATCACTAGTTGCAGTTTCCTTTTTCTGGTTTGTGGATGTGAACCCGTGCGAGCCAAAAACTCGTCTCCTAACACCCCTTCATCTAATCTTGATGAGCTGTTTAGTCATAAATCCTTGGGACTCTAATTTGCTGCTCGAGTTAGAAATTCTAGAAATGATCTAAAACTCTTCTGACTTATTTCTTAATCGGAAATTTCACGGCAATGTCAAAGCTGGTTATGTCTATTCGGAACCCTATACTTCGTAATATTAAGTCCAACATACACTGAAGCATGACTCTGCTGAGCAGCGCACACTCATGACTAACGGCGACCTTTCATGCACTCTTTTTTCAGACGTTATAAAGAAGTAAAATAAACAAGGGCAGATGAAACGGCGCCTCGCTGGCAGAAGCGCGCCATGTTTCCGTACTGTCACTCCTCATTAGCAGATGATGGGCTGTCTCTGTGATGGACAGCTACCTCCCAGGGTGGAGCTAGAAGGCCCGCACGCACAGACGTAGACAGGGGCAGCATGTTTCCTCCAAACATCTGATGGCATGTCTGTGCCCGCTCTCATCCGCTGATGCCAGACTCACACACAGGCACAGCGACCAGAGAGCGGCCTTGCAGGGTCACTGCACGCCAAATGGAAAAAGACGATCACTCACTCCACTGGGGCTTGAATTTATTTTGTTATTCCGGGTCTTACAGAAATGTTTTACATTATTAGATGATGACACGGCAGTTGTCTGGGCAGTTTAAAAAGCGTGTCGTAGGGATGTACAGGGAATTATGGGAAATATTCGTTGTATTGGGTCATCTGAGATGAACTCCGTTCTCAGCCATGCCAAGAATGTCCCCAGTGTGCCCACCCACCCATTAACCTGTCCAACAAGCCTCCATTGTCTGGAGCAAAAACAACAACACTTGATTTAAAGGGTGCAGGGTTCTCGGCTCAAAGGTCACGACACATGGAGATGATTTCCCTTCTGTTCATATTACAGTTTTTTACAGTGTATTTACTCTGTGTTAAACAACACAAAAGTGAGTATTTGAACTGCACATAAACACAAATGAACTCTTGGAAACTTTATCATCCTGTGAATTTTAAACAATCCCAGCACAGAGCACGACAAACACTGAAAACTTGAGGACATTTTTTTTACGCGTCCATGACCAGCAGGAAATTGAAACCAGAATATGATTGATGTTTTTCTTCTGTTTAACCAGCAATGCAAACACTGGATTTGTGACTCATTAAAATCAGCTTTGAGGTGGCAAAGCAAAGCAAAAGCAGCTGCGGCTGATCATTCAGACTGGTAACAGTGGAGACCTTCTGTAACGTAAGCGACTTGAAGTTAACGTCAGATGCTGAACGTTCTAAACACCGGTGGAGCCGGTGAGGGATGATCTGCCCCGTTTGAGCTTGTTTCTCGGATTCTTTTCAGCTGGAGGTGGATGCAGATTTATCATCAGCACCCTTCAGGCAGGCGTCCATTAAACATCCTGAAATGCAGAGAGTGTCACAGCCTTCGATGATTGCTTGTTTAAAAATGACATATTGCAGACGTTTCCCGCAGCACTTGCGTGCCACGCGAGCTCCATGTAGTAAATACAGACGAGTTTGATGGCCTGTGAAATTGCCACGCTGTTAATCATGCATATATTTATGATATGGGAAATGCTGACTCTTGTGCAGGAGCAAAACCTCTGAGGCTCTTTGTCTGAGAATATCAATCACATCCCAAACCTTCGCTATGCACATGACGTGCCCAGGTCCGTAATAACGTTTGGATAATAAGCGAGAGTGTGTCGACACTCGGAGCCTGGCTGACATCGTCTGGTTAGAGCGGTGAAAACTTGGCGAGATCCATCTTTTTTTCACTGTAGTGGGTGCTGAGTTGTCCCACAGCCTTGGCGTGCTCCTCGTCCACCTCCTCCTTTAGCCTCTGCTGCTCCTTCAGGAAGTCTGCCCAATCCTCCTTCAAACGCTCCATGTTCAACTGCATTTGGTTGCTCTGGGAGAAATAAACGAGATGAGACTTTAGTATGATTGAGGTGATCCTCACAGCAAATATATGAGTTTATAATATATGTTTTTATTGTGCAACTTTCAACGAGACAACTTCACAAAGCTGTGTGTGATGCCTCGTGTGATGTTGTGTCTCACGCCTCCTTACACTCACACGCATTCACACGCTGCAGTGACGGTGATGTAAGGCAGAGCTCATTGTGGACTCTGGATGTTGGCATTCTGCCTTGAATACATGCTGAAGACATAATATAGGAATAATGCCTGTGATCTGTAATGCTATCCAGTTTTATGCCGTAGCCTGAGTTGTTCCTACCTGCTGTGACTCTAGCTCCCTCTGCTGGACTCTGTCTGCCATATGATTGGCAGCCTCCACTGTGAGAGAAAGACATATTTGTTTTATTTCACTGGATCTACATAAACATGAATAAGCTTGAAACTAGAAAGGAAGAAACTTGCAGCTCAGTCTGACACAAAGCTGAGAGTTAAAGTAGAGACACTTACATCGCTTGGTGAGGTTGGCCATCAAATCCTGGTTCACAGCCTCTAAATCTGTGAGCTGCATTTGCTCGTTAGCTTCCACCACCATCTTATTGAGATTCTTCAGCAGTCTGCTCTCCCTGTGTCCACGTTTCTCCTGGAAAACACAGACAGACACAAACTTTGAATGCCCCCAAAACACACCGTTGAATACATCTGAATAGTGGTGTTGCTCATCAGTGCTTGTTGACTCGTGTAATCACCTCGAACTCTTTCACGAAGAAGCGGATCTCTGCGTTGATGATGGGTCTGTGGTGAAACAGACGGGACTGGATGTCCCCCACATCTGTGGGAACCACACACAGCAACTTAGATCATTCATTTCAGGTTCTACACATCATCAGTGTTTAAGACAGATCTCTTCACGATGAGTCCTTGTGAAACTAAAGTGCATTTTACTGAAGATAACACGTGTTCAATCATGTTAGTTCCACTGCTGAACTCAGTCATGTGACGTTTCGATTAGCCTCCTGTCAGAGACAGAAGCTAGCTAACATACCAACAAAGAAAGACATGTCTCCGCTGTGGTGTCCACTCACCTTTAGATATCTTGTCCATGTTGAACGGTCTCTGTGGATCTGTCGCTGTCAGCAGCTCAAGTTGTCTTTAGTGCAGCGCAGCTAGCTCAACCAGCTGCTAACTGCTAATTCACAGGTTAAATCCTCCAAGTTGCTGAGCTAACTAAGCAGTAGAGTTGCTGTGAAGGCTGCTGAGCAGAAGAAACTGCTTCAATAACATCTTATTTAGACGTAATACAACTGCTAAGCACTGCGAAGACCCGAATGAAAGTCAGCTGACTGAGATGTAAACAAGCAACTACTTCCGGGGACGGACTGAACCAAGCGACAGACAGAGGGGGGTCTGGGTCAGATTTGAATTAAAAAATAAAAATAAAAAAATCAGTTTAGATAAAATACACGGTCCCAATGTTTTCATCTGAGGTAGTGATGTGGTGTTATATTTACTGCGACGGGAACTGTCTGGAGTGTGTGTGAGACTGAACAGGGAGTGGTGTGGACTGTAGTTCTGTGTTCTGGACAGCAGGTGTCAGTGTTGCTCTTTGTGTGAAAGAGCGGCATCAACTCAGTCACTCAATTGATTGAGTTTTTTTTTGATGATCGATTGATTGCTTTCCGTGTAGTGTAGAGTAGCGGTTGATCCCTCACCCTGTAAAAACCTGCTGTGCCTTTGTTCAAAAATAATTTATTACTTCAGCTATATCTTGGTAGTATGCCAATCAAAGTTTTTTTTAAAAAAAAAAGATTAATAGAAAAGACTTTCATCCCTGAAGATGCTATAAATCTGTAAATGTCCTGTGATAGATGCAAGTCCATCTTTACGTCCCTCTATGAGCATATGAAATGTTTATTGTGTATAACTCCACAGGGAAAGAATAAACTAAAAAATATTTAATTTTATTAATACTCTCACCACATAATCTATGTTTGAGTTAAAAGAAAGTTAATTCCTTTGTCCTGATTTAAATTTCAGCAGAATTCATTTTTTTCGTAATGCACCAGTCACACAATGACCACAAGATGGCACTAAACCCCTTACAGTGTTTTTTTTTTAATCTTTCTAATGCAAACACCCTGCATTCACAAATGATTTCATTAGGCTTCATGAAATGCAAATAAATTGGCATGAATGTATTAATGAACAAGTCACTTGTGGCAAGAGCAAAGTACATGCAGATATCCAGTCAGCGCAAGGGAGGCACCGTTAGGGGGCAAACGCTGCAAATTAGTCGCCAAAAGTTTGTGAGTTTAAAATTCATTCAGGACTGTCATAGTCGGTTAAGAGAGAAATCACCAAGGCCCCACTGAGTCCAAGCGATGTGCAGTTAAACCCTCATTACATCCTCCATTAGTCTGAATTAGATTACAGGACTGAAGGTTATAAACATGGAGGACAAGGAAGCATGAGTTGAATCCATTAATGGCCACGAAGAGGAGAAACATGGAATATTTGTCATGGTATCATGTAAAAGAATATTCTGTATTTCATATGAACATTTCAGAGGTCTTTAAATCATCATAGGGCTTGCTTTATATTTACTTTACATATTGCAAATATAACAAAACAATATTTTTTGTCATGCGCTAGAACAATACATTATCTATTAAACTGAATAATGACTATAGGTTTGAGGTCATTTAAAAAAACCTATAACCATTACATTGCAATTCCTCAAAAAACAGAACTTTAGCATTTTTTAAAATGGAATAAAATGATAATGTGAATAAAGTTAAAGACATTTCCACAGAATTAAAGAACTTTGAAAGAGAAGCAGACATCAACATAATGAGAACATATCTGTCCCTCTGCATCGTTACATGTACTTGTATGTATTCTGATGCCAGGCTGCAGTTCGCACGCCAGAGTGTCTTGCATGAGAGCACATGATGTTCATGTGTTCCATTAAAGGAATCCTGCACCAAACACAAAGACTTCCTGTCACACAAGTGTCATGAAAAAGAGCGTCCCAATTTAGTTTGATTATTTTCACTTATTTAAATATTATTGTCAATTATTCAGTTCAGATTTTTCTTTGATGTTGTGCACCACTTGAATTGAGTTACATGCGTTTCATTGAAATTGTTTAACCCTTGACAACAAAGCCCATAACAATTCAAATAATTTAAAGTGAATAACTTGCTCTTCATTTATCAAGTGTCCTAAAATCTATACACAGACTGAACCAGAAATGATCTGTTTTTTTAAATATAAAGTAGAATTTTGATATTTGATAAAGACAATACACCTATATGTGACAAACAGTTGTTTATATGTATCATTTCATATTGTTCTGTTGTTTTGTTTTTTGTTTCAAAATGAAATAAATATAAATGTTTTACTTTTCATCTCAGAAAAAAGAGAAATATGAAATAAATGAACAGACTTATTTATTCTTATACTGTGTGGATAAAGTCTTCATTAAAAAAAAAAACTTGATTGCTATTGTTTTAATAGAAGTTTATTTCTGGATATGTTTATTATAAGCTCCCAGACTGAATGACTGACAGACATCTGTTTTTCCTTGTCTTATCAGAGACACCTCTCCTGCCTCGTCTTTTCATCACACGTCCACATGTGAGTTCGGTGCATGCACGGTGTGCAGGACCACAGCAGCAGCTCCTCCTGTGAACATGATCCCCGGTATCCACATGATGTCCTGCAGCACTTCCACAAACGCTGCCTCAGTGGGAGGTCTGTGAGTGTGGTTTACTAAACATGCCCAGTGGCCTCGGCCAGCTCGCCCTGGTGACACTCCTTCCTCTGTGTGTCTCCACCACCCTGGCCCGACCACGCCAACCCCCCCCCCCCCTTCGTTCAACACCGGTGCTATTACCCAGTGGATGTAATTATTCTGAATTCGGCCTCTCTCTCTATCTGTTTGTGTCTCTCTCTCCTGGCTTGGTCTTGACACCAAGGTCCAGGCAGAGGCTGCAGGGCTGCTGCTTTGTGTGCGCAACACCCTGACCTCCACTCGCTGCATCATGGCTCTGAACAGGTGGGGGAGGAGGAGAGGGGAAGGAGGGGGCGAGACTCGATGGATGCCAAGGCCTTTGGGCTGGATGTGAAGGGTGGGGGAGGGGGTCATGGGAGAAGACCTTCTGCCCAGCGAACCACCCGCACCTTCTTCTGCTCGACTCTCTCTGTCTTTCTCTCTCTTCGAATGCAGTTCCTTCTCTCATTTACTCTGTCTCTCTATCCGCCAGTTCTTGGGCAGCGAGCAGGCCGGCCGTCCCTGACGCCATCGCTGTCCTCTCCCTCTGCCTGCAGCGGGTGGGATGACTCAGAGGTCCCCGCCTTATTGCTGTGGAGGTGAGAGCAGGAAATAGGAGTGCAGCAGCAAGGTTGAGGCCTGGATAAACACATCACTGGATTGCATGACACTGTCCCGCTGTCACTCCCTCCCGAGGCCTGATGGGAAGACACAGCACAGGTGCATGACTCAGAGTTGGAAGATCAGATGTAGTCATCATCTTTGCTTTTCAAAAAACCTTGTCAGTGAGGCTGAACTCCTCCCCTCTCCTTCCAGCTTGAGACTGACACTGTGCAAGAGGAGACTACTGTGTCAGCCGCGATCAGCGTTCTGAGCTGGCCCCCGCCGCCATTTCGGAGCTCGTCCCAAACATGAACGGGAGCCGCTCTGTCATTTCTCCCTTTGGGGGGGGGGGGGCTGTCCCCTTTGTCCTTTCCCATCCTGGCACGCGGGGAGCGTCTTCCCCTGAGAGGCTGTTGTCTGAGGGCAACAGGCTGCGGAGGCTCCAGACCTGTTGAGGCAGAGTGTCTCGCAAAGTACCCACGATCGAAGTGACGGACGGGGCAGCGAGCAGGGAGAGCTCTCTGTTTGTGGCGCATGGGCAGAAATGCAAACGCGCTTGAATAGTACGGAAACTCCTACAGAGGAGGAGACTGAGGTGGAGGAGAAGCATCAGCTCGGCTCCTCTTTATGGTTCCTGATGCTCTTCTTCTCTGTGGATGTTGGAGTGGGTGTGTCAGGTGATACTGGACGTGGGACAGAACCGAAGAGAAAGGCAAGGAGTAGGATAAAGGGGGTCTGCCCTGGGGTTACGCACGCACACGCACACACACGCACACACACGCCATACACATGCTTGCACACACACACACTTCTCGGGCTGTTGTGGCATGTTTGGAGCAGTGCCTTGTCAGATTAGGGCCATGCTGGCTGTGTTTGATGGCCAACCTGGACAGACAAGGCCTGCCAGGCACAAACTACTCAGGCACATGATGTCAGTGGCGGACACACACACATACACACACACACACAAATTATCCCGCGCAAGACCAAAGAGACAGATGACACCCAGCATGAAGCTAAAGCCAAATCTGTAAGCGTCCACTGCGATCCAGCTGGCTAGCCCTAGGGTACCTGTCTCTGTGAAGGGGAATCAGCGTCACCCCCGTGAGCTGTCAAATTAGCTCACAGGGCTGGAAATGCTGAGGAGATTTGGCCCCTCGTCGTGGAGCGGCAAAAAAGAGAAAGCAGGGGGGAAGGGAGGGTGGTTTTGAAAATTTGTTATTAATTCGTCTTCCTGTTGGGAGGAAAGCTTGACTCCCGACAACATACAACAGGAGGGGTGGACGCGTTAGTGTGAACCTGTGGAGGTGGTGGGGTTGGCTCATGAGGAGCACACGGCTGCGACACCAACACACAGGCACACATGCATGCAGATACAAGCAAATGCACATTATTAGACATAGGAAAAATATGATTGCAGGCACACACACACACACACACACACAGTGCCAGGGGCAAGCTTTCAATTACTGCCAGTGCTAAGCAGTCACCTGGGAGAGATGTACCATGTTTGAGTGAAAAGGCATTTTGCTTTTTTTTTTTTTTTTTTAACCTCTTGCTCTCCCAGTTGTAAGACAGCTGTGGACGTCAGGCACATTATCTGACATGACACGAAAACTAAACAGTGAGCGTTTCCTCTGAGAACATTCACATCAGAGGAAATTCTAATGGAAAGTTTGGCGGTGGAGGTCTGTCGCTGCAGTTGACGTGTAGAAAGGTGCACGAGTGAAGGGGTCAGGGGTCATGAAAAATAGGAAACACAGTTGTTTTAGTTGGAATGTCTGCCAGAATTTAAAGTGTTTTCCAAGTATCTTAAAAATTATTTCTGATTGACTTATTATCAATGTGTTTCAGGTTTTTGGGGACATTATGGCGATGGCCTGTCCAAAAGTTTTAGTGCCAGTAAATGTTGAATTAACAATAACAAACAAGTTTGAGATTTTGTGATCAATTATCTCATTCTAAAAAAAATGAAGTCAGTGTCAGTGAAGTCCTCACGGGGCCGAGGTGTCCCCACCACCCGCTCACTGACAGCCTCAGCAGGTTTCCTATGGGCGGGCTGACACTGACACTTGTGAAGCAGTAAGGACTGCCAACACTGCTCCCTGATGTATGTGGCAACGTGGTGACCCCTTTGGAGAGCAGCGTTGCCCTGAGACAGGCCGACAATGCGTGTGTGTGTGTGTGTGTGTGTGTGTAAGAGATGGAACCTGACAGGAGTTTAGTGCTGATCACCACCCTGGAGAGAGATGGCAGCTGTCTTCCTTGGGGGAGACACTGTCACTCCACAATGTTTGAGTCTGGGTGTGTGATTGTTCTCTCTTGCTGAGTATCTCCAGGCTCTTAACGAGTGTTTAAAGTAACACACTTAAGAACAAGGCCACCGTTCCACATATATCCCCCGACGTCCATATGAGAAAGATGGTGCTGCAGTGGACAATCCCAGCTGACACTGGGCGAGAGGTATTGAGACTGCATTTGACCTGAAGCCAATTTGAGTGTAAACACAAACGTGCCACCTCCAAGCAGAAAGAATTTGGTCAAACGGGGAATCAAACCAAGAACCTTCTTGCTGTGAGGTGACGTTGCAACTTGAAATTCGAGTTATGAACTGAAAAGGAAAGGGAGTTGAATTTGTGTCTGGATTCTTGGCCAGGACGGCGGCGTGACTCCAGGAGGGATAATAATGTTTGATTCCTACTCAGGCTTCATTTAACAGGTTATTCCCACAGAGGGGTCCTAATGTGCAAGAGCCATCTGGCCAACATGGCAGCAAAAAAGTTGAGAGGAAAAAATTCCTCACTAACTCACTAACCCTAATCCCCAAAGCTGAAGATTAAAAAAATAAAATTTTCAACAAAGGCTCAGTTGATCAGACATGGTCAGAGAAACGGCGACACCACATTGATCTCTCCTTTGTCTCTGAAGTGATGGGATCTGTGAACTTTGACCTGCAGCAGCTTCTGAGATATTGATATTGATATTTTATTTATTTGTTGTTTGCCGTCTCAGCTCCTCTGGAAAATCTTGATGGTTGGCTTTTAGCTCATGTCTTAAAATAACAAGCATTCACATGACCCGGTGTCATTTTTCATGGCAAACCAACAACATGTTAAAATTCGCAGACACCACGCGAGACGATCTGTCGTCTTGGAACACACTGGAAAATGTCTGTATTATTATGGACCGCGGCTCTGAGGCACTTCAGCGTGGCCTTCGTCGTTCTTTTCTTCTCTCCTCCGCCTTCTCCTCCTCCTCTCTGCTGCGGCTTGTCCCTGGAGGTGCTCCCTTAATGTCTTTGACTAAACTTCAGCCAGTCTTGACAGTGACAGTGCCCCATAGGAACACAGTTGAGAGGAGACCAATATGATTGTAATGGAGGGTTTGCGGGCAGGGTCTATCACACTGTGTCACCTATAAAAAGCACAACAACCGACTGGCAGGGTGCGAGGCACTTCTGGCAACAGGGGTGAAAAAAAAAAGGAGAAATCGAATGAGCTACTCAACTGTTCTATAGACTTGAAAAAAGGAGATTCTGTAGAGAGAGACGGGGGACATTTTCAATTTGGTCCTCCTGTTGTGTCACAGTCCCCGATGAAGCGTCGCAGACTGTGGCATCACATTAGCTGAACAGGGGAGTTCTGCAGAATAAAAGCCTCGTGGAAAAGTGACATTATCTTATTTTTGATGTCACTGTGAGGAATTGCTGCAGGGATTATTCCATTTGATGAAATCCACTCTCGTCTGAAGTGGCTGTATTTACAGTGACATGCCGCTCTACGTGGCTGAGTGTGCTCAGATCAACCTGCATCAGAAATGGATCTCATACGTTTTGTTATTAACGGTTTCTTTCATAGGGACAGACATGGACAGATGTTTTATTTTACGGAATAGTCAATGCAGAGATGATTCATTTTCTCATACAAAATGTACATAAAATGTTTTGTTTATTTCTGATTCAAGTCTTTCTTTTATAAGAATTTGCGATTTTAATTCAAGACAGATGAACAGTTACTTTATTTAGGTAGATTATGTTTTTATTAAATGTGTTTTTGTCAGTGCGTGTCTCTGTTTCATATTTTCCTTCAGGTGTAATTAAGTGTTCTTATATTTTATAGGTAACAGCCCCCTAAATGATACACTACAGCACATGGCCACTTGCTAAAACTCTATAAAAGACTGAACATTATTATTATTATTATTTTTTTTGCTAAATCAAACAGTATTCATTACCTACCCTGTTTTAAATGGTGACATCTCCTATTTGTCACAGAAAAAACAATTGTGTGCTGCAGAATAAAAGCTGTTGTGACTGGTCTGCTACATTTCAATTGTCATTTAATGCATTTTCGTGAAGAGTGTTGGGAAAAAAATTAAATCAGTAATAATTAAATGAACCTATTATTTTGTCAATCATGTCAATGTGCATGGCAGACAGATCACAGAGTGAGCTGTACTGTGTAAAAAACAAAAACGAAAAAACAATAACAACAAATGAACAACTTCTAACAACAACAACAACTAATGGCACTTATGTTGTATGATTATCTCCATACACCTAATGATAACAGCCCAATTAATTAGCATTGCAATGGTGGAGCATGACATTAGGACAAATAACACACCGCATTAACAGCATGTCACTGCTTGGTTAAGCTCTCAACCTATCTATGCATCTGTGTACATTGTGTGTGTGTGTGTGTGTGTGTGTAGCATCATCACATGCTGCTGTCCCTGAGGTCAGCTCATGAATGAAGGCTGTAAAGAAGAGCATGACAGCTGTTAAAGTCACAAGAGGAGTCCACCAGTGCTGTAAAGAAGCCAAAGTTTCCCTCCCTCAGGCCATGACCTGAGCCAGTGTGTGTGTGTGTCTGTGCGTGTGTGCAGATCTGTGTGTTTCTGTGAGGGAATATAGGGGTGGTACTGTATGTCTAAATGTGTAGATGGCTGTATGCGCGCATGCAAAAGTCAGATTGAGTTTTCTTGTTTGTTTGTATGTTTTGCTAAGTGCGCGACACTGGAGTCCATTGTGGAGTGTGTCGACAGTATATTTTATTAGAGGCCCACATCCTCTGTCCCCTCACTCATCCCTCCGTCTCATCAACGGCATCTTTCATAGCGGCTTCACCCTCCCACCTTCGTGCCTGAGGCGGCCGTTGTGTGTGTATGTGTGTGTGTCTTTGTTCTTCAAAGGCTGGAGGTTTCAGATGGGTCAAAGTTTGTCCAATGCTGAGGCATTTTCAGATGGATAGATAATTCTGTTTGTGTGTGTGTGTGTGTGTGTGTGCATGTGTGTGTGCACCAGGAAGCAGCACAACATTCAGGATCAGGAGATACAGAGATGACTTTGTGTTTTCCTGTCCAGATGTCAATTTCACGCCTCCCCCCGTTTACGGGCGCTTTTCAAAGAGGCCTCTGATCAGCTGTGTGTCATGTGCTGTTAAATTTAACCCGACTGAGCAGAGGTTTTCTGGTCTTCCTTTAAGATCAAATATTATTAACCACTGCACTAAAACGTTCCGTCAGCACAAACACACTCATCAGCAGCTGTCATTTTCCTCCTCGCTCCTTGTGACTTCAGGCAGGAGCCTATAATGGTTGTCTGGGGCTTTTTGAAATTATAACTCAAGCAGCGATGAATATCTATGCAGCTATGATGCTATTCGCTGACCGCCCCCTGTCAGGAGGGTGTGAATCGAGGCCCCTGGCCCTACGCTTGACAACATAAGGCCCACTGTCTGTTGAGCTGCACAGAGAGGCTGTAATTCATTTCATGGGACACTGTTAGGGAAAATAAAAGTGTCCCTCAACAGAGAACTCAGCAATTTAGTCAATTAGCTTGCCTGTAACCTTTCAGCGATCTGTTTGTCTTCTGCTTATCCATGCCTGTCACTGTTGCAAACACCAGCTCTGGTCCAGCGAGACGTCGTTCTCAGTGATTGCAGTTTGAATTATGAAGAAATAAGCTTAAGAGTAACTTCTGGAACTAATAGAATATCTGATATCTGATAGACAACAAAGAAAAAGTACTTATTTTACTTGCAACTCGATAAAAAACTCACGAGCATCCACTAATGTCCTGGATTCTGTCAGTGATAATAATCAGATGTCACTCCAGGGTCCAAGGACTCTGATGTAGATCGACCACCAATAAGAGAGCACTTCGATGCCTTCAGTTCGATACTCGTCTTGATTTTGGCCTCACTTGCCTTCACCAAGCTGCTATTCAGAGTGACATGAGGTTACAACTCTTTGCTATATGATCAATTGACACAAATGTCTGAGATATAAATGGTTTATTCATGACCCACATTCACAAACACTAATTCACAAAAACTCAACAGCAACTGCTGTTGAGTTTCTTGTGTCTTCTGAATGATTTCATTAGTTAATGCAGACAACAAATATCAAATAATAACAGAGCACAGGGTAAACATTCTAAAAAAGGGAAGTGGAGAAAAAGCGTCACTGACTACCAAGGCGAGGACAGAAAGAATGTGTGTGTCATTAAAATGTTGGATAGCAGAGCGGATAATTGGTAAATCATGTGTGAATAATAAACCGATCAAACACAAGTGACCTCATACTGTACATGATTTATAGATCTGTGCTCATCTTGTCTGCTTCTTCACTGAATATTGATTTTATGATATGAACGCGCCTCTCAACTTTACCTCACTCTGGACCGCATGTTTCGTAGTGACATGATTAATAGATGCCCAAAAACGTACAGTTTAAGAGAAAAAACATTTTGTTTGTGTTTTTGAGAAAACTGCGGAGTCTCCCCTCTTTCTTTCATCGTCTACAGATATATAGTTTTAATAGTTAAAGTATTAAATATATGATAATATTTCTTTCTTGCACCACATCCATGTCGTGATAAGAACCTTGTTTATCTTCGTGAAACTGTCATGAGCCCCATTTTTTTAATTTAATGCATTAGGGAAATGAGACACGTCAGAGAGAAAGTCTGCATTTAACTCCAGGTTTAAATAAATTAGTCACCTCTAATTAAAACCTGAGTGTTATAGTGAAACATTAACTGTCCCGGTGATGTATGCAGATGAGCTGGAGAAATATGCAAAGCAGGAGGCTGCTGCTGCTTTTTTTTCCCATGGAGGTCAAATGACGGGAATGGCTGAGGGCAGTGCTCTCTGCTCCCTGCCCACCCAGGAGTCTGTCTGCTACCCTCTCCCCTTATAAAAACATCCACTATGCTTATTTTAAATGCCATCCTCCCCTGTGCTGCGCTCCCTCATTTTGCTCATTTTGTACAAGTACACCCCCACCTCGCCCCGTCACATGGTTTCAGCTGCAATTACCGTTGGTATCACTTCTCAGTGAGAAGTTCAGTGAGTGAACCAGCCTGGAGGCCTCCCATCAGAACCTATTACAGCAGGGGGACAGGCTGGATGACCTGTGGGCTGAGGGTGGGATGCACCGGAGGGAGGGGGGTGGGGTGGAACATTTAAATAATGGGATGAAGACTTTGACAAGTCCTTGAATCAACCAAGGCCAAATGAAGTATATCTATAAATTTATAAAGACGTCTACGAACATTTTGTGCACTCGTGTAACAGAGAACATTGATATTTTTAACATTTTTTTAAAATTCTGCTACTGGCCTGTTTTCCTCCACTTATTCACCTGAGTGGACTTGCACTGCTATTTTTTTTTGCCTTCTTCACCCCTTATTCTTACCCCGTAGGCCAAAACCATAACCCCATGAATGGGTGCATGGGTGCATGCTCACACACTCACGCACAGAAAACTGTGAAGAGACGGCAGCTGAGGTAGATCCACCAATGAGTGAGGAACGACTGAGGCGGCTAATTCAGCAGTCATCTATGTATCTGTGTGTGTGCGTGTGCGTGTGTAAGTGAGACTTGAGGTGCAATCTTGTGCAATCTCCTTGCCCCGGGTCACACATATGTACTTTAGCACCTACGTGCCGAATCAGCCACCCATCTCTCTGATTGATGAGCTGAGCGGTTGCATCTCGTAAAAGTCTCGTCTCGCTGCACACCTGGGATCCTTATGCAATCCGAGGTGAGGCCAAGTCCTGCAGGAGAATAAAACAACTCGTGAAGTTCTGTTTGCATGAATAAATACATATGGTAAAGTGATGTTTGCCTATTTACAACGGCTATAAAACCATGTTCAAGATATAAACCAGGCAGTAGCAAACTGATCGACTGGCTGCTGCAGTTTAATCAGGCTTTTTTAGTTGTGTGTTTTTTTTGTGGTGCTGTTGGAATGCATTCCTGCTTCAACCTAATCAACTTGGGAGGTCTGGAGTAGAAGAACAAATAAACAGAAACTACTTAAAATCGACTTATTAAATATTTACAATGAAGTCTGCTATGGCTGTTTTGCATTAATGACACAAGATCGTAGCCGGATGATCTCTTGATTGTCAGTATTTGTGCAGGTCAAGCAAACAGAGTGGCTCCGTGTTTTAAGACCACTCGATTCGTGAGCCCTCTCTGCTCTGTAGGAGCTGCAGTTTAGTTCAACCACCAAGTCGTCTGCGGTGCCAAAAGTTGTCCCATCTTTTATTAAAATCTGTTTGAAGCCAGACAGAGAGCAGTGGCCTCAGCGCCGCGGCGAGAGATGAAGCCATCTTGATTGTAACCTCACCTCGCTGACCTTTGACCTCTCCCTTGCCACGGGGTGGAAGCACCATGAGCAAAGTGAGCGGGTCTGGAGCGCGTGGAAGCGGGGCCACGACAGACGCTCGCTCCTGCAGAGCGGCTGCTCACTCTGCCTTCAGAAGTTGGTGGGAAGGTCGTCTCTAATTGGCTCCTCTGTGGCGGCCGCCTGCTGCGGCCACATCACTGTGGCAGAGGAACCTGGCTGTGAGAGCGGACCACTCAGGCATTTTGAGACCCGGCCGACAGCGAGCGCAAGTCTCTAAAACTGACTAATCATCGCTGTGAATTAAAGAGCCGGAGTCATTTTTTCTAAATACTTTGAAGAATGTCTTGGTGAAACAAATAATGAAGTTTAGGGCCACGAAAGAAGGGGCTGACACTGGTGGAGAATAAAGTTGAAGAAGTTTATAATTGCTGTCCTGGATCCAACTTTGTCTGGATTCCCGTCAAAATGTAATTAGTTCTTCCTTTACCCATGCCCCATCATTCAACTGAGTTTAGGGGAAATCCATTCATAACTATAACAAACTTGGTGGAATTAATAGGGATGGTTAAATATCTAACAAAAAAGAAGGTTCTCATCGACTTTCCATAACATTTTAGTATTTTCAACTTTTCATGGTCTGTAACCATGGCATCCTCACAAGACACCAGTGACTTCAGAACAACTTGTCCAGCTGGAGCTTTTGTGGGTGAAACGCGATTGTTTACACCTCCGAATCAAGGACGAGCGTCTGATGCCGCACATTCGAAACAGCATTCCAGCTGAGTGTTAACATAACTGAGAGCACAAAGGCTCTTTTAATGGCCGACCGCACCATAAACGGCCTCATCTGGTCACAAGGCTCTCACAAACGACTGTGAGATGTTTATCTTTAGCATCTTCATAACATTTGGCCACAAACACACACACAGGCAGCTGCCTTATGGAGAACTACCTAACAATAGATCTGTTGACACAAAATTCTATGTTGTGAGGATACAAAACAATGGGGTCAGGGGTCAGTGAGATGCTTCTGCCTTTTGATTTATTGGTGCAGGTTGAGCTTCATACATCAGATCATGAATCACTGAGGACAAACATTTGTTGAGCGTCTGCATGAGGAGGAAATAAAGTGAAGTGGGAGCATTTCAAAAGAGGTAGACAGCAACAAAAAACAGAAGCCTTGATGCACGGAGAAACTTGACATCTTTTTCCGATGATAGTGTTTTCATACGGCTGCAGAAGCACTGGAACTAAAAATAAATATGTTATTCCTGTAATCACAAATCACTATCCTTCTGTCCTTTGTCTTTCACAACCTGGCTGATGTTAATTTGCAGGTTCCACCACCACAGCCACGACTTGGCCTGCTAACGATTCTAATAACAAACATCCACTCTGTAACAGTAAGGCCTTCGGAGGCTCAGGTCATTGTGCATGTCACAAAAAGATCCCTCTGCCTCTGGGTGCTCTTTTTTTTTTCTCTCTCTCTGCGGCCTCCCTCTCTCCCCCTCTCCCTCCCTCCTCCTCTCTCCAGTATCCCCGTGGGAGCGCAAAGGGTTGAAATGACACACAGTGGCTGACTGTCGCCCAGGGGCCCGCGTTCTGGCCTTGGCTGGCTGGATCTGTGTGGCAGCTGGTAAGCCCGCTGCCCTCTCTCTGGCCTGCAGCATCAACAGTGGTGGTAGTGGGACTGATTGGAGCCTCACTCTGATCTCTGACTCCGCGGCTGACGCTCTCAACTGCTCACTGCTGCCCACACAACTGGTGAGAAAGTGGAACAGGGAGCGGGATGTAATCAGGAACACACACACACAGAAACCGAAGTGTCCAGTGAAGTGGCTGGGAGTTGGATGTGATAGACACAGTCCTGTCAGGGGATGAAAGCTGAGACACTCGATTCTTTGGGGCAGAGAGTTATAGATGCTGCAGGTACTGGAGATGTTGCAGGGTATTGAACCAGCAGCCACTCGTATTTGAACAAATTGCTGGGAGGAAATGCATCGATCTGGGATGATCTTATTAATTCTCCCTTTCATATGCACAACTTTCCCATTTAGCCACATTTTAAAAACAGAACACTCTTTCAACAAGCTAGCATTATTTCCTTTTCACTTCAGCATGGCCTGCACAGCCTTGCAACATAAGTTGTCGAACATTGCTCCCATAACACTGAGTGCGGGTTAAGACATCAAACTCCTTATAAATAGTGTGATTCGAAAGAGAAAGTAGAGGCCTTGATTCCACTGCGAACTCTTCACAGGTTATTAAAAACACATTTTCATAGAATACGAACTGAACTCTATTTTTATTAGCAATAATTCCCTTCATAGAGTGACTGTACCTCACTGAACTGTTGATTCAGTTTTCACTTTTTGTTGTCTCCTGATTTCACATTACTTGACAGAACAAAAGAATTAAAGAGGAAACATAAAGGCAGGAATCAAAACCCAAAGTCAAATGACTGAAACAGTTGAGGATGATGTGATGCGGCGAACGGTTGGATATTTGAAAGACTTGTGAACATCTGGTCCAGGGGACAGAAGAGTCGGGAGGAGCTGTACTGAACGGGGTTTGATCGGGTCTCAGTGGTGTCTGCTGGTGTAAATTCTGTTCCTGAGAACAACTACTGGCGGGAGGTGGCGCCGGACGCCAGGGTAGTGCTGCATGTGGTCGAACCACCGCGTCAGGTTCACGTACTGCTCCTTCTCCTGGATGGCCAAGTCCACCTGTGAGATAGAAGACTGATTAGACACTAGTTTGTCCCACGTGTGACAAATGTTTGGTTAGTAATTGCTCTTGATCAAATTCAAAGCGTCTCTGACCCAACCAGGATCATGATGTCCTTTGAAATTAAATTAAACGTGTGTAAACTCACAGCGTAATTATCAGTAACGTGTCAACTCACAGGGACAGTGGTCCAGCCTAAAACCATTCTCCCATCAGTCAGGTCGAATGTTTGTGTCGTGTTGTTTTCCATGAACTGAACAACGGGAGCGGCTGTGGTTGAGGGCTGGGCTCTCTGACCCCTTGTCCCCGAGGTTAAAAGCACACTGATCGCTAACCAAAGTGACGCTCCTCTGCCTGGTGGCAGGAGGGAGGGGCGGCTATCTTCCATCTCCGCCACAACCTCTGACATCCCTCAACATGGGACGTCTCCCTCCCTCCATCTCATTCTGTCTCTCCCATTTCTGAACTCACTTCTCTTTTTTCTTTCAATCCTGGAAGGCATGGCAAACTTACTTGTCGCTGGTATCAGGCTAAAGACATCACTTTGTGCCACATCACTTTACTTCTTTGAAGAGAAGTGAGAATGTGTTTATAATCCGTGTTTATTTCCAACTTGCTCCCCGTGCCCTTTGGCCATGTGACTGGTTGAATTGTGTGTTACGCACTGTGACAAATTGCTTATTAAAGTGAGCACAGATAGGATGGAATTGAATGTATGAAGGGTCGACTTCTTGGTAAATGGTAACTTACTATGAGTGGTTGGATTCCATAGTACATGAGAATATCAGCTAAAGTGAACTGGTTTTCAGCCAGGTAGGCTTTGTCCTGCAGGTAGAGGTTCAGCTCCTGGAGAAAAGAAAAAGCTGATTAGAATAGAATATTCTATTAGCAACTCATGTAGATAAGGTGATCATGATGTTAAAAAAAAAAAAAAAAAAAACAATTGGGAGTTTTGGCTAAAAAAGATAGGACTCAGGACAGAGTGTAGTTCACAGCCAGCAACCTTTGAATGGCTCTGCAGTGTGAGTCACTGAAAACCAAGTTTACTCTCAAACATGAGACGACTCGGGATCTTCTCAACTGATGCATTGACTAATAGACTTTTAGCAGACTGCCCTACATCCAAGCTTGCATGTGTCTGTGTGTTGTGCTTTGTGAAAAGGAATCAAATGTAACCTGAGGGGCTGTGGCATCTCTCAACATGACTGGCAACTTGGTGCAGATGCGTACAAGAAAGCATCTTTGTTTACTCAGCGACAACTCTCGCTTACAAATCCAGTGAAGCTGTCCTAAACTTGGGCAGCTTGATGTGTGTGTCTCAGTCAGATGTCTGAGAGTTCAGAGTCATGTGTGGAAGTGCTGGTCCCAGGGGACGGGACCATCTTTAGCACTTGTACATTGTATGAAGGAAACACTCCATGCACGCAGAACATCTCGGGGGCAAATGGGGTTATTGTGCGGCAAGAGTGGGTGATGCCAAACAAGGCATGAAGACTGCAGACTTCCTCCCCATCCACAATCAGATCCTTGCTTTGCTTAGCCTACAGCCATGGAGCTGAAGCCTAGTCAAGCATCAGAGGAGAGGTCGCCCCGCTGCCACCCCCACCCAGTGCAAGGAGAACCCAAGCTGGGTTCTCCTCCACCTGCCCCCACCTCAAATGTGCACTCTTACCATCAGATATTTGCATAAAAAATGTTGGCAAAGTTTGTGGCTTTTTTTGCCTTATGCACAGAAGTGTCTTGAACAATGAACACTACTGCAACGTATGCAGTATGACCGTGCTTTGTCCATTTCTTTCTCATTATGTGTTACAGATGTAGAGATGTCTTGAGTTCACAAACCTTTACACTATATTTTATTGCTATTAACTCTGATATTATGGTTTCTATGTTTCATAGTGGGGCTGTCACATAGGGGAAAGGTCTGTGTTTGGTCCGTGATGACCATTTTTTCAAATTCAAAATATTCTGTGCATCAGACCATCTAAAGTACTTTGTCTCTTGATCCAGCAGAGGGCGCTCCCATTGAGCGTGACCTGTAAGTTAAGCAAGTCAGGAATATTTTAACGCCTTTGCAGCAAAAGGGGAGGATGCTAGCAAGCAAAATCATGGATATGAATAGTCACGACACCAGAGGATCTGAGAAATGACTTCTGGTAAATTTAGGTGAGACGTTTTTTTTTAATCATGTCCTGTACAGCAGGAAGACACCCTGTGGTGTTTAACTGCTTAATTGGTTTAAGGTGGAATGACAGACTTCCTACAACATTCGGCTGACTTTGAGTTCAAGGCCAGAGAGGCCAGGGTTGTTTATAATCACAGTATGTGAGTGACAAGTTGTTTACTCTTAAAACATGTCAAAACTTGAAAAACTGTGAATTTCTTATTTGCATCCTGGGGTGAGAAAGTTTAAGGACTCATGCAGCTGACAGTTTCTGTCTCTGGATAATTTAATGGGAGATGACTGGTGTGTTTGAAAGAAGGATGGAGCTAAAGCAGCAGGACAGGATGGGGCGCCGATGGGCACCAGAGCTGAGCTGCTCGGGGCGACTTCCTTCTGTAAGTGGCACCATTAAAATATTTAAGAGGCCTGTCCAGATAACATGCTGCTACACAGCATGGCTCCTCACCCATGCCACAACAGTGTGTTATGCTGACACACACTTCCACACACACTTCACGCTGACAGAACTGTGCCAAGAGGCGCCTAGCATCCAACAGACCCATGGCTGATGATCCACTTCATGCTGACTGGCGTCAGGCATATTAAAACATTTTTCTCTGTCTTGTGGGGCCGTGTCACTGAAAGGCAACACCAGTGTGTATTCTTCACTTGTGCCTTAACAAGAACAGCAGACACACGCACAGTGGTTTGGCTGGTAGACAGAGAAATGGGGATGTAAGAGAAAGTGAAATGCTTAGAAGTTCAATCTGGAGCAAGCACTGAATTTACTACTTTCATATATGAGACAATCGTCACATAAATTCAAGGCCACAGAAGCAAGGCGACAATAAGAGTTCCTTTATACCTTCAGGATGGTCTTGACATCATCCTTGGTGCACTTGTTCAGCCTGGTGACTCTGTACTCCAGCCACTGCTGCACTACGGCCCTGCTCTCTGCAGACACGCCGAGCAGCTCCATGCGCTTGGCCTCTTTCACCAAGTGACAGGCGATCGTCACCAGCCCCACGAGGGGAGGACCATTGCTATTCTGTAACACAGGCACCTGGAGAGGAGGGTAGGATGGGTAGAGGACAGAGAGAGGGAGGATAACAAAGTAAACATTTTAATCTATTTCAATGAAGTTATTTATTATTAATAGATTGCCTGTGTTAAGATCCAGGTAAGATCGCCCATTGCTGGGATGCAGGAATAAAAATAATAATAACAGAGACAGCTGACTCCTGCCCTCACTCCTCTATTTGAGCATGCGCAGAACACAGAGCAACTCCCATTGTGCTAACTAATGGACACACTTCAGGTGTCACTGGGTCCAGATTCCTGTATTTAGGCCTGTGTCTCAGCTCAGTGTCTCATGAGTTGATGAATGAAACCATCGGGTACAAAGTGTGAGCACGAGTTAGCGATGAGAACACAAGTTCCTCTATTTTTAACACACATGGCTAACTTGTTAGCATTCCCAAGCTAGCCACCGTGGCATGTTACAGCAGCTGCCAAAGCTTCCTATTAATCAGATCAACGTTTAAACGCTAACAGCAGACGCTACAACAACGAGCCGCTTTGTCACCTTCTTCTCCCCTTGAGTGCTGTACTTGTTCGGCTTCTTCAGCCCTAAATACTTCTCCAGCGACGACAGCTCCCGTAGCGCCATGTTGAGACTAAGAGGCGTAGGAAGACCCGCCCCACTGTGATGTGATTGGCTCATCGTGCAACTGTCCCCTAACTCTGACCATTCATCACTCTTCAAGTGAAGCGGTAGGGCGGGGTTTTCTAGGAAGGGTGACAGCAGAGTGTGTGTTTGTGTGTGTGTGTGTGTGTGTGTGTGTGTGTGTGTGTGACTGACCAATGAAAACATAGAACGTGTGTTAATCATTACATTGCATCAGTGAAGAAGCTAAAATATGATGAAACTTAAAATGTTAAATTACATATTGTACTATTACTTCTATTACACTTATGCATTAATAGTTGTCGAGTTTTAATTCTTAGCCCATTTTCATAAAATAGAATAATTAAAATTATAAATAAGAAAATTTAGGAAACCCCAGTGGAATTTCCCCCTGCAGTTTTATTGTATCTTTACTTATCCTAATAAATAATAATTGCAGTTAAAAATAATTTGTGGTGACAGTCATTTGACAGCACCCACATAACTCAATAAAGGAATTGGCCCAGCGCTGAGCTTGATTAAATGTACAGTATGAAGTGAAAAGAAGTGGAAATCTGCTTAATTGGAAGGAATGATTTTCATCCTTAAGATTAAAAGGAAAAATAAACTGACCCTTGGCCAAAGACTACAAACCGTCTGTGTTCTCGCTCAGCTGGGAATCATCTGCGAGTATTTTTACCAAGTCATCACCAAAATGCTCTACAGCCCTATGGTGTTCCAGATTACAGCCTCACTGTGACATGTACTTGAACAAAGCATCAGATTTCACACAAGTCATACTTGAATATCCAGCCTGCAGAATTTGACATTATAATATCTGAAATTCAGTATTAAACATCTGCAGCTGCTTGATTCACTTCATGTGAACTGCTTCCATTGACTGTTATTCCCTTGCACATCCACATCATCCCTTTCTTGATGCATCCACTTAATATAATAGAACAGATGATATTTTTAAATCCACTTTGTTGAGAGTAAATCTGTCCCAGAAAACAAATTAATTATAACAATGAGTGCACATAATATCACAAATGATTAGATGCCATGAAACAAGGTAAATCTAATTCACCGCTTTTTTTCCCCCCATCTAACCTTCACTTTTTTTGCTTTTTGTTTATAGGCTCCAGCACGTCATACACTTTTACCCCAGTCGGCCTTCCATAAATGCATGCTCGCAGCGATAAAGTGTGTCTCCTTTAACTAAATGCCTCCAAGCTGCCACATCCTGTCTGTACTCAGGCGGGCTGAAGACAACGATCCCCAGTGCCCAGGACTAACTGTAGCCTGTGGGAGTTTTCTCATGCCGATTGTGATACACAATCTGGGGTCACATTAGTAAGGAAATCTACAGTAAGGGTCACTGATAGTGCCGAGGGGCTTCCCAAGGCAGGCACAGCCATAAACACAGCCCCAGTCCTGGTACATATATCCTCCTCTGCCTAGTCTGTAGCTTACAATATGCTGTTACACTGATTTGTCTAGCTGGGCTGCAGGGTCACAGCCCCGCCTGTCTTCTCTGCTACCTTTCATGACCTGTGAAAGCTGACGGAGTGCTGTTTCCTAACCACACAGATGCTCGCAGAGGGAGAGATGGGGAAGGATCGGTTGTGAGCGGTCGACATGAACGCTGTCAGCACAGATTGGTAAAATTGCATATTGGTGCTAGGTCGGATCCCCAGCGTAGGGTGAACACGGAGAGGAGAGCGGGGGTGGGCAGGCGGCTGGGTGACAGTTTGAGTTGTGAGATGACGACAGACAGATGTACTTGGGATGTGTGCTGTCTGTACCTTTGGCTCCTTAGAGCTTGTCCAAAGAGGCTGATTTTTAAGGATACCACCACAATTATTTTTAACGATACAGGAGATAACACCACAGTTATTTAAATAGAAAATAATTTCTACAATACAGTGTATTGGAATAAGCATACATTGAAAAAATATCCCCATTTCTTCTTGATTCTTAGATTACTGAAGCAAAAGAAAAAAACAAAACTACAATACGAGGAGTCATTTTATTTGCAAAAAACCCAGAAAAAATTATCCAGAACTCAAGCTGGTGTCTAAATGCATTTTAATCATTCAAATACTAAAAAGTTTATAATTCCATATTAGAAAAATAGCAAATCTACAAACCAAATTATGAAGAAAAAACTGTTATATATTTAACTGAGGGGTTCACCCTGTTATATGCTTCTACTTCTTGGGAAAAAAAAAAAAAAAAACTCACAAGACACATTCATTTCCAAGCCAGAGCCACCACAGAGTGAGCCACTTTCAGCCAGTATAGTGTATGAGCAGTGTCAGTCCTGCACACTGTGTCTCTTGGCTCCGCAGATGCTGGCTCTCGTAGTTCCGGGGAGTCAGAGGATGCCAGAAATGTCGGACCTCCAGGTGGGGCCTTTGGGCCTTCATGACGACAATGGTGATGGGATTATAGGAACCACCCTGCCGCTCCACGCAGAAACACGCAGCCGAGGGCAAAGAACAACACTCCACCACACACAAAGACACACATGCAAATTAGTGTATGTTCAAATTTCTTTACAGGCGGGGAGGGGGGGTTACACTGACATTGTGATACTTCATGTCTGTCCCTTAACATTTATATATGTGATTAGCATTGGAAGGCATTCTCGTGTGTGTGTGTGTGTGTGTGTGTGTTTGTGTTTGCTGGGAGAAGGAGGGTGGTTGTGTCTGATCAGGAGAGGCCCCGGAGACAAACGAATGAGTAATAAAGGCAGTTTTCTCCATTTCCTCCTCCTCTGCTTACATGCCAACCCACGAGGCTGTGGGACATGCTGGGGGACATGGTACCAGCTCACAACAAACCCTGTCCCTGCCTCCGATCCAGCAGCAGTCACTTAGGACTATTAATTACCGCTCTGAATTTCCTCCTCCTTACCCGTAGTCATCCGTGTCCCCCTCAGACAAACAACCTCGGTGGGAGGATCTTGATTATTATAGCTTCTGAAAAGTCAGATTGTCTTTTTATTGAAGTTGCCCACTGGCCTCGCAGGTTTCTCTCCATCTCCCTATCTCCCTTCGTCTCACTTCTTTTTTTTTTTTTTCCTGCTTCTTTCCTCCATGATTCAGGCAAAATCATGGAGGAAGCCGGCGCACTGTGGCCGGGAGGTTGATGAGGGAGACTCCCATGTTGTTGGAGGTTTGAACTCAAGCTGCTCATGTGAGGTTAAAAGCGCACACACACACGCACGCACGCACGCACACACGGATCTGCAGTCTTGTCACCCACCAGCAGGGTGCACTGTGGGTCTTTGAAAAATCTGATTTCTGCACAGCTGCACCCGGATCAGGGCTGCCTGGTGAAACATGAACTTTTTAACTGCGATAAGAAAGCGATTATTAAAAAAGATGGAATCATAGGGAACGTATGAAGTTCAATCAGTGAATGTGTATCTTAAATAATAATTAAACTAATATGTTTTATAACTTTTTAAAGAAGAAAATAAGATACTCTCCACTAACTTTCAATATGGAACATTATTTCGTAGCATAGTTTGAAGGTTTAAAGATAGGAAGAGACTATGCATGCACTGAGTAGTTTAGTATCATAACTGTCAACACTATTGGGGACAGATGTGGTGTTCAGGACCTTGCAATGGCCTGTTTGTAGAAATACTTTGCTTGGGAGCATATTAACTTTTTTTTCCTCATCATTTTCAACGCTGTGACCTCTGTGATTGCAAAAATGCTCCAAGAATCACCGGCGCACGAGAACACGTCTGGGAAAACTCCAGCCAGCTCCTAATCCTCCCTGCTCATCCGTCTTCATGTCTTTAACCCATTAGTTTGATTCACTACCGCTGGAGTGGGAAAGTGAAAGCTCAGGCTGCCACTTGTCTCTCCTACGACTGTGTCTACTATATCCCTTTCATGTGGCACTTTATGGCCTGCTGGAGAGGGGTAGAAGGGGCAAGTGTGTGTACGTGAGTGTGTGTGTGTGTGTGTGTGTGTGAAAGAAGAGGGACAGTAGCGTGGGGGTGGTGGGTGGTGGGGGGTTGGGTTGGAGAGATAGATATAGGGAGATTCACAGGGTTATTTGTCCCTCTTCCCCACTCTGCGAGCTGGGAATCATGGTCATCATGACAGGTCGGCAGCCCCCATCGGGGGTGATCTATATGAGACCCTCTTTATTGGCAATTTCAACCAAGGGACAGATGAGACTGCAGCCAGCCAGCCGGACAGCCGGGCTATGATGAAAGCGCCCGGGACTCACCTGTGACTCTCGCACTGAAGGCTAGAGAAATAATACATCAGAGGTTATATGTGGAGATATGTGTGGAGTGGATGTTTGAGCCGTGTGTGTGTGTGTGTGTGTGTGTGTGTGTGGTAGAAATAATGTATGGCTGCTGTCATGCCCAGAGGTCTCTGTTGAGTATGGAGAGAACCACCGAGCTGTGTTGCAGGCAGATTTTGAATGAGATGCTTTGGTTACTTTACATATTGTTGGAATGTAGGGTAAATAATTCAACTCCGAGAATCTGTCCGCGACTTATTGCTTTTGGCTTCTTTGGAGTAACAAGGCTGTTGAACATACGTACTCTGTTACAACGCTCTCGCTGCACTGCATGTGAACCACAGACAACTCCTTCTGTGCCATATGAGTTGAGTATTGTTCTGCCTGGGTGCTGGGAAAACATAAAAAAGCATGCTAAAACCTTGATGTAATGCTGATTGTAATAAAACATTAAAGCCACCATAAGTACTATAACATCGCTGTCAGATTCCGATTGAAATGCAACAGAGCTCCATTCTCTCACAGACTTTTCTTAACATCCTGCACTGGGTAACACTGATATCACATTCAGCCCTTCTCTCCCAAGTACGCGAAACACATTTCCCATTTTTCAAAGTGTTGAATCGCACGAGGCAAATCACTGGGAACTAGCATGACAACATTCAAGCTCTGAGCAGACAATATATCCCGGGGCCATTCCTCCATCCAACGCTCTGCTGAATGAAAGACAGAAGCCTGCAAAGTGATGAACACCATGAAATAGCCCTGTAATGAACAACTGCTCTCATATGAGAAGGCCCGTTCAGTTAGGACCAGCCATTAGACCCACGTCTCTCTGTTCACTCCAAATTGATTAGTACAGTCTGCGAAGCATTGATCAGCCGCTTGCTTTCAAGTGTCAGACTAGTGGAGTGGTTTAGAAAGTCGAGATTTTTAAGAGCAGGGAACAGGTTGAGAGGCAGGCAAACTAAAGGCTCCATTTTGGGGTCTGAAAACAGAGCATGACAATACAAGTGCAGCTGTATAATTCTGGCAGGAGCTGAAATAAGGACTGTGGCGTAAACCGTAACTTTACCTCCTGCTTGTGTCTATGGTACAGATGGATACCTGCTGATATTTTACTAGCTTGATACTTACTTACAAAGAAATAAACAGATGGTGATGTCGCTGTTAATAATCTATTTTACGTGTTCCTCTCCCAACCTGGATATAAGGAATACGTAAAGTAGGTTATGTTCATGCGTGTGTATATATATATATATATATATATATATATATATATACACACACACACACACACATATATATATATAGCACATACAACTTACAGGATTTTCTTATTTGGTATTATTATTTGATAATAATTATTTGAGTTACCACTTAATTCTCTCGATTCTATAAAGGTCAAATGAAAAAATATGAGAACAGTAAATTAATAAAATATAAATATTATCTGTATTATTGTTATCATTATTATTATTATTATTATTTTGATATGGCAGTAAGATCCCAAAACAAAGAAGGCCTATTTCAATAAAAGTCAAGATTAGTAAATCTATATTATGTATATGTACACATACTGTTTATATATACGTTCTGTATATTTGCACATATACTGTGTATACGTTACATACTGTACATACACAGAGTCTCTGTGTGCGTTTGTCATGCTGCCCTCGCCCCAGTGTACACTCAGCCTCTAATTAACTTAATAAAGTGGAACAATTCTGACATTTGGGGCCTAATTTGCTCCACAGTCACAGGCCGGTGACCGGCGTTGCAGATAAGGCACAGTGACAGGATCAGAGAAAAGTCTGTTTATCTGGAGAATTAAAGGGTAAAAGAGGCCTGGCTGGGTGATAGGTGCTCTCCTGTATGGTGTGTGTGTGCGTGTGTGCGTGGTGCGTGTGAAGAGAGAACCTATGTGCTTTTATGTGTTCATGCATTTGTGTATGAGTGTGTGTGCGACAGTGAGCGACAGGCCCAGTTATTACTTGAATGACTTTTGATAGGGTGATAAAGAATGCTGGCTTGTTTACGCCGAACGACATTGCCTAACTAAAACGATGAACTTGTGACCTCTGTTTGCTGGTGGTGCATCACATGTGCGATGTTCTGTCTTTGCAAATCTCTCTCTTAATAAAACACACACACTCTGTTTGCAGATACAGCCAAAGACAATCATCCCATCTACCTGGGGGGGACCTGCCAGTGTCAGCGCTGGCAGCTATACACATCCTCCATCAAAACATCACCGACAGAGAAGTCAAGTCTCCCCCTCTCTCCTCCCTCCCTCCACCTCCGACCCGTAAACCATTTATCTTGAGATAACTTTGTCAGATTGTCGACCAAACTCTCCGGTGGGAGCCGGGCCCAAAGCCTATTACAGGGGAATCATTGCAGGCCGAGGCTGGTCACTGCTAAATGGATACTCCCTGTGAGCTTCCCCCTGCCTCGACTGCATTATTGGGGCTGCTATTCCCACATCCGCTCTAGTCAGCCACAGTTAGACAGCCGGTAATCGAGTTGCTGCAACTGCGTTGGTTTATTGATTACATAAGGAGGGGTGGGTTATCAGGGAACAGGTGTAATGCTTGTAGAAATGTGAATATAACTGCGTTCTGTGTTGTTGACCTGTGACACTTGTTCCTGTCCTCTACCCTGTCATCCTTATGGGAATCAAAAAGAAATAACCCACAACACTTGGAACAACTGTTTTGAATAGAAAAAGGTGGGTATGTGTTGTGTGTGCGCACGTTTGCTTTAACCCCAATGCTTTGTGACATGACGCCCAGGCCACTCTGTGCTATTCTCGGCCAGGAGACCTTGTTCCTGAATAATTTGCCACCTCTAATCTCGAGCGGTCTTGATTTATTCTAGGATGTCTTTGAAGCGCCAACATGCTGAGGGCTTTGCAGACATGGCTACCGAGCTAAAAAAGACTAACAACAGCGATAAAAGAGAGCTGAAAAGAGGGAGAAACACGTCAAGAGGGGAACCAGGGGAATCTGCTCTCCATAGAATGTTGCTGCTCTATTTTTTCGGGGATTTTTCTAACTGCTAACACTCCGAGGCTGTTCACAGTGATGTCAGTTATTTGCTATGTAATAGCAGAGAATGAAACGTTGTCATATCATTGACTTTGCATTAAGCTTGATGTTAGCATGACTTTGACATACCAAAGTTTTCTTGGCTGACTTGAATGTTTTGGACACAACAGCAAATTGACAGAGAAATAATGCTGGTGAGGACGGTATGGACACTTGTGGCTTATATATTCTATAGGTAGTGATGGGTGTCGAGAGTGAAAAAAGAGAGATGCCCTTCAATGTCATCTTCCCTCTTGCCCTCTGTGTGACACCCCACTTTAGTGGTGTAATGACCTGGTACTAACAACAATCATTGGACTAAATCAGGGTCAGTGTCAGCCACTGTGTAGTGAAAACACAGGCCCCAAGCGGACACAGCTTAAAGACAAAATAGATTTTAAATACATGTTTTATTAAGGGTCCGAGCAGCGACAGCTGCAGGAACCCTAACCCCAACCCCAACCCTAACCCTAGCCTCTAACCCTAACATTGTGGTTGATAGTGAATAACCTAAAATAAGATAAATATTATTTCTAAATAGATTTAAATAAATCAAAGGGGACTAATATAGTGAAACCTCTTCGAATTTTTTTTAAATTATTTTTCATGTCATTGTATATGTACTCATATTTTCTCTAAGCCTTCATATAAAAAAACTGGCAGTTCAACTATCACTTTGTGTCTGTGGTCTGTTAATTTGTGTTAACTTTGCTATCAAGTGCTCCTCTGAACCTAGACCATAAAAGACAGCTATTGGTTATCATTATCAGTGCTACAACACAGTGCAGGTGCTCTCCAACTTGTTTTGAGACCAAACACCTGAAGACCACGATGGGGATCTGGGGGGGCTGAGCCCTGAGATTTATTCTGAGATGAATTCACCAGCCTCATTACTCCCAATAGGATCTTGTGGTGTTTACATTTACCGGAGGCTGGACATGCCACACTGTTTGCTCAAGCAGTCCCAAACACTTATCTGTTTGTCTGTCTGTCTCTTTGTCTGTATTTTGGACAATGCAGAAATGCAAAATCTCAAAGTAATTCTTCCAACATCTTGTGTATTCTATGCCTCAGAGTCAAGGCAGTTTGTTGAAAAGGAAAATCCAGTATTAGCATGGCGTTCCCCAGTGAAGTTCTTGGTGAGTGCATGTAATGAGCCAGAGAGAGACAAACAATAGCAATGATAACCTTGACGTGTTTTAGTGGCAATAACGTTTGAACAGACCGGAGAAATCCAACATATTATCTAACGTGATCTGTCTGAAGACGACCAGATTATGTGTGCAGTGGCCGTGACTAAGAGCACACAAATCATCTGAGAGAGGAACAAAAAAAAAAAAATGAAATGGGGATGCATTATATCGATTTCCCTTTTTTTTTAAGCTCTTTTGTTTTGAAGGTAAGAGGTAACCGACCGAGACGGACAGCCCACATTATTAGCCAGAGAGACGGAGCGGCGAGCCTACATCTCACCTTCCCAGTCGACTGGCCCAGTCGCGCCGGAGACAATGGCACCGGAGAAGGGGAGGGTGGGATGGGACGCAGGAGTCGTCACAGTAGTGGAACGGGTAGCCTGCCTGTCATCTCTGTCTTGTCCACGCTCGCAATCTCACTAACTACACTCTCCCACGACCTAGACTCACTCCTCTCTCTCCCTCTCTCATTTTCACTGGCTGGCTTTCTACCAGTGCTGACAACACACATATAATTAAGGGCCATGAATGCAGCTTTACCTATAAGTGAAGCTGACAGCAAGAGGCCTACCTATGGCTCCTCTCCTCCTCCTCCTCCTCATTCTCCTTCTTCTCATCCATCTCCTGTGCGCTGGTTGAGCAGCAGCTCAGTGGAGCCTTGTCAAGGCCAAGGGACGGTCGCAGACCCACTGCCCCTAATTGGTGGTCTCTTATTGTGTGGCGGGTGGGTCTGGGTGGCTGTCTTTGGACCTGGGAACTGGCTGGATATCTAGATGTTGTGCTTTTCTAATCACCATCACTCCAACTCCTGCTTGGTGTATCTCTTGCTCTCCTCTCATCGCCTGCTCCCCTGGTGTCTGGAGTTTTCACTCTGTCTGTCTCACTGTTCCCATCACAGTTCGATTTTCTAAAGAACTAAAATCCGGTGCCAGTCAAGCACCAGTTCCCACTCAGCCAGTGCATCACAACAACAATTTCATAGAAAACATAAACATAACTGTGTGTGCCTAGTTAACGTCACATCTATCTCTGGTGGCATCGCACTCTCTGCATGGCTCTGGCAGCCTGTTACGTTAGCCAGCAGTCTGCTTATAGCTACCTCAAACCCGAGTCAGCGTGAGACCCAAATGCCTAAAGCTAAATGGTCGAAAGTGCGACTGTATTTGTGCGAGAAAGGACTCAGACACCAGATGTTGAGCAGATATTTGAAAACTGTTCAGTGTAAAGGGAGGAACATGATAATGAAGCACCTGGCTGTGATGCTACAGTGTCAGAAAACACACCGAACCAACAATTATCTGTCTAAATTCATGTTTCTTCTCTGTAAAAAAAAAAACATAAATATACTTTATTTTAATATAAAGCCTTAGAAAGAGAAAGAGAAAGAGAAGAACATCTAGAATTGACATGTAGACTGAGTGAGGGGAAGAGGAAAGATGTAATGAGAGAAAAAAATCTAACTAAGATGGACGGAGAGGAGAAGAGAGTGACAGGGGAAGGCGGAGGGTGAAGAAAAAAAAAAATGTTAGGAGCACTTTGAGCGTCGTATCCCGAGAGGTCACGTTAACCATAGACGTTTACGTATATGTGTCAACTGTGAAGTCTCGGTAATGGCAGGCCATCTCGGAAGAGGAGCTATCCCTGAGCTGCTCGGTCTGCCCGCAACCCGGTGTTGTTACCGCGCTGATGAGCAAGCGGACAAGGGGGGAGTGGGGACGACGTGTGTGTGTGTGTGTGTGTGTGTTGGGGGGGTGGGTGGGGGGGGGGGGGGGGGGGGGGGGGGGGGGCGTCGAGTGATTAGAGCAATTACTTGTCAAGGATTTGTCACAGCCAATCACATCTGCCCCCGTTTGTCTCTGTGGAGACAGGCGAGGGGGTGACCCAGACCTGCCTGCATCTGACCGACTGCAGCCTTTGCCGTGTGTGTGTGTGTGAGTGTGTGCGTGCGTGTTGGTAGCGATATGGGTTTCTGCAGGACTGCTCAGCCTTGACACTCTCCAGATCATTATAACTTTCTAATGATTCCCAATGCAGAGGTGGGAGTGGTGTTGCTATGGCTGGTTGGTGATTGGCCGAGTAGTAATATGGGTGGAGACAAGTTACATCTACGTGTCTTCCATATGAGGCAACAAGACGTTCTATTGCCATATTATGTTCTAATACACACACCCTTCACAAGATCAATCCAAACCCCACTCATCACTTCGTCTGCTCTGTTTCATCCCTATTTTCCTGTCCTGCTTGCTCTGCCAAAAACAGCAGCCAAATTTTGTCTCCTGATCTTTTTTGTTTTTATCTTTTCAGCACAGCTCTGAACAGTCACACTGACACTTTCTTTTTCTTGTCCAGGAGCCAGATTCAGCCCGAGCAACTGGAAGAGGAGCACCTCAGTCTTCTGTGTCTTCCTCTGTTAGTCAAAGGAAATGTAATTTCTGTTGATTACTGAGCAGTATCTGATAATTAAGGTTAAGATTTTAATGTTGTTCTGTAACACACTTGGCAGAGTTCAAACCTCTGCAGAGCCCAAAATGTCCTCTTGTGAACCCACATTTAGATTCAACAGATTTCTTTTTGGATCTGCACGAAATTGCACCCACTCATAAATATCAGTCCCCTAAACATGTGATGTTGTCAAAACAAAAAGCATAACCTCTTTGGCAGTGGCTGTGAGTAAACTGCTTCTGCTTTGTGTGATAATTGAGCAGATAAAACAATATTTTCTACATGGCTCAAAGGTTTACAAGAATTAGCTGTTTATAATAACAAGCAACCAGAAGGTAAACGATCCTTTGAAAGCAGGATATCGCCACAAGTTCACGATGAGACTGTAGCGCTCCTTTCCCTCTGTTTGTTTGCTCTCTGGTCCTCCTTCTCCCTCTAGCCTTTCTTCCTCTCCTGCCTCTTTGGCTTTGCTAAATTCAGAACTGTGACACCAAGTGAAGGCTTTTGGCAGCGCAGCATTGTTATGGAGGACTGCTTGGCCCCGCAGATCCCCTGCCGCGCGAACCCTGGCCGCGCAGCTTGGAGATCACTGCAGATGACCCGCGCTGTTGCCGAGCCTCCTGTGCTTGGGTGCCTGTGTGTGCGCGTCTTGTTGTGCCTCTCATGTTTCTCTCCGTCCTGCCTGACCTTTGATGCACGTGCTGCAAGTGTACAAACATGTTATTTCAGTGTTGGGCTGGATCGTGTCTCTCAGGTCCCTCTCGTTCCGCGCACTTCTACCTTTTTCCTCTCGCATCCCGATACGCAGTCGCATGTCAGTCATAGCAGCAAAGCAAAACAGAGATTATAATTATGGTTAATTCAAATATAGACCTTTAGAAGTGCAATTGAAAGAGCTCATTCTCATGTCATGACAATGACTGTTTGTTTCACATGATTATACACAAATGAAACCCTACTTATAATAATTCATATTTCATTTCTGACAATAGCTCCGCATTTAATCCACCACACTAATCTCCCTCTTAGAGAAGCCACCTCTAAGAAGAGCACCAGAAAACAGTGAGACTCTGCCAGAAACTGTGAATGGCTGGGGCCTGCCGGCTCCTACTGTACGCTCCGGGCTTTTCCCAGCTCTTTCTGAAAACCTTACATCATCTATTATTCTCCTGTTCATATTGATATGACCCCCCCCCCCCCCCCCCCCCCCCCCCTCCCCCCCCGCCCTCTGCTCCAAATTCTAACGACAGAAGGGCAGAAGAACTCAATTTGTAATTTTCTCCATATCCTTCCATTGACTCCAATGTATGCATGTCTTTTTTTTTTTAAATCACTCTGTATCTTTGGCATGATTGTTTCTGAAGTTGAAGTCAGACGTATTGTTTGTGATGTCTCTGTGCAGTCCAGCTGTAACCCCCCCCCCCCCCCCCCTGTCTACGTTCTAGATATTATTTCTGGCTGTCCATACTCCATCTTGGGGCACAATGGAGCCTCTTTCATTTTCTGTGTCATAATGCGATAGCACAAATTTCCCCGCGAGGCATCACACTATTGGAAAAGCAAATAACATATGTTGTGTCTCAAACTCACCCTTCTCTCCCCCTTATCCCACTGGTGCAGATGACCAGTGAGTCTGCCAGCGCCAAGGGCGGAGGACAGAGCGGGAAGACAGGAAGAAGAAGAGAGCGCTCTGGAAACATGTCACTTAGACTATCGTTCATCTCCAGAGTGAGGAGCAAACATAATATGAGTCCCCCCTATCAAAACCCACAAGAGGAGCCATAATGTATTACATTCAGAGCAGCGCCACGACCCAACATGGCTGTGTAATGTACTGCGTTTGTGTTTTATTGATACAGGAGGGGTAGTTTCTGTGCCGCCTTGAGGAACCTTCACAAAGCAGATTATCTTTTCTTTGGCATGACTGGCTTGGTGCTGCTTTCCAGGAGGGTGTGTGATTGTATCGGTGTGTTTTTCCTTATTGTATTACGTTTCACACAATGCCATGCTAATCTTTCACTTATCATGAAGCTCACAGGGCGCGCTGGCAGCTTTGTTGTGCAGAAAGACGAGGAAAAAAATCAGCAGAGAACTAGAAGAAATAAACAGGGCCGGCACCACGTCCTTATTGCAGACCTGGGTTAGGGTTAAAAGCCCATTACAAATAGTTGGCTTTAGAATGGGCGCTGCACTAGTAAACACAATTAAATTCCGTTTTAATGAAACAAATGTTGATTATAGCTGACTTTCACTGTTTCATAGGGAAAGCTGCAACCAGCAAACTGCACTAGTGCATTTGTGAAATGGACGGGGACAGATGTGACTGCCAGGTAACTTCAGATGGCCCGGCTCCCCCTTGATTGGAAGATGAAGCGCAATTATTAAAGCGAGATAAAGAGAAAGTGAAAACGGGGAGCAAGCAAACGAGCCAGCGAGCGGGAAAAGGAGAGTCGGCGAGGGTAAGAGCGGGTTCAGATGAGGCGAGGGAGAGATGATGAAAAGAGTAGCCACTCGGTCCTCAGAGACTCCTTTTCTTCCCCTGCTGCCAAATTAGCCCAATTAGTCAGAGTGGCCTCTGTTCAGACTGCTGTCAAACCCTGACACCATACAGCAGCGCCAGCGGTCATTCTCTCTCATTTAAGTCAGGCTTTGACTCTCTCCTCTGCCTCCTCTCCTGAGCCACCTGCACATGTCTCTGCTGAATAATTACTGCTGGTGTGCATGTGTGAAGTGAGAGTCTCAGTGTGTGTGTGTGTGTGTGTGTGTGTGTGTGTGTGTGTGTGTGTTTGCAGGCTTGAAAGGGAGACATTCCTTTAAAATCAATGCCCACCTCGCCAGCGTGGCGCCGAGCGCGTCCTTCTTATAGCTGCAGCCTCAAAACTGAGGTGTGAGAAATCTTTTCATTCCTCAGGTAAAATCCACCAAGAATCTTTAAAGCTCGTGATGGCCGCAACTCTTTTATCTTTAAAACATCTGAGGAGCCAAACTTTCAGTGCAAAGGAAAAGATCGGAGGAAAAGAGGGGCACTGAGGATGAGCAAAGTCTCAGAAAAATGCTCCGAGCTTGAGTGTATATGTATGTGCTGGTTTGGCAACACTACAACAAAGCCTCACGCAAAATAAATAAAATCAAAATAAAACAAACTTCTGTAATTGTTTGTGCCCCTACACAGGCTTCCAGTTAGGATAATGGGCAGCTTCACCCTACAGCATCTCCCATGACATCATTCTGTCAGCGCTAACACAAATGCAGTCCCCACCAAGTCAACAGTCACCCCTTGTTCCTGAGATGAAGGGATCACTTATAATTTGATAGTCGCAGTCATCTTTCATTTCAAATCTGTGGAATCGGAGTAAGAGCTGGTGCCTGATAATCACCTGCCCATGGGCCTCGGGAGAACAGAGGGAGACGGAGCAGGAGAGAGCGGCCTAATAGGACGACCTTGTTGCATGAACAAACACACCTTAAGCCACATGAATGGTGGGAAGTCACTGAGTGAGCCAAAGTACACGCATTCATCTCTTTAATTTACCTCACCGGTGTTGTATTTCACCGTGAGCCATGTCAGGGGAAAGGCAAACACAGCTCTGACGGGCTGAGAGGGAGTAGGATGTCTGTTTACCTGAGTGAGAGCATATATGATCATTCGCCAGGGTTCGGAGGCCTTTTAATGTCTGACAAATACACACAGGGTCTGCCTTGAGTATTATTAAATGAGAAAATAAGTATTAGTTTGAGACCCATGAACCTCTGTTCCACTCCTGCTGGATCTAAAGTCTCGTCAGTGTAATTGTTTGTCTGTGCCGCTACTTGTTGCCTCTCTGTCTCTCTTTCTCTCCCCATTAATTTTTCTGGATAACTTTGTCCGTTTTCTCCGGTTCAAACAGTCAAAACCTTTATTGATATTGTTCACAGCTGAAAAATAGTTTCTTCCTAAGAGGAGAAACTTCACTGCAAGAGAACTCTCCCATGTAGACCTGAGCCCAAGCAACTCTACATCGCCCATTGTCCGTAGCGTTTTATTGATGTATCCAATGATCAACAAGAATAAAATGCACCACAAACACTGGAATCAAACACTGGAATATAAACACTTTCCATATCAATCTGCTCTGCTCCCATTTTATTTTGCTGGAGTGGGATTGGGTGAACAACCTCTAAGGCCCCTCTGGCCACCTCTTAACCCCAGCTCTAGTGTATGTCAGGCTGCTCCAGGAGCTGTCAGGCGATTCAAAAAGCCCACCGACTAATTAGGCCCTCTGCATGGGTCTGATAAGAAGGGCTCACCAGCGATGGAGAATCAACAGAGCCCTACTGAGCGGCCAAATGAGCCGGGCACGGAGACGAGCGAACAGACAGATGGCTGCTGGCTAACTGGTGGGCAGGGGCGGTGCAGGGCTGGAGAGGAGACCCAGGGGCCATGGGGGCTGGGTAAAAGGGGTCGGGGAAACCAGTGTATTTGAATACAATGAAGGAGCGCGTGATGGAAATGTGGAGATAGAAAAACGGATGGAGATGTATCGAACAACATGACATCATCGGGGGACGGTACATGGAGTTGAAGTTGGCTCAGAAACTGGTGTGGTCATGAGGCTGGGGGTGGGTCTCATTAACCCTTTGTTTACCCTTCACATTATGTTGTTTATTGGTTTTACCTGAGGCATCTTTGAATACAGGGGCCTCTGGCTTCCATGTCACATGTTGGGTAATTACAGTTATACACAGGAGGATAGCACTGGAATGATCTGGAGATTACTTTAAAAGGTGACCAGGAATCAAGTGGTTATGTCTGTATCAATAATACTGCATGATTATATATATCTTTGAATGTATAATAGCTATAATAGGGCATATATACATATACATATACAGCATGCACAAACAGACACCACACATGTCATCACATGTGTTATTGCAGCAGATTCTCTGAAAGCTACAGGACATCTATGTGTGTGTGTGTGTGCAGGCCTGCATGACAGCTCATGTCCACCCTGGTGACTTCCTGGAGGCAGGCCTCTCAGTTGTGCTTTGACAGACCTTCAACTGTGGGAATCACCAACAGCACAGACGTGTGTCTGCACATGTGTTTGAGTGCCCATGTGTTATTTAATGTGTCAGAATGGCAATGTTCAGCACTTTCAAGGTGGCTGAAGCCCACGACCCCCCTGGAATCCAACAGAGACAAACAAGACACATTTTCCCCCTCCTGACATGTAGCATGGAGACATACTCCCCACACCAGGGAGCGAGGAGGACATGAAGAGGTGATCGTGTTTGTGTTAAAAGTGGCACAGAAGGAACTGTGAAACCAAATGCAGTGAGATTATTGATTTTAACTGTGACAAGGTAGAGTCACAGGTATCATCACCTTCACCCTGGGTTGCCTGAATACTGTGAGCCAATGGCGGTTCTCTATGTGTTGAGTGATTGCAGGTGTGTCTGAGTGTGTCTCCACTGCAGCTGCCTGTAGCAAACACTGATCTCACCCTCTTGTGTGTTTCTCTGTGCAGGTATGGAGCATATGACAGATTTAATTCACCTAATTGTTTTGATCTCTACTCATTCTCCTGTGTGTATCTCACTCACTGGGCTGCTCAGGCTGAAGAGTGCTGCCTAACACTGGACAGACTCAGAGTGCTCTTCTTCTCCCGTCCAATATCAGGTAGGATATTGTGTGCTCTTTCCTCCTTCTCTATACATATGTCTGACTACTGCTGTAGCATGTTGGACTTTAGATTTTAGTTTCAAACTATCATGTCGTGGTCTCTTGGCAGGTAAAACTGATTGGTTGTGTTCTGTATGGGCCCAGAGCAGTGGGTGCAATACATAAATAGGATATTGAATGTATATTGAAACCACTGATTTCCATTCATCTTTGTGCAATATGAAAATCCATTGAACTAAAGACTGTGACGGAAATGAAAGATTTCAGTTTGTAAAGTGTGCATCTTTGCCAGCTCTTATTTACTTTTTGCTGTCTTTGACTGCGAAGCCATGATGGTGTGTGTGTGTGTGTGTGTGTGTAAGATGCACTTAAACCTCCCCATTAGCAGCCCTCAGTGCTACACCCACCCAGACAACCCACAGTTCACATTTTCAGAAATAGCACAAGTTCAGTCTCTTTCAAATTTGACTCAGAGGAGATGTGCGCGGCCTTTTGTTGGACGCTTTTATCCACAGTCGTTGCATCGCTGTGAGTATGGAGGGAGGGGTGGGGCCCAGAGGGAATCAAACCATTTCTCCTTTTCTCTCGTTGCCTCCTTTTCTCTCTTCTTCCTCATTCTGAGATGAGTGACTCGAGCTCTGTATCGGCTTGCGAATGATCAGAGTTCAGTGACTCTCCAGTCTGAATATACTTATCACTGAGAGAACGTACTCTGGGGAAATACTTTCAGGTACTGCAGTTTGGTAATTATTTTGTATTTATATCAAACCATACTGCAAGTCCCTTTTAGAGGTTTAGTTGGAATAAGATAATAATGCCCTTATATAAATAGACTCACTGAGCACTTCATTTGTCCCTTTGTGCCAGGGATTCTTGGCACAATGTGACGCTTGCTGTTTGACCTGTACATTAGTATTAACTGAAACCCACAACCTAGTTATTTCAACATGAAGCACTATGCACTGCTGCCACATCATTGGCTGACTGGATTATTACCTGAATGAGGAGGTGTAGAATTGTTTCTAATAAAGTTCTCGATGAGTGTAGACACAGTTTTATTGTTATATCCGTGTGTGTAAGTGTGGTTGATCTGTGTGGGTACGTGCATATTCTCCATTCCAGCTCTCCCAGGAGACCTGCTGGTCCAGGTAGTTTAAATTGGTTGTGCTGAAAGGCCCTTGGCACAGATGTCACCAGGCCAGAGTCTTTTCCAGACTTATCAGATCATGTTCCACTTTTTTGGGATGCTTGTTATATATTTTTTTTCCATCCCCATATACCTTCCCACTCCTTCCCATCCAAAGGGCTCTATCTGTCTCAGAAGCAGAAGTTGATGCCAGGTATTCATCTCACATCATTTTAAGTCCGGCCAGCATTCACTGGCTGCCTGGTCGTCTCCTGTGATTTGTCTCTCAAAGGCAGCTTGATTTCTAAGTAACAGACCAGATGCCAGCTATTCTCTCATAGTGAGGCTAAAGGACGTCTCTGGTTCCGGCTAATCGGTGGTCTCCGCATATAAGAGGTCTTTGTGGCCACCTGAGTGTGCACGTTGACTTTGAAAATCCAAGAAAATGGTTTTGAAAGTTTTGACAACAGAACCCACTTGGATGTTTGATATACCTTGGAGGAATGAAACAGCAATATATATAGAGAAAGTGTAACAGTAATGCAGCCTGAATTTATTGAGATTTATTCTATATAAATAAGCACATTTCTGTTTCTCCTACAGACTTCATATTTACCATTGGTTAGAAGTTTGACCTGTGGCATGTTGCTGCATGGAGGCATCAATTTAAACCTAGTCCATATCTGACAATGGGTAAGTGTTGCACATTTCATATAAATAAATACATACACAGCCCAGTGAGAGCCCATAAAGATGTAAATATGCAAAAAAGCATTGCACATTAAGTACACAGTTTATGGAGTTGTACCCTTGCCACATATGAAAAATGAGGCCCATGCATGAATTTACAATTCAGATGGGTTTCCTTAGGGATGCCCATTTAAGATGAATTGGTATAATATATTTGTTGTCTTTTCGGCTCTCCACTGCCATTGAACATCATTAAGTAATGCGCACTCACTGGTGGAAGCAGCGCTCGTGTTTATCATCATTTACATGGCGAGGAGTCGTTAGCCCGGGCCCTGGGTCGACTCTGTTGTGAACTCTGTAGTGTGTTCCCACCACCAGAGTGTTTCCGCCTCCTCCGAGCCTCGTGCTCATCCATCATATCAGTTTTACATACAAAAGATCTAAGGAGAAAAATCTTATTAGCGGCGCGTGCGGGAAATGGTGGACGTCTCCACATGTTGTGTTTCGTGTGGGATGCCGTTCATACGTGTGCTCAACAGCCACGCGCACCCGGAGCTCATTTATCCATCAGTTGGAAACCACAGGCTGAGCGGCCATGTTGATTCAGGCAGCGACAAAGTCCACACTGAGCAGACCCTTCCTGCCCGCTGTGAGGGATTATGAGAGTCATTTTCCAGGGTCTTGAGAAGAGGTCTACATGGAACGAGACAATCCCTGTTTTAGCAGCATTATATATCTCCCTGTGGGGTGCATCGAAAAAAAAAAACATCCATCATGTTTGGGGAAAAAGGAAAATGAGAAGCGGTTAGTCTTGTCCTTGAATATTATTCCTGTTATCTTACTGATGTTTTGTTTCCGTCCCACAATCCTCCCACGGTTTTTAAATGTACTTTAATGTGAATTTTAAAACAAGTTTTCCACTTTGAGTACATTTATAGTAAATATTGGACATCAATATTTTTATATCTGTCCCTATGCCTTATTTCTGGCTTGGTCTTACTTTTGATAGAATCTTTAATTTATTATTTTCTGTTCATATTAATGGAATGTCAGAATAAACTAGAAGGGAAATAATGTGGATTAATCTTAGAAGGGAAATAATGTGGATAAATCTTTTTTTTTGGGGGGGGGGGGTGTATAGAGAGATGCTCATTTGCTTTGGTTGGATTATGATTATTGAGGTTAGCAAGACATACAAGGGAAACTCTAGAGTCTAACACTGCCCCGGAGCGAACAACGCAAAAGAAAAAAGTCTCTTTTTTTACTGTTGTATTTTGTCACAGGGGCAGTTTGGAAATAGTTTCTGACTCTGGATAATGGGGAGACTCATCTGACACGGCACCGCATGTTCAATAACATTTGTTTCTCCCCCTTTTACACTACTTCCTTTTTTTTCACTGCTTGTGTTGATAATTGAATTAGACGTTGAAGATGATCATGATTCTTCAATTAGAGATTATTTAATTTCCCTTTTATCAGAGGGATGTTTAATTTAAGGAGCCGACTGTCATTATGATCCAAACAGTGTGAGACGCCATTAGCTGAGCGGACTTCTCTGAATCCATAATATTTGGGGAGCCTCAAATTGCAGACAAAATGAATCTGATTGGATTTGGTTTCAAACTGTAAATGCAGCCTCTGAATCGACACATTGCTTCTCCACCGGCTTGTGAGATTCTGAACAGACGATTGATGCAACCCACATATCTAAATATCCTGCAGCCTGACTTATCTACTTATTATTCACTTATTCAGAACATGAGAGTTGTCTCAGTCTTCTCATCTCGACCTGGGGAATAATAGTGTGATTCAAAATGAACCTTTAATTCAAATATGATTAGAATACTTTCAACTGCATCTGGAGTGGAGCTGCATCAGAAAACATTTACACACCTTAGTTCTTCCAGACCTTTCCCAGTGTGTAGACTCGCCCCCCAGCAACTTCTATATGTCTCTCTTCACACACATGCAAACACACTGCTGTCTTTTCACTTTGTTCCCCCTGTCCTCCCCCTCTTCGTCTGCCCTCCCCTCCCTCTCCTCAGTCCCCGGCCCCCATACATGGCTTCTCCCATAGCGGATAATGTGAATGGACTCAGTCTCCCGGGTGTTGTGGGCCCCCTCTCGAGCCTCGCAGGCAAATTTGCGGCAGGCCCTCTGATGGGCGCTGCACACACGGAGTCTGCAGCACTTTGCAACGGGGCACAGAACGGAACGGATGTGAAAGGATGATGATGGGTTTCGTCTTGGACTTCGAGGATTGTATCGCCGCATGCCGGGCGCAGCGGAGCAGGGAGCAGGCTGCTCGGCCAAGGCAGAGCTTTTGTGACAGTACTTTGTTTTGAATCCACAAGGACTTGTCATATGCCTCAAATCGTTTGCTTTCAGTGCGCTGCAGATTCATGCTCCGCCGTGAACGGAGACAGGGCCCTGCTGTCGCCTACCGAGAGCGTGTGTGTCACTGCACAAGTGTGCGTGCCAAGACGATGTGCATTCAATTTATGTTTGTGCTGGCATGTCTGCAGCGCACATGTGTGTTTGGTGTGTGTGTGTGATGGGGAGCAACACTAACATCCGACTGTGCTGCGTTCTGTGTCACTCTCCATCTGTCTTTGCTCTGTTTCCTGTCATGGGACAGAGCCTTAATAAATAAAAACCGCCAAATGAATAACTCTTTGCCTTTTTCAGACAGGGCCGTTCCAATAAGGCATCTTTGCTGCAAAGATAACTACTCACCTCATTGAATTTCCTGTTAGTCTCAACCTGAAAAGGTTAAGAATGCATGAGGCATTGCTCTCTGAGGACTGTGTACACCTTTGACAAGCTGTCTGACTTGTGCATTTGACTCCAGGCAACTATGTCGGTGAACATACTGTTAACGCCGTATGCCACGTTCACACTAAAATTTGAAAACCTAATTATCTATCCTAACCTATGTGTATATCCAGTTTGTATTCCAATGTGTCATACTGAATACTGCATGAGCCTGTATTTGTGCATTTCATATGTACATGTATGGGAGTTCTTTAAAATAAAAGTAAAAGAACTCAGGATGCAGCTGGTTTAAAAATGGGTCGACTCTCAAAGCTTCTAATTGCTCGAGCATGGCTGCAGCATTTCATGCAACATTAGTCTGGGTTTAAACCTAATCTCCCTCTATTAATGTTTTATGCTTAATTTCATGGAGGTGAGGACTGACTGATGCTGCTTGGCCACCAGAATTATTACCTGGCAGCCGTGGGTGGCACTGGGTGACACGGGTGAGCGAGTATAGTGCAGAATTGAACCTGTGTGCCTAGCGTGATTCTGCAGAAGCGTTGCCCTTCAGTGTGTCAATGATATAAAAACATTTTTCATCCATCCAGTGTAGTGTATTTAACTTGGTGTCATTGCTTTGGAAATATAATAAAAATACACTGAAAAAGAGGAGCATCTCTCATCTCCTTTGAAGGCGACCATTAAAAGACAATTACTTTTTTTAACAAAGCAGAAAAACAGTGGGAGAATGTGTCTGACAGCTGGTTGTCAACACCAACGGTACAGTGAAGCCATTGTTGGTCATAATTGATGATGCCAAAAAATAAGTTTCCTTGCTGTTCTTTTTGCCTGAAACTGTTGCATGACCTAGTCATTTCAACTTTGATTTTTTTTACTTTTACAGCATCGGTCCGACAGCTCCAGAAAAATCACACAGAGCAAGAAATAAAAAACGAAGTTTCTCAAGGAAACAAAAACATCTCAGTAAGTAAAACAATCACCTTAATGATATCACAGTTAAGCTGCATGCCCTGAAGGTGTATTTGATTTGTTGAAATATAACTGTAGCTAAAAACAAGTACTATCCATATTCTGTATTAGCTCAGTGTTTTGTGCATAACAGCAATCAGGAGTGGGAGTTATGGGAGCAAGGTCCTGATACACACGCTTGACCAACAGCCAATTAATCCAAGTCAAGATGGGTATTTTTTGAAATTAGAACCTAGTTACTGGGCAAATGTACACGTTTTAGAACCACCTTTCTAAGTAATGTATTTGATGTACTTTTACACCATACTGCACTGTAGTTTGGTCCATGTCCCATCAGCTAACATGGAAGAGGTTTGATTTACGACCTGCACTGCTGCCAGCCACCAGGTGGCGCTGACTTTTTGGTCCTCCCATCCATAATGGATGCAGTCGTTCCACTAACATCTTCCTGGTTGGATGCGGCTGGACATTAATCTTCTGCCTCATTGTGCCATCAGCTTCAAGGTTGTCTAATGACTTGCAACAAAGGCGGTGCTCTGTTCTTAACGACCTGGCTTATCGAACCCGTACTTGAACACCAGGCCGTCCTCCCATTAGTCCACTCATCACTTCTCAACCATCCCCACAACCTGAAAACGCTGCTTCCTAACACTTCATAATATTCTAACTTTGTCTCCGGCACCTCTGTCTGCTATCCTCCATGCTGCCAACAAAGGGAAAAAAAGTCTCCTCATTGATTCAGCCGCTCTTCAGGCGAACTTGTCACCCCTGCGTTACCTCTGGGTTTGCCCCCACTCCAGGGCCCAAGCTCTTTTTCAGGCTGCATTATTCCATTTAAACTTCAATCCTATTTATGGCCTATCCTATCCCCCTGCTCGCCCGGGGCTATCAAACTATTCATCCAGCCGACTTCATGTCACCCTGTCATAAAAGCCTCTTTTGGGATATGTGTGATGCTGATGTGTGTATGTTGGTGTGGGCGAGGTGTGTGTGTGTGTGTTTGTGGGAGAGATGAATGAGTGTGCATGTTTTTGTCTGTTTCTCACTCCCCTTGTTTGTTCATTGGAAACAAACGGTGGGCACGTCTGTCTGAATTTCTGTGGTGAGAGAAATGAGGAAAGTGCTCAGTGATTGTTGCTGTTACTTTGCACCGGCTCTTTCAGATATGCACGCGCAGAGTCTGCACAGCAGGTGGCACATCTCTGGTACAGTGATCGGGGATGGAGCTGTGATAACAGTCTCCTCACCAATATACAACACGTGGGCTCAACCAAACTAAGTCAGTCTTAGCTGTCAATCATGTTCCTGTAGCATCACATGACTGATCGGAGCCAAATTAAACACAGCAGCCAGCCACCAGGTGGTGATCGCTTCCATCTTTGTTCACAGTCCGATTTTAGCCATCATCTTTATCTTTAAAGAAAAGCGACCCTGCTGTCAGCTGACTCTGAGGCGTCTTACACATGTAGGACGTCTGTAATAGAAGGAGTGAGTCCAAAGAAAATGTCTTTATGGAGAGAAGGTGAGAGAAAGTGTGCCGTGCAGAACAGATTGACGAGGATAGATGTCGAACATTAGAAAGAAACCAAGAGAGAGAGATTGAACATGAGCTGTCAACTCATGGCTTTGCAGAAGACCCCCCCCCCCCCCCCGGGAAAGACACACGATAAAAGATAAGCCCATCACCATCCTCCTCTCTCCCCTGTTTTTGATAATGCTGCTTGTTGTTTCATCCTTCGCTTTTTTTTTTTTTACGAGGGGGTTTCGCTCCAATCCAGTCTGGAGGAGGCTCCTAATGGGCCACTGCAGCGACGTTTCAGGCGAGGCTCTTTCGTGAGTCAAGGGGCGCAGAGGGTACGGCGAGACAGGCAGGATGAGGGATAATGTGAGACAGATTGACAACCACAAGAAGGCATTAGGCAAATGGCATCATTAAAAAGTGCAGTTACCTGGGCCTGGCTTCATGTGGCATCAGATGAGAGAGGAAGAGTGAGAGGGAGGAAAGGGGGAAACACGTCAGGGCTTTGCGCCCCCAGCTTTGCTGCTCTGGTAATTTTGATCTTCTCGCTCTGCTGTTTTAATACGTTTCACCACTTGACTCTCAGGCTTGATCATGAGACAGAGACCAAGGAAGAAGCACTCTTTGATGCCGCGAGTGCATGTGTGTCCGTGTGTGCACGTGTGTGCATGTTGTGCTGAAATGCAGATAGTCTGATGACGGACAATTTAAGTAAACAGCTAAAGGTGTTAGGATGAAATAAAAGTCTTTAAAGGCGCTGGGTGCTTGGATCTGGACTGTTTTACTGGTATTTCTTTCAATCTGAATTTGGACATTCGAATAATTTAACCCTCTAACAGGATACAATAGGCCACACAATTAAAACCAATTTCTGCTGTGTGTGCGTGCATGTTCTCTGCATGTATGACCGTCCTCTGATGCTGCTCTTTTTAAATGGCAGCACAGAAAGCCAAGGAGAAAAGGTAATGCGAAATCATTTGACTGCATAGATTCCTGCTGGGATGCCTCCAGCAGCTAGACACACGCACGCACGCACGCACACGTGCATGCACACGCACAAACACAGTTGGGTCACCAGACTTCAGAGGACATCATTTTGAATTTCTGGGGACTATCTCTAATCTGAGCCATAGTTACTACTCACCTAACCTAAACAAAACCTTGTTGATTTACCTGCATAACATTAGCATCATTAGGTGCAGCCTGAACAGTTGTAGCAGCATATAGCATCTGTATGGAGTAAAGAGAGGATGGACAATGACACTGAACTCAGTGTAAGCACAGGGAGCAGAGGAGGCTTTTAGCTGTTATTCACTTGTCGTCATTTGAATGCAGTAATAACGTAGATGTGATACGTTACCACTATCGATGCTGTGTGTGTCCCAGCTTGCGTGCACGTGTGTGTATCTGTGTCACTTCCGAGGGTCTACACTTGCAGATTAAACCATTTCCTCATTCCGAACACAAATTGGATTCTGGCACTGAGCGTAGTCCAGGACGGCAGAAATGTTCCCCGCATGATTGTCACAGATCGACAACTCGCTTGTTCCCGGGTGCAATAGACCAGTGCCTGAATAATGAAATAAATAAAATTGATGCCCTGCACATGTTTCAAATCCATAAACCTATCTAATCGGCTCGGTGGAGAAATGGGTAGCAGTTGAGGCCTCACGTTCTCAGCGTTCCACCATTATGTAAATTGAAGCCAATCAAACCGCCGCCACGGAGAAGCTTTGTAATGGAGCGTTGATTAGCTAGGCAGCTTTGAATCAGCCATAAAAAGAGTCATATAAATGAGTAAATTCAGCCCGGCATAATTTAGCCCAGTGAACTTAATATGACTCTGAAGTCACACTGTGTTATACGTATGCACATTATGGTAGCCGTCAATGCTCAGTCCAAATTTCTGTTCTTTGATGTTTTTAAAGGATTTGACGTGGTTTGGTAGTTTGTGTTTGTACAACAAAAAAAGTGTCATTTCTGGACATGAGGAGTGAGCACCAGACCATAAATATTCACGTGTCTGGTGTGTGCTGGGAGCGTTCGCTGATTAGAGAGATGGCTGGCGACAGGAATAAATGGGAATGCATGTTTTCCATCACTTCCACCTCCTTGTACGTTCAGCTCCTCTCTCTGCCCTTGTTTGTTTTTGTCGTCCCTGCCAGAGTCAAAGATAGTCTGCCCTGTTTGTGTGTCCTTGTGTGTCGCTCCGTCTCTGCCAAAGACACGTCCATGATTAGAAATAGGTGAGTGAGCACTTAGTCTAGTTGTGTCCCCTCTGACTCGCTGTTGTCCTATTTAGTGTTGCCGGCCAATGATATCACTCTGGCGTTTCCCCTTGGTAACAGCAAATTGCCGTTTCTGCCGACCTTGTTGCGCGCCCAGCTAGGTTTCAGTTTATAGTTTGGTCTTCGGTGGACGTCTCCCTCTGTGTTTGTGGGTCTGTGCAGAGGAGGCGTTGAGGTTATGGTCCTCTTGTGAAAGTGAGACACACACACACACACACACACAGCAACAACCATTAGGTCAGTCCACCATTAAATGTCAGCCATATTTGATGAGATTCTGATTCTGAATGAGAATATGTAGAAACTGTCAACAAATTCTGGTTTGTCTTTTGACAAACAATCTAAGATACAAACTGTACCTGGATGGTTTAGGGCCCATTAGTCCCAAACTGAGGCAGCGGCCTCAGAGTCCTCTCCTCTTTTCACCCGTCATCCGTAGAGCGTTTATCTCGTGCTTTATTTCAACGCCGGTGCATGAATATAACCACTTTGTAAGAATTGTGCATATCTGCGGGCGGCACACCTTGCTGTACACACATTATTTGGTCTAATGGCAAAAGACCCAGAGGACACACGCCGACACATATTTGCCTCCTGAGGTCCCCTCTCGTCTCTTTCATCTTTTATTCAAAAGTGCTGAGCAGGAATAAAAGAATTGGGCGATCAAGTCAAAGCGACAAGAGGGAGGGGAAGGTGGTGTGTGTGTCTGTGTGTGTGTGTGTGAGAGAGGGAGGGAGAGTGGTGGGGCTGAAGACACATTTGGGCTCTCACCTTTTTTCACTCCCTCCATCAGGAAGAGGGATCTCTGATCTTGACTTTAGTAGTGTTTACTAATGTTTCATTCATTAAGCGTCAGCGGCCACAGGAGGGACGTCATCCATCTGCCAAAGTGGATGTTATTATCACCTTAAATCACCTCACTGTGGACCTGCTTTGTTGGCAGTCGCAGGCCGAGGGAGGCCGGCCCCGTTAGGCCCCGGGCAGGGAGACGCTGTCGCTCTCTCCCTTCCTCGTTGCTCCCCCGCCCCCACCCCCCTCCATTCTATCTTCACATTACTTTCTTGTTGAATCATCTGTCTTTGCTTCTTTGTTCGTCTTTCTTTCTTACGCATGTCCATTTGGCTGCTATATCAAAGTTAGGACATTAAAAACTATGAGTAAATTAAACCCTGAGATATTGAATTATTAGTCATTATTTTGAGATACTGTGAGAAACAGTCATTAAGTAGAGTTGAAATCTGATTATTTGAGGGTTAATATTTTAATGGTTTTAAAAGTTTTTTTTCTTAAGTGGGAGATATTGTCTTCCTTTCGCTCTTTTTTTGCTCTCACACGAGCACCGAAGTTGGAAATTGCCCGTTGAGACATCAGGGCAGACAGTTGTCCTTGCAGCTCCTTTTTTTTCTCTCTCTCAAACAGACTCGCTCCTCTTTTCTCTCCATCTCCACTCTCATCTCTCATCCTCTCTCTCCTTCTTCCATCTATTTATCTCAGGTACCCCCCCCACCAGCCCCATCACGTTTTGCTGCTCAGCGCGGCAATTATTACCCCCTCTCCGCTTTGCAATGACCTCTGAGATGATTAAGTGAGATTACCTGTACAGTACTTGTGGCACGCTGTGAGACGGTTTGTGGACGTGTGTGTGTGTGTGTGTGTGTATGGTACAGTAGCTATAGTCGTCTTTAGCCACAGGGCAGGTGAGCCCCTACAGTGCGTGTATGGTCGGCTGGCTGCTTACAGTATTTCACAGTGATTTGTAGCCTGGCATACATAAGCAGTTCTTATCATCTGAGGACTAAATTAATACATTTGAGGGGAAGGGTGACAGAGTGGACTTGAATTGTCTCCTGTGGTCACTTATCTCAGACAGATTCTCATGTCACACAGTCTGGATGAGCTTTGCGTTTAAACGTGGCCTCAGTCTCATGAGATTGTCATTAACGTCATCGTTTCACCTCCATGAAAAGAAATCTAAACCTTATAGAAAAGGGAATGTACTTTATATATTTATATAAACAAAAAAATAAGAAGCATTTCCACACACCCCAATCCAAGGGCCCTTTCCTGTTGGTTCCCCTGCTTTCATTACGATACGCGTCTCATTAGGTGTCCGTTGCTCAGCACCACCTCCGGGTGGAACTTACACTAATGAGGACACTACATCTAATGAACATCCTCCTCCCTCTGTCCTTAATTACAGCGCCATGCCTGTCCCCGAGCTGAGAGTAGCAGCACAGAAAGAGGAAAAAAAAAAAAAAAAAAGCCCCCTTCTGAAACACAAGCGCCACAAAACCTCCTCGTCCCCGAGAGCTGAAACGACAGAGACGTGCCTGTGTCCGCCGCTCCACAACGCCATGTTCGGCTGCAGCGGTGAGGCCGTGCGTGCGCCGCGTTGTGTCGGGAACGCGGGTGTTTGTTCATTACACGGCGAGCTGTGCTATTATTTGATATTAGATGAAACAAGCTGAAGGCTTCTGGGTATATTGGTGATTAAACATGCGGTTACAAGAGTGCACATAATACAGCTTATATAGGAATACAATGACTGATGCGCTCGTCGATCACAACCGGATGTAGCCCCCATAGTAGGGCCTGGGCTTCACCACCCAAAGTTGTCATGTAATTTCTTCTTTTAACAGGAAAATTTGAAGTTGTGCCTTGAGAAACACAAGTTTCCAGATGAAATGATGCTGCTACACACAATATTAGATTAAGGTTGCGTAACTCTCAGTTCAAGCGTCTGAATTTTTTTCCGTGAAATGAGATAACGTCCGACAGAACCTCATCATCCGGAGCTCCAGTCGCAGAATGAAAACACTGTGACGCAAATGCATGCTGGCACTGATATGACAGTGAAGGCCGTAGAACAATGGTTAATAATACCAGCAGTGGAGGCATGATGGCTCCGCCACTTTTCCGTCTAACTCGATTTCCAGACATGAGCTTTGTTTTATTAAAATCAAAGTGTAATACAAGCCCGGTGACCTCAGTGTTACACAATGCAACATGCACTTCAACTGGAATTTCACACTTTTTTTGATTATTTCACAAATGTCTTTGCAAAATAATATAATTATTTCTTTGCAGGCCTTGCAAGAGCGATTTAGCCTCACTGTCATGAGCATAAGAATGTTGTCCGATCCCTGTAATATAATTGACCAAAACTGGCCGTTCCTAATTGGTCACTGAACATCTAAAGATCTCCCCTATCAGGCCTACGTTTCCCATGAGCACCCAGGGCTGTTGTGTTCACATTCTTAGCAATTTCTCCGAGATTCACCCGTGGTCACAGCCACTGGGTTCCACTCCCTGTCAGGCTCAGCGAGGATGCGAGGCCACTAATTAGGGCAAAGGGGAGTTACGAGTACGCCTCAAACTTTTAGACCCATTTTCCTTTCCTTTCCTTTCTCGTCCTCCTCTCTGGGGACGGCGTCTCGTGGCTGAATTAAGCTGTGATGACTTCAGCCGGCCATGTGCGGTTAAATCTTCCCTGTGTCTATTTCTTCATTTAGTTGTGGGCATGAAACAGCCCAGGTTATTAAAGCATCCTCTCATTCCATCCGGGACTTCACTCACTCCTCTCTCCCTCTGCTTCATTCCCTCTTCCTCGCCGTGTCTCCGAGAGCAAGGGCGCCCACAGCTTATATAAAAGCCATAGGATTTAAATTAGAAATTAATTTGGATAATTTGTCTCCAACTAGCACCCTCCTCCTGCCGCTCCTGCGAGAAATATGTTAATATATCATATTAAGTAATTTCTGGGCCCAGATACACTCACAGAGAGTGACTGTGTATGTGTGTGCATGAGAGAGAGAGAGAGAGAGAGAGAGAGAGTGCTCATTGAGGTTGGATCTCTAATTAGAGAGGTTGGCTGTGTGGGCACGCTGCTGCCTCCTCCAGCACCTTGAACCCAGAGGCCAGGCAGTGGAGATCATAGACTGTTTCCAAAGATGGATGACGTGATGGCGCCCCAAGGCTTCTCCATCGACACCTGGTGGCTGGCCAAAGCAGAGGTCGCAAATCCTGCCTCCTCCATGATAGCGGATTGGACATGAGTCAAACTAAGCAGTCACGTGTCAAATACATCTGTCTCACAAAGGGTTTCTGTTGTTTCAGGCACTTTCACTAACACACTGATGTTTGTTCACGTCTTCCTGTTTCAGGGAAGTGTCAGGATTGACAGCTGAGACACCAAAGCTCACCACAGATAATAAAAGGTAGCTGAAGATAAATCTGTCAGTGACACAGCATTAAGAATGGACTGCATTATCAGCTGTGTCTTTGCACAGACAGTGCATCTCTGATTTGTGCAATTTAATGGGCACTGCACTGGTCTGGCACTTGTGAGTGTGTGTGTGTGTCTTTGAGCCGAGAACACGTGAGCATGTTTCCGTGCTCTGATGAACTGAATCATTCTCGCACAAAGCAGGGACAGAAAAAAAACAGATGGACATAATACACTTTGCTATTGCCGCACACGCTGAGAATTGAACGGGGAGACAAATGTCACGGCAGCGATGGGGGAGGAACTGTCGTGTGTGTGTCCATGTAAGCAACTACAAACCCTGAAGAAATGCCCTGTGGGCACTTCAACAATGAGCAAACTGGGCTGGCTGGGAAAGAAATATGCATCGCAGCGAGATGGGGGGAGTGCAGCGGTGATAGACGCACACGTCACGCTGTGCATTTTTGACCAAGTGCTGTTTAATCTATTATGGATTTTCTCGCCCCATATCTTCGCCCCGCACGCTTGACACTCTTTATGGTCGCCTCTCCTCAGGTGTAGAGACTCGCCATGCCTCGTGGGCCGTCATTAAAGCTGAGCGTCAGGATCTCAAAGCCAAATCTACCGCCGCCGTGTAGCACAGAGCCGCCGCTGCCGCCGTGGACTTGTTTTACAAATCAAATTAGTTTCCTGTGGAAGTCACCTGTGGAAGAGAGGAACCGCCCACCCCCGCCTCCTCGCCGCCTACGTCTTCCCCCGCCGCCGCCGCCACTGCATCTTTGAACTTCAAGTCATCCAGTATGTTTACAGGAGGCACCAAGAGGGATCAGAACAAAGCATCGCAGTTACACATTTTCTTTCACTCATCGTCTGGAGAAAAACACAAACACATTTTTAAATAATAATATCCATTGTTTCAGGAAACAAATACAAATAATTCAGCAACTGCAGCTCTTCAGGAAAAAACATAAAAACAAACAAACATAAATTCAAAAAGTCTAAATAGGGCAGATAATGCATTTCACAAATGTTTAATCTGGCTGCATTAATTAGAGGCTTTCCTCTTCCCCTTTCTTTCTTCTTCATCTTTCCCCCCTCTCTTTTCTCTCTCCTCTTCCCTCTTTCTTTTTTTGTGTGTGATAGATCTACAGCATGACCCCCAGTTAATTGAAACCCAGGAGACTCTTCGTGCATAAAATCAGATTTATCTATCCATAAAAAGATTTTGTTAAAAATAGTCCAAATCCAGTGGCTCACAACTAAGAGCCTGCAGCTACCGAGGCGAGCCAGGCTCCAACCCCTTTCGCCCTCTCTCACTCGTCACGGTGAAACAAGTGCTGCCTACTGCTAACTAGCTGGGGACCCATTAATTAATTGTAGGAAAACACAGACATTATATCTGTGGGGCACGTTTTTTTTTTCTCCCCCCACACCAAAAGAAAGAAATTTCTTTTTTGGAAAAAAGAGAAGACTCGGTGTGTTTGTCCCTCCACATCCACAGCTCTTCTAAACTATCTTGAATGTCCCCCAGACAAGAGGACAGTAGCGATAATGAAAAAACTAACATCTGATGAAACACACTGATTGTTGGAGACAGGTCAAATGAATAGTGAGCGGGTTGGATTCCTACCAAGTCACCCAGATTGGTTGCTGGTAAACTTGTTTATAATCAACAGTTTAAATATATCATATTTCATTTCTTTCCTGTTGACAGGGAAGTTATGACAATAGACAGCAAAATAAAGATTGACAGTGTGATTGTTCCCATATAGGGAAGCCAAAGAATCTGAATTGACTCCTGGGTCATAATGCTCCCTCCATATTACTGGATGGGATTTGTTCCATGTGGGATACAGTTTTTAACAATGTTGTCACAGTGATGTTCAAATACAGTTGGTTGGTGGGGGCATGGTGGGAGGAGCTGGCGCTGCTTGGACTATCTTTTAGAGCAGTCCTTGTTTTCTTTTTTTAATTAGAGTAAAAACACAACAGGAAGTTCAGCAGTGATATTTCTATGATCAGATGTGATGTTATTTGTTCTGGCCGCTCTTGAAGCTTGTTGCTACCGCACTAATCACTGGGAACGATGTTGTCCTGCGTCCAAACACCCGTGGATTTATGGTTCCTCGGCTGATTCCTCCCACATGGCGAAATCGGTGTTGTTGTCTGGATCAGTGCCAGAGATATCGGAGCTGTTGTGTCCTCTTTAATAATTTGGGAAGCAGGGGAGGGGGTCAGCTTATTAAAGTGGACTTATACCCAGCAAATGTATAGAGTTAAGGGTGGTGTCAGGGACCCATTATTGATGCTACACCCTGAGGACAGGAGGCACATATGGGCCCCTCTATCTATAGGGTTTCCTTATTAATTTGCTATCATTAGGCCCATAGTGTCACGTCTCTCCCGTGCAAACACTGACATTGTGGGAAAAAAGGAGACATGATTACTATGATGTGTGCGTTTACATTTATTTGCATGTGTGTCTTTGTTTGGCTACAAAAGTGATGCATGATGCAGCGGCGGCCTCGTCCCTCCAATCACTGCTCCCAGGCTCTCCCCTCGCTCCTTCTACAGGAAATTAATAGGTGGCTGCCACTGATGCGTTAAATTGCTTTGCGTTGGGCACCGCAGACAACTGGATTATTTATTCTTTATATTCACCATATTAGAGCAACTGCCTTCTGCTTTGCTATTGCTTTGGAATGAGATCTTGTTTCCCAGTGCAGCGTTTAAACATACTGTATGTAATTGTTTCCGAAACGTCGGGGGGGTTGGTACTCCATCTTGGAAATTTTGTTTTGCCTTTTTGTACATAACTGTTTCGGAATGGAATAAAAAAGGAGCCGGATTTTGTCAGCCATACCATCAAAGTCTTATAGTTTTAATGCATCAGATCAGCAAAGGCATGCAGCTTAAACGTGATGATATTTGATCTGAAGACCACCAGAAAGTGCACCTGCACCAAATCCCAATTACCCCCTTATGAAACCACATTTAAATCTGGATCTGCAGCACACTTGAATGCACTCATAAATCATTGTACCAGTTCTGGTTTTCTGTCCAGTTGTTTAGCAACTACAGACGGTGATGAGTCCATTCACTCTATACTTAAATCTTTGTAGCTGAAGAATTGTTGAAGGCTGCAGGCTACATCTGGACAAAGAAGTTTCAACCAGGCTCAACAATTTATGGACAGAAAATAATAATCCATCTCTCATCCCATCATGTCCTCAGCAGTTCTTCTGTGTATTTGTGTTACGAATGCAGTAGTGAGGAAGATAAAGAATCATTTTTGAATTGGCAGGGAAATCCGACCTTGTAAGAGCTGATCACGCTGCATAGGATCTGTGCACTTCAGAGACAGGAGAGGAAAAAACTCACACACTCAGGAGACAGGAGACATTTTCCTGTTCGGAGCTGAGCAGCGTTTCCATTTGAGATGCTCTGGAGACAGAGAAACTAATTCCATCCGCAATAATGTACATACTGCCTATAGTCTAAGTTCAGGGCATTTATTGAATTAGCCCTTTAAATGAGAATTAATAATTAATAGTTTCTGAAAAAAGGTGCCAACAAGGGCCTGGTGGTGGCTTCTCAGTGTTGGGGATTCCCTGCTTAACTTTGTCTCAGGTGAAAGTTAAATATCTACCATCTTTTATAGCTTTCACCTGGGATTTTGATGCTCGTGTTTCATTATTCCCTAATATATTACCGAACTGATTAACAGAGAAAATCACCATTATATGCAACTTTAATTTAGTTTCCAAGGAGCCTTACAGGACGAAGACATTATAGTTAAGTATGTGTTGGACAGTATTAGTAAAAAGGCTCAAACAAAAAGGACTTATAATCTGTGACAGGTTGTTTTCCATTCCAGAGACGGATGACTGTTTTACTCTGTAACATGCAGCAACCCGACATTTCTTTCCTTCCTTCTCCTTCCTTCCATCCTCCTTATGTTTCCATGTGTAGCAGCGATGGCCTGCTGTTCCACTCTCCTCTCCCCCCCACTGGACCATTGTCAGTGGGGATCTCCCTCAAACCCCTGCTTCTGCCCGGCCTGCTATCGCCTCGCGCTGCCTCCGCACATATGCATGTCATGTGATGTCAGCGCCAAGGTGTGCCCTGATGTTATGGGGACTGATGGTAGCATATTCCCCGCTGATAGCGATGAGTGCCGCGCTCAGGTACAGCTCTGAGTGTGTGTGTGCGCCCTCTGAGCCCACCCTTCACGTTATGGGTCCGTGCCTGAGCTGACTGGTTATCCCCCTGCTCCTACGTGAGTCTGCAGTGAGGATTCAACGTGGCAGCTGCAGGTCTGCGAGGCCGCGGATCCCCCTCCCCTGTTCCCGCTCTGTTTCACCTGGTTGTCCATCCCCCTGCCCCCGTTTTTCCCCTGTTCTTCCTCTCACCCTCCTACTTTTCTATGTGGCTGAGCACGAAACAGGAGGGGGTGACTCACACACTGTGGCTGGTGTAAGGAGGATTGTAGCTTCGCCGCTCCATTTCGGATCCCCCTTGAATTTAGCCTGGTGGGGAGAGATGCAAAATGGGATCCCTCATCGAAATATACGAGTACGATCACAAGAAAAAGTATTCAGATAAGGCCTTGGATGGATTTTTCCTTTGGTATTAAAACCAGCTCTGAGTAATATTCAAGTTAGCTTTGATTTATTGTGACATTTAGTAGATTTTCCCTGAGCACGCGGCGCAGGCCAGGCAGCACCCATGGGAATCTCCCACCTCGCGCTACACGGTTAACATTCTGCATTTGTCCAGCAATCTGTAATTTATTGCATCTCATCTGTCTGCTGCTTTGATTTATATATTGATTTGAAAAATAAATAAAAGTGATAGGAACCTGCATTTGGGGTGTAATGATGGACTGTGTCGACATGCAGGAGTAGGTAGATATGAAACATTGGGAGGAAATTAGATATCATGCCCCCAAGACAAGTGCGGCCGGCAGCACATTCATTATTGGCTAGATATTTATTATTAAGAATTTCTCTTCTCATGAGTGACTACTGCGGAATATTTCGGCCCTGCCCCAGCTGCCAAAGCGATGTGGGAGACTGTGTCTCTAACATATCTGTAGGAATTTGCATATGTGTGCACAAGTGTTTGCTGCCAGCCGAACGCAGGAAGGTTAAGGTTATCGTGTCACACTTTAAAATAACACACATGCAATTTGCACTGAGAGGAGCTGCAGCACCAGCTCCTGGGTTAAATGTACAGGGTGAAATGTGCACGCGCATGTATAGAAAGCCCTGATCTTGATCGCACAGAGCACAGACTCCTGCTCCATTTTCAGCCAGATATACCCAAACTTGCTGCAGAAAATACTAAACAGCTGCATAGAAAAAACAAATCCAAACTCCTTGCCAGGACTTCCACCAGTGCTCTGCACCGGTTTTAATCACAGCACAGTGAGTTTCTAACAGCAGTATAGCGAAGGGCCGGTGTCCAACCTTCCAGAATTTTGATTTCATCTTTTTTCTTCCCTCCCACCTCTCCGCTCTAATCCACTTCAATTATGTTTCCTCCCATTTCTCCTGATCACTTTACAGCTCAACAGCACCTGTGCTAATTGTAATGGCGATGATCGCTGATATGTTTTGCATCCTTAAAGGACTTTGCGAGGGGGTGGGTGGGGGGACGATAGATAAACATCTAGCCCCAAGGCTTTTTGGGAAGCGCGGCTCAGCCTAGCAGATGGCCATCATATTATATGAGGAGAGCTCCTCGCAGAGGCTGGGGTATGGGTGGCTGGGTGTAATGAGTCTGAGGGAGGAGGGGGGGAGAGGGGCGGATGTGGATGGTGCATGGTGGAAGGAAGGAAGAGTTGGACTGCAGAAAAGATGGAAATAAATGCAAGGGATAGAAGAAAAGAAGGGAGAAACTGTTAGTTTCATGCCTGGGACACCGAACAGAGCCGTAGATACCTATTAGCTCAAGAAAGTGAAACAGGAAATAAAATCCAGCTACAGAACAACAGAATATAAAACAAATAATCTGATTGGCTAGCGGCTGCAGCTGTTCAAACTTACAGGGTTACAGTGTGGTTTAGAAGAATCCTCAGTGTTGTAACGGGGGTCAGCCATCTTTGTTAGGTGGTGCTAAAAGACAAATGATATTCTCTGCCTTTAGGTCAACTGGGCTTTCCCATCCCATAATGACCTTTCAGGGAGCTGGAGGAGAGGAGTCGTTCCCGTGGCGATGAGGCGGTGCTATTATCTGCGCATTGGAAAGTGTCTGTCATGACAAACAACTGTTTTAACAGTGGAGCATGACCTCTGAGCCTCTAACGAACTCATTCATCATCAATCACACAAACACTGTATATTATTAATAATACAATCTTGCTGAATCAAATCCCTTTCCACATTTTGTGCTTGTGTGAAAAGTGAATCTGCAGCCAAACGAGAAGCATCCAAACCTTTTTTTTTTCTGTTTTCAATTGAGTTACACGCTTCCAATCTGTGCAAGAAAAAACTTAGCAGTCGCCTGTGTGTGTGTGTGTGTGTGTGTGTGCTGCTGTACTGCCAAAGGTTCCCTGAAGGAAAGCGGATCTATGTCAGTTTGTCATCACACACAAGCTGCCAGATTTTATGAAATACCAAATTACTAATTGGCCCAGCATTAGGTTTCCTGCCTAGAAGAGAGACAGTAATATCTGGGCCTCTATTAAGATCACAGGGAGCGCCACACACAGCCGCCTCCCGCTGATCTGGCACGTCTCTGTCATTTCACACCGTGCTATGGCACTGACACAGTGAGATCATCAAGGACAAAAGACTTCTCAAACATTCCCAGCGTATTCACGGGCCACGCAAACATTCCCATGATCAGGTTTTTCTGTACTGGAGGAAGTAGATGTAATAAAATCCCAGCAGTGTGTGGTGAAAACTCCCTTCTTACCTGCATGTGTCTGTTGAGCGTCAAATTGCACGGTCAGCAGATGGAACAAAAGCACGGGGTTCTTGCTCCGGGGCACTTCAGCAGGGAAGACTCCAGAAGTCCAAGGTCATAAGCATTGTGCCTCAGAATGATAACTCATATTTAACGCAAAGACGGTGCACTCTTTATGGTGTTAGAAATGTAGCATTAAAATGACAACAATGTTGGAAAACAGGAAAAAGGCAAAGGTTCAAAGCTGTGTACATCCTTGTTGAAGGAACGACACTGAACCGTTGTTAATAGTGTTGCAATATATTGCCGCTGTGTCTTGCAGGCGTATAGTATTTCATTTGTAGTAAACTAATATTGATAAACAATCTGCTCTTGGCTGGGGTAAACATTTCCATGACAACAGCAAGCCCAAACGATCACCATTGCAGCTGAGGATTGTGGGTAGTGCATTATTTCTCCTTCCCTGGTCTCATTTGAACGTGTGGCTCCGACAGGGACAGACCACGTTGTTGCACAGCAGTGTGGCTTTTGTCTGCCTCTGATGTTTGGGATTTTACAGCTGATGATGACAGTCTCTGTTCTGAAATTGAATGGGATGTTTAATTAAACTTGCATGTTTTCCAGACGACTGACACATGATGATACTGGTTAGATCCAAAATTACAGAACAGCCCTGGAAGAGTGAGGAGTTGTGTTTATTTTCTGTCCAGTGGTGCTATCGTTGTTTTTTTCCTGGACTCCTAATCAAACATGCCCGAGGCCTCTACATGGATAAACACAGAGCTTGGCAACATTTCAACTCCTCTCCCAAGTGGTGGAAGGGGAAGGAATAAGGGTTGGAGAGAAAGGGAGAGAGAGAGAGCCAGAGAGAGAGAGAGACCTAAACCTGAGACATGTCTTCACCTTGAAGTTTAATGATGTACACTTTGTCCCCATAAGAAAAGACGTAAACAGAATCACTTCACCACAACAATAGTAATAATTAAAATTCAAGCACAGAGTCAGACAGAATTTGCAGAATCAATATCTCCGTCTTTTATTGTAAAAGTGTATTTCACCCAAAAATGTCATTAACATATAACTGTAGTTGATGTTGTTATACAGTTGAGCGAAGGTGACCACATTCCCCAAACATCCCCACATGATGACACACGGCACATATGTTTCATGATTTCGGTTACAGTCATCTAAAAATCATAATTGAGTAATTTATTCAAGCTTTTTGTCGTCTTTCTGGCACATGTCTTTGTCTATGAGTAGGATGAGAATCAAACATTCATATCAGACATGACGCATTAACATGTCTCTCCAGATTCTTCCCTTCCACACGTTGGTTTCTCCAAGGCTTAAGTGCACGAGTCATTTCCAGTGCAAAACTGTGCGATTTGGTTAGCTAAGGCGCAGGCTTCCCTTTTGAGAGTTCTTGGTGTTGTCCTCCATGATATTAGGAATGTTTTTTCCGTGAGGCTCCGAGGCTCCCGTCAGTCATTGATCCCCTTTGATAAAACAGTTACAGTTCCTTCAGTTTGCTGCAGATGGAGTTGTCTCAGTCAGTTCTACACCAGTGGTGTACTTACATGTAGTCATGATACAGAAACTCCATCACCCATTTAATCTTGTCAGCCTTCTGTGAGGCTGATTGGTTGTCAGACCCTGTATACCCATCCGTGGCTCAGTGTTGGTGGTGATGAGGCACAGGGTTCAGAATATCCCCTGATACAGGGGAGGGCAACGCTACATCTGAGCAGACGTCGCGTCTGCCTGTGCACGACTTCCACGATGCCTGTGGGTGTCTCCTATACATTTTGTGCAAGAAATCTGACTTTCTTTCCAGTGAGCAGCCAGCTCCTGAGGTCCTTGATGGAGGGCAGCTTCATTTTATCTTTGTTTTTACTGTAAACATTCAGAAAGATGCCGAAGACCACCAGAAGGCCGCCCCAGATGTACCTGAGGAGGGAATGATGGATAGATTTAGATTTCAGAGGGATGGGACAATAGTAATGTATGGGCTGCTAATTGACATGTTTTGGTTTGAGTTGTACACCTACGGGACGTTTAAGGCATTGAATATCACATGACATGTTCAAATGGCGTGTCGACGTGCAGAGAAGAAAATGCAAATTAGGAAACGCATTCAAAGAGTAGATGCAAATTAGAGTGACATATCCTGCAATGGTTTGCTGGAAATTCTAAATTACATTTTGACATGTTAAAAAATACATGCAAATTAGGCTGACATATCCGAAAGGTGTATGCAAATCAGGGAAACAGAGCCACATGGTTTGCTGATATATCGTACACATCAGAAACAGCAGTTGTTTGCATGCGAAATAGGACAATGCATTTAGTCTTTCAATTAGTGGATATTCCCAATTTTTGTAATGTTCCGTGAAACAGAAATTACTACTATTGATGATTTACTTATAGGCCTCAATCTATTCAAAATGATGGATCGGATCTAATACTCAAATTTCCAATAGTGATCTTAACCAGGACTAGCTCAGCAAGTATGTTTGTAAATTGGTTTGGAAAACGAATACCATTTGTGTTCACTTCCAGGTCACATGACTACGTAGCAGACGCAGGTCTTTATCGAGTCTGGCTCCAATCGGCAGAGATGGAAACATGTCACTGAAGCAAACACGGTAATTTGTTCTTCCTCCTCTCTACTTTGTCAGTCTAGACGCTGACACTGCACCTTTTGAGGCACGTTATGATGCGCATCAAACTTCTGGCAGTTGGCACATAAATGGCCATGAGCGTCTGTGTCCTAATTGTTTTTTTTTTCCATCTTGGTTACAATGTGCAACAGCAGGGTTTTTCTGTATCGCACAAGATGCAACACTGGCAAGATAGTGAGCTTTCTGACACCTTGGTATCCAGTGCAAAAACATAGCATTAATCTGGTTTTGAGCATTTAAGTTGGTAAATGACACGTCTATTGCACTGTCTGGCATTTCAGCAACATGGGTTTAGCTCCCACTCACTCCTAGAGAGCATACAAGTGCTTTCTCTTTCCCATTTTGGTTGTGCAGAGGTAGACACACTAGATTTAGTGTTTTGCCAAAGCAGTAATTTGCTGATAATACATGAACTGAAAATAAATTTGTTAGTACAAATGTAAACTGCAGTCATGAAAGGGACTGAGAGTTCACTGGAGGCCAAACACAAGCTAGAGGGAGAATGAAGGTGGCCATTAAGACAGACAAAAGTTTTTTTTGTGTCTTGTGAATATGCATGTTTAAAGTCATGATGGAGAAATGGAGAGGGAGAGGTACAGTAAAAAATGACCCCTCTGCCAGAGCAGAGGATTTTAGATGGTGAGCAAGATGGTGAAGGACAAGAAGAAAGAGCAGGGAAGTAGTCAAGGTCTCTAAATGGACTTAGGACATAAAAACCAGGGGCAAGGATGCCAAACAAAGTTTTATTTGTCCAAGAGGAGGTCAGCAGTCACACTGTAGACTCACTTTTAACAAGGAGAAAAGAGATTTAAGTCAAAAGGTGTCGGTACTTACTGAAAAGTGAAAGGTTTTGTGAAGAACATGAAGGAAAGCACGATAGTCATGGCCTTTCTCCCGGTGGTCACTGCAAAGGAGTAAAACATTCGTGGTACCGTCAGTGCCAGTTAAAAATCTACTACATTGGAAATATGAAACTAAACTTCAACAGAGGTAATTATGAGATAAGTAAAGGGTTTAATTTTGCAGGACCCATTTCTTATTTCATCCATTTTCAAAGCAAGTATACGTGAATAGTTTTTTTTTGTATGCACATGTATTTAACAATTCAGTTATTTCTCATCTCTGTGTGTAGAATCAACCTTTTTCTCTTGATGTAAATGTTGCAGAGTTCTTTTAACTGCATTGTGAATTTTTGCACTCGTGTCTGTCAACTGATTTGTGTTGCCTTTTTTCCCTGTGGCGAAAAAAAAGGGGGTGAAAAAAGAAAAGGGAACGTTTGACATGCTGCTCCTCCTGACCTGTCACTGCAACCAGGGCACCAAACAGCTTGATCAAGGCCAGCACAAAAGAGATGCCAAAATAACCCGTGAGAGAGAAGAAGAATGCGTAACCGTACGTCTTCACAGGATGCTGGGAGGGAGGAAAACAAAAGTAAATAAAATAGAATGAACACAGCTGATGCAGGAGAATATATGACCTTATGTAAAAATTAACTATACAGGCAAAATAAAACATTTTGTTCTATTATAATCATACTGTACAAAAATCATTTCAACATATTACAAAAAAAATATGTTTGAGTCCATTAGATTTTTTTGCAACTGAAAGAGAAAAAGACAAATGACATCTGTGATAACACTTGTTTTATCATAGGCTATATTCACCTCTGAGCAGAATGCCACTGCTGTGCCCAGCCCACCCACACAGAGCAGGCCTGTCAGGATGTAGACAAAACCGATGGAGTACGAATACAGCACCTGTCAACACAATACCATGTGTGCAATGAGTGACATTGCACAGGTTTTAAACAGTTTTCATGACAGCTGAGCAGAGCCGCATACTCTGTATCTATCGCTAGTCGTTACTTGCATGCATCTGCTAAATATATATGTATCTAATATGTTCAGGGTACCATTTCTGAGTTGGAACCGTTATGGAGTTTCATGGCTTTCTCTTGCACGTTTCCTATGGCGGCGTCTGCACACAGTGCCAAGGAGATGAGGAGGACACCTGTTTGACAAACAAAGACATCTTTAGGACATGGACTTTGGCAAAGGAAGGAACTAATCATAAATATATTGTATTATTAGCTTTTCCATAAGAGAACAATTGCTTTGCACTGACAGTCAAGTGCCTTCAGTTCCTTATTCTCAGTGTTTAGTTGCACAGTTTTGTCTGACATGTTTCCAACAGGGTAACTGAATCCAAGAATTTTTGTGAAACCACAAGAATCTCCTGTTGGATCTGGGAGATGTTACCTGTTAGGTTGAAGTTTGGGGCCACTTTGCTGTCAGCCAGTGTAAACCAGATGAGTCCCAGACTCATGCACAAAGCAGCGGACACATCAGCCAGATTGTAGCGTTTACCTGGAACACAGACAATATCTTTTATATGTCAACTATAAAATCTCTATCTATTTAAAATAAATTGCGTGAGTAACAATAAGGAGTAAATCCTTAATTTTCTAGTTGTAAAATACCCTGTATAAACCTGTGAAATCATCCTCATGTGTAGAAAATATATGAATTTGCAAAAGGATGTTCAGCATAGTACTGCTTTTCTCTGAGGCATCCATCTTTTTCACAAATACTAATATTCTCCACATATGAATAATTCCTAACAAATACAATGGCTAGGCAAATATTTTTATGCCCTTGTTATTATAATCATTATGTTGATAGTCAGTAAATGTGGAAGAGGAGAATGGAGTGTGTCTGTGCTGTGTTCACTCTATTTGGTCACTGGATCTAAGATTGCAAATATTATTTGTAGATGTAATTTTACAAGCTAAGAATTGAATTGGCCATGACTTGAGCCTTTTATATTTTTTTATGTTTTTCTTTTATGAATCGAAAACAATGAAGCTGACAAAAGTTTTTGAAACGAGCACTTTCTAAAACTTCTGTGATTGTGCACGTAACAATGCACAAAAAAACCTGTGTGGAGAAAAAAAAGGTGAAGGGGAAAAAAACAAACAAAAAAAAAAAAAACAGGATGAAGGGGTCTTCTAAAAAACAAAAAAGCTGACTGATGGATGCCTTGAGGTTGACATGGGGACGCAGCATCAGGTTGGCTGTGGTCGGCTTTGATTCTCTGACTCGCCTTTGAAGGGGCTCACATCAGATGCAAACCTACACTCGTACCTCCATCCATCCATCCCTCTCTCCCAACTTTCTTTCCTCTTTGCATTCTAAGTGAACAAATTCTGTTTTCCACTTGAGCCCTTGAGGGACCACGGACTTCACATCTAACCATCTTGAAAGAAACGGAAAAAGGCAAAAAAAAAAAAAAAAAAAATGCTGAAAACATGTCTGACGTTGAGGACACAGAACCTTGAAAAGCCCAGAGTGAGGATGAAAGGACAGGCAGAACCAAGAGCAGGAAGAAACTGAGAGCGCAGCCAACCGGCCTCTGACAGACGAAAACAACAGTCATGCATAAAAAGAAGGTACAGAGAGTTGAAAGGTGGTCATCTCTTCAAAGAAACCATGTACAGTGGCTGAAATGAGGTGTAGGATTAGCCTTCTAATTCCCCTCTGCCAGCTCTGACATAACCTAAATGTTCTGTTAAAGTTAATGAAATGAAAAGTTTACCTTATTTAAAGAACTCGGATTATGATACAAAATTAAAATGTAAATCATTCAAAGCCGACCATTTTTTGAACAAGATTTTCTTTCCAATGGAATATATATGTTCAACAGACAAAATCACATTTCTATAAACAAAAACAACTGAAAAATACATATAAAGTAGAATCCTCTTACCTTGAATGAACACTCCTCCAATCATGACAGGGATGAGTTTGCAGCACTTGAATATGACCTGGGTGGGGTAGTTCAAGTAGCCCAGAGAAGTATTGGACAGGCCCATGGTTCCCACCGTGAGGAATGCTATGATCATATAGGTCTTCCCAGGTATCCTAAAATATCAGGAAAAATATAACAAAGTTGAGTTTTCATGTTCAGCTGCAGGGTTGCTTTGGCAGATTTACATTTGCAAAAGCAACGGAGGTGCAATGTTGCCAAGTAGTCCTTATTTAAGTTTTACATTTGCATGGATTGGGTCAGTTTTATATAATAGTTTTATAATAGAACAACTCATTTTAAAATGGCAGAAACTGAGACAACATTATTTGTTTGGCTTATACACAATGAATCATATTTATGTTTGTGCCTGCTAGCTCTAGCATTTATAATGAAGACAGAATAAAACATTGTGTAGTATTAAGTAAGCAGGTTTTGCTTCATAATTGATCTTGCAGAAACAATCCACAGTCTGAATGCAGACCTGAAGACGAGATCGTGAGCAGCACTGACAGAGTGATCCTGGTGAACAAGTAGATCAACAGATTATTTTGTTGGCAGTACCTTCTGCGTTTGTCCTGTGTGAGCTGAAGCTCCACTAATCCAAACATGGAGTAGAAGCCGAACTGGATGAGAGTGAGGTACCAACCAAAAGGTTTGAATCCTTCCACAGAAAATATCAGCTCCTGGAGGGAAGGACACATAAAGAATGACAAAGCAGGTCTTTGTATCCTGCTATCTTCTAATCTAGGATTTATGCCTTTAAAAACAAATAGTTGTGGTTTGCAGTTTTTTTTTCATTCATTTTAATCGATCCATGCAAAAACACAAGTTTTCACAACCTTCATAATGGCACGCCTCTTCATGTGAACAAGCTGTCGATGTGTTGTGGTTATTACCTGCAGGTATCCGTAGATGAGGTAAAAGAGGAACACTCCAGCCACACAAATGAAAAACTGTGTTGGAGCACTGAAGCTGCTCAGGTTGATTCCCAGAACCCTCAGCTCCTCCACAGACTTTATGTGGGGTGACATTACTTCTGTTGATGATGGGATGGAGATTGAAATGTGCTTCCGTGAACTGTTGTAGCTCACCAGGCCATATTTGGCACTCATTATTTTTAAGATGGGGGGGACCTGTGGGGATATAGAGAGATCATTTTACAATGCTCATCTTGGACGTCATCTTTTCCTGCTGAACCAGCTTGGATGTTTAGTACGAACAAAACAAACATTGTAGTGTGGCAATGCTGACAGACAGGTTCATGGTGATAAGCATTAGGTGAATCTACAAACCTCTGAATAAGTCTGATCTAACAAAATGTCTATTGTATACTTAAAGTATATCCATCATGACAGTGTCAGAAAAATGTCTGTAAATGTGTCCCCCCGGGAGAGGAATGAAAACGTTGTATTCAATAAAAAAGTAAAACCAGTTCAGCAGAGTGTAAACACGCTATATACAAACAATAAACACACAAGCAATATCAAATCATGTGTCATGTTTCCCATCAATCATTTATTTTCATTGTAAACTGCAGCAGCTCTTCTCTATCAGCCCAGTGTCTGCTGTACTGAGTGTTCAAGGTGTGTGTTGCAAGCATGTCGTGTCATTAGCCCCAGTGCTCAACATCAGTCTGGGCACGAGTGTGTGATCTCCAGCATCAGTTCAGATTCACACACACTGACTGAGTTCAGTCAAATTAACCATGCGCAGATTTGATGCTTTTTCTTCACCGATGTGATCATTTGACACGAGTGGCATGTTTTTACAGGGAGCGTGACGTTAGCTAGGCTACATGGATCAGCTAACTACTTAGCTTCTATGTGTATGGTAGCATGAATTAACCCATCGAACATGCACCGATGACAGTGATCGATGCTCGGTGGATGCTCCGATTACTGATATCGCTGCCTTTAATTTTTGCCCCCCAAAATAAGGCTACCATAGAGAGGTCGCTACCTGCAACAACACTTCCGGGTTTCTGTAGGTTAGCTTATCCTCTTCTTCAGAGGCGACAATAAGTATCCTGGACTCCCCGGCTTCATCGTTCATGATTTCCAAACCGGGTCATGTTTTTCCTCGCAGTGACACACGGTAAAAATCACAGATAGAGACAGAGGGGGGAGGTGTTAGCCTCGGTTAGCTTGCTAGCAGCTGCCCCGGCACCCGCTGCAGTCGCACAAACAGCCAACAACTTCCGCTCCGCTGCGACCTCTGACCCGTGCTGCTATTGGTTGAGGGGGGGACACTCGCTGCAGGTCAATGGACCCATACGGACACGCCGGTGAGGCGAAGGGAGGTTTCAGAGGAGAAGATGGTGCCGGTGTTGGACAGTTAAAGTGATGGAGGCGATGCTGGTTAAAGCTGAAGGGCGCAGGCTGCGTGTTGTCCTCCATCATGAGTTCCCACGGTGAGTTGACATCACGTGTGCACATCATCGGCCACATGCTGCTGCAGCTGCTGCACACCTGTGGATCTGACCCACATATATCAGATGTATTCTTACACGGTTTTATGTTGAGCTTTTTTTCAAAATTGACATTTTTTTATTCTCTATTGAATTTCACCACAGCAGAATCAATAAATATATTTTGTATCATCATCTTAATAATTTATATATATTTACACTGTTTTACTTTACATTACAAAAGTAATGTTTCTTAGTACTCTTTCCAGGACTGCAAATGATTCAATGCAGCCTCAAGTTTGAACAAGAGGTCACATCATAATTTAACAAATCAACAATTAATGATATACATTATCTCTATCAGTAGTTTTTTTTTTTTTTTTTTAACATGAACTTCAAATATTTCACTTTTGTCAAACTACAAATGTATATCTCCCAAGCCTCTCGCCTCAGGCCTTTTAGCTGATTTTTTGACTAATGTGCATTTTAAATTATCTATGTGCCCATAACATACCGTTTGACATAAAGTTTTGAATACTTCTGCCACTTCAGCAAATCTTAATGTAAGGCCACAGCCAGTGAAAGACATGATAACTGGTAACAAAGAAATTAAACATTGATTAAAAAAGACGATCTTGTGTTGGTATCGTTTTAATATTGTTAGCAGCATGTACAGTGCAGGACATGGAGGGGCATTGCTCATGTAATTGCTTTCTGTCTTCGACTATTCCTGCATTCCATTTCCTTCCGGTCTGCTTTCAAGTCCATATGAGCTTTCCACCCCTCCATTCCCCTCACTTCTTTCGTCCCCTTATTACATTATTCCTTACTCTACTTTCTCTGTAGTGCCTATGTCACTCAGCCATCTCATATTCCTGCTTCCCCCTCTTTGGCTTCCTCGGTATATAAAGCATGAAACTCTTTCGCCCCCCCCCTCCTCCTTCTCAGAGCTTTCCTTTCTCCCCACCATCCAATCTTAAATTCCTCCCTCTGCCTCCCTTCTTCCTCTTTCTCCCTCCCTCCCTCTCTCTCCTTCTCCCTGTCCTCTGTCCCCAGCCAGAGGTTAATACACTCCAGGATGGCATTATTTCCTCCCTGGCCCTCCGACAATATAAAAATTCAGAATGGACAGCTCAATCCCTCTTCCATCTCAGATTTGATTGTAATGGTATTGCCTCCTGTCCCTGGGAGGCCCCTGCTGCCTCACCAACCCAGCTTTTATGACACTAAATGGCCAGGCTACAATTTTTCCATCTATTCAAAAAATTCTGTTAATAACTCATTGGGAATGAGACGTATGCGCTCCCTGGGCCGTCTGTGGCCAGGTCCCTCACCCCTCTGCTCACAGGGGTCACCACATACAGAGAAAAGATTCAGGGCTGAATCGCAAATGTAAAAGGTTAATTAATCTCTGTGAATTTACTGCCCCCTCTCCCCATTCCCCATGCACTCCAATTGACAGTCCCAAAGAGACAAAAATGTCATATTTACAACCCTGAATGGGGAAAGTGCTCGGCAATGCACAGGAGTCGAGCGCAGGTGCAGGCCTGTCCAGCCGCTCTCTCTCTTCTCCCCTGTCCAACTTTACAAGTGTAGTCGTTCATCACGTGTGATGGATTTATGTAATAAAACCCATTTCCTCTCCCCATACGATCCTATTAAATAATAAAATAATTATTTATTGATTATTCAAAAAGGTACATATGCGCGGGTAATGGCTTTGCACCACACCACTGGACCCGCAATAAATAAAGCCGGGTGGAGGGAGAGGAGCTGGGAGAGAGAGGAATAAAAAGAGAGGGAGAGGGAGGAATGAAGGGAACAAAATGACTTTAGAACAAGAGAAATCTGGATCCAATATGGCCTCTTGCAGCACGCATCAGGCAGGACATTATTCAATCTTCAGGAGGCTCATATGGGATCATGACCTGTGATATACATAGTGTATGAAACCTAGAAATTACAATCGACTTCAGTGTCCTGCACAGAGCTTGAGTCTCAGATTTTAAAATCTCTTTTGAAATGACTCTATTTATGAACTTAATGCATATTATATAATACATTACTATATATGTAAATGTTCTTAAAAAGCCCACGATCCTGGTTTTACACTTTGTTGTCAGGTTTATTATCCAAAATGTTTAAACGCAGACATATTCACAGTTGTATGTTTAGTGATGAGATGTTTTTTTTGTGTGTCACCTCTCTGCTGCTTTACCTGTGGCTTTGCACGTCTCTTCATATCTTGATGAAGGAAAACGGCACTGCTAGCCAGTTAGCACTCTTCTGTTTTTTACGTTCCACTTTCTACATGTAATTGACGTTGATGTTTCACTCCTTTGAAGTGATTAATCTTCAAGTTATTTCATGTGTGAACATAATTTTAGTGAAGACCCACACGGTTGTAAATCATGTTGAGAACAATGATCCTTTTATATTATTTGTCCACCATCAGTATGAAAATAAGGCACCTATCCCCAGCTGTGGATAATCTGAAAAGGAGACACTTTAATGTCAGCCAGATATTACACTGAGTACTCCTTAATAACCCATTTGTGTCTGGTCTTACACACGGCTAAAGTGAACTGCGCTCTGCGTTGTCTCTTCCCTGGGCTTGTCTCAAGCCTCCTGCAATGGTACGGAAAACAGATGCTATCTCGGCTATATTACTTCTCAAAGCGCTCATATCCTCTCCCATGTTATTTTCTTTGATCTGCTAGGCTTGCTCTCGTCCTCCCCCCAACCCCCACCTCAATCCTCTCCACCATGACCAGAGAGCAGAGCAGCCCCAACTGGTTCACGGTGGCTGTGGACATGAGAAATTCCCTTCATCTGTTTTCTGTCGTCAGAGGGTAAGAGGTGCACAGTGGGTCGAACACATTAGGTTCTCCATTTACTACACGCTCAGTAAATGTATTTTTTGGGGAAACCTGAGTGAGATAAGATTGTTTTCTCAAAATGTAATGACATTGCATTTGTATACACCATCACAGGTGACTTACTTATTTACCACGAGAAATGATCCCCTTCCATTTTCCCTTTCTGATTCAAATTGTGATACCTGGGCACCGAGAACATTTTAACAGTTGTATGTTGTCCATGGGCACCCATCACCAAGTCGTGAATATGGTAATTATCGCCAGGACTTTCTAGAATGAAACATTTCTGATGTTGTAGCAAGCTCTGGCTAACACAACAGTACAGGAAATCAATTCCTCTTCTTTGCTGCTGTAAAAACTGTATTTGCCAGTGGCGGTACAGTGCAGCTACTGTTTCAGAGCAGCGAAGAAGAGCAATTGATTTCCAGATAAAAGCAAATGGCACTTTTATTTGGTTGAAACGTATTTACTTTAAAGATGGGGCATTAGATAGGCACATGGATTTGCGTACTGGTCGATTGCTTTAGGAGTGTTTGGAAGCCTGTCAGGAGGCACAAACAAGAACATCATGGCAGACGATCTGCTCCTAGAAAACAAGTTCAGGTCAATTGGTGAAACCATCTATTGCAGAACGATGTTCAATTGTATTGATAGCAACATTATTCCGTTTTTATGCTCCTACCGGGGAGTTGCAGCACTTTGTTAAAGTGATTCAACTATCCGTCTGGTTTGAATCAGAGGATGTTCACAGTGGCTGCAGACACAATGTTTGTATCAACATTTAAATCCCTCCACCTTAACCAAACGAGTTATATGCTTTGTAAAGCAGCCATCTGACTCAACCATCTGAAATAAGTATCGCGCCTCATTCATTCAAATCATATGTTTGGGCAGCGATTAAGGAGACAGGATATGACTTTATGTTCAGAGGAGAATCCATTTATAATTACTAAACATCACCCGAGAGCTCAAACCAACAGCGTGAAAAGTAAAGTTTTTACGCAGATTTTTGCATTAAAAAAAAAAAAAAAAAAGCACGACAGCCCATTTCCTCTGTTACAAATTGAAAGAGGATTAAATCCCAGGTTTTATTGGAGCTGAAATCGTTAGTTATTTAATTGATTTAACAAAATAAGTCTTTTCGATCATTTTTAAGAGAAAACATCAACCTTTCAATTGCTTCAGCAAATTAGTTTTCCTTTATGGTTGTCTATAGTTTAAACCTAATGCCACTGAGTTTTTCGCTTGATCAGACATCTTGAAGTTTGCGGTTTGTGATGAAAACATTCATCAATTTGCAGAATGTATAACCGTTTGTTGCTTCTGCTTTTCCCGCTCAATCTGCAGTGTTTCTAGTGGTAAACAGATTTGTGACTTATGATGACATTTCAATAGCTAGAATTTAGTGTATTGCTGTATTATATGTGATAATTTCTGAGCCAGTCACCTGTGTCCTCTCACTGTCATTACTAAACATAGTGGATGTTCTAGCATATCAGTTTAGGAAATATACATTTTGAAAAAATATTATTTTAGTTTCAAAACAAAAACTTGTGGTGGATTTGAGATTTTTAATAATTAGACTTGTCCCCTGTCTACTCCTTTTCATGTACATTATCTTTGTCTTGAAAATGCTTACGCTCACACACACACACACACACACACTCTGAGGGAGTCTGTGGCTTTCTTGCGAGCAGCCAGGAGGGGGAAGCATCCCTCTTTGCAATTGTGCCTTGAAGAAATGGAAGAAAAAGTAATTAAACAAACAATTTAACAGGAACTGTGAGCCTCCTTATCCAATCTACCATTCGTGCTTTTGCGCTAATACTTTTAGACAGAAAAAACAGGGAGAGGAGGGTTAGAAAAAAAAAACAAAAAAAGATTACTAGTCTCCTCAGTGACGGTAAATGACACACATGTTTCTTTGCCCATTCATTTAACCTGCGCTGTGTTTATGAAGAGAAAGGGATTGAGAAACAAATTGCGCAGTGTCATTTAATTAGGAGTTTTGCTGTGAGCAATAATCCTGCTTTTTTTCCCCCCATAACCTTTAACTACTTAATGGATTTGAGAAGCTATTACCTTTTCAAGATTTCAGTTTTTAATTATTTCACAGTATTGTCACAGATATGAAATGTCAATCACTCACCAGGACTAATCCTGCATATTATTTATTTGTTGATTTAAGCTGGCGGAGATCCTCAGGTTCATGTATCCTAGTACACACATTTACATAGACTCTTAAATCCTCGAGTTATGTGCACATGTATTAATATTATGTTTGTGGTCAATCTCGGTGATTTAAGAAATACACCCGTGTGTGTCTTGGATGCGAATATGACTTAATATGTTTTAGCTCAATTAATAGTTTTCCTTTCTGTGTTTATACTGAAGGTGTGCATGTGTTAAAATCTAACTCAGGAAGTGTTTGTGTGAGTGTGATCACGTTTAGGCAACACTGTGAAAGAGGCAGACAGAGTTTGTTTAGTTTCCCCTGGAGGACATCAGCGCTCTCTGCCAAGAGACCAACCCACGTGCTGTGACATCAGGCCCAACTGTGTATATGAATATCGCCTTAAACACACAAGCCATGTCAGCAACGCTTGATTTATTTTGCCAGACACTCGCAGGACTGCGAGAGGATGTTTCCCGATCTTAAATCAGTGGCTCCCCTTTTGACGGAGACCTGCAGAAGTACGCCAAAAAAAAAAAAAAAAAAATACCGTTCAGAATCACCTGAAGCAACTTGTGGCGGTGGATACTTTCACTTGAGGCTCTTTGTGAATGTCTAGGAGGATAAATGAAGCATAACTTCAGCAGTTGAAAAAATATTCAAAATCTCATTCAAATAGCTTTTCACCCAGGTTCGACAAGGCTCTTTAGGTTGCCATGTTGGCTCCTCAGACCCCCACCCCCCCCATGGCACACGGGGCATGTAATCCTCCTAAAAGTCTCTCTGCGTGTCTGCACTCTCATAAAGCAGGGAAATGAATTGTGTGGCCCAGGAAGGGAAAATGAAAGAAAAGGGAGAATGAAATTACAGGCCTGGCTGACTGCACAAATCATGCATATGATGTTTTATGGCTTGCCAGAAGAATTCAACACCTGTGGATCACCGTAGCTATAATTGTACATGAATGCACTGGGATGGTGGTGGGAGGAGAATTTGTGGTTTGTGTGTGTCACTGACTGTGTGACTGAGGGTGCGTGCACCTCTTAGGTGTCTGCACAGGACTGTGTTTTTCTTGGCGCGGCCGCCTGTTAGAGGCAGAGGGAAGATGACAGGAGAAAGTTGAGGGAACGCCTGTTGTTCACTTCGCTGGTACATCCTGGGTGAGCCGCGCACAACCCACACGGCTCTCTCGCAGATGCTTCATTTACCATTGTAATTACCTTGTTTATTTGCCCTATCTGCTTCGGTGGGAAAAAACGGGGGCTGATCCATCAGATCGGGACAGTTTGGCTTAGCTTCAGCTCTGCCATTTACTTTAATTAAACGAGGCAATCAGAGAATTATAAATCACTATTTGGCGCGACCACTCGTTCTGTTTGAACCTGGTCCTCAAAGCTGACACACCTGCTGCTGAAACGTACGATAAACACGCGCACGAGGCCGACAGCAGCTGCTGGGAACCAACGACCATGTTTGTATCATATTATTTCCACTTCATTAACTATTTATTGTTACTTCAGGCATTTTTGGCAGCTTTTCTTCAGTGGTCTTATAGATTTTTTTAACTTATTTATGTAAGTTTAACACTTTCCCAAGAATAAGTAGGATGCAGGAATAAAGGCCCGATCCTGAATAAGAGGACAATATAGTTCTCCTCCTCCTCTCTGCCATGGATGCTGATACTTGAGTCAAATTGATTACACCACTCCATCTGCATTATGACCAGCCTCCTCGTGTGTTTGCAGCCTCTGCCTACAGCACAGAGTTAGTGTACAATTACATATAGTTTAATATATCTGCCTGAGCACCTTTAAATAAGCATCACAAGTCCACAAGGTGATTTGTCTTCCAGCCCCATTACTCTATTTTACATCTTGATAGCCAGGGATCGCTCTGAGCTATGTTTAAGCATTAAATAGTGTATTATTATTTCACATAAATCAAGCTGAGATGTTCGGGGGCATTCATAAATTTTGCATTTCTCACAGACAGTATTTTAAAGCCTCTCCCCTGCTCGCTCTTCTGCACTGAATTTTTGAAACTAAAGCAATTCTGCTCCCGATAGTCCATCAGCGCCAGGCACATCAGGAAGGTATATCCAAAACAACATGTAATCCACTTTAGATTAACTGTGACTTACCCCAACACATTCATCATAACACTGTTTTTCATAATAAGTCACTGTGTGTTGTAATATAGAATGGAAGTAAAGAAGAGAAAAACTTTTTCTCAGTGGCTACTGGATTTCATATCTGTGCGGTGTGATTTGAATAATTATATTGAAGAGTGAATGTTTGCTATCAGCCCTCTGCCCCCCCCCCCCGAGTGATCTCTCCTAGATCTACCCATACCATACATATACACACACACAGACACACACACTCACACTACACACCACTTGGATATTAGCTCTGTGTTTGTGCAAAGTTTCTTTTGAGGAAATTGCTAAGCTTTACACACAAGCAGGTGAGCTGCAAAAGTCTCAGTCAGGCCGATAACACATTCTTTCCCCAGCTCCCTCCTCTGCAATTTGGGATCAGATTACTCCAAACGTAGTCACTGACTGAAGAATTTACTTTGGAATACGTTGGATTAAAAGATTAATCTTATCTGGATGGTTTTGTGATGCTTAAAAATCCAGCTTTGATACAATAAACCCCATACTAAAGAAGTCGAGATGGAAAAATGTCACCCCAGTCCCTCACGATCAACCGTAATACCACGGCTGAAGTTTCAGATGCTCATTGTATCACAGTTTAGTCATGTAGTCATTTAATACTTGACTAACGGTTGTGACTAACTTTTTTTTCATTTACTCCTGATCAAGTGCGGGATATGACTTAGGACCATACCGAAACAAATATATGGATAAAATGTGCACCTGAAGCTGAACTTGTCGGGTTCATGACCTCACCCATCAAGTACAATTGAAATTAAATGCATCACTCAGCATCATACGCAGGGAGGGTATGATTTGTTTATTGTTTAACAAATGCACAAGTCTCCCAAGTGAGATTTTGGTGATTTCATGCTTGCATTGCAAACATACACCACGGTTAAAGATAATTGTCACTTAAAACATGCTTGTCGTTCTCAGCACATAGTAATTATATGACCCACTGGCCCCCAGGGCTTCAGTGCTGCTACAAAGTCAAGTGAAAAAAAAAAAATCATGTAAAAGTCATTGCAAATTGGAAATTGTCTGGATGCCAGGACAGTAAGTTGAGGATTTGGGACGTGGGGGTGGGGTCGGGGTGGTGGGTGTTTGACAAATGTCTTTGAACTAGTTTCTGCTTGCAGAAAATATTGCTCGTGGCTTGATATTCTTTCTGAAGTGTTTCATGGCTGTGAGAATTAAGAAATAAAGCTCCGCGCCAAATGATTCAGAGAAAAGATGGCCAACACCCACAGGTATTCTGTTCACATGACATCACCCTGTGTAAAATTGACAACTTCATGTTTTTTTTGGGAACTTGATAGCTTCACTGATTTTTATAAACATTTCTTTTCGGGGGAGAAATAAAGGTTATGGACAGCATCACTCCGCAGATGCTGTAATTGGATGAAGCGTTTCCAGCACACATTTAGATCTTTTACACGTGTTGCTCGAAGATGCATGTGAACGGGATCTCTGTCTTTCTTTACCTCCATTCCTCAGACGAACACGTCTCCTGACCTTGACATGTGTTGGCCCACTGCACCCCCTCCTCATAAACTGGGAACTGTGCGCCTGTCATCGCTCTCTCATGAACACGCCGCTTCTTAGCTTACGCTCCAGCGTGCGCAAGCTCCAAACCTGGGAGGATAAATACTGAGTTAGACTGAACAAACATAATTCAGACATGCTCCATTCCAGCCCGTCTGTCTCACTGACTCCATCTGCAAGGATTTCACGTCAGCAGAAAGAGCAGTGTCATGTAAGAGCAAATTATCACTTTAACTATGTTTTTAACTTTAGACAACAGCACCTTATGACCTTAATATATTAATCAATACAAAATGAGTATTTGAGACATTCCTCCTAAATCAAGTAATTAATTACTTGGTTAACATGACATTATCCTTTGGACATTATAATTTCTTCCTTTGTGATATGATACATTTATTATTGAAATATTTTATTTTATTCCTCGATATATTGACTTTTTTCTAATTGCCTTGTTCTTTTATCATAATATTTTTTCTATCTCTATCTCTGATATAGGACTCTTAATATTCCAACTTTATTCTTGTAATTAAATAACTTTCTGCCTGATCCCTGTTTTAACCCCTGTTCTTCTGTAGAAGTCAAATATGAACTTTATGCATTTGATACCCAGTCACAGGTTTACAGTGTGAATACTAATATATTAACCGTGTATCTCCGGAGCTCTGAACCCTGCATTTAGTTTCGCTGTGATATCTGAAAACAGTGTAAACAAAGGAGTAAAGATTAACACCTTCATTCTTCATCCCTGCTCTGATGTCCATTGTGAAAACAAAAGCATGTGTCTGTCATCTCAGCTCGTTGCTGAGGATGGGGCAGGATTCCAGTCGTTTGAAGTGATCTTGTCGTGGGAAATCTGCCTCTCTGTAGCTCAGCACGATCACAGGCTCAAAGTGAATTGTGTGGTTCCTCGGACGCGTTTTCTTTTGTTTGACTCTGAATTATGGGATGAACTTTTGCAGGGCTTGTTGTTGCCTATTTTCACACAGTAAATATAACGTGTTCACATTCCTGCGTGGCCGTTAGAAAACACACTTTTATTGCGTCTGTGCACATGCTTGTATTCGTGATGCCATAAATCGTCAAACACAGAATGGTTGCCGTGTATTTATTTAAAAATACACACGTTACACACCTATACTTTTACAGATGTATAAAATGACAGTTTAATGTGTATTGACAAGTAAAACACCCCCTCTTTCCTTCAAACACACACACACATGCATGACTCCAAACAGACTGCAGTAACACAACATTAAGCGGTTTTCTCTTCTCTGTTATCTCCAGCTTCCTTTTTGCCCTTTGGTTAAACATTCTCTTGGCATGCATGATCTCATTTAACTTTGATTTCCTCTTTTTTCCAGGACGGCATCCTCGATGGTTCCAATTTCCAGCCCATTCCCCAATTTTCAACCCCAGTGACAGACAACACACGCTGGAATGTCTGTTTAGCTAAAGAAGGGAATTGGTAAGTGATGATTGTCAATGCTGTTTAAGATAAAAAAGGAGAGTTTGCTGCAGATAAGGATTTGCCCGGGTAGAAAGCAGGAAGCCCGGTAAAACTGGTTTGAATTTTGCTGCTTGAGTAGCTTCAGACGGCATTTGTGATTTATGTGACTGAGCTTCAGGAAACACTGCTGAAGATGTTGAAAAACAGTTTTTCCTAAGTAGAAGTTCAGTTGTATTAAGTCACTGTGTGTGCTGTAAAATGAGCAAAAGGAAGCAATTAAAAAATGTTGGAAATATTTCCAAAAACAATTTAAACAATATTCAACAATTACAACACATTTAAAATGTCACTGTTTCATTTTAATTATTTGTTTAAAATTTTATTTTAATGGAAAGGTGTCCAAATAGTACCATAGTCCTTGCCCTTAAACTAATTATTATTCCATTTTAAAATGTAAGCCTCATACATTTCTACACTGCCATGTGTGCTGATGGGGCCTGACATCACTGACTTGATGTGATTAACCTCTGGGGTGTGGAGAATGTGTCCAGCATGAAGGACTTTTTGTTTGTCGAATAAAAGCAGCTCATTGTTTGCACTTTAAGTGGTTTGTGTAATCCCCTATACCCAACACCATGAACGCAAAGGATTCTGAAAATCTGTTTTCAGCACATTTCCAGTCGAGCAAACCTGGAATTCTGTCTCTCTCTCTCTCTCTTCCCAGCACTGTCATGAAACACAGCGCCCCATTTCCATATCAAACGGATTAGTTCCAAGACCAAGGAAGTAGGAGTAATGTAAGCAAGCATACAAATTTAAATATAGGACATCAAAAACATTGTTAAGCATTCGTTTATTTTTAATGCAAGCCCTGACTTTCTGTCTGTTTTTGTGTGAAGATGAGATGAAAAGTATTTCTTCAGATGTTATTTTTTCATTTTATTTTGAAAAGGCGCAGAAAACCACAATATTCAAACATTTTACTTGCGCTTCTTGGCTTCCTGCTGCCCTTGTGTGCTTAATAGCTGCACTGGTAAATGTGCACAGCAAGCAATATAATTATCCACAATGCAAATCACACACACGCGTCAATTTAAAATGTATTTTAGGGATTTTAATGTGTTTTGAGTGATTTGAAATGTTTTAAATATATGGAGCAGAAATATAACATAATAATTGCATTTATGTTCTTTCAACAACACACAGAGTTACTATTTTAACACAGGTGTGTTTATATATTGGGTGTTCTGTGTGTGTGTGTGTCTCGCTGGCTGATCTGACCTGCTAGTAGCTCCCTGTCCGGATGAAGCGATGGACATATGGATGCCGACGAGCTTCCGCAGCTCTCTATGACTTAGCCTGTCCCCCCTGTAATTGAAAAAAAACTCTAGCTAGACCTTGTTGTTTTGGGATTTGTCCCTTCATAATGTAGCTTGAAAACAGGAAAACCAATAGTGGGAATGGACCCCCAAATATAATTAATTTTGTGGGGGCTGGGTGTAAGCGTGGGGGGGGGGGGGGGGGGTGTGTTTTGGGGGGGGGGGGGGGGGGGGGGGGGGGGGGGGGGGTACTATTATTGCAGGAGGAAGAGTTCTAATCAGTAGCAGATTTCTTCCTGTTTGGTTAGCGTGACCGTGGCCAATTACCAGTGAACTCTGTGTTACAGTTTCACTTCCTGTGCTACCCAAAAGAATGGACTGAGGCCCGGCACAGCTGAGTCTGGCAGGACAGCAGGGAAAGCGAGACGAGAGAGAGAGAGGAGCGAAAGAATGAGAGAGAGAGAGAGAGAGAGAGAGAGAGAGAGCGAAAGAATGAGAGAGAGAGAGAGAGAGAGAGAGAGAGAGAAAACAAGGCCCATAAAAGATGAGACTGTAGGAAAGTAAACAGAGTGGAGGAAGGAGAGGGAGGAAAAAAAGAGATTTCCAGCCAGATCTAAGGTGCACAGACATGAAGGCACATACATCCTTTATCCACCTAATATAGAACATGACGTGGTTCACAAAGGAAATGAAAGGATTTTGGACCTGACTTCTCTTGCTGGTTCAGCTGTTCTCAGGTAAAGGCTGAAACTGCGCAGCAGCAGCAGCAGACAGAACTCAAGTCACAAATGTAATAACGCATAACTCAATCATTTCAGCGACGTTATCAAAAGACCATTTGGCATCGCTGTTTTTCCCTCAATTGAATTAAACCACCGGACTAAACAACTGAATGACAATTACAAGGACATACCAGACTTTGCATAACTTTTTTTTCCCCCCACGTGTATAAGTAATTCAATATGTCATGAGACCTCTTGGAAAGATCCCTATGCTTATTAAGCCCTGTACTGCTTTTGCAAAGGACTTGCCCAGCCGTTAGTTTACACCATATTAAAACAATGTGCTGAACATGTCAGTCACGCTCTTTTCTCAGGCGGTTTGTGTGAGTGTTTTGTGACTCTACATAAAAACATGAGATATTCATCATTCGTCACGGTTTGTGATGGTGTTTTTTTTTCACACTTGACAGAATATATATATTAGTGCCACTAAATAAAGCTGTGGCCATTTCCTTACGTTTTTTGTTGTATTTAGTTATAAAAAAATAAAACAAATATATGTTAACATTGCATTTCAGAAATCTGCGTGTACCCCCTACTTGTATTGTATCAAGAGGTATAAGTCGTTCTGGGACTCTGATATTTCCTCATTTCTGTCGTCCTTGACATAGATCTTAAATTAAATCCCATGTGGTGTAAAAAAAAAAAAAAAAAAAAAAAAAGAAAAAAAAAATCTTAAAGTTAACTTGCGGGAATTCTCTTAAAGTTAACTTGCGGGAATTTACAGAAAACCCAACCCTACCTCCATGTTAAACCTATATGTTTAACATCACTTTCCCGACCTTATCCTCCAAGATCTGTAACTCGCTGGTCCTCACACAGCTAGAAGTACCCGTACACAAACACTCCTACTGTACAATTTGAGAAATGGATGGAGGGACATAGTATTCAGTGTGAACTGGAGGGTCCAAGTCACTAAACTAATCCTCGTAGCAGCGATCCCCACTTCCTGCCTAGTCGTTTGGCTGCAGCTGCCTGGGATCATTTCACAAACACAAGGTATTCCTGGAAGAATTGATTCTGTTAGATAGTACATTGATCACACACATCGCCTGCAGACAGAAGATGGCTTTACAAGCAATAAGATGGGAGACAATTATATTATTTTAGTAAAATAAGACGGAGTACAAGCGGGGAGTGCCAATAGCCCAGGCTGGAGGAGGAGGGGGGGGGGGCGGCGACCTCCTCTGTGGCTGCCTCAATGTGTTTGTGCTCCATCCTCAAGTGGCACGGTAATCCACTAAACTTTCCTCCGCCCGCTTCTCTCAATGCAATCAGGATGCGAAGGCTCACCAGTGATTGCGTTCATTTGTAAAAGCATCCAAGCCAAAATTGAACCCCAAGGCTGATAAACTATAAAGATGCTGATCAGATCGTGGCTAAGGAGTCCGCACTCGAGGGCACGAGATGTCAGGGCTGGAGCCAAAAGAGCAATGACTCTGTATACCTCACTCGGAGCCAGGCGGCCGCCCCGGAATACAAACAAGGAGAGAGAGAAAACACATAAACACCCCCCCCCCCCCCCCCCCCCCCCACACCCCCCCCGACACAAAACTGCAGTGGGATTTTTCATCCCGCAGAGGAAAGTGTTATCTGTTCAGCAGATTTGCAGTTTTTCAAATGTTGCTCTGCTTTTCATTGACTCCGGTGGTAGATGGAGGGAAATTATTGTTTGAGTTGTATCCTGTTTTATTGACGCAGCTTGATGTCGTAAGGCATCTCAAGAAAGGAGGTGCATGCTGCTACCTTGCAACAGAATATTACAACCGATTTATCAAGGAGCTCGTCCCATTTGTTTAGTTTTTATTGCGCACGGTCGCTGCGCCGAAGATGTGCCACAACTTTTTCGTTAACCGTGGAATTATTACTCTCAGCTACGGCGCTGTCTCACACTAAATGAACAGCGTAATGACTTTAAACACTGTTATCTGCCTCTGCCGAAAGACTGAGGACAGAAAGACGGAAAAGAAGGAAAAGAGAGGGAGGATCTGAGGATGTTTTCCCCCCCTCTCCATCCTTGTGGCCCCATTGCGTTAAATGTCAAAGAGCAGACAGCGGGAGACTGATTCCATGAAGCGATGTGAATGGAACTATTGAAGACCCGCTTTGATTGACAGCTCTTCCTCTCGTGCTCTGCCCCGAGGGTGACTGACAGTGTGGTTCATCTCACATTTTGTGACTGAGCTAATCCAGTAAATTCCTACCAGACGCAGCCCAACTCAGCGGAGACCTCCCGCTCCTTTCCCAGGTGGAGTTTTTATTTTATCTCTTCCACCCCAAAATAAATATGTTTTTCCATCTGTGACACTGGAAACAAACCGGGGGAGGGGGACGCAGCTATAATTAAGTGTTAGTACATAATTAAGCAAGTTACAAAAAGTGCTAGTTTTCAATGAATTAAAATGTAGACTAATTACATGTGGGAATTAGCCTGCTGTTGTGCTAGTGATTAATACTGTCATAGGTTATTGTCTCAATATGCCGCCAGTTGGAAATGGGATCACCTTACTGGAACGATTGATCTCTTGCCAAGTTCAAAAATTAATTGACTCAACCATCACTGACACACAACCATCTCGTACGTTGTCCCGCATGCCCACGAGGTGCGCCACTTATCCTCTCGACCTTGCACCTGTATTTTGATGTGTGCCGGCTCTCAGAAATCGCTTCCCTCGCCGCGCTGCAGCTGCCGTCAGACGCACGAAGGCAAACAAAAAAAAAAAAAATGCATAGATGTAACTTACATGATAACCGTGGAGTATGTGAGCGTGACTCCAATGGCAACTGAGTGTTTTTGCAGCGTCCCACATTAACAAGAGGTTTTTTGACAGTTTCATTAATCATCATTCCTTAAATGATCACTCTGTGAGGGGGATGCATTTAGCTGTGATAAATTGCCAGCGATGATTTGCCTGCCCTTTGCAGTGGGTTGGTGTTAAAAAGAAGTCAAAGCAGTGAAGCCCGGCTGTGTGAAGGAAAGTTTAGAAGACGCAATAACGAGAATCCTTGAAGTGCCAAGTGACGGCTATATAAGTACAAAAGTCAACAACATATATAACTTAGGCCTCGTAAATTTCAAGATTCTAACTTTAAAGATTTCTCCTCCAAAAATGACCAAAGGATACATAAATTGAACTCAGTATTTATCAGCATTTAAAGTCAAATGTCTTGCAGTCGGCTGCTGTGTTGTGTCCAAACAGGAACCCTGCGACAATACTCCGGTGTGGGAGTTGAGGTGTTTGCCTCATTAGTGTGATAAAAGCCTCCCCAACCAGTTGTGACAATGGCAAAGTGAGATAATGGCCGAGGAACCAAACCGAGAATGACTTGCACAAGCATCCAGCCCACATGGGGCATTGCACACTGGAATTGGTATGCTTTTGAAGTGGGAGAAACCAAAGGGTGTGGGAGCCCGTGTCTAGTCCACCTCGCTGGATTACATTACCAGGACACTGTTTATGCTCACGAGGAGTTTTGCGTATTAAGCAGATCCTTGAGGAAAAAAAAAAAGAATAAATATTACATTAAACACCTCATGAGTTGACTCGCACTTCACAGCCAATTCTCATTAGAGGCAAACACTGTGTTCACACACACAAAGCGAGGCCCCGTAATGACATGATTTTATGCGCAATTCGAATCGTTCCTTCTTGACGCAGCCAATACATCTGTCATGTGGCTCCTCATTTTTTTGTTGAATAATTAAAAAAAGAAATAGAGAAACATACTAATGAGAGAACCGTACTGGAGGGCTTTGCCGCTCCACTGACTATCATATTAATGTATTCCTGTGTGAATTAAACGCATCATCAAACACCTAAGTTCCCTCCACATTTTCCTCTGAAGACGAGGGCTGGACACTGGTGTCTACCTTGCCCTCTGCAAAAATGAAGGGCATTCTTCATTATTACACCTCTTGTGATTACTTGTTAATAGCCATGTACTAATGGTCCCCCCAGTAATTTGACAAAAACACGGGGAATTTTCGCTTTTTATGAGAATGACATTGTTTCGGTCAGTGATTAAGTCATTAAGATATGTCAAAGTGAAGTTAAAACTCCTTCTCACCTTCCTCTTAAACATTTGTAAATACTTGCCATGTCTATGAGAATCTCTGTCTATATGATGTTGAGACAAGATCCAAATAGTTTACTGGAACATTATTTTGTTCGCACCAGCCCTCAGCAGCAGGACTTCTCCTCCTTCTTGGCTTCTCTCCGCCGTCTTCTGCCTGCAGCTCCGGCAACCGCCAGTGTAATCTGTGCCTGACCTTTCTCCACCTCCTTAAAACTTGCTCTGTTCCTCCCCTCCTTCCACCTATCCGTTCACCTCCCCGCCGCACTCCTCCGTTCACCGCGGACTGACAGTAGCGAGAGCTCCTTTCTCTCGGCGCCCGACAGCTTGAACTGGCTCATTAGGGCAAATTGGGAGCGAGCGAGCGGAGTTATTTTAGAGGCCACTTTGTGACAGAGCAAACATGCCCCGCTCACGGCTCATGTAAAGGCTCGCTGACGTTAGATTGAACTATCATAACCCACCTTTAGCGCTGAGACACTAAGTGGCCTCGCAGAGCGAGTTTGAAGGCGAGTCCCAATTTGATGGAAGCGACATGAAAACCAGGTTTTTTTTAAGATTCCAACAGAGTCGCCAAACAAAGGCACAGAAAGTACAAAGCATGCAGTTAAGGTGCGACTGAAACGTCGGTGTGAATATTGAGAATAGATTTGCTCATAGCTGAGAGAGCAAAGCAGGCGACGTGTGATTGATCACGTCCCACAGGGGCGACAGCCAGCGTGCCATTTATACACAACAAACGGTGTTGGCTACACTAAACTAAGCTCGCACAACCTATGCAGATAGCGCAGTCTTTCATTTTAACATGTGCATACTAAACCTGGCTGATAAACGATTTGCCTAGCAGCACTTCCGTCCATATTTTATCACAGCAGACAATGCTCAGTGGCGTTGCCAGGCTTGGTGTATATCCAGTATTCAGGCGAAAAAAAAAAAGCTTCTCCTGAACCCCTCAACAGCTTGGCTCCCGTAATTAACTTCCACAGGACTGATGGAGGCCTCAGTCAGCCGCACACGGCGTGGGATATAATAGAAACGAAGCAGTGGAAGAATTTTAAAATAGTTAATAAAACAGACAGAGTGTACATACAAAGATTTCATTTCACAGAGGTCTCGGGTCAGTCATGCTTAAAGCTTATTCCTTGTTGTGCAGATAAACTCCATCACACAGAAAGCTAACTGGCTGAAAGGATTAATAAACGTCTTTACTTAAAGCTCTGCAAATGCAGAACATGGTGAGAAACCGCTAAGCTGTGGCACGCCGGCAACATTTAGAACCAGCATTGTGACCATTTTTTTGCCAACGATATGAGCAGGGTGGAATGTTAACTGCGTTATCCAGAGGCTATGGTGACTAGGAAATCTGGAGCTCCACAGATTTAGTCGTGTTCACGTTTTACACTCGGCGAGTGCTTCCAAATCCGAAAGATGAAGTCATGTGTCCTCCAGTTTTGGCTTTTGTTTGTCTTGGTGTAGGTTTCTCTTTGGTATATTTAAATAATCACAATTAGGGGACATGCTGCAAATACTGTATTGATAATAACTCAGAGAAAACAAAACATACTGCAGGCTCATTGAGAGGGCTGCCTCTTTTTTAATAACATAAAAATAATTCAGAATATGCATATAAAATATTCTGTAAAAGGAATAGTACATATACACAGGAATTTTTAAACATGTTTCTGCACATGTTCACATACTTTGATTGGTGGTTGACTGACCTGTTCCTCGCACGCACACACACACACTCAGACATCAGAGCAGCTTGCTCAGCCTCTGCTCTTCCTCAGCCTAACCTTAACCAGACACATCTTCTTCTGGAAGCCCCAGGTGACTTCTTGCCGCCCTCCGATTGGACGGATCCTGTGCGTGCTTTCTGTTAAAAGGAATCATTAATAGCCAACGCACGACCTCTGACCGTCCCTTTAAATCATTAGCCGGCCAACTGATGGTTTCTATTTACCGTCCCCACAGGAGGTCTTACAGAGCAAGGAGGATTTGTTATTGTAGGATATTGTGACAGTGCAGTTGATGTGTTGCATTTAGGTGGTTGCTGGGAAGTCAAACAGCAGATAGCGAAAATTTGCTGCCATGTGATGCAGTTGAAGATGGTGCTGAGCTCAGAACATGATATAATATAATACATATTGAACAAATCACTCATCCATGTATTTGTCTTGGAGTTGTAGTGCATGATGTTCAGGTTTTTCCTGTGGATGTGTAAGAGACGTAGGTTTTTAAGCTTCCTGTAACAATTCGGTCAGAGCTTTAAATGCAAAGTACAAATACATGTCGATATAAATTGAATAGTCAAATGGAAAATAACTAATGGCTTTGTTTTTTAAAAAAAGCAATGGTCAGAAAATTAAAACGAATAGAATGATAAATACACAAGTAATTTCATAAATGAAATAGGATGGTGGCTTATATTTATTATCACCTACATGGGGTGATAATAAATGGGCACAAAGTCTATTTGTCCAGTCACTTTTACCCCTTACCGCTGCTTTTCAGGAACAAGACCTCCGCAGAAAAACCACGGGCTCATCTATGGGATGTTTTCATTAGATATGAAGGCAAGAGGAGAGCTGCTGCTCAGGAGGCAGAGAGAGATGTGTGATAGTATTAGAAAAGAAGGAAAAAAGTATGTTTGAGCGTCAGTGTGGGTGTGTGGCATTTGTTTTTTAGTCCTCATAATGTATGTGTTCGGGTGGAGGTGTGTTTGGAGGCTATGCGGCGCCTTTCCTTATCGCCCCCATGCTTAAATCATGTGTACAAGTTGTTTCCAATAAACTGTTAAATTTGATAAAGAGGTCTGGCGTTATATAACAACGCCCGGGGGATGCTCGGACCTCTGCTATCATGAATACATTTTGTCTGATAATAATAATGCCTGTGACTTTGGTCGCTGCCACAGGAAAAACTGCTGCCCTCCTGGAAATCAACTTGCCAGGCAGTGTGACACCTGTATATATGGACGGACGATGAGATTATAATATATTTATACTTACCGGGTTAGTGTTAAGAGACTCCTACAAATGAGCGCGAGCAAGGCGAGGGACTGGAGGGTACGACTTGGAATGCCGCGGGGGGTGCAGATCCTGTCACCTCGCAGAAAGGGCCTGTTATTCATGAGCCGGGAGCTGCAGAGATATACATGCTGCCAAAGATCATTTTGCATTATTGTAGAGGATTTACAGTTCACTGAGAGAAGTCATGAATCAGGGAGTGAAAACAAATGTATTGCATTAGCCCATGAACAGTGTGCATGCAGTAAAAAAGACTGTAATCGCTCTGAAACTTAAGTCAGGTGCAAAAAAGACATGTAAATGAAGATGGCAAAACCAGCCAAAAAAATAAGACCCCTGCCATCCCAGGATGTGGGAATTCATTACTGTGTTAATGGCGGCGGATACTTGGTATTCCCCATCTGCACGAGCGTGCCCCGTATCTCTGCTCACCATACAGTACCTCGGTAGCAAAGAAGGTAGGCAGGTGATGAATGTTCAGTAATTGTAAGAGTTCAGTGGTAGAAAGATTCAAATCCATGACAGTGAGAAATGGAAGAGAGCCCCGGGGGAAATTTCAGGCTGTGAGGAAGTGCATCCAACCTGTCTAAATAACAGATCACACCTCAACTTGGTCACTTGCTCAGAACATGCTCTCAGATATTGGAAATGTGCTTTTGCTGCAAATGAGTATGGCTATGTGAGCCGCTTGTTAGACAAGTATAGAATATTACAGACTTCTCATTTGACTTATAGCACGCTGGACAAATTGTTATTTAAAATAGCTTTTAAGTGCAAGAACAGAAGACGAGAGGTCTTTTTAGGCAGTCAGTGCATTGTTAGGCTTTGTTCCCCCTCACCATCATCGCTGAATGTCAGATTTAGCCAGCAACCATTTGATTTTTATCACATTGTAAAAGTCCAAATTAAATAAATTAAACTTCCATGTTTTTTTGTAGATGCATGGAGTGTGCGAAGCTTTGGCCACAGCACAGTTTTTCCCTGTTGAACTGTTCGGAATGCTTCTCTGCATCCAGGAAACACAAACCAAAGAAAAAGCGTGAGCAAATTAGATCCTGTTTATTTATAACTGAGAAGCCGCGCTGTCAATGCATTTTTGAACCGTACTTGTGCATGTCAGATTTAGCCAGCCACATTTTTATGTCTCACTGTAAAAGTCTAAATTAAAAGTGACTACAGTTGTATTTTATTTGGAATGCAGCTTTATGACTGAGGCTGCTTTTTATGAGTTATTATGGCTGAACCGTGATTATTATCAGCATTGTTATTATCACGGATTTTGTAAGATCAAAAGTATTTGTGCACGTCTTTGTTCGTGTGCACATAAATTTGTCAGTAGCGTGTGCACGGGTGTGTGCCCTGCTTTTTTCATACATGCATGTGCACAATACTTATCCTCTGCAGATCTTATAATCTGGCTGTCATTATTTCATTCACCTTCTGTTTGACGCTGCACCACTTAGCCAGTCAGACCTCAGTCATGACACCGAACATGCCCCATCGCATCCGACGTGGAATGTCAGGTAGCATTTTTGAGGCTAAACAATCTCACAGGAGATTACTGGCAGCAGCGCACGCACACACGCATTAATTGCACCAGTTTTTTCCGCACAGGCGAGAGGTGAGCGAGCAGAAAACATGTTTCCAAGCCTCTCAATTATTGAGCATTCAAGCTGTTTCATGTAGCTGGCATCGGTTCCTCCTTACTGCTGGATTAATATCCTAATTTACCCATCAAGAAAAGGGACAAAAGAACAAAGGAGCTTATGTTATCAATAATTATCCGTCACTAACTTTTACTTTATTTTTAATAGGTTTTCACAGATGCTCCATGATACTTTAGATTTTCAGACACTGGGAAATGAAGGCTGATGACAAACACCTTCTTTAGGTTCTTCCAACAAAGTTTTATAACTTCATCATCAAGGATTCCGCCTCGGTTACAGTTACAGTGCATAAATCATCAAGGATGCTTACACAGTTCTGCGCCTGCAGGTATTTCCCAAAGCATATGGATAAAACATTTTCCTAATAATACAGTTAGACTTCATCACTTAGTCACAGTGAAACTGCATAAGACATCTGATGACAGGATGAAGAAGTTTTCTGCTAAAGGGTGATCAGTGTTGTCAGGGCGGAACTGCAGATGTGGGCAACATCTCGCTCAGAAAGGGCACACATCTGCAAGCGGGATGAATTTGGAGAGACAACACACAGAGAAAAAAAAAAAAAAAAAACTAAAAACATACTGCATTTTGCCGCAAGCCGTTGTTCAACTTTACAATAAACTAACAGTCTAAGTTTAACTCAGTGGTCAGACAGTCAAAATATAGTAAAAGACAACATCAGCGGACGTCTGCTGCAGTGGAAGTAGGGCTCATGAAACGCTGACCTTACCAAACAACAACAAATGTGCACTCTGTCCACTTCCTTCCAAGTTAAGCTGGAGAAATACAAACTGGACAACTGTTATTAGCGGAGCGAGCATCGGGCCCTGGCATTATTAATGATATAATTACCCTGCAAAGACAGAATGAGACAAAGACAGTGAGCGAGTATAAAAAAAAAGAAAAAAAAAATGGGAAAAAAAGCTAAAAAATGAAGTCTGCAGATTGAGGAGGGTTGTAGAAAAAAAAAAAAAGATGAAAGTTCAACATCCCCTCTGGGGGCTTGTAGAGAGGACTTTTTCCCTCTTATTTGGGTGGCTGGACCCTCTCTCATTGTTAATTGGAGTCCTCAGCTATATCCTACTATCCCGCACTCTGGTGGCACCCCCCAAGGTGCAGGGAATTACCGTATCTGCCTTCCCTCCTTTATATTTAGGCCATTTAAGGTTGCACGGTTTTAAAGAGGAAAGTCAAAAGATGCCATTCTTTATGAATGTCTGAGGGTATGAATAGGGTCGCCACTCCTCTTCCTCCGTGCCCTCGGGACTTCACCTTTTCAAATATAACGAATGCCTCAATTAAAATCCCTTTCAAACACCATGCTTATTTTTTGATAACAATCGTCTGCCGCTCCCCTTCGGTTCCCTCCACCTCTGCACCCCCCCTTCTGCTTTGTGAAGTGTACATGGAGGGCATGATGATGCTCCTGAGTAAAGAGTAACGAAATGAGGGGAGAAGGGAAGAGACGAAGATAAACTTTGAAAAAGCCGATGAAGCAAAACAGAGGGAGGGATGCAGGAAAACAAAAATGGGGAAAAAAGACAGTGTGTGTGTGTGGGGGGGGGGGGTGGGGGGAGCTCGAGAGGGGGGGGGGGGGGGGGGGGGGGGGGGGGAGCTCGAGAAAAGAAGGAGGGGGTTTATGACAGAGGGATGGATGCAGGGTCTAGAATGATGTGAGCCAGCAGATGGCAGGGTAAGAACAGTAATATGGCTGGTTTCACTCTGAGTGTTTGGCTTCACCCAAACAGCAGGTAAGCGAAGGATTCGTCCGCCCACATTCGCACACAGTCACACCACATAAACTTTCTCAACATACTGAGGAACAAAAGCACATTCACGTTAAAGAACATCATGTACCGAGACGGGCGGCGCGCCGACGCTCACACGCCTGCTTTACTCCACGTTATTTTAGATCATTCTGAAACACGCGTGCAAACAATCATGGAGGCTTCTGTTGTTGTCAGGTACAAGCAAAAAGCCGCAGGTTCAAACTTTCACACCTTTGTTCTTTTCCTTGTGAGGCTTCACCCCTGTAAATATTTACCTGATAAATCTAAATCTAAAAGTTTGTTTTCCTCGGCCGTTTGCTCCTGATAAATAAATATTTCCTCTTTCTGCCCCTTTGCGCCACGTTGTCAGACGGACTGCGGGTGGCGTGCCTTGCGCAAGTTAAAGCACTAATGGTTACAAGACAGTTTGTCGCCATTTGGGGCTCAAAGGGAAATGAAACTAATGCTGAATAATGTGTTCTTAGGCTATCATTAGCATCGGACTAGGTAAATGCATTAGGGCTCTATGGAAGATGACTGGCTTTAATAAAAGACCACTTAAAGACTGCAAACAACAGCAAACAAGTAAATCTAAAAAACATGGGCCCGCTCGCTTATTTAAGACCCGTGGACATTATCAGCATCTGAACTGTATGGTAGTGGAGATTAACTGCCTGGTATTGTTTAGCTTAGCTTCATCTTGGCTGTGTTCGATTAAGCTCTAGGGAGGAAACCAAAGACAGGCTTTTTCCATTCAGTAATATCGACTAATTAATAATTATGTCAATGCCTCCTTTCCAGCTTTTGGTTACATGCTGGTTCGTGACCATGATTGCAACCCTCTTTCTTTTTTGTTTTGATGCGAGCGTGCACGAACGATCTTGCGTCTTTTAAATGGGCAGCGTTGCCAGTAGTGAGCAGGGGCAGTCGGAAACCAGGCTTGTTGAATGTGGTTTTCATGGCGAGCTCCAGCTATCTCGTGCACAAGAGCATCAAGAGACTCAGAACTATTTCTTTTGCTGAGACGCATGTGTATCTACATTCTCCCTCGTCTGCCTACATGTCTGTCTCTCGCCCACGCTATCTGTTTGCACTGGTCTCTCCCTCCCTCTTTGTTAGCCGGTCTAAACCAATAATGTATGATATCTTTATCTTGAGAGTCATGGTAATATCATCTAACACACAGACATCCCCACTTGCCTTTTGGGCTTTTCTGCCTTTGACTCTAAGTGGATAGTCATCCTCAAGAGTGTCTCCTGACAATTACCAAAATGCAATGTAATGGTTTGTTTATGATTATTTTTCTGTAGAATTTGTCCCATTTCTCCTGACTGATGTTTATAGAGGAGTGCACTGGCAAATTGGACGGTGAAATCCCTCGGTGATTCTTGTCCCTTACACATCCAGCACAGTGCCAGTAAATAAATCTCCCAGACTCCAATAAAATATGTTATTTCTTCCCTATGAATCATACAACATGGCAAGGGTTCATTTCGGACCGTACTGTGTTGGCTGCGGGCTCAGAGATTTTTCAGAGAGAATTATAAGATATATAAAGTAGGACAGTGGCTGTGAAACTCGGTCGGGGAATACGCATCCGTGGACAGTTTCTCAAAAACAAGAATGGTTTTACAAACTGATTTGGACACTTAACCGGTGCATTATGCAGCCTTTATTATATTTCACCCATATTGTATGTCTTCCATCTTGGATTGCAGCAGATGCCAGAACTGTTTTGGCTTCTTTATGGCTATTTGAATATTTTATCCTAGTTTTAAAAGACTTAAATAGTTTAAATATCAGTTTTGAGTGCAGTTTTCTCATGTACTTGTACTTCATTTCTCTCGAGCAATATGTCCACACCTGTAGTGACTGCTTGCGCATTGCAGGAATTTTTTCTCTTTTATTTACCCACTACAGCATCACTTACTCATCTTTCCCAGGAGTTACAACATGCGCTGGCCTTATATTATCCTCCTAAACCCAAACAGCGTTCCACTCTGCCGCCTTTTTCACCTTGTTGAGTCACAATGCATGCAGGCATGTCGAGGCAGACCCCCTATTTAAAGATGGTGCAAATGTTTGGGTGGCTCAACCCTTTCAAATTAAATGGATGGCATCCCAGGGAGGCCTATCAAAATGATTAAAACTGGTGGAAGACAGCATGTGTGTGAAGTGTCAAGACGAGTCGGCACAGGCTAGACGACCTGCACCGAGAGCCAGGAAGCTTATTAGCATTTCAGTGCATAGCAACCTGCCTAGCCCCGAGCACTGATCTTAACTTGGTCTGTCCAAAACTGCACCTCTCTCTCTCTCTCTCTCCCTCTCTCTTCTGCATGTGCAAAAAACATTCACGTCTAGCTGCTGGTTCACTGAAGTCAGGAATGTTTCTGTGTGTTAATGTCAAATCGGAGGTGCAGCCTGTTTGTATGCATTAGTGTGAGAGGTTAATACTGTCCAGGCGCTGTGTGAGGGGACAGCAAAGGCCATCGCAAGTCTTCAGTTATCACGGCATCAGATTAGAGCGTTGAAACATATTAAAGCTCCGGTTTCAAGTGTTCTGTGGTGGAAATTAAATTTCTCTTGAGCTCATTAAAAGCAGTAAAATTCCTGTCATGTTTGGACTCAGCAGAAATGCCCGTTTTTATTGCAGTAAGAGTATTTCTCTGCCCATGTATGAAAACCACTGTGTTCTCAGGCTATAGCACAACTTTTACCTCAGTGCAGACGTTCATTTGGAAGACCTTTAAACTTATGGAGATCTGTCTGGAGCGTAAAGTGCGCTTATTTTTTTCGAGTTTGATCAAATCCTGCCCGACTGTTTCAGTTGGTGAGGAGTCGTCGGCAGGTGCTGCGGGCTAAAACAACTATGTGGACAAAAAGTGGCACCCTCTTTCATTTTTAATCTCAGTCATTCCCTTTTTCTCATCTCGCCATCTTTGAGTCGATATTGACTACATAGCTCAAGAAGAGGACAGTGCTGCAGACAAAGGAAAGTTGAAGTTACTGCTTTGAACTATGGCGAGACTGTGTGTCGGCCTCTCTTGGATAATGGATGGAAGACTGTGTGGACTTGCCCATATTTCATCCTCCTCTCTGGATGTGATTTCTACACAGATGACTGTAATCAACTCAAAACTAAATAATAACCTTCCCGGCTGGTATCACAATAAAAACGAAAGTCCTTAAAGATAATCATTAAATCAGTCGGAGAACAGCAAAGCTCAATGACTTAACACCAATTTAACCTCAAAAACATGAGCAACCACAGGAAAAAAGTACAACGCATCAGTATTTAGTCTGTCCTCTCATTTTTTCCACACCACGGTGCGAGCGGACACTCAATCCTCCATTTTCTATGACTTTATTGACTCCACGTTTTTATGCTCTTCTTCATCTTGACAGCATAAAGAATGGGCTGACGACGCTCGTCCGAGATCGGAGGCCATTTTGTGCCTGAGCTCTGTGCTCAACAATGTGACTAATGGGTTGCCCTGGAGGACCTCTAGGCATCAGTCAAAAGAGGGTTGCCGTTACAGATATACAGAGATAATTAATATTTTTGAATTTCAATATGCTTATTTCCAACACACGAGACATTTGAGTTTGGGTGAAAGAAAATGGATTGCCTCTAAAATTGATAATTAAGCTCTCATCACATACAGCGGGTTTCCCTTATCCCCAGACTAACTCGTCTCAGTGAATCAACCTTTGCAGGGGGAGCCGGGGGAGTCCTTTTGCCTACCTCTTAGCTCCCAGCTCTCCTCGAGCCCCCACAGTGCGTCTCATTGTCTCGAACGTTTCAGCTCGTCTGCGGTTCTGTGTACGGTAGCTACCCTACCTTTGGCATGTGGTCGTTGCTAATTACTTTGAGCTGTTAAGGGAGACATATCTGGGGAGACAGGCACAAGGAAGAGACCTACAAACCCAGTTTAAAAGGAGAATCTGATTCTCCCGTTGCTCCTGATAGCTTTGTTTGACCTGTTAGATATGCTTTGTTCACAATATATCGGGCCCAGTGAAAGTGAACGGCATCAAATGCTGCAGCTCTGCTCACAGCCGCGTCTCCAATTATTGTATTATATGTGGATAAATCAAAGACAATTGAGAGATCTTGTTGATCTGATCATGTTTGCGATATATAACTTTGTGTATCTGTGAGTGCAGTAGTAAGTCTAACTACCCCGAGCAGCTCAAGTCTCCACCTGTTTTCTGACCCCAGTGTTTGTGGCCTGGAAGAAGTCAAAGGTCATAAATCTGTGAAAAGAAGAAAGACAAATGGCGAGCGCAATCATTATTGAAAACAAAAAAAAGTGTCATTAATCAATAGGGAATGGTAAATTAACCAGCATAAATCACTGTCCCGGCTGCGGTAAGCCATGGCGGCGGTGTCAGGGATGGGGTTTCGCCTGCTCGCTGCCTGGTAAACTGCTCCATTTAACTCTCCTCCGACTCCCACTGGCTCATTGCTAAATAAGGATATCAATTAGGCTAAAGCACTCAGCAAAGGCTCCCAAGTTAACCATCAGCCGAGGCATGAATGGATCTTTGGGGATATTGACTGCTGCGGCAATAGGTTTGTAAGTGGGCTGACCAAGGGGTAATTAAAGCAGCATTATCATGTTACGCAGTTTATGGTACGTCTGTGGCTCTATGTGCCGTCCAAGCGTATCCGGCAAGACAGTGGAGGAAGAAACACAGAGAGAGGCACAGGCTGGGGTGTTGGGGTCAAGCTGGCTGCATCAGTGGGAGGGTCAGGTCTCAGTGCATCTTAGTGTACTTACTCTGAAGTCTATTTTGTTGAAACGGATGTGTCTAAATATAGATATCACTCCAATATTTAACCCTAAAAATAAGGATTTGATTTTTTTTTATTTTAAACATTTAACAATTCACATTTCTTGTCAGTTTTTGTGAGTTAGATTAATATCTTAAAAGAAAGAAAACCATCTGATTAGGCTCATGCCTTCGCCGCCATATGAGGTGGCCTTGATGTATGTGCAATTACAGCATAATTACAGCGATAATTACTGTATGGGCAAGATTAATAACTTTATTAGCTAAAATGGTTCACTTTTAAAAGAGGGAAATGTGTACGTTGGTCTCGTGGAACTAAATTTGCTTAAAGTCAATTAACGGGCTGATTTTATATCTCATTACTCACATGTTTCACCTTGGAAAGGCACCTTGAGAAGCTAAATTTAAAATGTAAAAAGGTCAGGAAGTCCCCTGCACAATTAAGCCAAGAGTTTTTCTAAAGAATTCCATCACTATTGAGCAAATGACAAAGTGTCTATTTTGGCCAATCTAATGAGAAAGACCTACTTCAAACTGAAATCTTGTTAACTGTCGGACCGGCCTGTTCAACATATTTCAATTACCACAGGAGAGTTAACTACAGTGTGCGCCGACATTTTTTATTTATCTCGTCTTGCGCTGGGTTTGCTGTTGCTTCTGATGGCGAGCGCCACGCTCACAGTGCGTGCGTCTTCGCCGAGCAACAATTGGCCCTTAAGCTCCTTTGAAACAATAATAACTCCTCCTCTTTAATTTAGCCGACCAAAGCCACATTGTGCCGTCGACAGGGGCTAGATTTGTTTTATCGGGACCTATTAACCATTTCCTTTTTCTTATTAAATGCATGCTCTCTAATTCGTAATTTTTTCCAAACGTGATGTAATTATGATGTATCATTTCCCTCAAATAAAGGCCCTGTCCTCTCCTGGTGTTAATTTGAGCGTGTGAACTTTATACTTTGAACTAATTGGTTGCTGTCGAAATCCCCTGAATGTGAGTAATTTGATCAGGTATTCCATAACCATTGTACAATTTAATTTGAGTAATTTAATTGGATTTGACTGCTCATTTCTGGGCCACTTTCCACTCAGTATTCAAGAACTGCAGAGCTGCAGAGGTATCCTAAGGCAAACACTCACGCACACGCACACACATCCACGCCCAAGCTGCCACCAGTCGCCCACACCCACAGAGCTTCAGACATCCCAGTATAAAGCAGAGCTGGATCAGGCAGTGGACAACTGGCTAGCTTTTATTTCCTTTAAATAACGCGCCTTCACTCTGATATGAAAACTTGAGGTGAGATAAAATGTAAGGTAAATCGATGGTCAGCCATCAATACCATCACCTGCAACCAAATGTGCTTGCATTGTGCGTGCAGTGTCATTCACACCGCACCAGACAAGACTTTGCGTGTCCTCAGAGGCTCAGCCATTCTTGTCTTGTCTTGGCTGGGACCCGGAGAGTTGGAGGCAGCGGAGACGGGGCTCCCCTGCCACCCTGATGTGCTGGGAAAACAGTGCGAGGACCACGCTGAGAGACAGGAAGGGAGAGGAGAGAACAGAATAGGGATGTGGACGGAGAGCGGGAGAGCAAGAGATGCCCATGGGCAAGACTGCCGCTGTCTTGCCTCGGCCCTCCTAGTGCCAGGGACAGCGATGACGCTGCCACTCTGCATCAGTCTTGTGTAGTATTCATAGCAGCAGGTCCTCTAACCCAATTTATGACCTCCACCCTGGCTGAAGAATATAGGAGTTTAACAATGGGCAGCTCTGTAGGGAGCGAGCGCGTCGAGACCCCCGCCAAGCAACTTCCTCATCTATTATTTCTCTTTTTATATATTGTGTAGAATGTGTCTTTTCTGGGAATTCCACAATAAAATGACTGTTATTTATCATTACCAACCTCTTTATCATTTAGTCAATAAAAGGCCTCTCACTTTCTCTCTCTCCTTCCCCGCATCGCGCTCTGGGAGTCAGATATCTGTATTAGTCCCCCCCTGCCTCGGGGCGAGCCGTGTCACAAGCTAAATCATGATCAGCTATGGCTTTCTGGCTAAATTGTGTATGAAGGCCGCGGGCGGAAAAAGGTGCACATGCTTATTATTGGAGACACAGAGAGAAACAGAAGTTTGCACCGACGCACATTCGAGTGCGCGCGCACATACACACAAACAAAGCCATAATGAATCGCAACGCCGCATATCTGCTGTTAGCGTACACAGGTCGGAGGATTTGTGTAAATAGTTCCAGTAAGAACTTCAATCGTGTGATTGTTGGACTTTTTGCCTTCAAATCAACTGAAGACACGTCAGGTTGTTTTTACGCTGACATGAATATTGCAGCTATAATCTATTTTATGAGTTAACAAGGACATTAGGCTAATTTAACTGGCCAGCTTCACATGAGTATATGTGCAAGCCATTGAGACCGTAATGCTTATTTTAATAATAATACTATTCTTACCGTGTTCTTCTCAGAGAATCTTAAAACTAAGGACGATACATGACTTTGATATTTCAAGTGTTGAAGTACCTCCACAAGGAGCTTATTAGCCAACTAGCCCTGGGAGTACAGGAGACTGGAACTAATTGTCATATAACCGGGCTCCAAATATTTGCTTTTTATTAACCATAATCACAACATTTTGTTCTTTATATCAAATAAGTGTTTTGGTGGATTACTTTGATCAGGCAGAAACATCTGGGATAATAATGATGACTCTGAGAACAACTTCAGTTTTGACCAAATACACCTTTTGTTTAATACTTTGCAGATGATGCCTCACAGTGTGAACTGCTCCTCCATAAGCTGCATGATGTTCACGGTTCAGAAGTGGCCAGAAGTGCAAGACCCAATATGATTCAATCATTGGTATGTATTGTTTTTTTCTCTTCTGCTCAGTGGTGTTTTCATAACAGTACCTCAAGAGCTTGTGGGTGGCAGTATTGCCAGTTCTCCATATGAAGAAACCATAACACATGATGAACAAGTGCCAACAACAGTGAAACCTTTTGAGGAGAGACCTTGTGATTTTACTGCGGGCGTCTGGATGATTTATATCTCTGGAGCACAGGGCCTCTTTTCTAATGACGCACATTATCAAACCCTCATCCACCATAAACACCTTTGTTTGAAACTCAACTCAAACACTTAGATTGTGGGCAAGAGCAGTTACATGATTTGAAATCGGAATCTCCCCTTTCTTAAGGTAAAGAAAGCATGAATACTTTTCATCCAGCAATTCTTTAAGAAGATGAAAAACCCCACAGACTCAGTGTCTAAGTCTAAGTGCACAGTTTCCAGATTTATTAAGGCCCACTGAGCAGACACATGCTATCTGCAAAACAGAAAAAAAATCAATCACTGATAACTACTTTTTTCAGCTATTCCCTTGCTAACCACACATGCTAACCAAGCATTCAGGACTTGATGTCCCCCTTTAGGACATTATCACCTTGTCCAGTCCTCTGGAGGGCCCTCCTCTCCCCTGTGGGCCGGAACTTCCTGCAAGCACTAATTAATTAAGAGGGCAGGTTGGCCACAGTGGAGAGCAGGCCCAGAGCCTGTTCAGCTCCTACCAGACAGTGTGCGCCTGGAGACCTATTGCCTCCTCTCTGTCTCCCAGAATGCCTCTGCACATCCTGTAGAAACAAAACTAGAATTTAGGAGGAGGTATGGTATGGCATATTGAAACTGCACTGCAAGAGGAAGAGGCTGTAACGTTTGTGATCCAAGAAATCCCCTGTGTGACGTCCATAACTACCTGTCCTCATTGTTGATTAACACTTGCACTGTCTGTACTGTCAGACAATAACCAAGCTAACACACGGATCCAAACAGATCCTATGTAGTACGACGGCAGTGAACGTGAGCGTTATATTGAAATACTTGTACTGGTGTACAGCTCTTTGTCATAACGTTTTCACATTGTTCTTGGAAACAATTGAAAAAAAAAATCTGTCACAGGGAAATAGAGCTGGGAAGCAAGTTGGGGAAATAATACGACCACATTTAATGAAAGGTTAAATTTTCATTTACTCACTATTGAGTGAGCTGAAAGGGCCATTATTTATTGTATTGGCATGATGTGGCCCATTAGTGCTGTATTGGAATTGGTTTGGCTTCTGTCTCCCTCCCCTCTCTCTCTGACTCTCTGCTGTTCAGTGTTGTGAGATTGCTCCAAGCTAAACTTTGAGAGAAGACCTGTTTTTGTGTGTGTGTGTGTGTGTGTGTGTGTCTGGTGTGCACGTGTGTGTTTTCACATGTGTTACGAGAGAAAAAGCAAACACCGTCACAGATCCACAGATGTTCTAAATTCCTTTTTGTTTATTTGTCCGTCATCTGCATCTTTACACATCAAACGGGCGCTTCGGCCATCGATCTGTTGTTCTCGCGATCTCACTGGCGCATCAATGACAATCTAATTCCGTTCAGCAGATTTTATTGGTTGCTCCCTCCGCAAAGTGACAAGACACATTGCAGCCGCGTGTAACCTAATGAAAGGCTGCTCTGCTCAATCCAGATTAAGTCACGAGACAGCGCAGCTCCGGCAGCGCGCTGCACATTCATTTAGAAAGGCCTTCTAATTGGGGTTTGTTGGAAACGAGGCAAGAGGTGCACATTCTATGTTGTTTCAAATCACGGAGACCCTGCTTAAGAATATCTACTCATTTGTTTATTAGCATCCCAGTGTACGCAAGAAATAATTGCAATAATGAGGCAACATCTACATAATTCACAATTAAACAAAGGGGCCCTGAGGCTAAACCTGCACGAATACTGAGGCACAAGACCAGGTCAATAGCTATGAGGTTAATAAGGGCATGTATTTATTGTCTTGTTTTGAATATTTGTTTAAAAACACAGAATAAAACCATCATTCAAACTCTGTATATGCAGGTTTTAGCCTCATTTCACAAAAATCTGTTTGATGTTTCTTCTTGCTTTTGTTTTGTCCTCTTCCTGTGTTTTTACGCCGTAGAATGAATCCAGCAAACATTCCCAGAGTTTAAATGCACTATATTGTCTATAAATAAAGATTCACCTCATTGTGGAATCAGCACTGGGTTAGTTGACCTTGGCAGCGAAGGTCTGTTCTCTAACGTTCAGAATGTCAGAGATTATTTTATTATTTAGGCGAGGGCACCGCATGGCCTGGGCTTCAGATAAACTGGCATGACTAGATAAACGTTGCAGTGTTACATTCACATAGAATTGCAAATATAGTCTCATTTAAGTTCAGACACACACGCGCGCTGATTCTCAACAGTGTTGCAGAGGTCAGTGTGCTCAGTGTGGCAATGCCACAGCGAGTGCCATCTGGCAAACTGGGACCGAGTTTCTACCTTCAGGAGCTGTGACCTGAACCAGCGGAGCACTTCACTGAGTCTGCGGTCACATTGTGTCGATCAGACGCTCTCTGTAGATTTCTTGGATCCTTACATCAAAGCTGTTTGCGTTGCAGTGGTGATATCAGTCTTTAAAATGCAGAAATACGTCCCAGCATGGATGTGCACGTGAACCTTTTCACGTATAAAGGCGTGTTCTTCAAACCTTACAAGTCCATCAAATCCCTCTGACACTTTGTTTCCTCCTGTTTCCTATACTCTGCATAAACAGCGTGGGGCTTTACTGCCATGTTTTTTTGTTTGTCGGCGGCAGCGCCAACATCCGACACTAGCTCCCTGCCACTTTCACAGGCTGTAAACATCTGGGCAAGGTCTTTCATCTGGTCATTGAGGGGGACCCAGGGGCTCTGGATTTGTACCACAATAAAAACAGACTCCAACGCTTGGTTTAGGAAGCTTCAAGCCTGCCACTGAGACGAGCTCTGTTAAAAAGCCAAAGGAAAAAATGAGGCAGCTTTACAGGCCAACACCACAAATTAATACTTTCCTCCAGAAGGCAAAGTTGTTCCAGAGGAGGCTCATTAATTTTGCATAAAAAATGACAAATATCAGACATTATGCTTCCTTGCATAACAATTTATTTTTCTTGGACCAACATTAATGGACAACATAGGATTTTTGCACAATTTCTTATGTCTGCAAATGATTGTTTGATTGGCATATTCTTCAGTGTCACTTATTCACTGAACTCAATACCCATATTAATAATATATTTATAATTTATACTTTTTTATGGAACCTTTTACAAATAGCAATGCCCCCAAAACTCTTCTCTATTCCCCAATATCACATATTTATAAGGTCTGCCTTGAAAATAATTTGACTCATGGCTTACATGACTGTGACTGGGATCTATGACAATACTAATAAGGCCCATGCTCTCCATCTCACATCACATCATTGTTTTTATTAAGAACCAAGCAGAATTAATATTGGGCAAGGTTTATATGCAGGTAGGCAAACATGTACAAAACCCCGAAAGAGGAAAATGACCAGAACAGACCTATGGTAGACTGAGAGAGGCTCGATCTGGCGTGGAGCAGGTGGAATCTGCAAACACCAGCTCAGATAAAGAGGCGTGGGAAAGGTAGGGTTACCGCAGGGCAGGTGGATGTAACGATACAGGGACCAGTGGGAGACAGGGAGGGCCTCTGGAGAATGGCATGGCCAAAATAAACAGAGCCGCTACAGGAACTGTGACAGCTTTACTGGATAGTGTTTGAGTGATAGAGATGGAAGACGAAAAGGGATGACAAGCAACAAAAGTCACGAGTTAGGCTCAGAAACATTGCCAGCCCATGGTATGTACCCACTCCTGCCACGATCTGCCCGAGGCTTTTTGTTTGAACTTAACTGTAAATCCTCAGACGCGAGGTGTCAGTCAGCGCTGGTGTCATCACAGGGGACGATGTCATTCATCTATCTATATATAGAGGCACGTGGAGGTCTACAGTGTATTTTATCTCATTGAAAGGGCAAGTGATTTTCTTTCACTGCTGTGTCAGGGTTGAGATGGACTGCAGTTCAACAACATTAATATTTAAGGATCTTCAGCGACTGGCCTCACCCTCATCCATTATTTGGGTGCTTGCTGACACTCACAGATTGTTGTCCCCGGGTGACATGCTGGCAGCGTCCAAATAATAGTCCATATAGTGAAATTACAGAGATGCTCATAGGTGACACACAGACGGACGTGGGTCTGTTTGTGATGGAGTTTGGTCCAGGTCCGTGTTTGATGAGGCTTTGGGAGCATGTGGACATAAAACAGTCTGGATTTGTTTGAGGCTGTTTTAAAATTTTAAATGATGTTCCCGTAATCCAGCATATGGTCTCACAATCTCATGCATACGCACACAATGGTAAATTATATCTGAGACTCCAGGGAACTTTGTCCACTTCACACCCCCCGACACAGAGAAAGACCCCCCCCCCCGCGTGCCAGTCTAATATGTCCCCAGAACTCTACCAAAGCAGAGCCTCGACACCATGCTGGAGCAAATCAAGTATTGACCTGCAGCAGTTATGTGTTGTAGAACATTATATTCTCATCCTGGTGGTGTGGTAAAGGTAAAGAAGGGAAAAGAACACTAGCCATGAAACATGGCTTTGCTTATGCACTCTGCTGCACGCCCAGGCGCCCGCAATGCTCGTACATCAAGTGCTGGCCTTGTCGCTTGCTTTATTGAGAGGGAAAACAAAGGGTTGAGCTGTTTGGAATCATTTTTTCTCAGGACAATTTTTCAAAACAGCACCAAGAGCTTTCCTTTTGGGGTTTTGGGGTGGCCGAGGAGGAGAGAATGGGCGATAAAATTGATGAATGGCAGATTGATGGATTTCATTCCTCTGCTGAGGCGAAAAACAAGAGAGATGCACACATTTTTTAATGTTTTTTAGAGTTTTAGAAAGAAACTTGTGACTGATGGAGATCCTTCTTGAGACATTTACATGCAGAAGTGATTACCCATGCATTTTAGTAGACGTTCTTGCACCAGTTGTTTTTTATTTATTTAGCCATTTTCTTTGGATACAGTACAATTGAGCAATTTGCAAAGGTGTAGATGTTTTAATGTCTGTCAGATTCTGAGCTGTTGGTATTGCAGGGACAATTTCCTAGTCCCTAAGATGCATAGGTAAATTTCAGGTTTTGGTCTTGCAGGAAGTTGGATTTGTCTATTTACACTGAAACATACGGGAAATGTTGCCAGACCGTGGCAACTCTTTCCAGTCATTGAAAAACCATCAGAACACCTTATAACTGGTTGAATAGTCCCTTAACTTGGTCAAAATCTGGCAATAGTTACGATCTTACGGTGTCAGAACATAAGATATTCATATTGCAGTTCTGATTCCTTAACCTTTCGACCTTTGAATCAACATTTGTTCCCTCATATGTTGAATGTAATTTTGGCTGCACATTTACCAATAAATGTTAGGAGCGTTTGCATTTTGGCCCTGTAGTGAAACAACAGCCTGCTGTAAATGTGATTTATAGGAAACAGGATCAGAGTAGATGTTAACAACCTTTTCCGTATATGGTTGAGAGAATATTCAGTCATGCATTTCAGCTACACAGTTTGGATAATACAAGTTATGCAATATCCTGGCAAGTAAACACTAGACAGCAGGTTGGTAATGCATTAAAAAAATATCATTAAATCAATTGCATTTTAATAAAAGATATTATCCTCGACCATAAAATCTCCCTTACATTCTTCCCTGCACTCAATACGAAGCCGTAGACTTTAATCATGAGCCATTAAACAATGTGTTTAGTAAATTGATCTTTGAAAAAACACAGTCACCAACAGCCACTAATGAGTTCCCATTTGTCTCGGAGAGTGGGCAAGAGACAGAGCGAGCAGCCCTTCATCCCTCTCTCCTCTCTCCGTTTCATCCATTTATTCTCTTTTTTCCCTGCTCTCTTTCTCTTCTGCTTAATTTCCCTCTCAAATTATTTCCCTCTCCCTTGTTCCACCCACTGCCAATATCTGTGTTTGTCCTTTTCTTGCCATCTCCTGCAATGTCCCTTTCTCTCCTTTTCTCCAGCCCTCCCGCCCCCGCCCCCCCCTCGTCTCCTAAAGGACACAGGTGACTGAACTCATGACTGTCCTGGCATCAGAGGATGATACATAACAGCTCAGCCCCAAATGACAAATCCAGCTGACACTGGGACGAGAAGAGACATATTGATTTTTCAATGATTAATAAGTGGAAAATAATTGTGTTTCATTAAGATGGATGGAGTTTCATTTAGTCCTGTCTCCTCTTCTTCACTTCAGCGCCGGGCGGGCAATCAAATCTGCCGCTACCGCAGCCCATTAGCCTGCTATGGCAACAAGGCCCGCCACGCGCGCTTTGCTATGTGTGTGTTTGCGCGGCGGCAGCGGTGAGAGGGAGAGCAATGCGAAAAGGCGACGAGGTCTCAAGGGGGTTCACGTTTACTCGCGGCAATAGCGTGGAGAAAATAAACAGACCCCGGTGGGAGATCACGTTGATCATAACTTTTTATCCTGTGAATATTACAGCAGCGCTGATTATGTTTACATGTGTACACGGAGAGCTCCCTTATGAACGCAGTTTCTCATTCTGATTTGATAACCCACCATTTTTTACAATGTACTTGTATTGATGGTGTCAAACACATTCTGGCAGCTAATGTTTCTTAGTGGACAAAGACGCCAGAAGTGGACATGGACACCTTTTTTCTTTTCTGTGGCATGAAGCTGAGTTGCACGCGAGATGATTTATGACATCGAGTTGAAATGTGTCCATTGGTATTATGACTCAGTGAACTGAAGAGGATTTAACTGTCAATACTTTGTGGAGGCTTGTCTCTAGGATTTGGGATTTCACCAAAAGTTGCTTCACACGCATTTCACAACAACTTGGTCTGTTAATGTCAACAGTCAGTCAAGAACCTTGCATGTTAGCCCTTTAATAAATCCCTGTCTTGTACTGAACTGTGTCAAAGGGACAGAAGCTGTCGCTGGGCTGAAAAGAAATTGAGGCATGTGAACTAATTAATATCCCAACAATTAAAAATCTGAGCCTGAGCAGTACGTCTCATTTAAGCAGAACATTAACCAGTGTGCCTGAGAGGACTTAACTTGGTTTGATTTAGCTTTAGAAGTGAAAAGCGACTTGGACATAGTGTTTGATGACCTGAATTTCTGTGTGGCTTGTTTTTTTTCCTTCCAGTTATTTTGTAGTCACAGTTTCTCTCCCGACAAACTCACACACTCTCTTTTTCTTTCCCAGGCATCGCATTTGGGTCCAAATGTCAAACTGTTTTGTTGCCGTCATGTTCTCTCCCACTGACTGTTTGTTATCCAGTCTTTTATAACCAGTGTTTATACGTTTGCCCAGGCCCAGTGAAGCACTGTTTTCAGTACATTACTTTGCTGCTGATGTGCAGAATCATCAGAAAGAGCACACAGAGATATGTCTTGTACACATATAGTGACTCCAAGTGTTTGTTCATCAAACAGACTCCAGATCTAAATCAATGCAATATTGTCTGATCAAGTGCTTCAGTGTGAAAAAAGAGACGTCTTAACATGCTTGCGAGGGATAAAGCCCCACAAGACAGGCCCTTGTTCTAAATGAAGGCATCAGTGGGGTGGGGGGAGGGCGGCAGCACCCTGGTCCTCCACCCCAGCATCCCTGTGTATCACTTTAATGTTCATATAATGACATACCCTCCAAGTTTGTGTCATGGGCCATCAACAATCATAATTGTAAAGTGATTCATTGACTGATGTTGTCAACAGTGCTACTGTCAAGAGAAACTGATACCAGAGAGAGAGAGAGAATAGGGGGCGTCTAATGAATATATCAATAACCAGTGACAGGTGAAGGAGTACTCCTGATGAAATTTCAAATAAGCACTAACACCTCTCCTGGACGCCTTCATTTGTTTTGCCACCACACGTTCTGTCGAGGCAAGCAAGGAGGAAAACTCAATTAACAGCAGTGAACCTGAGAGTCGTGTTCTAACCTTTTTTTAAATAGATATTAAGAACTTTCAATGGACATTCATGTACTGCATAAGGAAGTTGAATTTGAATTCTTACTTTTTTTTTTTTATTTGATTTGCCTATATTCTCCTCTACCCGGCTCACATATACCCTCATTATTTTAAACAGCGTGTCGTCCCACCAAACTTGTGTGTGATGGTGATATAGTTCCCAACATTTGCTCATATCAAGGACACCATAAGTGGGAGCCTCAAATAGCTGGGGACCAATTTGTCGTCTTTCGCTCCATATGAGTGTTTGTGTTTGTCTTTGTGCCTGAGTATAATCACCTACACACTTCACAGGAAACACTAGCGATACATCACCCAAATGAGGTCCAGACAGGGCCATGATCCATCACCTGGTGTCTCTAACAGCCAAGGTAATGGGGAAAGGAACCTATACAACATTGATGGGGCCTGGCTGCCAAGAACACATGGACAATGGCAGCGATGGCTGACTGAGGAGTGACCAACACCATTAATGGAATTATTGAGCAGAAAAAGCAGGCAAAGCCGCACATTTTCCGATTTGTTTAAACAGTTTTAAAATGCAACACTCACTGTCACGCTTAGTCGGCTCATGCACGCGTGCATCCACGAGTGCATGAAGGTGTAGGACAGTGAGTCCACATACATTTATCCCCAGCTGTCTGAGGAAGTGTTAAAAAACAACCTGGCCAAAATGCAATTAAAGGGGCACTGTGGTGCTGCATTGTCACATCACGTTGGGACTGCCTCTCTCTGCCTGCCACATTAATAAGGTTACAATTGCCAGCGCCTGCTTCTTAATGGCTGATTTATTTCATTTTAATACCCTTGTCAGGAGGTGGGGTTTTCGGCTGAGGCTCCGCGTAATGGAGGCCATTCCCCCCGCCTTTTCTCAAGTGTGAGCGCTCAGCACTAAAGATTTCCATTTGATGAGAAGGCCGCAACCTCTTTCACTGAGGCCAAGAGGGTGCTTCAAATAGACTGTAAGACAGTCTATTGTATATTACTCACATGCTAATGAATGGATAGGTGGCAGTAATGTTGGTGAGACAAGCACTGGGATAAATAGCAAACGAGAGGGGAGCACTGTAAATCACATGATAAGTTCATTATAAAAAATAGACTTGTAAGTTCGGACATAACAAATGTTATATGTGTGCAATGACATCTAAATGGAACAAAGGTTTCGCCTGCATCTCTGTTTTTGTCTCATCTCCTTCAGACTGGAATTGTAGGACAATGGCATCCCTGCTCCCAAGAGAAGCTCAATTGACTGGAACCTCTGTCATTTAACACACTATTAATTGACTAATGTGCATCACATCACGATGCAGCATAGGTAGATGAGGACCATGGAGCCTTAGCAGAGTGGATTATGGGAAATTAGCTGAAGCAATGACAAAACAGCCATGTGCCCCCCCCCCAGTATCATAAGAATGCACAATCAGCTGTGGCAGAGCGGATGTTGCTGTTTGAGATTATGTGCACAAAGGCGATTATTCTAATCACTTAATTCTGGCATTATGAGACATCTGCTCTGTTAAGCTTTATATTTCCATTTCCCCAGACAAGTGCGTGCAGACGAGACTTCATCAATATCATTATTCACTACATTGTTTTAGTCAAACAGCGCCTGTATGATTAATGAAAAGGCAAAAGACAGTGTACAGCCATAATTCTCGCGAATCAATTACTCATGCTAAGGAGGCCTGCGTTGCAGATCAGCTGTAATACAGTTAATCATACACTTTGAATGGGATGCATGGAGTCAGTCATTCAGTGTGTGGGTGTGATAATCAACACTTATGTATAAAGTGTTCACTGTGTGCATGCAGAGGGGAGATGTTAACGCGTACGGAACAATGCATGCACACAAGCATGTGCTGCAGAACATGTAATAATTTGTCGAATGTGTCCATGTAATTGCATTATGCACGTTACACGTTGCTTTTCTTGGATATCACACAATAAATGAAGGAGCGTGCATTCTGCATGATCCTCCCGAACACACACCGTTTACAGGGAACGCAGCCCCCGACTGTGAGCCGCAGTCGTGTCGCTCGCTATTAGCATAAGAGGCTTTGAATTTCAATGTCTCCGCTGGCATGATCATCAAAGGACAGTTGTGGCGATAAAGTAATCCCAACACTTTGGAAAGTTATTTTAATTCTCAAAAAGAGAAGAGCACTTTATGAAAACACACACGCTTTCTCACAATAAACAACCCTCCAAATGATCACTAAAATATATTCTGATTATATGGAACTGGAATCCATCTTTTTGGGTTCAATTCATTCTTCCCTTTAAGTATCTTTTCATTCAGGACTTATCTTTAATTTATCAATTGGTTTCCCTGTCTCTCTTCGAACCAATAGGACAATGTGTCCCAGCACGTTATGCTTGGTAACTGGGAGCAGACGGGACGTCGTCTGGAGCGGGTTTAAAAATGACCCACCTCCCGTAGCCATTAACACTTCCATAGAGATGAAGAAATATTATGTCACAAAAATAATTTATCAGCATGTTGAGCTGAAGGAATGCAACAATTTCATTTCAAGTAAATTTATAAGAATTCCTTACAAATAAGCGTTTCAAGCACCGAGATCATTTCCGCCACCGCTCAGCAGAGGAGAAGTCCCAGTGTCGGCTGGGCGGAGGCGATGTTTACTCGTGTTTCTGTAATCCCACCACTATTTCCGATAATTGCGCTTCTCCCTCTTATGAAACGCCGTCGCCGCTATGCTCCACCCACTGATGCGGTATCGTGCGACGCCAGTCATGGTTCAAAGCCGAGATTACCTTGGTTTTATTTAGATACGCGGGTAAACTTTTTTCTACAGTATCAACCTTTTGCACGCGCAGAGCCCTGCTGCGCCTGTCAACGGGAAAATAAACAGATGCACATTTTTTGTTTATGACTGCTCCGAATGATGGATTACAGTGCACAGATAGCGGTAATTATCGGAAAACCATTAACATTCCGACACTATCCATACCCTTACATGCTGGATCGTACTTTGGACATGGGATTTAGGATTTACAGTATACAGGGAGAATACGGCGCGCAGAATAAACATTCGCTTAATTCCGCTCGCCTCGCCCTGAGGTTATCGTTATCCTATATTTATTTTTATCCACGTTTTCCTTGATTCCCTGTGTTTGTCTTTTTTTTTCCTCCACAACAAGGTGTATGGGTTTACAGTAATGCAGAGTGTATGGGAACAGCGATGGCATGCATTGTCCCCGTTTGACAGCGCCTCAATGGATAATCTCTGAGTGTCTTGGATTTCGTTCAATCTATTAACCACAATGGCATATATTTAGTGTTTCCTAACTTTGCCTTGGGCTTCTGTCAGCGCTAACACAGCACTGAAGGTGGCAGCGTGTTAAAAGCAATGGTGTATCATGCTATCTGGTTGTTTATGAGATCTGAAAGGCATTTTGTTTACACGGGAGAGGAGACAGACCATATACAATATTCAGCTACAGAGGCATTAAAGTTTTCGCTTTTGATTCCCTGTAATACAAAGTGATGAACTCTAATGTTTGACAGCAGCTGTTTGGATGTGAGATGTGTTTTCCTGGAATGAATCTTTAAAAGGAGCAGGCATCGCACAGAGGAAGGGAAGGACACACACGTGTGCTCAGCTCTGTGATCTGTCTGTTCAGCTTACATGGTCACAACAAACTTGTGTTGTGTCCTAATTTGTACTTTATCATCTTGTCTTATTTATGTCTTCCCCTCTTCTGCATGCACCGGTTACTGCCTTTAAAATCACCAAACTCCAAGAGAACAACCTATCCCTTTAAATTGTCAAGTTTATAACCCATATATACCATAAGATGACAAACTTCTTTGATTGTTTTATGTCATGATATTGTTGCTGCAGAAAATACGCCATTTTAATGCAACAGTTGGAGGCCTGAGATGCCATTTGTCCTAAAAGGATTGACAGCGGAACATTTTTCATGTTGTAGTCTCTCTTGTTGCCGGAGTTGTTGACTGACCTCAGATGACTTTCTGCTTTAGCAAGTGTTGCCTGCTGTTGGCGCTGTTGGGGAACTGAGACATCTGAATCAGGAGCGAGCACCAGCATGGAGCACTTCAATGTGCACCAATCAGGTGCAGCCAAACTTGTAATAAGTTAGAATTAGTCCAATGATAGTGTCAGTGGATCATTAGCCTTTGTTTATGGAAGCACATGTGACGTTCAGTCACGCTACTCTTCACTATAAACTACAGTAAATAGACGGAGAAGGAGATGAACGGAAGATTTGTATTCTTAATTCCAAAATTAAAACAAGACTGCAAGAACACCTGGTGTTCCTGAATTCAGACTTTACTTTGGGAATTACTTAAAGCTTCATCACTGTCACTGTGGAACGGCAGCTTTCCTTTCCTGTGCTCATTCCTGCTCTCCTCATATATGCAAATAGCCGTGGTGTTGCATGATTAGTGGCAACTATTTACAGTAGAGACGTTTGCTAATCAACCCTCAGAGTTATGCTGCAGATCTGGGAGCAATTATGTCCGCACACTGAGCCCATATTTACGACGCACACACCTATACAGACCCACGGAGCATATACTTTCACACACTCAAACACATGCACACACAGTTAGGAACACATCAATTACCGGGGCTTGTGTTTTACATTTAATCTTCTTATTGGATCCTTGTTAATGTTGACTACTTCCTTCCCCTGCAGTTTATTTTGCTTTTGTGCATGTGGCCTCTGCTCCCAGTGAGTGTTCGCGGAGCAGGCCATCCATAAGCCGCACAGACAGACAGGCAGGGACGCACAGAGCAGCTGGCTCCTCTGAGGACGATGCAGCGTTCTCTCCCTTTAACCTTAAAAACATTATAAAAGGCCAGTCCACAGTCGACCTGGCAGAAATACTCTAAAGTAAACCCTGACCTAATAAAAAGCAGACAGGAATTTACCCCCAATAACTTGACTTTTTTTATATTGTATTAATATGTTACTTATACAGGGGAATCCTCCTCCCATCTGCATTAGGGCACTATTATGTGACATATAATGGATTGCATTACTTGACCTTTGACCTTGACCTTTGATCAGCTTCAAAAGTTAATAATCTGGAAGTACCCTCTCAAGCAAATGTGCCCATGCAGTGACCACACTCACATTAGGACCGATATTCCCACTACTGCTGTTATGGCGAGGGCTGAATTCTTTGTGCACACGCGCACAAAGAGAGACAGACGAACAATGCCCTGTAACTAGATACTTGTGTTTTTGGTTTCTGATGCTGCACCTGACCACAGACTGACTCCCTCACCCCCTTCCCCACTGTCCTCTCAGTAATGATGGTGACCAGGCTGTGTTCCCAGCAGATGATCTGTTTCCATTGTGAGTCAGAGCTTAAGGAGAAAGGATATGTGAGATGAGACGCCTGTGTGATCGGTCGCCCAGACATTTTTTGGTGCTTCGTTGGAACTCAATAAACTGATAGTAATGGCTAAAATGAAACCATAACTAGTTTATCTTATTTTTACTAATTCTGTTTGTTTTTATGGGATTGGCAACAGTTCGGGATAGCTGACAATGCAAGTTATATGACCTGTATTAAATCATATCTGAATACCAAACCAACAATACAAATCAAACTCCAAGGAAACCAAGAAATATAGTTTGCACCATTTGGCAAACCGTGTGTACAATTACCTGCTAATTTCTTACCTAAGTGACATTCAATGAACAAAGTTCTCATGAGCCCCCCCCCCACCCGCCCCTTCTCCTTTGCAGCGGTGCAACATTTTCCGTGTTCTAATTACGTAATCAATGGCCTTTTAAAGGTACGAGCAAATCATCTCGGCGAGCCGCTGACCCTCTCCCCGCGAACCTTTGAGGCTTAGAAAAACGAGATTTGTACCAATCAGGGAGAACTGACGCTTGACTTGGAGCTGCGGACAGAGAGTCAGGACCCCTAATTAGGACTCCAACCCCTGTACTGACAGACAGATTAGTTTTTGCCTTGCCCGGTGTTTGGCCAAGATCTGCTGGGACCTGCAGATCAACAGATATGCGTCGGGAACTACCAGCATCCAGCGATTGGTATTCATTAACTGACTTGTTCAAACAAAACACAATCAAACCCGTGAGCCTCAGTGCACAATCTAAATAATAGCAATAATAGGTCTTTTCCTTCTAATTTTTCAGGAATTATCAGCTGTAATTATACTAAAATTACATTCAGACAAAGAGATGAAGAATCTGAGGGACTTTAAAGTAAAATAAACATTCTTTGTGTCTTTTACATTTTAATGTATTAATATAAATTGTGGAAGGAGAATATGCCATGCGTGGAGTCCGCATGCTGCTCACAATAATTGATCTGGTGCATTTCATTTCAGACGTGGGGGTCTTGCTGGGCAGAGAGTTAATCCAGGCCATCAGTGCTTCCTATTAGGCATCTCTGGTATTTTCCAAACAGCTGCCTTTGATAAATCGCAGCAGGGGCTGCCACAATACTGCCATGAGATAGCATCAGCTGCCTCCAATGGTGCAGCCGGGGACAAGCAACAAGGACAGGGTGCAGATGCAAACACACACACACACGCCAAGTAAAGACAAAGGCCAAGTGGTGTGGAGGGAGAGGAGGATGGGAGGAGGAGGAGATAGCCTGCAGTGGCTCTTCAGGGCTTCCTGTCTTTTTTTTTCAGTCCCTGGAGGCCAAAGATACTTCCCATGGCTGGTCATGCTCGTCCAGACCCTTTCACATAAAATCCGACCTTATTTGATGTCATACGTAACCTCAAGTCTGCCACACACTTCCTCTCTTTTGGAATTAATAATACCATTTGTTTTTGTTCTACAACCGAGAGATGGTGCAGAGCTGACCCTTCCTCCCCATCTCGCAGACATGAAAACGTAATCATGTCAGCTTTCTATCAATTACTGCATTTTTAATACATTAAGGCACGACGGTCTTTTAAGAAGACGCAGATGTGACCATGGGTTGCCTTCCATAAAATCTAATTTGGCCAGCGTTACTTTAAGGTGAGCGGAGGTGAGATAATGATAATTCCGAATCATTGCTTTTGCTTAAAGTAGTGAATAATTTCACTGTCTGTACAAACAACACAGTAATAGGGGGACTGATAATCAATTACAGCATTACATCGTGGCCTCTGATCTCCGTAATAACTCTAAATGGCGTTTTAAAATGCCACAGTGAGGTATTGAGTGGGGTTATGTGCGCGACGCCTTTTCCCCGTCTCGGCTCAAACTGAGATGAAACTTCCCCACGCTGCTCGCCTTTTTACAGCAGGTGCTTCACGGTGTGTGCCGCTCTAAACTCATCCCCCTTTACCCGCTGACATTTCACAAATGCAGACATTTTGATCCCCCGCTGCCACGCTGCCAAATATTGAAAGGCGACGAAGAACGCGGAGAGCACATATTTACTTAGCGCTTGGCAATGACACTGCACAGGGGGGTAGAAATGGAAAGAGAGAGAGAGGAATAGAGAGGGAGGTTAAGAGAGTCGGAGGGAGGAAGATGCATCGGTATCCATAGAAACTTCGATCAAAGCAGATTTGTGCCCATCTTGTAGGCAATGGAGCTTTTCAGAAAACAGTTGTGGGTGAAAAGCACCTGGGCAGCGCTCAACATCATGAATCTGCGTTTGCAAGTCATTTAGCAAATAATCAGTTTGTTATTGGTCTTAATAGAGCCTAATTAAAAGGGTGACCTCGGCCGGGCACCTACACCTAACCTAAACAGGAAAAACTTTTTTTTTGGTATGAAGGGGTGGGCTGCTGAGAGGTAATTGAGCCTCTGTGAAACAAATGGATCCTCGGGGGGGAGAATCCAGCTCAAATGGATGTTTAAATGCAAACAGTAGTCCGTCCGCTCACCACATGGGGCCCGAACCACGCAGCCCCTCGGTCCCTGCTGAAATCCTATAAAATCAAATCAAAGAATCTGACATTTTCACTAACCAGAGGCCCTGGCGCTGGTTCCGCTACAATAACAAATGGACTAATGGGATGAATGGAAATGAAAGTTGTAAATGAAAGTCATGTTAAAATGCCTCAGATCAGAGAGGGGGGTAAAGGAGAGAGAAAGAGTGAGAGGGAGCTGGAAAGAGAGAGAGATTAGTGGTTAGGTAAAAATGTTTATTTTCACACTTCAAAGTTCCCGGCTCCGTGTGTGTGTGTGTGTGTTCAAGATCAACAGACCTTGTGATGAACAACCTGTTCCGTGCTGGAAATACATTCTGTGAAACACAACAGTCTCTCTGTAGAAATCCTGCAAAGCACTGACTGGGGAGTATTGAATTACAGCTGTGCTATGCTGCGGAGCAAAGCAGCAAGAGAACCCCCCCCCCCCCCCCCCCCCCCCCCACCCCAACCATCCCCCCCCCCCCCCCGCGCTCAGAAGATGTCACATTTATCTGCAGGTCTCAGTCACGACACTCACACACATCCAACCTTTTTATCACATCAGGAGGAAATAGTTAAATAATGTGTGGGATGACTCAGAATGACACCTCCACATCAGGACAGGGTTACCACAGGCTGCTGTGCACAGACTCACAGGCAACTGCCACCACTTCAGAGACCATGCGTGTTGTTGTGTAGAGATTCACCCTCTGTGTTGTCTCGCTGTACAATCAGCACTGGTCCCAGTAGACTACACACACCAGACATGTGTAATTACAATTTTATACATGTGCAGCACTGTTACACTGAATGTTCATAGTTGTAGTATAAGTTCATTGTTTTTATATTTTGTTGTCACCTCTAGTGTGGGTATGGTAACTTTCTGCATAGTGAGACTAGTGAGGGATTAACTTGGATTGAAAATTAAAAAAAAAAAAAATGTAATTCAAGTGAAAGGCCCTAATCCAACATTCACATCAAAATCCAAAGTGTAGATTATTTACTGCATCCAAATACATATATTAATTATGTATTAATTGTTGCTCAAAATGACATTTTTATTTAGAACCCCAATTGTATACATTTTAAATGGTGTTTCTTATTAGACCTATTGAGGATATCACACACACACACACAGTAACCATAACCATTACTTGCCCAACCACAGCCCTGTGTCTAACATTGACCTAAATCTATTCCTCAAACATGGCTGACCTCGAAGTAGTATCTAGTCTGCAGACAGAGAAAGAAGGACATGACGGTGTCTCCACTGTCTCGTCATCTTTCTGAAACTTTTTACTCAGAGCTCAACGCAGACTGGCCCTCCTGTGACTCAGGAGTGAAGCCACCGCGGCTCCTCCTCTGTCCTCGTCATAATCACCAAGAGATGGCAGTATTTCACAGAATATGCTGCAGAGAGCTGGCGTGCAGGAGATTATCAGAAACCACCGCAGCGCTGGTTTTCAGCTCCAGCTCTCGAATTGACGAAAAAAAAACAAGGTCTTAGGAGAACTTGTAAAGGAATATCTGAGGAGTGTATTGCTGTTGTTTCCTTGCTACATCCCTATACGTCTCGTTTTAATATTTACATCTCCCTGATGGATGCAGTGCCACGACCGGCTCCTCGGTTCCAGTGTGTGTTTAAGCGATAAAAGAGTGAGTTGTAAATGTTGATGAAGCAACGTATTCCATCACAGTTGATTTGTTTGTTTCAAATGATAGAGTCGTTTCCTCTGAGATGGTTTTATTAGTGAAGATGAAATGTTTTATTAAGTGACAAGAAAAGATATTCAGGTTAGGTTAGGTTCTTCAAATAAGAATGCACAATACATTTTACTTTCTAATATAATGAATAACTTTACCCCTTCAGTGCAACCGTGCCATTTACTGTGATGTATGTGACTTTGAATTTTAGGTCTGCTCTCTGCTCAACATCCAGTCAGGTGACTATTTATGTTTGTGAACCGTGTGTTTAACACAAATCTGAGGGCAGCAAATTAAATCTAAATAAACAAGTTGCACCAAATGTTTAATCAGCTGTCACAATGCAGAACACACAGAGACGGCCTCCTCTCTGTCTCCCTGTGGATATGGATTAGCTGCCAAAGTTTAGACAAGTGTAAAAAATAAATAAATTCGATATCTGAAATAATAACAATTCTCACTTTGTTGATGCAAACATAGAAAACAAAATATTTAAAGATTATCAAAAGATTAATTGTATTTTATTTGAACAACACAAGCATTTTGTTGTGTGTGTGTTTGTGCCGGTCTGCAGCCTGTGACATTGCATGTCTGTGTGCACATGCTCACATGAAAGCATCCAACAAATGACATACGTTGTGCGTGCAGTTCCCCTTTTTGTTTCCCAGTGCGCCATGTGCATTTCTGTGTGTCTGAGCGTGTCTGAGCTTGAGTCTGAGTGTGTGTGCGTGTGCGTGTGTTACATTGTGTGCAGGGTAGAAGTCTGGGCCTGGGCCTTTGTAATGAGCAGCCTGGGTTCTTTCTGGTTCATCTGCTCATCTCCCTTATTTCATGCTGTGCTGCTCTCCAACTCCAGTGGCCCGGTGACTCGAGTCCTGCCTCTCTTCCTCTCCCTGTCCTCTGTGGGCTCTCTTTTGCCTTCTCTTCTCGTCTCTCCTTTTATTTATCCTTATACCTGTCCCCTTCCCCTTTTGCCCTCTTTCTTGTTCCCCTCTCTGTGCTGTTGCACCCCAAATCTCCAATGACAGAAGAGTGCGGGTACAGAGGGAGATGGCGAGCGGGAGAAAGGGGTATGGGAGCATGCATGAATGGTCACTGCTGCTCCATACCATTCATTCCAGCAAGCGAAGGGAACTGCCCCTCCACCGCTCCGGCTCACATTCTCCTCTTCCTCCACAGCCGCCACCTCCTCTGTGGGCCTCTGTGGGAGCAAGAGGGGCCAGCTTTCGTACAGAGCGGTTTATCGAGACGTAACAAGACACCGTATTACCGATCCCCTCTTCCATTCGACTTCCTCTCCCGCATCTCCCGTAAAAGCCACAGTCGCCGTCACGTTTTTGTCATGTGCTATTTCACTTTGTTCTTTTCATTTCTATGACCCCTCGTGCAGGCCCAGTTAAAGCCACTCAGACTTACTGTAGCAGTAAATAACTGCAGAAGAATGAAAAGGCTTCCATCCTTCCAGTGTGTTTCCCCCTCTTTCTGCAGATGCAGTAAAGTGATGCTTGCACACTGTAGTCCCGCACACACACACACACACACACACACACACACACACATTCACTGAGTATATTGAAAAGAGGAAGGCATGAATATGGAGTATTATTAGAGTAGCAGTAAAAGAGGGCAGAGCGACTACCCTGGACTTATTTTCCTGCTTTTGATGAGGGAGGGGGAGAAAGGATGTCCCACAAAGAGGGGACAATAAAAGCTTCTCCGAGCGGAGGCAGAGCAACATGTTTTTAAACTGCAGGGGGAACGGAGGTTTCCAGGCCACTGGTTTGAATGGGTGGGAAATTGGCAGAGGCTGAGGTAAAGGTGTGCTGAGGAATTTAAAGGTTGAGGGTGACATGTTGGAGGCCACTTCTTACAAAGTGCTTGGCTTCTATTAAACAAAGTTGTTTTTCCGTCTGTAGCTGTTGAGCCAAATACAGGAAATCTGCAAAAGAGATTTATTTGCCAGTCAGTTATCCTCCGTGTCATCATCCTAAATAGCCACAAATCAGCAAGACAGAAGGTGCAGCGCTTCCACTCGATGAAATTGGAGAATAGTGTACGTATATACAGCAACATTTGTGATTCCATAACATATTTATCCATATTTGTGAAATAGAAATAGTTGTATCAAATAGGTTTTGGTGACTGGGCTGTGCATTCTGCAGGGAGTGAGGTAAGAGTTCTCTGCTTCACCCTCACATTGTCCTCTTTGTGTTCACCTCATGAACACCGGAGTTTAGCTTTCACCCTGGAACGTGTCAGAGGTGGGAAAACAGGTCCCGTGTCAGTCGCCCTCTGCTGCTCTTGCTGGGGAGGTGGACAGGTGTGCTGACAGGTGACACTGTGAACGCCGTGTCTCTGTGTGCTGGTGCTCGACTGGTCCAGGACATCCATCTCCTCTCTCCTGTGTGTGTGTGCAGTGATGTTTGAGAGCCTGGCAATTTGCTTATTCTCTGAGTATTTTCCATAAGTATCGCATTAGCTGAATATCCAATGTATATCTGTACAAATGAATTTTAAAGAATTAGAATGATAAAAGTGAACTTGCTGTGAGCATAAGGCACATTTGGACAAATGGACTGTTTGCCCGACAGTAAATAAAATATAATAGTGTCAGTGAGTGTGAGAATGTGTTGGTATGTCCGGTGCCTCATTTGGGTGCAGAAGTCTTTGCACCATGTACCCTGTGACAGCGATCCTCACCGAATGAATGCATTTACAGCACACTATGGATATTAAGGCAGGTGATAAATACAATCATCTCCGGCAATCACCTTCCAAAGTAGCTGTGTAACTGTTTTCTGCGGCGTGAAATCCTTTATCAAGCCGTCGCTGGTTGACAGAAACAATTATCCAGAGAGGGAGGTAAATGAATAAAATTACGGGAGGAAAAAAAAGAAATAATGAAAAAAATTATTGGAGCCCCCTTGCACATTTTTGCCTGTGGCGACCAACATGCAACGATTTCCCAAACTCTTATCACGAGCCCGGCACCAGAACGGCACAGGCTTTGTACCGCACAGTAACCCCCCACCCAACACACATGCACGTTAACCACACTCTCCATATTTGGTTTAATCACACTGTTGGGCTTGGGCAGTGGCAGCACAGCTCACAACGGACTAATTTGTTCCAAAACAAAAGCTGTGGTCATAGTGTATATGTGTGAATTGTGTGCGTGTGCGTGCGTGCATAGTGTAAATAGTGTGTGCTCAACAGGCTTCAAGCGCAGAGGTTCACGTACTTGACATACATTTTTATTGCAACAGGAAACACTTACGCCAAATGCTCCCACGTTCAGAGGTGACTTGCGGTTTTGAAACAGAGCATTCCTTTCCGATCTGTGCCTGGGAGCCGAAAAAGAGAGGGAGAGGGAGGGAAGGAGAGAGAGAGGGAGTATTAAATGAACCCCCCCCACCTCTGTTACTGGTCCCCTGCATAGTGTTTCCTGTTAGTACGGCAACCAGACAACCTTTATTTACCCCGCGCTCATTTCCCTAAATGAATCCCCCTCTCCCACATCTATGGCACAGGATCTTGTTTTGTGAACCTAATAAAAGTTTGGTAAACGCTCCACAATTTGTTCCACCGGCAACAATTGAGCCGCGAGCTTTTGGGCAAGGTGGTGAAAGCCGGGTCTTGTATTTTCCTTCATTACAGTGCCGTAGTTATCAGCAGGTGGGGCGTGCAACAAATACACACTTGCTCCGAGGAACACTGACACATCCCACATCAAGGACCCAAACCAACAGCTCCATTTTTATTTCTCTCAAACAATAGGCAGTAAACTTAATTTCTCTTGGTTCCACCAGTATGGGAGGATTTCTGCTCAAGCCGCATCTGCTTTCCATCGGACAGAGTGTTTATGTTTGGCGGTGAGAGAGAAATGCATGATTGCAGCACCCATTGTCATTCTTCTCCAACACGGAGAACTCACGACGACGGAGTTGGAGTGAAATCGAGTGTCATCTCCAGTGATCATGGCCTGACTCTGCCAAGACTGTACCAGCCTTTTGATGTAGTTTTTACAAATAACAGATATGGAAATCTAAATCAACAACGAGCGCTGTAACAAACAATTTGAAAACATGGGAACAAACTTTTCAAAAAAATCGCCCTTTATTGTATAGTCTGAAAACAAGTATAATCTCTGAATCTCTCTCTTTGTTTTTAGATCTTGGGAAAACTGTCAGTTTGGGTTGTTTAGTGTTTTCAGTGATCCTGTTTTGTTTCTTTATTTCTCTGTGATGTCTTGTAGGCCACTTCCAGCCTGGACACACAATAAGCAAGACACAGTTATAAAGCTCAGTGATACCAGTTGTTATGTTCGAGTCGGTTGTCTCTGTTCAGAATGTGCTGAACGTGCCACATCCTCCTTCTGAGCGGACTGCTGGTTATCTTCTTAACTCCTCCAGAATCTAATTTCTCTCTGGGCAGGCATTTAAATGCCTAATAACTGATAAGTACAGCTTAGACTGTGTGTGTGTGTGGTTCCTCCTTTAACTGGATTGAGATAAAAAAAAAACTTTCCTGAAGTGTTTTTTTGTGTTGGGCGGGGGCCCGATAACTCCCCGGCTCTTCAGTCGCTGCGTTTTTGGCATCATTACGTGTAATCGGCCTGATAGAATTCGTCAGGAGTAACGTGTAGACGTTTGGCATTAAGGAGCTGCTTCGCTCTCTTTTGTGGAGGCTGCAGAATGACATTCATTGCAGATGAATCTCTAGTAAAAAGCGGGTTTCGTGTTGCAAAAATGAGAGTATTGATGGCCATCCTATGCCCTGTAGCCAGAATTGAGAAAAGAGGAATGATGAGAGAATGAGACAGAGCGACAGAGAGAGAGAGAGAGAGACGAATTGGGATAAGGAGTATAGGACATCCAGGAAAAATACTATTGCTGCAGCTAAGCCAGGAATAATGACTTTATTGAATTTGACTGTGGTGCATTACAGTCTTGCATTCTTGAATGATTGACTTTTCTCTTTTAGTGTTTTCTTTTCTCCCTCTTATTTCTCTCCCACTCTAAAACAATCATCTTTGGACACGCACAGACGTACAAGGAAAAAAAAAGAGAAAGGATGTTCAGTGCTTGACCTTGTTTATGTACGTATTATTGGTGTGATTCAGTTACAGGAGTAATTGTACTCCACTAATTGAGTAGATAGATGTACTTTGAACCTCAGACATTATGCTCCTGTGCTCTGGGTGTCATTGTACACGTCGGCGTTTCGAACATGCACATTCTGCACGGCTGTTTCATGTTGCCGACAGGGAACATCAAAACCAGCTCTGCTGCTGCATCAGATGCCGATGCCTCTGCTTTCATGGGTCAGGGAGAAAGTGTGCGATTGGGATCCAGCTTATTTTGGCCGATTGAAATGATATATGCGCGCACAAACAGGCAGCACCCGCAGATCGATCTGCACCTATTGTCCTCCACAAACACACGTCTGAGACACCAGCTCAGTCCCCTGGCACACACACACACACATTCGCTCACACCGAGGCAGAGTCCCTAAACTGTGACATCCAGGACCGTGCTATAATTACAAGGCAGATGAGCACATGGCGACAAAGCGGTCTCGGGAGGGGAGCAGAGCGGAGCAGAGCGACAGAGGTAATGATATCTGGAACAAAGAGGCAGACCTGAGAGGAACAGGTTCAAGAGAGTCGGCTGCAGTGCCGCACAACACCACAGGCATGACCTTGGAGAACTTTGTGGAACACTCGAGAATCCTTCCCTCTTTCTGGCTTCCCGGTGCGGCGTTTGTGTGTGTGCGTTCTCGTGCATCCGCTCACGAGCGTGCACGTGCAGTTGTGTGTGAGCATGTTGCTTTCAAAGGCAGACGTGTCCTCAGGGGAGGAAAACCCTAGAAATTGGTTATTGTATCACTGAGGCTATTTACCTATTTTGGGGATTAACATATTTAATTCCCCTTCTTAATCCCGTTGGAATTAATGCCCTCACATTTCCAATTATCTGACTAAGTGTAACGCAGAGGGAGTCGGGGCGTCTTCTCTCGCCTGTAACAGGGTTTAGCATGCAGGTAGCTGAGCTGTAGCTACAGCGTGTGGCGTCTTCAAAGACAACTTGTTTATGCAGTGGTTTAATTGACTTAACAGACTCACTAGCTTTTGTCCTCCTGCGTGTTTTATAACCAGCGAGATGAAATTGAAGAACGACAAATAAATGTGTGTTTTTAATATCCTGCACACATGACAAGAGGTGACTGGAGAACAGCTGCTGCTGTGATGCAGAACAACATATTTTGTTTAATGATGCTTCAGGCCTTTCAAACAGATCCTGCTTGAAAGTTCTAGGCCTTCAACATCATCGTCGTCCTCACTCTGTCATAGGTAAACAGCAACAGTAGCTACAAAGCTTGTGAATTGCAGAACTATTGGGTGTTTGGGGACGGCTGAAAGAAAAGGTGTGAGTGTGGAAGACATGTGAAAGTGGTTAAATCAAGAGATCAGTTGCTTTAATCCGCAGGAATTTGCTCAAACGGTCTGGCCAATAGCGGCGCTTGATGTCCCCATACAAACATCCAACGCAAATCGAGTTCTCGTGCCGAAAAATGAGACAGACATCAACTGAGAGGAATTAGACATGCTCCCAGACAGTGACAGCAAACACTGAAAATCGTTTCTTTTACCCCAAATGCTTCTACTTCGTTCTGCGTCCAGCAATGTTTCCAAATACAAACTGGGGACCTTCTGGCTTTGCAGCACATGCACGCACACCATGCCCTCTCATGACATGGTCAGTCAGCTGGGTGTCACTTCCCAGACAAACTAGAAAACACAGGAAGTGGGATTTTTGTGGCCTGCGTATTAAGATGCAGTGACTCAGCGTGTCTGACTTAAAATGCCTCACGAATCCCAATTGATATCTGAGAGACAGAAGGTCGGGGTTATGTCGTGTCGTGTATGTGCAGGCATGAGCAGTCCGTATGTGTGAACCAAAGCTGCAGTCGCACTTGCTCCTCTCATCGTCTTGATATTGGCAACAGATGCTTAAAGCACTTTCTACATGTACAGTACAGTCTGTGCCCCTCTTTTTACATCACACCCACAGATGAGTGCATTCTTTATTAAGCCAATAATGACTCAAAAGCAGAACAAAGTTATGAAGGGTCGGTTTTTTTTTTCCCACTCCGGCACATTCACATGCATAATTGCTGTGTGCCGGTTCCTGCATGCCGACCGACATCGTTTAGGATCCAATTTGTTTTAACTATCCCAAGCAGAAAAAAAAAAGCCGAGCTTGATCCAAAACATGCTCCCGCTGTCTTCCATCTTCAAGGGATTTTTTTCTCTTTTCTTTTCTTTTTCGCATCTGCAAATCTTGAAAGCCAGAAACAAATTTAGAGACGCTTTGTCTCAGCCAATATCAAAAGGCTATTCAGTGGCCTCGCTATTACCCATAAGCCCTCTATTGTGGTACTGTCACAAGACCCCAGTCCACTTGCAGCAGCTCCAGAACCATAGTCCTGCTAACAAACATTAATGAATGCGTCAGATTCATGGAAGTAACATAAAAAAACGCCATGACATACCAACTCATGGCATGTTGGCGTGACTCTCATGCATGAATGTGTGTGAGTCGTGTTTGATGAAGAAGAAAAGAGGACTAGAATTGTTAGTGGGGAGTATTAAATCTGAAAATTGTGGTGTCCAACATTGTATATTAATGCCTCTGCTGTTGTTTGACTTGTGTAGACCCAGGACCCAGGACTTTGATGAATGTATTAAATTAATGTCGAAATGCACATATACACATTTTCTGAAAAAAAGAAATACCAAAAACATTATCCATAGTGAAAGAGATATGCAATTTAAAAGTCCATTTGTCAAATTTTGTAATGACAAATTATAACCGAAGCAGATGCAGAGAGTGAAGCACTTTTTTTTTTTTTTTTTTACAAGGAGACGCACGGCTGAGTCAATCTTGACACATTCTCCTGCCCCCTCCTTCTTATAAAGATCTCTTTATCTGCCCTCTGCAGTGACAAGGCCAGTCCAGCATCTCTTCTCTCCGTCAGCACTTGTTCTACCACTTCAATCCATTCTGAAAAAGAAAAGCCCCACTCTTTCATTCGACAAGTTTGGGTCTTCCTCCTCCTCCCTCTCCGTCTTTGCCCCCCCCCTTCCCATACCCCATTCGGTGGTGACAATCGGGTCATTATACCATCTTCATCCTGTCTGCGAGCCCCCCCACCTCACCCCACACTTCTGCGCTGCCCTCTGTCCTTTCCTGTCACCCCTCCCCTTTCGCGCAGCTACTATGAGCTATATTACTTTGACCCCAGCCCATCAATCTGCTTCAATTGGATAATGATCTGTAATCACGTTCTTTCAGGGGAGTCTATAAAACGAGCTGGGGCCTCAGCACCCCTCCTGAGAGGGCTCCTTCTGTTCCCCTACCCAGCCACACATTTGATCCAGACGCTTCTCCTTTCAGCTTTCAGGCCCCCACTAAATACCCTCGCACATGGGCAGCCGCTGCAGCCGGCGGTGGGCCTTGTAAAGGGGGGGGGGGCGACGGTTCCGCTGTTGATTTTTCATGGCCCCCGCTCTCCAATGGAGACACGCAGGAGGGAGCAGAGACATAGGAGGAGGAGAACCAAGGAGAAGGGGTGTTTTAATTCCAGGCTCAGCTCCCACCAAGACAGGGGGGCCCCTCGCCCCTCACATTAAAGCTGACCCTCCATTAGGTTGTTTTGTACGACAGGCTTGTAATCGATAGACCCTTATAACTGAACAGGAGGAATGGTGAGGGGTGGGGCAAGATGGCGTTAGGGTGAGTGTGGGGGCAGCGGGCGTCATGGGTGTCAAGGAAAGAGTGGGAGGGGACGGATAAAGAGAGATTAGGATAAGGTTGATGGACAGGGAGAAAGAGGCAATGAATGAATAAGTAAATGAATGAAGTGGAATGGACGGCAAATGAAGGCATGAGCTTCGCCTCCTCCCACTCCGTCTTAGCCGCTTTCATCGGCTAAATTGGGTTTCAAGACAAAAATAATCCCAACATGAGAAAAAATACGAAGACCTCGCAGATAAAAATCAAGAGAGAAAACACAGGCTAGGAACGATCTAGTACCGAATTTCACTTTGTGTTTTTTTTCACCGACTCTCCTCCTCAGTTTGTTTGGAGAGGGAAATGACTTAATGTGTGTTACAGTATGAGATCTTAAGTGGAGTTATCACATGCGGAGATAAGATCTGACGGAGGGAGAGCGAACACAAGAGGCTGTTTTCACAGCGTATTGCACATTTCCAAGTCAAAGCTGACCCGGTGCGCCACCTCACTTAGCAGTTGTCAATTGTTCTGTGGCGCTGCCATTGTGGCCGGTGGCGGGGCAAGCTGCGTCTCCCTCCGTGTACAGCGCACATGCACATTTTGAGCACAGTTCAGGAGGCGAGCGGAGCAGCTTGACCGCAGTTTAAAACGCCATCAGTTCAGCAGGAGCCTTTGTGTTATCGCTTCTGCACTCTTGAATATACATAAAAAAAGGCTATGGAGTTTTAAGGGCCATGTAATACATTAATGAATGAAGTATTCTCTCTCTGTTTCTCAATCTCTCTCTCTCTCAGTCTGTAGTGAGGGGCCCATCTTGTATATCACTATTCTTTCCAGCCATTATTTGGTCTTACATGTGGAGCATATGCCTATTGAAAGGATGGCACCATGCAAGGCAGGCACAGATGGAGTCACCCTCCCCGTCAATAGACGGACAATAGAAAATGGAAATCAAAGTTAAAGGGGTGCATCCAGGCCCATTTAGCCTTAACAAAAGGTGCTTGTAGGAGGCAGGGCATGTGGAATGAAGGGAGGGGAGGGGAGGGAGCAACGGGGTGGAGGAACACGTCCCAGGACACCAGCGTCCATCCTCAGCTGGCCTCTCCGTCACCGAGGTGATAGAGACGTGCTGACTTAGCGCTAGACACCTCGGCCTTGTTACTTTAACTCCCCGGTGCTGCGGTTGATGAACTGTGCAGAGTGATAATTGAATTCTTGTATTTGTTTTGTGCTTAAAGTGCAGTTTCTCACCTAAAATTGGGTCCAACACTTTACAACATTAGGACAAAATGTAGCACAAAAGTGCCTCAGATGGGGTTTCTCCATCTCCTTAAAGATGGGTGTTGACCAGGGACAGGCTCAAAGAACAGCTTGGATGCAATCTATGCATGTGCATTTGTAGCAAAAGTGCGAGACATCTGAAAAGAGCTCAGCATGGTTGAATCGCATCGTATGTTTTCAGCTCCATCAAACATCTACTCTCTGTGCTCGAGATGCTTTTATTTCTTTGTCCATTCTAAATGTGAGATTGTTACGGTAGCAAAAAATACTCCTTAATTAAAAATCCTGCATTTTTCAACCTCACATTTTGCAACTAGTATGGCGTCATCTCTGCCCGAGTGTCCTCTGGTATAATTCACAATAATCCGTGATGACCTAATGGTAAATAAAAGCATTAATAGAGGAAGTGAAATAAACCTGAGGAGGAAGTGGAGCGCGGCCCATCCTGTTGTTGTGGTGCCTGCTCGCTTTGAACGCAGCTCTGATGTGACCTATAAAACAGTGTGTGTTGCTTTTAAGAGACAGTGATTTAACTCCCATTAAAAGGTGACTCCACCCTACTGTACGCGATGGTGCGACACCTCAGTGTTTTAATGGTGTCGTTATTCGCCCGAGACATGACGTGTAACTTTGACGTTTTCCTCATTCAAGACAGAATCCGTCCTCCTTTGTGTCTAAATGATGATGATTATTCATGTGATCTTTTTGTTAGATGCAGTCGCTGCTGACAGCGGAGTGGAGGCGTCTGGGGACTCTGAATGATGGCAGCCCGAATTGAACCTTGGTCCGACCTCTGACCTCCTACCCCCTGACAACATCACCAGCTGAGGGCAGCCACTGAGACTCTGCATGTGTGGTATGGCACAGACACACATATCATCGTTGCCATCCCCCTTTTTTACAGAGACTTTTTTTTTGTTTTGTTTTCATTACCAGAGCAAGAAAAACGGTGTTTCTAAAACAGCTGACCTATTTCACATTCACAAGACGTCTCCCTGAAACTGTCCTCGACTATCTTTCCAAATACAGAGCAGATAAGGCTGCTTGGCTGTCGTGGTTTTATCTGAAAGCTAGTTTCATTGCTGAGATTTCTTTAATCTGCGGAAAATTCACCCTGCGTGCTCTTCTGTTTTCTGTGTGTAGTGCAGTGTGTGTGCCTGTCAAGGGGCCATGACATGGCTGCTGATGCGTAATACCCTCTGACATAATTGTGCTGTCAATCCACAGCATCACAAGTGCATGAATAACTCATGACTGCGTGTGATATCTGCAGTCAACGCCTCAAATTATTTTGTTTCCACTCTTCGTCTTTTTTTATTTCATCGCAAGTGCAAGCGAATGTATAAACACAAGGTGACTTAGATGAACATGCGTCTAAATATTTTGACAATATTGAGAAGTCGTTTTAACCTTGGTTGTATACATATTGTAAATATATAAATCTAATGGCAGTCCACTTGGATGTTGTGTGTAGATTAGCAATGCAATTGCATTTACACTCGTGGTCATAATGCACCTCCGACCACCTCTGGAGGAGACGCGGCTGATCTAGTCAGAATCAGACCTTGACGCGTCGTTATGAGCGAGCCAGCTACTCCACAAACAAGCGGCTCCACAGAATTGGTGATGGTATGCTCGACTTTTCTGTGGCGGTTTTTCCTCCTCTCATTGTGTTTTTTTCATGTTGCCAAGATTATCTCTGTTAGCAACATGAACAGAGGCACATGGCTGATTTACAGTGCACAATGTATAAATGAGGCCGCGCGTTCAGTGTTCAGCTCAGCCGAGGTGAAGCATCCTACGTAAACATGTGTCCTTCCCTTACCTCACCTCATCTTCCCCCGGCCTTTGCTCTCCTGCATAATGCACATCCAATTAAAGCAGGGGCAGTTTTTGGAAGCAACCGACCAGAGAATCCAGAGTGACCTTAAAAACTGTATGTTGTGTTTGCAGATGCATGTGTCTGAGTGCGCTTGTGTCTTCCGCCTCATTGATCATCACAGAGATTTCCACAGCAGAGGCCAGGGCACTTCACCCTGAATGGACGAGGTGAAGAATCAGCCCTGTTTGTTGTTAAGTGTTACAGCTATAGTCTGACGATAATTGCTCCGGAGCCTGGTTTGAATTACAATACACAATGAGACGCGGCTTGGTATTATGATGGGCATCGTGTAGTCAAAGCTATGGATGTAAGCATTGGTATTGGATCGCTTTTGGAGCATATAGCGTAGTCTGGATCAAAGTTGTCATAGCCACGTGAAAACCAGTGTTTTGCACCAAGTGCAGGACGTTTAACAACACTGAACAAACAAAGATACAAACAGCTCTCTATTCACTTCTGTTCAATTTGCTGGTAGAACCACCATGAGGACAACAAAATTAGCAAGTGAACGAGTTCATTCAGTTTCTTCATTTCAACAGACATTGTCACTGTCTGTGTGAAATCCTCATCCTTTTAGATTTGATCATTTGCAAATGGCAAAATGCGCATGCAGTGAGTTTTTGGCATTATTTAATGGACAAAATTCAAAGCACAGAAAAGACAAAAAGACACACACACACACACACACACACACACAATGTGCCAGAACTGTAGTGGCAACCCCCTGCAATAATTGGCTAATTGATCCAGTCTGTAGTGGGTCCAGCCCACCTCCTCTCAGTGACTTATCCAATCAATCCAAGCTGTCATCTGAAATGACATGTCCCATAACAAATTACGGCTAATGAAATAACCATCAGAATGTCATTACATGGGCGGGCCACAGCATTATTGCCCAGCATGGCTCTATATCTGTGCATGTGTGCGTCAAAGTGAGCATGTGTGAGAGTTCACCAACAGGCGTGGCCATGCTGTTACACCCACATGTGACTTGAGGGACTGTCACATGATCGCAGGCTTTTTGGGTAAACTTAATGAAATAAAAGAATAAAAACGAACTGCGGTCCTGCTTCTGGATTTGATATTTGATCATGCGTGGCAGGTCAACAGGTCAGCGTGAGCAACACCTTTTACAGGTGTATATTTTTTCTTTTCCCTCGGCCCAGATATTCATCCCAAAAGTTCAAATCGTTCCCTCCTGGCCCTCATTTTCACTCAGTTTGTTCTCATTACCAGACCAAAATGTTCATTTAGCTTCTTCTGCCTCGTGTACTATCGATGTCCCTCAGACAAAGGGCTACCATGGCAGCCCACGCTCTCTGCTTGAGTCCAACCATTCTCCTTCCATTCTACAGCCAAATCCATTGCTTTTTCTCCCCTAGCCTTCCTCGCCCATCTCCTTCCACCATTCCACAGCTGACAGCAGATGGTGTTTTAATAAAGTCCAGTAGGAATAGGACTGTGAGTAAACAATGCTGCACATGCCAACTCAGTAATTGCTGGGCACTATTACAACCCCTGTGTCTGGCAAAGGAGGGAAGGATGAGAGGCAGGGAAGATAAAAAAAAACAAAACAAAAAAACAGAGAGGATGAGTCAGACACAGAGAGAGAGAGAGGACAAATCATGAATGAGAAAATGAGAGAACGAGAAAAACGAGAGAAAGAAAGGGCAAGAGATTGTGGGGGGAAGAGGTATGTTTGGAGCGGGCAGCACACACACACACACACACACACACATACACCTAGCAGCTGGAGTCAGAAAAGCACAGCTGGTGGAGGTGCAGGGAGGCCACAGGGAGGAGGGGGCTGAGGAGAACTGGGATGGGGCTGGTATAGGCTGTGGCGGGCTGGTATAGGCCAGGCCGACAGCCTCCAGGCTATGGGCTCCGAGCCCAGTCTCTGAGTCCCAGGCCCTGTTCTGTGGTCTCCACTGCTGACACAAGGCCAATGCAGTCCCCTGTCAAACCCCCAGTCAACGGTCAGACACATTCTGGAGGAGGTGGACTCAAGCAAAACCAAAGTTAAAGATCCGGGGCCGTGCAGCTCTTATGACTCCTCGCGCTAGTAAAGACGGAAATCGTGGCTACAAAAACCTCAAAGCTATGAGCTCAAAATACAAATTCAAGTTCAAGTATTCTGATATTTCATTCTCCTGGATATAATAATACTCAGTGGCCTCTCAACCGCAAAATAAGTAATGTTAATACTTTGCTCATGGAGACGTCCTCACAGAGTTCTTTCCCATGATGCACCATTCCTCAGCAAGTCTGATAGCAACCTTACGTCACACACGTGTTTGATGAAGGTATTTTAAAGGAAATGTGTTCTCTAAATATGACAGGGGGTTGCCATTTCAGGGCCGGGCTGAAAACATTACCTCCTTAGAAGAGACAAGAGATGATCGAGATCGAGGACCGTTCTATTTCACTGTGATCTAAGTAAAACTTGATAAAGTGTCTCCCTCAGCTACATAGTTAGTGGCTCTCATCAAAGACAATTAAAGAAAACGACTTTTAGTTGAAACCTGAGGTTAAAATGACCAGTCTCCTTAACCTTGAAGTTTTCTATCCGCATGAATATTGAATGATTCTTAACCTTCTGCTCTAATGCTAATTGAAGCAGAGGGGGGATAATACATATTTGTAATTAGGGGCTGTTGGATGGGGTTTAAGCTTTGAGCTTCATTAGCTTAATCATAAGGACTCTATCAATTATGTAGGTGGAGGTATGGTGGTGATTTGAGAAATTTTGTGGAAACTTTATTCCCCATGGAGTAATTATATTGACGAACTCCTTTCGGACTGTGTCATTAATTCCCATCCTTGTGACTGGGAAAGGGGCACCTTCTCCCCACGAGTACACGAATATTAAAGATTGCGGATTACAGAATTGCAGCGTCTTGTATCGATGGGTAATGTGAGATAAGGCAAAGTTGTATGAAGCTAATCCATATGGAAGCTAACACAAACACAGTGCCCGAGGACATCACCCAAATGCAACATCAAACAGCCTCCTGACAGGTTTGCTGATGAGCACAAACAAGGCTTCGTGTCAAAACACAACTTCTCCCCTCTGACATCTTGAACTTCTGTCCAACCAAGTCTTCTCACATACTTTCAGGTCTTGAGAATTTGCCTTTTCCCCCTCAAGGCAACCAGAGGAGACAGAAAGAGTGAAAGACAAGAGAACGCAGCAGCTCAGAGAGAGTGAAATATGAGCTGCATCTCCTCACCCCACTCCTGCAACGAGATGTCTCCAGCATAAGGACAGTCCCTATGGATCTGCCATATTTATGCAAGCTCCAAGGGCTCTCCTTTCCTGCACTCCAACGTTCTGTCAGGCCCTTACCTCTGACATCTTCCTTACATCCCGCTTCCCAGCAGGTTTCGGGTTCACGCCATTAATCTTGAGCGGGATAGCGGGAGAGGAGATGGCAGAGGAGAACGTGTGGTAGGTGGAAGAGGTGGGAAAGTGGGTCAGAGGACTCAGACCGAAGCGAAGGCAGCTGCCCCTTCAGCACCTCGGCCTTCCTCCGCAGTACTCCACATCGCCCTCGCTGCCTGTCAGAGGTGTGGAGGTGACAGTTGGTGAGGGACCTTTGAGAGGACTGCAGTTTGGCTCAATCTCTACCGTGTCAACCGGGTCCTGCATGCAAAACTGGTTCGGAGGAAATGAACAATGCAGTCTTTAGTCAGATCACATGAACTTAAGAGGTTAAAATGGTTTCCGACATGGACTGCACTTCTCACATATGTCACACTTACTTACTCACATACTTGGGCCTCTTTGGCCCGAGAGGCTCTTGACCGATTAATGTTTTTTTTTTTTCTTTTGCCCTGAGCCTTCTGACATTTGACTGATCACAGAGGCTGGGGATGTGTGAATATCAGTTTAGTTTAATAATACAATGAACACAACACAGCTCAAGGTATGTTTTACCATGTACTGTCATTATTTCCAAATATTCATATTTGTGGTGTACTTTTTATGAAGTCGTTGGTTAGAGTTTGGGATGAACGTACAGTCGTGCACAAGTGAAGAATGAAGGAATTCGGAACATTTTTTTCATAAGAATTGATGCCTGTCCTTGAAACTGACCAAGCTTTATATACCAAAATTATGTTTTTCCAGGACAATTTAGATTGATATATAATTATATGCCCATGGATTTATTAAAATATTACTTTAACACCCCATCTATTATGGGTGCAATTTCATGGGTCACCTTTAAAAAAAAAAAAAAAATTCCTTGACCTGTTACGAATGGGAGCACTAACTAACTAATGTGTAGGCTTTGAGTTAAATTGCACTTGTGACTTCATGGATCACATTTTCAATTACTTTGTGTGGTGAGGGTGTGTGTGTGTGAGAGAGAGAGAGAGAGAGCAGCACCACCAACATTTTTATTTACTGGAACAAGTGGTATGGAAAAGTGAGATTTAATGAGCTATGTTGAACAACATGGAGGTAATGGAGTACAAGCAGAAGTCTCCAACAGACAATGACTGGTCGCTGATTGACTGCACGCTGTCTGCTGAGGCAACTCTGAAGATACAGATACACGTGTAATATATTCATATACATAAAAAAAACAAAAAATGTTCTCTGACCTCACGATGGTGCATGTATGCATCAAGTTTGCCTCTGTAGGAACACGTCACATCGCTTATGTTGAAAAGCTACATATAGCAGGGCTTATCTCTGTCCTACTATTTAGTATCATAAGGATGAATAGTCTCTCTGCATTGTCATAGATAAACTCAGTAATATATAAATATTTTTATAGATTATAAATGGCCCCATTAAGGCTTTAAGTTCTAGACCTTTGATGTTATCCCATTCACAGATATAAACTGTTTTAAAGATCTCCCTTCTGGCATTTTTTGTGTAATTAAGTGATGAACAGTAACGTCAAAAGGAAACACAAAAGCTTCAGACCAAAACATAAAACCACTTTAGTGTTAAAAAAAAAAACAAAACAAAAAAAACATAAGCCTCTCAGTCCCCACTGCACTGTATTTTACCTAAAATGATCATTTACCAGTTCAAGCAAAAACAGCCACATATCGATGAAAAACATGTAACTTCAGGGGTTTATTCAGTCGTCATTAAAGGATTAACAGAGACATGGCTTCCACCAATGAGGCTAACAGACAGTTGTATAATTACAGGGCTCAATCATGGAGGTAAGCCGAAAAGCTAATGTTGACTTACCACATAACCTTTCAACTGGTTTATTCTGCCAGCGACTGAAGAGGCGAAAACGTAGCCGCCTCTTTCCTGAGGGGGAACTGTCTTCACAGGCATTAGAGAAGAAAGGAGAAGAAGAATCTCCCAGTGAAAGATATGAGAGTGCATCTAGATCCCGTCATGCCATGTCAGCCACATCCTGAGGTGAAGAGGACATGAACCATTAAGTTGTACACTGTGTAGCATCCGTGTCATTTAAAAACAAGTTTTAATGTTTTTGTTGGACTTTTTGTTTGGATTTTTAACCATTTACTAATACACACTGGTATACAAAGATACAAAATATCCACCAAATGCAATTTAGTAACACATAGGGAACATAACATTATTTGTATTGAGATAATATTAATTTAACTTCTATCTGTAAAGTGTCCGTGTGTGGTTTTCATGCCATGAGAGCATCTATGAGTTGCCATTTTGATCCTAATTACTTTTTCTCACCCATTTAAAAAGCCACTGGACTGTTAGCAAATTACTGAATCAAACGCCTGTTCTTAATGTTAACACGATGACTATCGGTCTTCATTTGATAATTTATTACTTTAAATAGAGGCTTAGTGTTTTGCAAAGCAGCCACTTAGTTGTTTCAACGTTCCTTCTGTCAACAGGGCATTGGCTGTTGTCAAAGCAAACCCTACAGACAGAGACTCACCCATGTGGATGTAATTTCACTGGGATGACACCCCCCCCCCTTCTGCAAACAAAATACATGATTCAGCTTTGAGGTTAGAAAACAAACCCAGAGCCCATCTGCAACACACCGAGACAAACACGAGTGAAGCAAGAAAAGGACAGAGACCAAATCTGAATATAATGGCTGGAGTTATACGCCTCTCCTTTGATTACAAGGTATTAGTGTCATCCATGGGCCCAATGGCAGAACATGCTGGGCTCACCACATTGGAACAAACAGAAACGTGATTATGGATTAATTCAGTTGCAATCATATTTGAATGGATCTTCACTGCTCCGCCATGTCGGCCTCTCTCCCTGCAGTTTTGAATGAGTGCTCTCAGGGGCTCTTGAAACCACACGGCCGGATTGTGTTTGTTGAACATATGTTTAGAGGGGGACGATTTCTACAATGCTGATTGCATTAACAACATCCTAAACTGACATCAAGTTGTTTCGAGCATGTTTTTTTTTGTTGTTGTTGTTGTTGTCAACCAAAATATGTCTTGCCTCTCCAAATACCCTGTTTTAAATGTGAATTGTTTACCTTGAGGCAAGACCAGTTTCATGAAAGAAAACACACACACAGTCAAGAGTAAAACACTAATATTGTTGAATTGTAGTTCAGACATCACTTTATTATGAAAGTGGTTTTATTAAGCGGTTTCAGGCCTAATACACTATCTCATAACAAAGTTATAAAATCTGCCTCTTGGGGAAAAAACATGGCCAAAGCTTTTTAAGATTTTAACATCTGATACAGTAAATATTTAATGTATCATTATTCTGAATTTCTCTCTGAATAGTAGCTCAGCCCGGCTCGCTTAAACCAATCGCTGCTATTTAATCGTTCAAGATAGCGTGAGGTCCCACTGGGTGAGGGTCAAACTCTATCATTGGCCATGGCCAGAATTTATGGGCAGTCTGTTGCATCTCTGTTCCTCACCTCTCACCCACAGAGCCACGGCAGGTTGATTCAGGAAGGACGTTTTTTTTTCGGCTTTGACAAATTTGGAGACCACTGTAGCAGTCAAAGAAACGTTGTTCAGCAGTGTTGACAGATTGTTTGAGGAGCTGCATGCAGTGCCACAAAGGCATTGCTGAAGCAGTGCAGCGTAGCCTCTGTGTAGCCTCCCACTCCCACCCATCCTCCCTATTAATCAGGCTTATCTTCACCTCCATCATTGCTGTTAGTCACACAGGAAAAGGCTTCCGCTTGCGTGCGTGTGCACATGTGTGTGTGTGTGTGTGTGTGTGTGTGTGTGTGTGCTTGCATGCAGGCAAAGTGTTAAACATCTGTCTCAGCTCCATCCACTCAGCCTGGTTGGCTAGTTGAGTTGACTTATTACTGTGAAATCTGACACGCAGAAGTTTAACTTAATTTAAAAAAAAAAAAAAAAAATCTATAATCATAGCAAATGTCTATATATAGATTTGAAAAGTTTCAAAATGTGCAGACACCAGGACAAGCTAAAGATGCCTTTCGAAAATGTGAATGAAATCAATTTGACATTAAAACCAAATGAGATGAGGCACAAAGGAGCGGAACAATGCATGTGATGTTTGCGGTGCAAAACCGCCATGGGACACTTTGCTCATCCTGACAGTGTAACGGGATCTTTGTTTTGATAATCCTCGTATTGGTGATGCCTGTCACGGCGCACAGTAGTAACCAACGAGCAGCCCCCTCAGACTCTCAGCTGAATCCCCCTGTCTGCACAACACTGGCTCCCTGATAAGAAGGTGACACTGTCATTCCAGCTCAAACACACACACGCACATGCATACAGCGGCTTCCAAAATTCGCCGACCGTCATTTGTCTCCGGTGTTTTGACCCCGCTACATATACGCGCTCTCATTAACAGCCTCGGAGACGTGCAGCGTGGATATGCATCCTGCCTCGTACTAATTTTCATTGTTGTGATAAAAATAAACAGGACCAGGGAGCTAAATCTGAGCGCTGGAGGGTCAAAGCGTGCTCCACTGACAACGGGGTGGGGGTGGGAAGGGCGGGGCTCAGACCGAATTACCTTGATCCAGCACGACAGCCTCATATCACTGTCACCAGCCTGTTCGGAAGGGCTCGATGGGGCCGCGACGCTAAGTTGGAATAAGCCGACTGCGATGGATGTGTGTTGACAGTGTACTGTATTCAAGGGCACATTGAAATGAGCGCGCGAAATGGGGCAAAGTTTGCTAAGCCATGTGTGCCATAATTATCCCGCCGCCCTCGTCGTGCCTCTTATCTGGTGGCTGGCGGTGATTGTCACTTGAGTGAAGAATCGACTGTGACATTATCTCCATCTCACAATAGCCCCCCCACCCTCCCAAATCTGACAATAGTCAGGAGGTGTGATTTGGGACGTATCATCCAATTAGTGCGTTTCAGGCTTTAACTGCTGACTGCAACAGTTGAGGTACCGTGTGCTTCTACTTACACATGAGGTGCCGCCATTGAGCACTAGGTGGTGCTTGAACACAGTCCGCACACACTCACACTGGCGCGCACACACACACACACACACACACACACCTTTTCCTGACTTGACACACACCATCAGCAGCTCACACAGTTCTGTTCACTCGAAGAGAACAACAAAACACCCCAACCCTGCTCGACACACACACACACACACACACATATACTCACACACTCACACAAGAGGCAACAAAAGGATCAACTTACATACCTATTCTCTGTTCATTTGATATTCATCAGCTTTCCTGTCACCCCCTCCCTCCTTCCTCTCTCTCTCTCTCTCTCTCCCTCACACTCACACAAACACACACTTCTTTTCTCCACCTTACTCATCAAGTCTCAGCTACACGTGTCTAAAGCCATGATATCCATCGAATCATCTCGCCTTTTCTGCTGGAAAGGTCCTGCTGGTTTGCTTGCTGTTTCAGGGACGCACAACAAGACCGGTTGCAACACAATACCTGTGAAAGAAACCGCACATATGCACAGACACACACACATAAACACTATTTTCCCACATTGAACTAATCCACGCTTGCTGACATACACATACACATCTGACAACTTGCAGAATGTGTGTGAGTGTGTGTGTGTGTGTGTGTGCATACAGTAAGAAACAAGTGCACCATACATTTAGAATAAGAAAGGTATTATAAGTTATTATCATGCTCTCTACTGCATGTGTGCAATGATCCACAGTACTTTACAAATCATGGTGGCATGCATGATGAAGTTCTTTCTTTTTTTTTTTTTAGCTTAAGTTGTTCACAGTCATTTCTATTTCCTTTATGGTAAATTCCCATTCTAGTTCTCCTCCAGTTTGTGAGGGATAACATCAGCATAACTGAGCATAATGTCAATTGAATGAAATAAACATGTCAGTGTATTTTCCACTGTGTGTGTGCGGTTGGTGCCCGTAGCAAAAGCATGATTGCACCAATGGGAAGGTTTGTTTGAGTCCCTGTGTGGCCTTTTTTCATGCTAACCAGCCGGTGTTTAGTGTTGTGCATTGTCAGATCCAGGGGCTACCCGGGGACAGTACATGCATGCATGCTAATGTGTATTTGTGGTCGTCCTGTCTGTCTGTCTTCATGTGTGCATGGCATGTAGTGGGATGGGGGGGGGGGGGCTGCGCACATTATCTGCAGTTGTGTCTTTGATTCATGTTGCGTCAAGTCCTTCGTGCGCTTGTCGGTGGGTCTATGGGGCAGCTGTGTGAGCATTCCTGTTGACGTTAAGCAGCTAAATAGTACCAGCTTTCCGGGCTCTTAACCTCCCCTCTCGGAGAGAAGACCTAATGAAATCCTGAAAGGCTTCCTGACTCCCTCATCTGGCTTTGTTTAGGGCCCGCTCTCCTTCCCTGTGCTTGAGGAAAGCCATTAGCCCATTGGGAAGACAGTCACACGGGCCCTGGAAAGACTGGCCCACTGCTCAAAAAATACAAAACAAGGTGAAGTGCTGGTTCTGAGATCCTCAGTCCTCCTTAATGAAGGATTATTAAGTGCCTGTAAGAGCTGTTAGCTTCCATCAGGTATCTTCTGGATGGTTGGAGCCCACATCAAGGTCTCTGGTTACTTTTAGTCATAAGCAGTAATACAAATCTAGCTCAGTCTAACTGTTATATACATTCTCAAATATACGATGGAAGGAATAAATAAAGTTACAGGCGCCACTCCCTCCTGCTGCAGAGCCCCCCCCCATCACCCTTACTCTCAACCCTCCCTCCTCTTTTTACACATGTAATAGCACTTCATTTTAAGTTTATAGTTGTGTGTATATTCAATAGAGGGAAATTATTTCTACATGGTTATACAGTCTACTGAGAGACAGGCGAGTGAAGAGGAAGGGGGGGGGGGGTGCACATGGCAAATAAAAAACTGCGGCAGTTAAAATTGAATTTGTATTCACCAGGAAGTGGGTTAACCCAGTTAAAAGTCAGGGAATCCAATAGCACGGGCTGATATGTGGTGTCGAGACAATCTCCTTTGGGGAGCTAAGGCGCTTGGCTCATATGCTGCCTACTCGGGCTCGTAGCATGCTTTCAGGTAATAATAATACATCATATTGCTTAACAGCATATTTATGTAAGAACTCAGCGAGAGGAGGCTCCGCAGTGCCTCTGTGTTGTTCTTTGAAATAACCTCCTTCAGATATGTGCCACTCGCTGTTGTTATGTTTTCTCTTTCTTATCAGTTTTGCAGAGATGGGAAATTCTATTACAGAGTGTATTTGGTTTGTCACAGTCAAATGCTCTCTCTTCAGGTGGGGGTACAGGCATTTTTCAAAGATTTCGCTCCTATTTTTTTTTTTTTTTTTCCTAGGGATACAGTGCGGCTGTTTGTGTGCGCGCGTGCTTCTCCCACCACCCACAGCTCTTCTCCTGCTAAAGAAGAGAGGCGGGGGAAAAAAATCAGGGAGTGGGAAAATGACAAATCTCTCAGTCTTTGTTATTGGAATATATTGACTGCCCTGGTTCATTGACTTTTTATTACTGGAGTTAGCACAACTGTCAGCAAACAGGGAGAAATTTGTTTCAGCGTTTCAGCCGTTTGCTTTGGAACATTTGAAGCTGATCAGTTCTATATTCGCCGTTTTTTTCGTGTGTCAGCAGCAGACATTCCTTCACTCTGTGTTGACATGGATTTGCGTGTAGGTGCAGCGGTGATGGCGAGGAATGGAAAAGGGTGAGGAAGAAGAAGTAAAGACAAGTCAGAGAAAAGTAGAGAAGGAGTGGCAGTCCTAGGGAGACCAGGGGAGAGAGAGCGTGAGACAGCCAGACAGAGAGGTGGTTTCGGTCTACCAGGAACACACAGCTCTAGCCGCCAGCAGTCTGTCAGTGGTGGTCCCCTCATCCAGGCTGCTGCAGCATCTGCCAGAGAGGCACCAGGCTGAGCGAGACCCAGATCCTTCCTCAGCCCCGTTGCAAGACCAGAGCACCATCAACTGGCTTCTCAAACGGGCCCAGCTGTCTTCTGCTCATCCTGACCCTTTGTCTTCACACTGAGCCTGAATCATGACCCTGAGGCCCGTATCCATTCCTTCCATGCGGTCTTCTCCTCCCTGCTGCACCGAGACCAGTCTAATCCTCTCAAGACCTCGGACCCCAGGTCTTTCTTTAAGCCTTGTCCCTTCCAAATGCCAATTTCCTCCACACTTACAGTAGATAATGATCTAGCTCTACGCATTACCATTCTCTTGTTCAGGAAAAAATGCTTCGGCATGTTTGTATTTCTTTAAATCTATCACAGACATGGCATCAGTGGCATCCCCTTACACGCCCTCAGATGTTTGTTCTTCCAGTTTTTGACCTAAAGACTCAACCTCAGTCCTCTTCTTTAACCAAGTACTTAGTGCCTTTTTATAACACACATTTTTGCCTAATTTCTACCCTGCATATTCATCACTGGAGCCCATAACCTTTAACCTCAAGCCCCCACCTGTTTCTCGCCCCTGCCCCACTCTCACCCGTTCCTTCCTGTCTCCATCCCCATTTGCTTCCTATTGCCCGGCCACTGACGTTCTTCTCCAGTCTTATCCCCATTTAAAAAGTGCCTTCTCTTTCCCTGCTGGGGCTGGAAAGGGGCCGAAGCCACAGCATCTCCCCATCCGTTAGCCAGGAGCCAGAGATCCCAGCCAGAGATGCCATCTGATACAAGTCTATCATAATGAAGGTCCAGCATGGGGCTAAATGAGTTTCCACCTCAGCCACGTGAGGGGCTAATGACAAAACAGCCTCCCAGTGCTCCTTGGCCTGCCGCTAGCTTTAATCAGGGCATATGGCACTTGCCTAAACTGCTTGGCTATGAGGAAAAGAGAGAAGTGGAGAGAGGAGACTGTAGAGGAGGGTCTGAGGAGATGATGGAAAAGAAAAAGGAAGAGGACGGATGATGAGGAGCGTTCTAAATGTTTGCAAGAAAGTCCATTGAGGTGTGTTTTCAAAACCGGAGTCCGTGAAGGAGCATTAAATCTTTATAATTCTTATTCAGGGCTGAATATTTATTTTAGGCCTCACACACAGGCCTGTGTGGGACCCTAATACGGAGCGGAAATAGCTAATAGCTTCCATAGATTTATATTAATTTGCAGGAATTAACGTGCCTTAAATGGCAGATGATCAACAAGGGAAGACAAAAGTGCATTAGTGCCCCGGTTGCATTATAAAGAGTGTGGAAGGGGGTGGGAGCTTAACAAATAGGCTACTCTGTTGTCATAGCCCACTTTATGGCTCCCCAACTTATCCAAATTAGCTTAAAGGATTGATAATTCTTCACTAATATAAAACTGTTACTGAGCCCCTAAACTGTGACTCGCCCTTTCTTAGGTTTTGAAAACCACTAAATAGAGGGCTCGGATGTGGAAATTAAATTGAAATCGCATAACAAGGCTCCCCTTTTAATTTGATTAATTCTTTGTTGTTGTTTTAGATCCCTTGTGAAGACACCCGTGCCGTTTCGAGGTTATTTGTTCCACTGTCTAATGACAATTTTCTTGCACAATAACACCAGTTAAAAAGCTGCCTCAGAGCAAGTTTTTTTTGCCCAGAAATCACAGACAAGGCTAAGCCACAGGGGGACTAATAAACCTCGACCCTAATTCCACTACTAGGCTACTGTGGTGACTGCTCTTAGTGTAACTCCTCACTCTCATAACTACAACCATATCAGTGTGGACTTAGATGTTCGTATATTTTTTATTTTTTTGCTTTTGTTAGTTAGTTTGTTTGTTTTGCCGTATTGCAGAACCTTCCTCAGTTGCAATGATAAAAAAGGATAACATTGTGAGGCTGCACCAGGCTGTACTCAGCATGGAGAAAATGAACCACTGAAACCCATGCTGACAGTTTTGGTCCCTACTGTTCCTGATTTCAACAGCACCATAACCAGTCTTGGCAACCAACAAGCCCCCACTACAAATTAGCCAGACATCAGCAGGGTGCAAAGATGGCTTTGAAAAACATGGAGGAAGGCTCCGTTTATCCAGGCAGAGGCCTTCACATGCAGCTTTACCGGAGCTCCCAGTTTTTTTTTTTTTTTTTCCTGCTTCACGTTCCCCCGGTGTCTCTCGTATCCTCTGTCTCCCTCTCACACAATCCTTCCTCATTCCAAACAACCGTTGCCCAGGTTTCCCCTCAGAGCTGGGTGATTGCTTGCAGCTGGGGTGCTTCAAGAACATTTTAATATTATGCAGAAGATTAGAGCAAACTAACTACATTATTCTCCAATTACACTCATTTCATCCAACTGATGTCTTTATATCCTTCCCCTCGCCTCGATTAGCCTAATGTGAAAATGGAAGGGGGGGAATGCGCTTAGGACTGTACCGATTGTTCCTCGGCTGCCTATTATTTCACAGCGCCATTAAAAGAGGCGTCTTTTATAGTAACTGTAAATAAAACGATTAGGGGAAGATCCAGCTGGGTGCTGGGGATGATTTCATTTCAGGGATCTGCTTATCAACATTCTTGGAAGGTTTGGAAGGATTGCAAGGGCCTGCCACAGATGAGACGCTACCTTCCCCCCACCTTCATCCCCACAATGGCTCCCCGTGTCTCTCCGAAGCCGCATTACAGTAGCAAATCTCACACTCGCTTTGCATCCTTGTCATAAAATAAATAAATCAATTACATCCCCACACACGTTCCTGCCTTGCACCACAACGCAGGTTGAAATGGTTCCGTCTGTCATGCCAGTAAGCCTGCTTAATATCTCACCAAGCATGCTTGGATTATTGGAAAGTACATGAGGGACAATTATCAGCCAATGTTTCGGATTCGCACGCTCGGGTACGATAAAGCTCTCTGTCTGCACGTGCGAGAGAAAGAACCTCTTTCACCTCATAAACCCACTTCCGAGCAGGGAGCCTTTTTGAATTGCGGGTGTTCTCCGTAATGCAGACATCTCAAACAACACTGACGAAGACTCCACACCACAGAGCTCCTCCAGTGCTGATATCCAAGGTCTTTGTTTCCTATGTATTCAACAAGTCTATAAGCCATATACTTAGCGTGCAGCTTCTTCCGACTTAAGGGAGGCTTGTGCCTTTCATCATGCACGGAAACCTGATATTCAGCATTAACCATCCATCAGGAGTTCTTCTTAATCAGCTGAGGTCGCCTTTAGCACGGGTAGAGTTTAAAAGAGATTTCACATTGTGGAATACAACTGCAGTCCTCATAGAGTATAATGTATCACTAAAACCAGAAATGTTTATGATAAGTGGTGGAAAGCAGGGCACAAAGTCAAGCTGTTGTTCTTGAAGGTTTTTCCGATGATAACAGAGTGCTCATCATTTCATTTGTCTTGAATTGTTTTTTTTTTTTTTTTTTTTTTATTCTACATAGTTCCCACATGTTCAGGGATCAAATCACAAACTCAGCATGAATATTTTTAAACTTTATTTTATGGGTTGATAGGCTGCATGTTATAACAGTTTTGATCACAAGTGTCTCACAAGACGATGGATGGATCTTGTCAAACAATAGAAAAAGGGGAACGTGTGTGTTCGGGTTAGTTATTATTACATCAACTCGCTGCGCTCCACATTAGGCATTGCTGTGACATTACATTGAAACCCCTTTGGGCTATTACTGAGGCACCCTTGTAATGTTTGTTTTTCTTTTCTTTCTGTCTTTCGATCTCCCGCTCTCATTTAGTTCCCTTGGACTGACTTCTCCTTTGTGCTGATGGCAGGGACAGTGCAGTGTTGATTTCAGTTGTGCGGCGGCTGTTTCGTCGCTCGCAGTGTGCTTGTCTATGGTGGCATTCCTTAGTCCCATTCAGAGCACAAGAGAATCCCCTCAGGCCGGGCATATCCCACCGTCCTCTGCTCTTCCAGCATCCCAGAGATGGACCGGACAAACATTTGATCTCTTCCCCCAAACACACCAGTGTGCGTCCGTCATGCACAAACACACGCAGGCACAATGACACTTATCCTCGTGCACGCACACACACCGCAAACCGCCATCTCCATACTTGCTCCTGTTTCACATTGCAGTAAATCCAGTTAAGAAGCTCTGTGGGGAGAGAAAATAAGAGCTACAGTTACCAGTCCTGGAATGGGTTGACCTCAGCAGTGTTATCAGGTGCTGAGGCCATTGTGTGATGAAATGCTTGAATGTGACAGCTCCACAAAGGCCGTCGGTGTGTCAGCACCGCTAATTTATTACCGCAAATTTTTCACTTATGAGATCTGAAACAGGCTTTAGGTCAGCGTTGTTTTCCTTCATCCATGTCTGGAAATCCCCTTATAACAGCATGCATAAACACCGACATTCTCCTTTCAAAGCTTAACTAAGACAAAACGCCAATTGTGGTGGAGGGCCTTGAAGTCCTTCAGTGGATTAGGTGGCCTTTCAGTCCAATCCAGTTTATGGAAGGGATAAAAATGGGTAAAGAAATGCCACTTCTCTGCGAGACTGAAGGTTATGTTTCATTGTTTGGGAGAGAGTCTCTTCAGGCCTGACAGAGTACTCTGTTTACCGGAGGTACGTCTGCTCCCATTATTACCCCTGAAACTGAAGCCAAACCCACAGCTTTGACCTTTTGCGAACGGATTTGATCAAACTTGAACACTTCAGGTAATTGCACTGTAAACCTTGCTTTGTCAGAGTAAAACAACACAGTTTGGACTTGCTGCCTGGTATCACTAGAACCAATAAGATCCCAATCACGTTCTGTTATTAGGATTGAAATAAAATAGCCACATGGTGACATACCCAAATGCTGTAGTTAAAAAAAACAAACAAAAAACTCTCCATTCTAAATAATTCATGCATAAATGAGTCAATATCTAAATTTAGAGCTGTTGTCAGCTGTCAGTCAAAACAAATGAGACTAGGTCAGTGAACATCACTGGCTGCTCTGAAGCCTGCATCTGTTGTCTGTAGAATCGTTCTATTTAAATGGATACATGTCATTAAACTATATAGAGTTTTGGCTATAAAACTGCCATCTCAGCATTCTGGGCTCTGAAAATAACAACTCAACTGAGGAACGTTTTATTGAAGCGATGCGATGCGGAGGACGCGGATCGCATTCCGGTCTGAAATCAAAAGTTGCAGCCCTGATCTTTACACAGCTATTTATTGTGGAATTTATTCATTTCATTACTTCCTTTATAGCCACGTTTATTTATTTAGCTGTAATATTTATTTGAACGAAACAGCGTCCCGTGGTTTTTAAGAATGCGGGAACCTCCCGTTGTTTGAACATCAGCACACAAACAGAAGCCTCGACAGATGTGAATCACTTCACGTGGTATAAGTGACAGTGACAAATGTCACCAATTGCCACACATGCTCCCTCTCCGTACCTGGATAATGGCTACCGCTGCCAAAGCACTGCCTGAGTCAAGTCTGTCACAGCAGCAGTAGTCTCCTCTTCTTTAGACCCCACTTCATAACCGCATCATATTCTTCATTGTTATTTAGGGTTCTGTATTAATGGCACTGTAGTAGTGGCACTGTATTTAGGATAGAAAAATCCACTTGTTGTTGTATATTTCTGACGTAGTAACATTACGCCTCTGTTAATTTGAGAGTAACAAGTTAAGGAAACCGTTCATTTACCTCGGCCTAGTCCCCTCATGTGGGTCTTATAGGGACTCGTCACCATATGCAGTGTTGTGGTGTAAGTTGCTTGTTGTGCTGTTTTGCTATTTCCTCAACCCTTACAGTGATTGAGTTGATGCATTTGGAGTGGAAACTTCCGTAAAACAGTGTGGCTCATCTTTTCCCAGCTCCCTCTCCTCTCCTGGTGTCGAATCAGGAGGTGAAAAACAGATCATATTTCCACAGGTGGCTGTGAGACAAACTCACCCTGGAATGTTGGGTGACATAAATCTCTATAATTGCACGGTATCGATCAGATAACTAAAGCTACAACTGGCGAGGGAGACACCCTTTTTTAGTTTCTTTTTTTCTTTTTTTTTTTTTTTCTCCATACCATTTTTCATTGCTTTTATCTGACATGAAGAGGGGAATGTAAATCACTGCACATGCACACTGACTCTCCCTCTCACATGAATGCTAATGCGTCCCTGTCTGGCAGCTCCTGACACTGAAAAGTGAGGGTATCAAAGCCGTGCCTGAGATATTTTTCTGACTGCTCGCGCTCTGACCGCACATATTGAAAGTATTCGCCGAGACTCAGAGAGGACATCAGTGTCCTGTTATTGATGGGACAATGTCAAGACTTTTAAAATCCATAAACTTCTGCAGCATGACTGCACACTGTGACAACTTGACTGAGGAAAGAGAGACACGTCTTTTCATCCAGACTGACTTCCATGACATGTGCTCTCCCGTCTCCTCTCGAGTGTCTTCCCTCAACTGCGCAGGACGAGGACTAAATCTAAAAAAAAAAAAAAAGCTTCTTGGGCAGTGTGAGTAAGGCTGTTCGTCCTCATGGCTGTGTTTCCTTTTTACAAGAATTAAACATTTTGATCACCTTAAACACCTCCTCTGAGTGTGCACACCTTCTGAAATCATGTAATGTAATATGCACTCTTCGAGGTACACTGAAATAATGGCTGCCCCTGCTTGTCTTTTTCTTGCATCATTTTCATCGGTTGATGAACTTTTTTTTTTTAGATTCTGGCTTTAGTGGAAACGTGGCCCAGCCCACAGGTTTGTTAATCCCCACCTCTAGAAACACATGCCCCTCCTGTTCTCCATTAACTTTTGTTTGCCTGGATTTTTCCACTATACCCTGTCCATCATTCCCACAGGAAAAATAACCCGATTGAAAATGTCTTTTTTTCAATAATAATAGTGCTGTTACATATATTTGAAGCAAATAATTAAACGAGTCAGCTTCAAGCTGGGTGCAGTCCCTCACCTGTACACAGAAACTGTGTCAGCGCTCACGTGTATATACCATGGGTCTTCCAGTTCACTCCTCTAGACTCTGACACCTCAAGTTGCCAAGAGTGACCTCACCAGCCCCAGACACAGATCATCTCTCCCCTCAGGGCTCTGGGAAGAAGGGAAGGGAGGATGGTGGGAAGGGTGGAGATGGAGGTGGGAGGAGGGTCCATTAGTGGAGTGTTGTGGTTACAGGTCTCCTGTTCTACCAGGTGTGCTTTTAACATAAACCCCACACATCCTCTCTCTCTCTCGTCTGCGACGGGGTGGAAAGAGGAAAGGCCGCAGACAGGGAGAGATCTCACGTCTCACTGTGGGAGACGAACATACATGCTACGGTGACAACACCTGTTTGACTCATGTGTAGTTAAAGTTTTATCGTGCAAGTGATATTCAAAACCAGAGTGTATAAGTGCTCCAGGTCCTTATACTGGAAAGAGAATCACACCCTGTAAATCATCACATAGTTCAGTCAGGAGATTTATGAATCAGTGGTGTTTTTGTTTCAATGCTAAACCTCTACATATGTTCGTTTGGGCCTAAACTTGTGTTTCTCTAAACGTTTCAGGTTTGTGCTTTGATCAAAAACAGTTTAAAGAGGCTTGTCCATTAAATTCCCCTTCAGGTCTTAATGGAAGCTAATAAGAACACCAAACACCACTGTTCCCATTGTCCACTGGTATGTCCCCTGCTAAGCTCCCCAGTAAATCAGATGCAGCAGATGAGCCTGGCTCCAGCCTCGGCTTCTGAACACACTGTACAGCTGTGGGACAAACTTTTTCCAGGGTCACCATACTGTAGCTGCCCTGCCGTTAATTGTAGTAGAGCCATTGTGTTTAAACCACTAAAGATCATCTCAGGATAAAGCAGATTATCTCCGGATGTGAGCTCTGTGAACGTAAATATTCCACCTCTTCTTTCCTCTGTCTCTGGGACCAGAGGTTCCTCACATGGTGTCCATTATCGTGAAGTAAGAAAACTACGGTTAAGACCACCAGGGCAGTTTTCTTTTACGCTGCTCACAGAATTTAGATTTCTTTCATTTTTGTGATTTGTTATATGGTTTCAGGACACTCTGCAAATTATACACAAAATAATCTGTGATGCTTATTTGATTTTTCATTTATTTCAGTATGCTTATGCAGTTGAAGTCAAAAGTTTCTATGTGCATTAATGTGTGTTTTACTGCACCCATATAACTATGTTCATTGAAGCAATTTGGAACGTTTACATGGAAATGTGAATCTTGGCATGAGCTCATCAACTAAATACCCGCCTAAACAATTGGTGAGACAACTGGCTTTCTGCTTTATCTTCAACAATAGTCGTCTACGGTTACGTCGTCTCGGTTACAGAAACATGACACAGTATTTTTACTCCAGCACTTTCGACTGATTCCAGATCACGTTCCCCCCAGGGCTCGCGCAGTTTTTGGTAATTTGTCCACAGCTACCTTTTAGCATTTTCACGAGTTTTGAAGGAATGCAGTCGTACAAAAAGCAGGTGTGTCATCACCACACAGTACAAAACGTCTCCAGAGATTCATCAATACCCATGGTGCATCAGTGTGAAATTACAGTAATACTAAGGTGGTTGAGTTACAGGGATACTGACGTGCAATGGTCCTTTTGGTTTCCCTCATGTCTGAGGAATTCCCCTTTTTTTCTGAATGTCAGTGCTTTGGTGTCACCTTCACTGTAACAGTATACTGTATTGAAATGTATGAATATTACCCCGAAAATTATATCACCAATACAATCTAGTGAAAATGTAATAATCTTTCTATAGTAATTCCAAATATTACTCTGTTGATATGTATTTTTAGTAGATACATCTGTAGAGCCTGGAGGAAAAGTAAAATCATAACACTGCCACACATCTGCTCTCATCTCAGTCCCTCTGCTGCAGTGTGTGCAGACACTGCTCCGGTGGAGGGGAAGACCTCAGGACACAGAGACATGCTAGTGCTCTGTCCAATTACCAACCGCGAGACACCGCTCGGCTGATATGTCCTGTCACCCTTCTATACAAATCCCCCTGATATCCTCTCTGCACATGCTTACGCTCAGGCGGCCAGACGGTGGCCTGAACTTGCTCTGTCACTCCACTGTACCCAGATTCCGACGGAGAAGGGAAGGGGCCCCCACGGGGACCCTAATCACGAAAGCAAAGGGGTCATCCATCAAGCCAGGCTCAGTGGGGACACAAGGGGAAGAGGCATAGGAGCGATGAACAACATACGGGAGGGGAGAAGTAACCGGGAAAGACAGAAGGGGGGGGGGCGCACTGAAAAAGAAACAGATTGAAATACAATGAAGAGAGAAAAGAGGCAGAGCCCAGCCCTCTGTTTGTTTAGGGTCTGTATCTGTCATTGTGTCGCTGTAGTGGAGGGGTTACAGGGGTGTCTCTTGGACACTGGGGGCTGCTGTGCTCCACTGATGGCCCTGCGACTGAGCATATGTCACCAGTCTAGCGCGAACGAGGGCGCTGCCTCTGCTGAGGCACACATCATTAGCACCATCTGTGACAGTACCCATGAGGCCCTGGTGCACGCAAATACGCTGGTTTTGTTTTTTGTGGGAAGGGGTGGAAATTAGGGGAGGAAGGGGCGCTTCTTGTATATGTATGTAAACTGTTTCTTCCAGGGTCACGGCTGCTCAGCTCGACCCTGTAGTGATGGAAGAGGCGGGGGGGCAGGAGTGAACCTCGTGTCAGGGTGTGAAAGTGAGGGCTGCATGTGTGTGAATCAATGTAGTGTCATGCATACATACCAGTGAGTGCAGGAAGCCAGTATGGCAATGATTACAGCCCTTTGGGAGGGGAGGGCAAGATGGGCCTGGGCTCCGCTCGCTGCAGTCGTGTTGAGTCCAGATAGAGGAAATGCTGGAATAATAAGAACAGGAAGGGTAAATGGCCTATCAAACACACCCCTTTCTGACCTCCCCAGAGCCCAGCCGACCAGGATGAAAGATCCAGCCACTTTCTTCTTCTTAATGGTTTCCTCGGTAATCAGCACAGCGGAAGTGCTCCAGTCCGGGGTGATTAGCCAGGGCTAGGATTCCTTAATCGCCCCAGCCCTGTTCTCAGGCTTTGAAAAAAAAAAAAAAAAATAGAGAGAGGGAAGAGGAAACAAGGGTGATAACAAGACTGTGTGTTTAAAGTGAAAACGAAGGGGGAGAGATGTTTGGATATGAGAAGATTGTGGAACGGCCACAAACTGAGATCAGCTCTTGAGTCCCTAAAAATCCAGTCAGTGAATTCAAGAGTGAAAGGATTTATTAATTTGGAAAGCAGACCATCATGAGGTGACTGCTAATCTGACTGAAACATGATTTTCCAGACAGTGGTGACTCACGATGGGGAGTATGGAGATTTTTTTTTAAGGTGGAGCAAGGAACCAGCTCGGATCTGCCACATTTATATTTTCTCTCACTGTCTGTTAACATCCAATGTCAAACCCGGATTTATTTCCATCACATGGATTTGACTGCGGCTTCCAGTTTAAATAATAGTTAACCCAGCCAGGCCAGGGATGAGGTTACTGGCACTTGACACTTAAAGTCCTTTTATTCCTCTTCCGTAAACACAGCACTGTTTCCCATCAGCAGCTCATGTAATTCTTCATTTGAATAATTCGGGATTGTGTGCGACTCGGATCAGAGGTATAGTCTTACAGCAGCGCGATCATCGAGCAGGGTGGTTAGTTCCTCAGACAGTGAAATGAGAGCCTGTCTGTGGGCTGATGGTGACTGATGCTGGGGTCAGAGCATTTACTCCAACCACAGACATGGCAGAGTGCGTGAGTCACAGTTACAGGCAGGGCACTCTGTTGCTACAGGTTCATACTATCACCACAGTCATTGTACCTGGGTATTTCCTCACGTTTGCTCAGAACAGCATCATCTTCTCACCAGCACACAGCTCATGTTATGTTGCTCCTGTAGAAGCCACAAGTCTGTGAACTGAGAAAAACTTTAAGTGGACAAGGAGACGCCCTACACTCTGGTGTGTAGTTACTTCAATCTGACAATAATCACGTACACAGATGTGTTCCTGAATCTATTTTCCATTTTATAAATTTAAATTCAATGTTTTATAATCATATTAGTTCTCATAGTTGATTGAGTGGGCGGTCTTTATACAGAAGTCACACATTCTCACAACAATAAGAGTTAACATCAATCATCACTGATTGACAAAAGTTCTGCGAATACCCAGGAATACCACCTGACAAACCTCTCAACCTGACTTAGCGTTGTTGTGTCAGAAATTAAAGTGGCGTGCGGGAACAGTTTTATTTATAGGTGCTGCTGTGGTTTTCCTTTCATGAGCCATATTCCGAAGGCAATGAGACTCCTATCTGTTTTCCTTGCGCTGATATTCCCCTGCCGTTTAATGCGGCATCCAGTTTCCCTGTCAACAGTGACAATGTACAGTGGCAACATTCTTCAAAAATACCTAAACACACAAACAGCCAGGCCTGTTTGACACTGTGGGGATTTGTTTTCATTCAGGAATTCCCCCACCGAAGGCTGCTGCTACTTCAGTTCCCACCCAGTCAAACCTGCTTGTGCCTTTTATTGTGTTCCCTACTATTTTTCAGCGATCGCGTTACAGAGGTCGGTTTCCAAAATGTCTCCGGTAATGTGAACACGCTTACAAACTTCACTTATGTGCATGACAATAGTTGACCCCAGCTGGACTTTGGTCTCTGTTGATTATAGAATATTTGAAGTGCTCTGAAGAGCAAGGCTGTCGCTCTTCTCTCGACTTAGTCCTGGGGGCTAAACAGGTGTGTGTCTCCAGATGCATTAATCTCATACCTGCGTGCACATCTCACTCTTGGCCTCACCGTCACCCCCACCCCACCCTTGTTTCAGAAATGACTGGGCGTATTTACATAACAACACACAATTGCTTAAATGAACTGAATGAATGAAATGTCAAATTCAATCATTCTTATGGAATATTACAAAAGATGACGATTAGCCTGTCCACATTTCTGTCTCCTCCTCCTAAAGAGCTTAAGTTAGTTTGGTCGTCTTCACTCAAAGGTTCCCAGCACAGTGTGTCTTTTGAACATAATGGATGCTGAGGAGTGCCGCTGGAGCTGTAAAGTCCCACGGTGCTGCGACCCTCTTGCCACCGCGATGAATAAAAGAAAGATGCATCGAAAGCGAGATGAAAGCAGCAGACAGAAGATCGTACAAAGTAGATGAGACAGAACAAAAGATGGTCAGCGGAGAGATAAGGAGCGAGAGCGCGACAGACAGACAGACAGGCGGACGGACGGACGGACACACGGGGGCATTTCTGTCTCACCGTCCTGAAGTTAGTGAGCTGTCAGCGATCCTCCCTGCCTACTCTGTGAGCACAGCCCCGTGAGCGATGGCATTTCAAATAGCCTTATAAATCAAGAGTTATGTTATGTCACCCTGCCACTGCCATTAACACACAGAAGAGAAAACCACCAAATCCCCCCCCCCCCCCCCCCCCCCCCCCCCCCTTTCTTTTCTGCAGCACATAGGGTTTATATTACTGTGTGCATCCCCTCTGAACCATTAATACGCCACGCCAGGCTTGTTCTCAGGCTGGAACTGTAATTTGAGAAATGTATCCTTAGCGTGCAAGTCTCGAGAAAACACGCTCATGTCGTCAGGGGATCCACGAGAAACTGGCCCCTGACCCAATTCGGCCCCTAAACTGTAGGTTAAGAAATGCTCTTCCTTCCCTCAACAGTGATTGAAGACAAACCCCTGAGCAAGGCACTTGACCTCCTTCGGCTGCACTGGAACTACCTGTTGGTTAACAGTGTAGATCTTGACTCTTGGAGGAATAGATGTATGAAACCATAAGTGACTTTGCTGTGACAGCAATAATGTCTCCAAACAGCTTCCTTAAAAGACAAAGGAATCCATTTTTGCACCTTTTGTAATCTCTAAAACCGCTTTCCCCACCCCAGAATCCCCCTCTGCACCTGCTGCAAAACCATTTCTCCCAAAGCAAAGTTGTGCGCGCTGCACGCAAGTCGCTGCTCCCAAGGTTAAATGATAGGAATCGTGCACAGAGAGGGCTAATCAGGAGTTCTCATTGCAGCATCCCCTGAGACCGATCCCTGGCATGTGACATGGCTGTCAAAACACGGATGGATTGTTTTACCAACGCGCGCACGCAAACACACATCAGCAGCTGCGCGCGCCCACGCAGCCGTGCGCGCACGCACACACTCGCTGACACGTGCTTTCAAGCACACACAAGCACGCAAAATCACAGTGACAGATTGTTTTACCAGCTCCATAGGCTTGACTGACACCTATTCTCCGGGGTATCCTCCCAGCCCCCTGCCTCATGAGGTAGATAACATACAACGTTTTGGCACTGCAAGTTTTCCTGTTGGTGGCAAAAACACTACTTTATGCAGCTTTCGCTGTCTGTGGGGTATCCTGTGCAGGACCAAAAAGACAGATTTAAACACACAGTATGATAGTCTGCATCGCTTTGGATAATTTCAATTTCACTTGCTATTTCTTGGCATTAACGGAAAACAGACGTGCAGGCGTGTGGCAGCCAGGTGCCCTGTTGGATTCTGTCTGCCATTCCATTAGCCAAATCCGAAGCTTTTGAACATGTTGAAAATCCAATAACCCTATTAAACCCTATTATGACAGTTAATTCTGTTGCTGTGTGTCACTATGGAGAATATATTGGTTAAATGCTTCCTGGGACAGATGTTACTTTGAGGCTAATCAGTAGTAATTGATGGCTCAATTTGGTTAGAGTGGCCGTGCTCTGGCCAGTGTCTGTGGCTCGAAGCTGTCGGGGGGGGGGGGGGGGGCGGGGGGGGGGGCAAGACACCCCCCCCTGCCGGGGGGGGGGGGGGGGGGGGGGGGGGGGGGGGGGGGGGGGGCGGAGCAGTGGGACAGACACACTCACATGCGCACTCGTGCTGCATCTTCGCAAGGGCTTTGACAAAGACTGTTTGTAGATCAGAGGAAGGACCAAGTGAACGCCTTGTGCCCATATGATGACCGTTTGTGTTTTCTTGTCTGGTTATGTATTCTGGTGGCTGCTGGAGAAGAGGGATGTTTCTAAATTGTATGTTTCCCTTATTCTTGGGATCCTCTCATAATTATGTAACATTTACCTTAAGGAACACGACAGATGCATTCAAGCATTTACGGTGTTAGTAAAAGTAAGAAAGCAAGTAAGTTTTACAAATGATCTAATTTTGATTAAAATTCTATAGCAAAAATGTAAAGTAAAATGTCCATATTTTTATGACGAAGAAACCTTGAGCTGTTCAGTGATACTGGTGTATGAGGCAGACTGAATGATGTTTACCAGCAGTGACAGAAAATAACCACCAAGGTCCCTCAAGACTTTCTTTAAATGAATAATCTGTGAATGAAGGCATGGAAAAACACCCTAATGATGCCCAGGAAAACATTTGACACCACAGCCTGTTGTGTTTTTCAGTGGACCCTCAGACTTCACTTTGTTGCATTATACATCAACCATTACCCCGCGTATTACATTTGCAATCCAGGGGCAAATATTTTCAATTGTGGGTGGGTAAGGGGGTGATGGGAGGGGGGGGGGGGTTCAATGCTCCGGCAATGGGGGGGGGGGGGGGGGGTTCAATGCTCCGGCAATTTGATACCACAGCACTTAAGACTTATCACCGGAGTGGCCGTAAGCTCCGGAGCAATTCGTAATTGTGTTCTCTCATCTCATATTGCAGCAGCTCAAGTTTGGACTTTTTTTTATTTATTTGTAGACACACACACACACACACACACACACTCAGATGTTTCATCACAGCACTCATTTTTTTAAGGTACATTAAATGGTGTGAAGTAGCATCTTGCCGTCTTGCTGTGTGTGTGTGTGTGTGTGTGTGTGTGTGTGTTTAAGGCAGGGTCCCTGCACCTGTGCTGGTTGGGGAGTTAATCCGGTTAGGTCCCAGTCTCGTCTCCACCGCTACCGAGTGTGGTTGAAGCTCCATGGTGCCCCGAGGGCCCGAGGCGCTCTTCAGCCCAACGCCTTGGCCTAAGCGTGGCGCAGTAAGGAGATGAGACCGGCTTGGCCCTCGTTACAGAAATTAGATGGATCAGGGAGTAAACATAACCAGCTTTTTTTTTATATGATCTCCCAGCTCAGAGCAGACATACAGCAGGGAAGATGGAGGAAGAGAAGGTAATATTCCTCCTCTAATTACTTCATGGGTCACTTCTCCTGCAGGCAGATGTCAAAATCCAACACTTTCTGATGTGAGGAGAGGATGGGAGAATGGGAGGGAGAGAGGGTAGGGGGAGAGGGGAGGGGGAGAAGGGCTGAGTAATGAGGACAGGAAGAAGGATGGGATATAAAAAGAGAGGAAAAAAGAGGAGATTTAGGAGGAGAATAAAATAGTGAATTGAGAGAGTGAGAGTGGGTAACAAAAATAAAGTAGGGGTAAGAGGAGGATAGAGGAGCGGGGGGGGGGGGGCTGGATGAAAGGAGAAAGGGAGGGGGGGTTTAGGAGAAAGTGAGGGGGGATTTAGTGAGGAAAGAGGAAGCGGGGAGCCGGGTGGGGGGGTGAGAAGAGGCGATGGAGGATGGATTGGAGGGGTGTAACACGTTGGGGCGGCGATGACACAGATTGGTTGTGGAGTTGCTCTGACCTGGGATGGCCCGTGTCTGGCAGAGAGGTAGCAGACAAACACGCGGACCTTCCCATTTGCCACGTGCCCCCTGGCTCATTGGAAAACCACTGACGCCCGACTGAAACGACAAACTGGCGCCGCCATGTCAGGAGTTGGGCTGTACCCTTGAGTACCGCAGAGGTAATGCCTGCATGTCCAAGTTCCAAATGATCTCGTACTATCAAAGTGCTGAAGCAATCATGTTGACTCAAGGCAGCATTTTTTTACTCCAGCAAAGGAGATTATATTTTCAGAGTGTTGAGCAGGATTACGCAAAATAGGCAGGATGGATTAGCACAAACCTGGTGGAATGATACAGACTCGAAATAAATGACCACATCCAAACTCCTGTTCCATTCCAATCCATTCATGTTGTGAGTGCTGGTTTTCAGCCTCTGATGAGATCTTTGAAAGCAAACCCTGAATTTCAGCATCCCGAAGAGAAGCAAAGGGCTTCTCAGGATGGGGGGACTATTGTTTTGAAGTGATATGTTGATACTCCAGTGCCAAGAACACTGAAAGCGGCTGGATGGAAACTGCAGAACCCGTTGGCGAGTACCTCCACAATGAGCTTGCTCTGTGTGTCCACATGTACCCATCTATTCCTCCATTTGCTCGTGAAAGCAAAACGGATCCATTAAAATACAATGGACAGGCCAAAGCCGAATCAAGGGAAATCTTATATATTTATATGTACATGTTGTTTTGGTTTGACTGCTTCATCAACAGCACGTCACCTGTTTGAACTGATTTGCAGCGGAAACTAACGTAGCAGCGAAATACTCACGGAAAGTGAAATGATTAGAGGCCTCATATCCGTTTCAGGGCCCGTGTGCTTGCAGAAACACACACCTCGCACACGCGTGAACACACAGGTCCTGTGTCTGTGGGTGGCTTGGATTTCTTTTTTTTTCTTTTTTTTTTACAGTCGGCCGTGTAGTGCGGGGCTCTCTGAGGCCAGATTGAGGCTGATTTGGTCTCAGTGAATATGTCTCACTCCCCCCCTCAGTGGAGCTGGCATGCCCCCAGGTCCTGCTGATTTGTGGGCTGCCTCTGTCAAAGCTAGGAACCATTCAGGCCTCGAGGAGACGTATACTACAGTAAACACACACACAGTGCAATGTTTATCTGTGTGTAGCTGCAGACATGGAACCTGCTCTCGACCACCTCACATGCAGCTATATCACACAGAGGATGCATGGATAGATAGATAGATAGATAGATAGATAGATAGATAGATAGATAGATAGATAGATAGATAGATAGAAGCTAAGCAGATGGAGATCCCTTCAGCAATGACTTCTAAGCTCTGGTCCCAAGGGGCTGCTGGGATTTTCATTTCAATGGCTCCTTAATATTCATCACTCTCCCTCTCCCCACCCTGTCTTTAAACCCTTCTGCTGGCTGTTTGAGGTGCACAGTTTCCCTCACTGGCAAACTGGCCGGCACAAGTGGAACAAACACTAGGCCTGGGTTACACAGGTCATCGAGTGTGTGGATAAAGCTCAAGGACTTTATCCACAGCCATCGATGCAACCTCCCTCTCCATCACACGCACCAAAGATAGCACATGAGAGCTGAGAGCCGACAAGGAGCTTTTGTTTTAAGGAAAAACTCACTTATCAAGTCAAGCATCGGCACAGTCTTTCACACTGGCCTTTGTCTCCACTGCTCTCCAGCCTCTCTGGCTTCTCTGGCCTCCGACTTCCTCTGCATGAGTGTTAAGAGAACCCTTTGACATCCCTGGATTAACATATGTTAAGGGGTTAAATGAAAATGCCATTATCGTGGTTTCAGGGTGAAAAGCGGCCTGTGGGATATTATACTACCCACTTGAAGCTATGAATGGCTAATGCTAAACAGCACTTCATTATGAGAGCATGCCTCACTGACACCGTCTTTCACAACTGGGAAAATCTCCACTTGAAAAGCTGTTGAAGTTAAACGGCCTGAATGTGAGCAGGTTGGGTTTGTGTAGATGGATGGAGTGGTTTTTGTACTTCTATATTATATTATATTTTTAGAATTATTTCACATGTAACGGCGATCCCTTCACATTTTTTTAATATCTTGTCACTACTTTTTCTGCTTTTCGCAACACGGCTATTTTCCTGAATGAGGTTTCAGCCTCTTAGCCCCGCTCACCACAAAACTTGCCTGTATAACATTGTCTCTGTCAGAATGTGGTCTTGTAAAAAGCCGCATGTTGGAAACCCAAACTCCGCCGAAGAGCGTTAACTTTATACGAGCGCATTGCTCCTTGCGGCTCATCCAGCTTAGCTGCATGTTTCCAGTTGTAATGACGCTCGAGATTGGCCTTTTCCTTTTACAGCGACCGCAGCCCTGAAAACTCGGCGCGCTAACTTGACTTCCACTGCAGCAACACGAATAATCATTTGTCCAGATCTACTTTTTCTTTTCTCGACAGCTGCCACGAGGCTTGTTAGCGACGTGTGAGTTTTGTCCGCCCTGACCGTGACCTGCAGGCCTCCAGCCACAAGGGGCTGATTTTTTTTAATTTTCTATTTTATTTCCTTTTGACGAAGAAGACAGGTTAATGAACATTTTATTGGTTATGTGTAATAGCATGCTATGACTGTTTTGAACCAGTTAAAAGCCACTGTTCACCGGCATTAAACCACAAAATAATCTGTTTGCCGCGGATCACAAATGCTATTAGGTGTCTGTGCTTATGCACTAATTCCAGAGGTCACTTTTCATCTGGAACCAGCTCGCTGTAACAGCGTGAGGATGTGGCCGCAGGTATTCATTACAGTACGGGGATCTGTGACGGGGTTTTCCAGAATTCGCTGCTAGTGACACGGATCTGAGGAGCAGGTGAAATAGAGAGGCATTATTCTGGGTTGTGTCATCTCCACAAAATGGATCTGGTTACTGTGATCCTGTATAACAAACAAAAAAAAGGTTGTCATTCTAAAGTGTGCTACTGAATAAAGTGAGTGAGTGGTGTTAGGTAAACAGGCACATTTCAGATATATAGCGCAAACCCACATGAATGAAATGGGACTATTTATTTTTTACCTTTATTAGCTTTGCATTTAAGCAGACAGGCGTTAGTGTGATGACATATTGTGTGTCTGTGTCTGTGTGTTCAGGCCTGATGGGAGTGTGTGTGAGTGGAAGGCATCTTTCTCCTCCTTGCCATGTCGTATCAGTCAGAGGAGAATTGACATTAATGAGAACAAACTGGAAGGAGACGACGTCCGTCCAGTCAGACGCCTCATCATCATCATGGCTTCAGTCCTTTTGATCGTCCCGTGTCCCTCTCTCTCTTTCTGTTGGCTTGTCTGTCTCTTGTCTCTGCTGTTGCCCTTGTTGCCCCAAAGTGGGCAGTCAGCATTACTAAGTATTGCACATTTTTCTTCTGGGTAAAATTCCCTAACGCTGTGATTGTCAACAAATCATTGTTTTAGCTCAATAGGCAGGAGCCAATGGATCCGTTTCAAATAAAAACTAGAAAGGCAAAGTGGATACCTCGGCTAAGGCCAAACAGTCCTCTTGTGAAAATGTAAAACTAATTGAGTTGCATGAAGAAAAAATTCAATAAACCCAAGATATCAAGCTGAATCAGTGTCACTGACACTGACAATAAGTGCAGGCAGATTTTCTTTGCAATTTTTATATTTGACGTGCAGAGGCAGCACACAGACATCAGGCCAGTCCAGGGACTCTGTTCAATTCAATTCAAGTGTAGGGTCTTAGGGACCAATACTACCTGTCCTTGTGCATGTTTTACATGAAGACACAACATGTTGTATAGATAAGTTTTTACTCCCTCAACCTTTTTTAATCTTTGAAGTCCTATTGCAGTGGCATCATTGAGCTAAATTGTTCTAAACTCACTGTTATACAATTGTCCCATATGATATGTCTTTGAACCTGTTTGGCAGCAGCTTAGCCTTTGCTTAATTACCTGTCTGTGGTATTAAGAGAAACACAGAACTATGCAGGCAGAGGAAGTCCTCAGAGTGTTGATGTGCATGACACCTGTCAAGAGAGTGCAGAGGTCAGAGGTGAAATCTACTTTTCTTCTCACTGAGGGAAGGGGGCAGGTAATCCGATCTCGGTGAAGTCACCGGTTGAGATTTTGGAATCCATTGTGGAGGCAGCAGGGCGCGGCTTTAAGAAGAATTGATGAGTGCGCGGTTGAATCTGTCATGTGTCAGAGAGCAGCGCTTTGTTATTGTGTTACTTTTGAAACGCTTTCAAAAAAAAAAGTCAAAGAGCAGCAGCAGATGCTGCGTCCAAGGCCGAACAAAAGACTCCGCCGAGGAGACAGCTTATTAAATGAGGTCACGGTAGGAGAGTGACTATTGAAACGCCTCAATACTCTGCTGATGGACTACCGACTAAAGTCATCTTCTAGATTATGACAGCCTGTTTAATACCGTGAAGTCATTTTACATATTTTGTTTCAAGTATAACAGCTCTGCTTCACTCCATCCCATCGTTAACCTGTCATGTCACACAACATTCTATGTTGACTTAAAGTTTGCTGGGTACATTTCCGTATCAGGTTCATCACTGGTCTGCCTCCACTCGTCAGAATAACAACTTCCCCTACACATCGTCATAGTTTGTCGTTGCCTCTCAGCAACAAAATGGCTGCTTTATTATTAAGATGAACCCCCCCAACCCCAAGTCTCTGCAGACCGAGTAAACAAAGCTAATAGAAAGTAATGCCAGCCTGATTAACCTGCATTATGACATTGTTTGTGTAGAGCATCATTAGCCGCCAGAGTTATTTCTCATGCCAGAGTAAGAACAACCGCCTGTAGATACTGTGTTCAGAATGCACACCAGAGAAACTATTATCGGATAGAAGGTCAAATCGGACATTAGGCAGACAATCGGACGTTGAGCATTAAATATTAAAAATAATGATCCAAACCCTACATTAAGGTTGAAAAGACAAAGTATCATTATTTCAAAATAAAAATATTAATCCTGTCCACATATCTAGAACCGAGTTTAGCATTAAACGCGCTGATGTAAGTTTGTATATATACATATATAATTTATTACCTGCAGAGCTTTTCTCATTCATAGTTGTTGTAGTTAAAGCTAATATCTGCTGCTTTGTAAAAACAGGAAAGAAGAAAGTGTCTTAATCCCGTTGAGTGATGGGTGAAGGGTAACATTTATCCCCTCCTAGTTCTCTCACAGGAAAACTCTTGCCTCGCTGTGTGACAGACCCAGATCATGTGACCAGGCAGATGAGGAAGTGTTGACAGAGGAGTCCCTCAAAATGCACATATAATAAGACGCACACATACACAAAACACAATCTTTGAAAGGGGATACCTTGTGAAACTCCTTGCAGGCTCTTAAGGAGAGGAAGGAGGGATTAGGAGAAAAGGATGGAGAGGAGGGGAAAAAAGGACAAAGATGGGAGTGCAAACCAAATTCATGCTCTTTTTTTATACTCTTTTCATCCATGCAGTATCTGTCTGTCTGTCTCCTTCCTTGTAGCTATGAACCAGAAGTGATTGTCCCCCATTGGTCCCAGGGTCCCCGCGGTGGAGGCCCACCCTACAGCTACGCTCCCAGACACGGAGTCTGATGAGGAGCACAAGGCCACGAAGGCTTACTCTGAAAGCCCTGGGGAACCCACACACTCACACACACACACACAGAGGGCGTGCAAGAGAGAGAGGCAGGCGAGCACAAATGCATGCAGAGGCGAGCAGGCACATGTACAATCAGCCAGACATACATAGTTCACATATGAACTTGCAAACAGACAGATAAACACAAAAGCAGGTGGAAGCACTTACCACTGGCCTCGTCACACACACACACACACACACATTGGCACTGACATCAAAATCCCAGCAAACCACGCACCACCACATACACACAGCCGCTGGTTCTCCCTGGCACAGCAACTTGCTATGGCATCAAAACGTAACTGTACTCGGAAAGCGACGGAAAGCCATACACCAAATTGATATTTTTGCTTTTTATGCTAGTTTCCAATCTTTATCTACAAATATGTCACACTGGGATAAACATCGCATTCAATGAAAACAATATGTCAGGTTCATTCATGCATGTGTCTGTTTCAACACCATTATTAGTTTTAAAAACATATTTGATGAATGGAAGTTTACTTTTCTTGGGGTTATTGGAAACATTTGGGATTATTGTTGCAGATGTACTGAGCTGATAAGTACAACAGTTATTTACATTGAGTCTCTGATGAAGTGGAATCTGTACAGGCACATACCTTTCCCAAGGCCCAGCAGTCCCCTTATGAACCCAAATTAAATTCTCTAGGACTGGTTTTGACCTTAAAATAATTCATAAATTCATTCATAAATACCAGTCCACTAATATTATATTTTCATTAAGATCCATGAATTATTCCCTCAATGATCAACTACAATTCAAGGAAAAAAGACTCCTCGATCTGTCGCTAGATCCAGATCCCCACCAATATCTGATGGAATTATCCCTGACCCATAATTCATCCTTCCCACAAGTTTCACTGAAATACATGTTGTATTTTTGTTATCTTGTTCACAACCAATCATGCAACCCAACAACTAACAAATGGACACTGTTCAGAACATAAGATCCCATGTGGAGGTAAAATTGTGGCTCCATGAAAACTCCTAAGCCTAAAGAAATACTTCTTCCATATGTGCTGCATGTGACTTCTCTCGGATACAACCCACAGGGGATGGGCAGTCACACCAGACCTATGTCGTCTTGGTAACAAGAATAAACAAACCATTCCGTATGTTTTAGCAACAAATGCTACTTTGTTACAACCACAGCCTCAGATGATGCATAACTCTAATCGTTGGGTCATAAAATGTTGGTTCACAGGTGATCTGCGTACTTGTTTTTTTTTTTTTTTTTTTTCTGGACAGTCTCGCATCTCACTGGGACCAATTTTCAAATTTCTCCCCAAACAGATCTGAACCAGCTCAGAAGAATAAAGAGTCATCTGCTATTGACATAAAGAGCCTAATCCAGCCCATCGTTAACTAGCTCCTCTCAAACTCAACCTCTCATCTCTGCGTTGGCTAACTAGGCCTCACTCCTGCCTGTTGGCTACACACCTGCCCCAATAGCACCTGGAGGCACAGTCGGACCCCACGAGAACCCCCACACACACATTTATGTATGCGCCTGAGTGTGTGTACTCACATCACACAATCACAGATATAAAGGCCCACGAGCCACTCCTGCAAAAACACACAAATACACAAACAGAAGCACCGTAAAACCTCCCAACACACACTCGTGTTTCCACACACACCCAGTTTACGTTTCTTCCTTTTGTTCGAGCTGTGGCAATTACAGCCAGCAAACACACGCCAGGTGCCGGGGAACCTGGTGCCGGCAAAGTAAATTAGTAATATTAGGAATGTGCGCTCGTCATTTGCAGTCAATTTCCTGTCGCTAATGAGATTAGAAACAATGTTGTCAGTCAAGAAATGGTGGCACAACATTTCCATTTTGTTGTTTTCTTTTTTTCCCCCTTCTCCCTCATAATCAAGCCATTGCTTTTATAATCATGAAAATAGCAGGATATGGCAACGCCGTTTAATTACATTTTGAATATCATGGAGTTTTTAGTCACTCCAAAATGTCATTTCATATGATATTGGATTAATATTAACAGTAAATGAGGTACGTAATATGAAATTAGAATTTCCTGCTGGATATGACAGGGGAATAGGATAATAACCCATTGCACAAACAATACAATTTTAATTGTTGTGATGAGGGTTTCACATGATAACAAACACTAATGGAAATTGCCTCGTCCTGTTTTGTCGCTATTTTTAGACGAATGTATAATTTGTTTTTCCAGGTCTGACTGACTTGTTCACGTGTCCACCTTTCTTTCCCATTGTCAGTTCCTTGCTTTGCATCATCTTCTCTGCACTTCTATCCACTCTGTCTCTTTATGACACTCCCACCTCCCCACCAGACCGGCTCTCGGTCACCGATCGTCCCCTCCCCCAGTGGGGACTGTCAGCGTGGATGATGGTGGTGGTGACCAGAAGAGGGCAGACATACTGTATTTAATCTCATATGCTGTTATATTCTCTCTCTCTCTCTCTCTCTCTCTCTCTCTCGACTTTGATAATCAAGTGGAATTTCTGACCAACACTGGCACTGTATGATTTTTACATTATTGTAGTGTTGTTGCAAACAGAGGAAGGAAGGAGAGTGACGATGAGATGTTCTTTGGGCCAACCAGACAATTAGAAGGGCAAAGGTCATGCAGGGTTTTTTGGTTCTGCTAAAACATTTGAGGAAATTTGAGGCCCTGTCTTGAAACAGAATCAAAGAATGCGTCCCCTGAATCTAGACACTGATTTGGAAACGACATTTCCTGAGTTCTGTCTTTATGAGCAGGTCATGAATAATGCAGTATGTGCACCTCGGCAGGTTAAGATATGTAATATTACTTTTAAGGAAGCGACTCAATGAATTAAGCATGACAATTAAAGCCCATCAAATTTGAGGACATATGAGTGTCTTAGCTCTGTGCATGGGGAGAGTAGAGCTGAGCACTGCAAAGAGACAAGAGATTATTTATTTGGTTGTTTGTTTATAAATACAGCCAACCAATGCTCAACAGAGACTCATCCAGGAAAAGGTTGGGCAGAGACAGCAATGGGCATTATTACATATTAGTTTAAATCCCTCCTCCTCTCCTCTGTGTTTTATCTGATCAGACACAGGCACAACGACCAACCTCTTTATTTCTCTCCCGCTCTCTCTCTCTCTCTCTCTCTCTCCCTCCCTCTGCCTCTCTCCATATGTGCTTCTATGTGGCCTCTCTGCTCTTTTTTCTTGAAACATCCCTCTGGTGCATTTCAGATCCTGGATGCCCGAGGCCGATGCGAACCAACCCCCCCCCTTCCCTTAGTGCTAATGAGTCGGCGGTGCTAGCAGCACAGGGCTAGCTAGCCCGCTGATGAAATGTAAATGGGCAGTAATGAGCACAATCACAGCCACTTGAGGGGGAATCATTGCCACAGCCAGCCAGTCCTGTCCCACCCTGCCTCCTGTCTCTCCATCACTGTGCTCCTGATGGACAGGCCCCGGTCCCAGGGCGGGCGTGAGACTGACAGGCCGCGGCGCCTGAGAGGAACCCGGTGGGCCTCGAGAATTGGCCCCTTCATGACTGACTGTAGGGACGGGGGATAGTGACGGGGAATGAATCTCGCTGCGTGGCCGTTCTAAACTGGTCCATTAATTACACCAAACCCTTAGAGAAAATTAACAGGCAAATTTAATAACATGGAGGAGGAGGTTAGCGTGTGTGTGTGTGTGTTTGTGTGTGTTTTCCACCCACTGCTACTGTGAAGAAGGACCGCCCCGAGCTCACTCGTCAAACAGGGTTCCCTGTCACATAAGGTCACTGATCTAAGGCCCAACCACAGGTTTAGTGAGGTCAGTAAAATGCTTCATCCCTTTGCAAGTCATCTCTTAAAGCGACTGAGATATTAGTGTGGTATTTTCTTTAACTGATGACTCATGACAAACCAGAAGTGTTGTTGTCTCCACTTGAACGTTTCATCGTATTGAAAAGCTGAAGAAAATCTTTAAATTATATTAAAACGGGGTCTATTGCCAAAAGTCGTAATTGACTCAAGCAACCACTCGTGTTTCTATTTGTTTTATGTATTATTACATTTTTGTACACAAAGACTCACCCAAGAAAACAGCTCATTCAATTGTTCAACCAAAACCAAAACAAGAGGAGCGGTGTGCTCGTACCGTCAACGATCTTGATCCAGGAATCTTCATTTCTTCAAGTTACAGGCACGTATCTAAGAAGCGCGAGGCATGTGTATGTCACTGCATAATATCAATGTGCTCTGGGAGATTTGTAAAAGGAAATTCAACTCATGACAGCAAGTGGAAATCCCTCGGTGCAGGCGCTGCGTTTAAATGTTGGTGTTTTTGCTCCGTGTACAGAATCTTGCAGCTCTCGCCTCTCACTCACTGTACTGTTCAAAAGACAGATATGCTAATGCAGACAGTAGTTTGAATGTATGGGTATTATTCTGGAGCTAGCTGTGCTGGAATACAGCAGCAAAAAAAAGCCTGGCATTCACTTGTGTGAATGTGTGTGTGTGTGTGTGTGTGTGCAGATATGGAGAACAGAAGAGTAGAGGAGTTTTTCGGGTTTGCCGTGGCCCACTTCTTCTTCTTCCCCTGCTCTGCATTCTCTCTTTCTCCGCGGTGCTGTCAGTCTCCCTGGGGTCGGATCAGCGCCGCCACAATAGGTAGGCCGGGGCTATCAAAGTACATGTTTTAACTTTTTAAGACTTTGCAGGTTGGCTTTGTTCTCCTTTTCTCTCTGTTGTGCAGGCTCTCCTGGGTGCCGGGTTGGGGAGTCTCTCTGGGTGCTGGCGAGTGGCTCTGGGCTATTAAAAGAAATGCTGGTTATCTACTGGGAGAAGTGGAGGAGTCTTTCAAATTGGAGTGAGAGCTCACGACCAAAGACAAAGTGTGGAGATGAAGGTGAGGTGCAGGGTGTTGGTTATGATGATGAGCACGAGGGCGTGCATGGGTATTTATGATTGCATGTGTGTTGATGTGTTTAATTCAAAGGGGCATCATCGTTAGAATATCGCAGTGTTTCCACCCTCCTCCTTTGTGTCTCGCAAATCACTAAATAGCCCTCTACCGTGTGAATGCATAACCTTCATATATGCATTCACACAAACACACACAGACACCTGCTTTATCTCCTCCCCACCTCCACGTGCACACACAATGTGCCGCCTCCGCCGCTACTACTACCGCCACTTCCCCTACCCGGGGCCTTTGGGATGATTTGATTAGCAATGATATCGGAAAACGGCCTCATCGTGCTAACAAGATTAAGCTGAGGCCCTGTCTGTTTCCAGTGCTGGAAATTTGCTAGGTGATTAAAACTGGCTCTCTCTGCTGGATCAGGAGCCTTGGTCGACTAGTGGGACCGTTGCCAGGTAACAAGACATGACTGCTGTTTTGATGTGGCTACATACGCAAAAAGCTACAGTACAGTAGGAGATAAAGTGGGAAATCTCTGTCCCTGGCCAGGCAGAAATACACCTTATTTAACGTGACAGACAGAGCAGGACTGAGGTGATGCAGGGAACCACTGAAGCTCTAGTCAGCATCAGACGTGGAATGTAAACACAGCCCAGCTCTCAGAAAACGCTGCTATGTATTGTTACACCTTTGGGATTTATGTCCAAATGTAGTTGGACAAATACTCACCTTTGATGACACGTTTCACTCATGGTCTTTAGGTAAAAATTATGGGGCTGTTGTGGCTCAGGAGGTAGAGTGGGTCATGCACGAACCTGGTGTGATCCCAGTGAGGTCGCCTTGGGCTGGATTCTAAACCATTAATTGCCCCTGATGGCAAAACTGTGCTGCAACGATCTGTGTCAACACCTAACCTGGTATAGAATGTTTGTCTAAGTTACGCATTTCTAGCATTACCTGATCTGTGTGAAAATAATTATCATTATAATTTAAATAAAACTGCAGTGCAAAGAAAAAGAGCGAACAAGTGGTAAACCCTTTGGATCAGATCAAATGCAATGTGATCTTTATCTAAGTCACAAGTTTAGACAAACACACAGTGCTTAAGATTATTACATCTTCCTTTGAGTCTATATTGAACACACCCAATAAAACAAATGGTGCCGAAGAGAACCCTCTTATTTAAATACTGAACTTGCTTAACCTCCTGAAGCACGGATCATCTCAAACACATATGGCAGCGTACTTGCGTGAAGTACAAGTGGAATTATATGACATATTATAGAACTGTGTCAGCTCAGCAGTTATAGTTTCCACAATGTCTCTATAGGTCCCAACTCAAGTTGCAGCTTGCAACTATTAAAGGTGGATTTTCCTTTTCCAAACGTATGGTATTGTGTCATACATTAGTTTATTGTCCGGATCTACCTAACTTCTACTGAGCTTCATTTGTACAAAGTGGTCCAGACCACCTAGTTTACACCTAACCGTTCGGATGATGTCTCCATGTCGGCATGCTTTGCTCTTTTTATGCCCTTTGGAGTACAGGATGTTCTTCTTGCACAATGAAGCAGTCCTCTAGAGATTTGACTAATAGCCTTGTGGAGTGTTAAGGTGTTCTTTGGCAAAGCAATTTAACATTATAACAGTGGTTTCGTCTTTGTTGTCCTGCCCTGGATACATGCCTGTTAAATTGTTCGTCTTAAATAGCTCCAATAATTATTTTAAGCCTTCACCTGTTCTCCTTTAACATTGCTTTGTGCTTTTAGAATTCACTTAACCGGCTAAACCTGACTTCAGATGTCATCTTTGTACATTTTACAACTGTGAATTTTTTAAATGCCGTGTTTTTAGTATTTGTTCAAATGGATTGTGTTGGTTCATTATTTGAATCACATTTATGACACTCCATTCAGTGAGAATATGTATTTGTGTATGTATGATATGAACAATACTGCAAGAACAAGCATTGTTCTACAGCGGTGTGTAAAGCCACTGAAAGGGTTGTTGTTGTTCTTCTTCTTCTTACCACTGTACAGCTCAGAGAACTGTTCCCTTTGCATTTCCTTGCTAAGAGGAGTTAAGGTGCACAATCTCCAACTCTTAGTTTACCATTGGAGGACTATTAATTCCTCACCCCAGCACTGTATTTATTCAATTGGATTATGCATGCATGGAAGGCCTAATGAGGGCTTAAAAATGCAATTATTGCTTAAGAAAAAAAGTGACTTTTTTGATAAATGTTTCTATTACCTAATAAATGGAGAATCAACAGACTTAGGAAACTGTTTTATTCAGGGCTTGAAATTAGCCCATCAATCATTTGCAGAGTTTGTTAACTATGCCTCTCCTATTCCTCCTCCTTTTTTCCTCCCATTGCCCCATCCTGCAAAATCTGTCAGTATGCAAAAAAGGAAGAAGACAGAGGAGACAGAGTGCAACAGAGGAAGACAGGACAAAACTGATTATTATAATCCTTGAAAAACGACAAGGTAGAAAATAGAAAAAGTTAACTGAAAGAAAACATTGCTGTGCAGGACAAGACACCCTTTAACGACTGGACTGTGATAATGAAGTGCATTTTTAATTCATAAGGTCCATAGTCACGGGCCAGTGGTGAAATGTGAGGGTTAATCAGAAGCTAGATGTCACGGAGCGCCAAAAGGTTGTGCTGATTTTTTATGAGTGTATTGATTACCTTTTCACTGCAGCGAATATCACATAGGCATATGTGTGCGTTTTGATATTGATTCTGCGAGATCTCATCCGCATGTGGCCTGCAAATAAAAATTGACCCCAATCAATGGGCTATTACAACGAGCAAGAAAGCCATTCAGAGGGTCAGAGTCTGACCAATGGGACTGCAAGAGGTTAAGATATTTGAAATTTCAGCTGCACCAATAAATTAAAAAATACACTTAAAGGTAGAATACAAACTCTTAATGTCTTTTTTTTTTTTTACAAACATGAGATACTGACATATTAATGCCCCTATCATCCCCCCCCCCCCCCCCCCCCCCCCCCCCCCCCACCACTTCATTCCTTTTAATCAAAGGACATCTGATGTGTAAACCTCCAACTATTGGTTACGCTCTCTCTCACACATCCATAAAACAGCAGGTGTGTTAGGGCCCACACCTGAAGGAAGCTGGGGGGGGGGCTTCGAAGGCAGACATACAGCTTCTGCTATCACTTATGTCAGTCAGCTCAGCTTAGCTTCTATCTCTTCCCACAAACAGTAAACCGAGGTGTGGGAGGGAGGCCAGGAGAATTCTACCGAGGGGGGGGTGGAAACAATAAGGTTATATATCTTCATATGCCTTCATCCAGTCTAAATGAAAGAGAAGCGTGGCCCTTCTTGTCAAAATTGTTTGGGAAGACGTTGTAATACGGCTGATGCGTGACACGGGATAGATGACATGAATGCATATGTGCCCTGCTGTACATCAATTCAAACGCAGGCGAAGGGAATATTCAAAATATATTCATGGAATGTTCAGAGCTATTTCAGCGAGGATCACAAAATATTACCTCCACATGGTGATAAGATAAGGTATTTTTCATATTTCCATGTGTTTTCATTCTTTTTCCCATTTTGGGGATGGAGGAGGAGGAGGAAGACTTTGGCCCCGGGCAAGATTAATAAGCATTTAAAACGGTTTTACTGCTAACCGGCAAATCACAGTGTGTGTTTCAGAGTATTGTTCACTACTGAGTGGCCATGAATGACATAAATAGATTGCCTTGGTATACCTCACCAGGAAGCTATTGGAGGCAGGGCCAAATAAATAAACAAAGCACACATGATTTGCCTATAGAGTCTCTCTCTCATGCACGGGTACAAACGTAGTGTCGCAGCCACATACACATAAATAGAAAATGCATACCCAACAGTATATAACGCATACAGCATAATCCATCTACCATCTGAACTATAATTAAATGAAATCGTGCCTTCCAGTGGATTTTTTCTTCTCTCTCAAAAGACAGAATTCAAAACACTTAACCCCTATTAGATACCAATTCACTACCAAGGCTGAGATGGTTGCTGCAGCCATTGGCGAAGACCAAGTTTGTGTCAATTGCTGGCTGGGAGCCTGCATATGTGGCTACAGGCTACCTCCACCACCGAGTATAACGCCACCCTTCCTCCCACCATCAGTGGAATCTGAACAGATGAAAAAAAAAAAAAAAAAAACATATCATCCATGGGAATCCAGAAATATACTCCAAAAACACCCTGAACTTGTGCTGCAGCATTACAACTGCGAAGTAGTTTAATGGCTGGTGTTCAAACAAGCGAGCGCAGCCGTCATAATTGAAGCCCTCCCCAAATTGTGTTTTTATTTTGCTCCCCAGTTCTGAAATATAATCAGTTTACCTAATTTTATTGCATTTCCTAATGATGCTCGCCCAGAGCAATTGTTCTGTGTGTTCCTTAGCAAACAGCCCGTGTCAGCTCACTGAGATTAATCTTGATTACTTTAGCCCTTGATGAAGTAGGCTACAGTAATGCTCTAATTGGGGAATATTACCACATAGGGGAGAGAGAAAAAAAAAGCAAGTGATAGATAGGCCGGGAGATGGATGTTTGACTCCAAACTGCACTAAACTGTAATGCCGCTCGGAGTGATTAACTTTGGATGGATCAGTGGCTGTGGTGGAAGGCAGAACACAAACAACAAACAGCCACATCCATGACTGCAGTCGCTGTTATTATGTTTTCACTGAGCCGCTGAAGAAAATAATGACTCAGATTTTATTAGCAAGACAAAGACGGCGCATTGTAAAAGTCAACCCGACAAGATATCCACTATGGATCTTTATTTTTTTTCCCACAAATTCATTTCTGTATTTATCTATTTTCACTTGGTCCTGGAATTTGCATTGGGGTACCAGCATCAAATAAATGATGCACTTGACAACTGTTGTTTCCAGGAAATTGCTTTTTAAAGTTACGTGATGACGCCGTGACGATGTTGTTAATAAGAACTGCAGCAGCAATGGTAATAATACTTTAGATTTTCAGTTTCACCACATTCAACTTTCCTGTATTTCGGTTCAACTTAAATATGCAGTAATTTGTAATTATTCAGATACATGGCCTTTGTGCACAAACATTTCGTACACAAGGTAGCAGTACTTGTCAGGTTGGAAATTAAAAAGGTTTTTTCATGTTAGGCCTCCCCTCACATGCAATACAGCAATTACCTGCATCCATTGTGCTGCCATTGCAAACACTTCTTTCTTTGTCTCTCTGAAAGCCTTCTAGATCGAGTCAGCGGCAGCCCCTCTAGCCTCATTACCTGGACCTGCAGTATAATGAAGCCCCCTCCAAAAAAAATATCCAGGTCCACAGGCCTGACATGTCACAGCTTATGGAGGTTGCAGCACACGCCCTGGGGGCAACACCCAAATCTGCTCATGCAGCTCTCCTGCTATTCTGCCCCATCTTCACTTGTGTGGTATCGCACATGACATGGATGAGAGCGCACACACTGTACAGTACAGGGCATCACATGCGCACACACGGTCAGCTGCATGCCACACTGTGCTGAAGCTGTAGGAGAGACCCAATTTGCTTGGTTGGGACAGTTGTCTTACGAGGTGTTGTACGCTGACTGGACATATGCTGACCCCTTCCATTTTTTTTTTGTGCTGACTTTCTTGTTGGTGCCTCTTTGTGTCATGACTTTGTGCCGACTTCCGTTTACGGGAGGCAAAGCGAGGAGGATGGTTAGTGTATAAGATATGAGAGAGTCTTCCTTTGTTTGTCTTTGTTGCGAGCAGGGGTCACTTTCAGGCAGGGCCACAGATGGGATCCAGTGGCACAGGAATCTCATTGTTTTTTTTTATAATGCCAATTTTAAAACAATTCCTATTCTTGACTTATCATTGACAAAATGTTTTTTTTTTTTTATGGATGCAATGGAACTGCTGGACTAATAAATATATGTGCTGTGTGTGCTGCAGGCTGTTTTGGTAGCTAGAGCTAGAGCCAGAGCCATGACACCTGCAACGGAGAGCAAAGTGAGTAAAATCCAAACTCTGAATCAAGTTACAACATTCAGATCAGCTTCAAAGCAGATCACTGTGTGTTTACCACTAATGGTGTTACACACACAACACACTGTGTTGTTGTTTTCACTCACAGGGCAGCCGCCACACGGCCCATGTGAGTGACACCTGACACAACGTGTGAGCAGAGTGAAAGGTAAACATACACACTCACACCTCCAGAGAGCGTGTCACCTGCTCACAGCAGGGAGGGAGACGGGGGAGTGGGGACAACAGCCTGACCGTGTGGACATTGGTGCTGTCTTGTGAAGGTGTGAATGTGTCATTATGGAACATCACAGGTCACACACACACACACACACACACACACACACACACACACACAACAGTCTCAACAGGATATACAAGAGACCTCACCAGGGCAGACGTGTACAAATACAAACATTTCTTCGTGCACGTACTCCAGCCCTCTCACTACACTCCAGTCCCCGGTTCGGACTCGCAGGTCACCCACAGTAAAAGTCGACTGTTCATCATGCCACGTCAAATCCTGCTGCAGCGTGTCTGTGCATGTCAAACAGGCCTTTCTCTGAGAGGCCTGACAAGATGCAGAAGGATCAGTCATGCTGTACTAGAAAGATAACGTCACCAGAATCTGTTAAGACACATTGGGGGGAGGAGGAGGGGGGGTTGTGACACGTTCCTCAAAAGCCACACTTAAAAACGGGAGCCGTGCAGTTATTTGGTGATATTAATGTATGGCGACAACTAGCGAAGAGAAAAAAATCAATACAATTTTTTATGACATCTCCCTTGGCCGGCGTGTCTATAATACTATTCAAATGGGAGCAATGATGATAAGGTTTGGCCAAGGCTTCTGTGAAGGGGGGGGACGAGGATGATAGAGAGCCCCCAGATAGCTGGCTTCAGGCTGTCTGCAGCACCATAAGCTGTTGTTTTATTTGTCATTTTGTGGATGGAATCAGAAGAGCAAATGCAGCTCATAGTTGGCAGGGAGGTCTGAGGCCCCCCCCCCCCCTCGTCTCTGAAACCATACAGCATGTAATCTACGTAGTGTATCCAGCACAATGACTTACAGCAAATATGTCATCATGTATATGTGCATGGGAACATGGAGATTAAAGCTGCAGTGAGGCGCAGGTTGATCTTATGTGTTTTATAGATTTAGGTTTATTGTGACATACCATCACAATCAATATTTGATTATTATTGTGCATTGTATTAATACAAAATAAACCTGCTGAATCTTTGCAAGAAGGAAATACCCCAGTACCTTGTAGCTAGAGATACATGATACAAATATGTAATTAGTCAATAAAAAGGTGCAGGCTTCATGAATTCTTCAACTTAGGGGTGTGTGGAAGGTCAAACTGTCGTCATAATAGTAGTGTGTTCAAAAGTCCTGAATAGTCCAGGGTTGCACGTAGATGTTCGTGTGTTCTGGTGCAGACTCCTCAGCAGAATGTTTGTCGAACGCAACAATTCCAAGCGTTGCTGACCCTGTTGCCTTTGCTCACAGCTTTTGTGCAATTAAAGTCGTCATCTTACACCTGATACTGTTCACGTGTAGGAAACAAGTCGTTATTGGAGCGGTCCCTGTGTAAATAGTGTATTTGAATAGTCAGGGAGACACTGTGTAATGGTCTAGAGAATGTTTTCTTAGCACACTCTGAGCTTTTTAATACCAATCAATCGTCATGGTGTTGCTGCTAATGCAGTGCATCCCGTTATTGCCATAATCTGCCTGTGTCCTAACAGTTACTTCCAGCACCCTACGCACCATGTCACAAGGTGAAAGTGCCATGAAGAATTGATGTTTGGAAGTCCCCTGCAGCATGGCCCTCCCAATAAGGGGCTCTGTGAGTGCATTTGCTGCTTATGAGTGTGGTTTCTCCAAGAGTTAGAGTGGATTTTGTTCTAATCTTCTGGATTTACTCCATGTACAGTTCAACGGCAGCTTTGGCTTACAGGAATCCTTGACAGTTGACAGTGTCTGTCTTGTTAGGGCTCAGCAAGCCAAGCACAAACACACGCACGGGCCACATTCACACAGGAGCAGAAGGGGAGCCAACTGTACACTAAATAAACCTGCTTGTCGTAATAATGACGAGAGCCGACTCCATTATGTTCTTTTGAGTTTATTTCTCTGATTTACCGCAGTCAAAGTGACGCTTGCCTGGGACAGTCTCCAAGGTTGCTGTCAGGGGGAATTTAATGTCCTTGGCTTTAGCGTCTTTCTGAGAGCCTGTCACATCGGCTCAGCCCTGACTGGCACACCAGCCGGGACCTCTGGCATTGTTAATATTAATAGAATATTGATACCACCAAAATACTGTGGTAGAAAACTCATGTCCACCCCCCACGTCTCTCTGTAGGACAAAAACCACCCCGTTTCCTTCCCATGTCGCTTTTATTTCTGTTTTTTTTTTTTCTTAATTTGCCGCTTATAGGATGATGCAAAACATATTAATTCGTATTTTAATAACTCTGCTTTTAAGTTAATGAATTATTACATCTGCAAAAAAAGGACATGTGTATTCCTGAGATGGTTCTATTGTCTCTTGGAGAACACTGGCTATTTTAGGTTTTTTACACACCCACACGCATACACATATATGGGTACAAGCCACCATTATGCATGTACCTTCATGTGGACATTTCTTAAAAAATAGCGACTCATCCATGAGGAAACTGGGAGCTCGTCCAACTCTCTGTATTCATGTTTCTGCCTTTGCTCCCACACCAGCAAGTTCTGGCATGACCCCACAAATAATATTACTGATGCTGCTTTCCTTTCCCGGGCTGCGTTTGGATCTGACAACACAAAGTGTAGATATCTAACTACCCAGTCTGGGCAGGGTAATATTAAACCCAAACTTTGAAAACGGGGCTATTACAAGCCATACAACTTCTCTGTATTCCATCCGTATCGGATTGAACCAAGTAGCATATTTCATCACAAGGGGCATTGATTTTGATGTAAACATAATTATCAACGAGCGTCAGACTGAATTGGCCTGAAAAGATAGAGAGTTCATTATCAGCCGAAACACTTGGGAGTGTGTTACTCTAATTAATTTTCTATAATGAACCCAGTGTTTTTGTTAAGATCCAAAATACCTCAGTGACACATTGCTGACTGCAAGACCTCGTCCCAGCTCCACTGGGTTTGACAAGGAAGCTTGTGTTGGGTAATGAATTACAGTAATCTGGTGCACGCGCATGTTTCGTCAGCAGTGCTTACAGTACAAGTTAATAATAACATTTCGACATCTGACATCATGTCGCAGGCTGTTATGACTTGAAAAGCGCTTGATGAAATGATCGTACTCTGTACTCGCTTCCTGTGTGCAACGCATTTAAACCCTGATTTCCCCACTGCGGGTTTTTCTTATCATTTAGAAAGAAATGTTAAAGTTTCTGCATTTTGGTCTTGGCAGTGTTGTCCCCTCTCTGCATGCACTCTCAGGCAGTGGCATCAGAAACTATTTTCAATAATTGATTCCGCACTGTAATTGAACAGCATGACTGAACGACATAGCTCATTACTTTACTCATTAGTTAATTATCGGAGAAGTAGGACAAGTCAATAAAAGTGAAGGCAGTAAATTTCGATACTAATTAGCCGCGCTTCCTTTGAGACATACTTAAAGGCAGATTAGTTACCTGAATGTCCCGCAATGGGATGGGGGGGGGCATGTGCGTACGTGTGTGTGTGTGTGTGGACGGGGGTGGCCGACTAAGGTCAGCTGCTTGATATCAATAAAGGGCTAACGGTTACAGCAAGGTTTTTCACAGTACAGTTTTAAAGTCCGGAGAATGAGGACATGAAATCTCAGAGAAAATCTTAATTATGTTCTACTTTCCTTTCTGATGATATTATAAAATAAAACAAATAAATCCATGTTATATAATTTCTTCAGGGGGGACAAAATACCAATAATAGTAGTAAGTATATAAGCAACATAATTAAACTAACCCTGTGAAAAAAAATGAATAAATCTACGATAACCCACACAGACTATTGTTTGTGACTCATTAGTTGCATCAGCTGGGCTTGTGTCTTTGACGTATTGCTCCAAATTGATTAATGAGCAGAATCGATTGAGACAATTTATTTCCTTTCATTATGGGCCTTTCTGCCTCTATTTGTTTTCTCTGCTAACGCTGCCAATAATAACCGTTTGACACGCTGGGCCCACTGTGAATAAGCGTGACTGAGTTCATGCACTCCTAACAGGGGGCCTTTACAGAACTGTAGCGCAGATGCCCTGTCAGCCAATCGTAGGGCCCGGACGAGGGCCGGGTGAGGCGAACGCGAGTGTCTTTTTCACATGCAAATTCTGCAATGTGATAATAAACACCTGACATGGAGCATGACTGAATTACCCTGTCTGTTTAATCAATGGCGCCGCTTATTGCTGCTCTCAATCCTTTGTTGTCCTCCTCTTTTATTCACCTTCCCTTTCCTCGCTGTTCTTCCCTTATGCCTATTTATTTATTTTTTACTCACATCTCTCTCTCCATACACTGCGTTTATTTCTTCCTCCTTCCTTTTCCTCCTCTCTACTTCCTTCACATCCACTTCCTTGCCTCTTAATCCCCCCCAGTCCACCTCCCTTCTATCACTCAGCTGTTTCACACTCATACATTATCACTTTTTCCGTCAATTGGCTTTAACCGTGCTAAGTTTTGTGAGGAGCCTTCAGCAGGGTCCCCATGGGGACGAGGAAATGACAGAGGGCGGCCTTTATTTACCTCTGTGGCCCCTACCGTGTCGTCTGCTTAATCATGTGGCTAATCGACAACACTGTCTCCCCGCTCGCCCGCACCCAGACAATGGGGAACCTCATTCATATTTGATACAATGGAGTGTTTAAGTCACTGCACGCGTCTGAGGAGGAGGATATTGTGTTTCATTGTGAAGGGCTCCACAGGGACCTCCTCCCTGCCCACCCAGGCCTCCCTCTCCGTCCTCCTCCTCCCAACTAACATATGCTTGGCACTTCTGGTGTTAAGCAGGCCGGCCGTGGCCGTGTGCAGCTGGCCGGACGCAACGGCCCCCGACCCCGTATCAAAGAATTAATTCCCATGATTAATTCAAATGGTTAATTCTGCTTTATCGTGGCTTAAGAAAAATTACCAAGACAAATATGTACTCCACCGAAGAATGAATTACACAGAGACGTGTTTAATAATGCAACAGGGCGTATAATAGGGGCTCTTTTCCTCGCGCTAATCTCCTCGCCACCTCCACTTCAGAGAGCGCGGTGTCAGATGCCGGGCGCCATGTGCTGCCTCTGTTCTTTAATATCTCTAAACGGGGATTTATCCCACAGAACAGATTGTTGTGTCCTGTATCTGTTTAAGTGTCTGCTGGCACCTAATCCCTCCCAGAAGCCACTCGAATGGCATTTCAGAAGTCCATTAAAACTGTAACTCACCTTTTTTTTAACAACAGTATTAGCGAATTCGCACAAGTTTTGTAAATGAGGGTAAATCCATTAAAAAAAAAAGGCAATTGTGTCAGTGGAGGATTATCCCTTTCTATTTTTGTATTCCCCGCTGCGCCATGTTTGATGTCATGAACGCATCAACAACTCAGGCTGTGTCCTCGCCATCTTACCGTCACCTGGGTGTCACGTTTCCATCACTGTGTTTACTGAATGACAGTTGCATCCATTTGCATTGCAGACACTGCTAGATGTCAGTGACAACTATGATGATGCTGCTGCAGGCTGGGATATATGTATTATTATTGAATTTATTTTCTCAATCTCACCTCTTCTCCTGTACATGGCTGGATATCTACTTCCTCTCCTGCTTCCTGTCTTCTCGCTCCCTATCTCTCCCCCTCTTGCTGGTTCCTCTCCTCCCTGCTACTTTAAAAGATTAACCAGGGTCATTAAGGACACAGAGAAGGTTCATTTCGCTGTTACGAGTGGCAAATTAATCATGGGGGGATGCCATTTAATGACACACTTCCCTGGACTGATTACTTGTGTTCTTGCTAATTACATTGGTTAACTACAGTGCACCTATGAAGGTCCTTTTGGTATTTGGTCTCTTAAGTCCACGGGCCTCCTTAAAGACTCACTCGCACGCTCCCCCCCTCCTTTGAGCAAATTAAAGAGCATAAAAAAAACAGCTGTGTATGGCACGGTGCCCCGACGAGCCCATTACTGACACGTTTGCCTGAACCACGGAAGGAACTTAACTGTGTCCTATAACCTCAAAATGAGGGTGCGCCACTCACCGCGGTTTTACTGTTGCAGGGCTGCAGAGGTTTCCCCTCCTCATCCTCTCCTCGTCTCCTGCCCCTTGTCTAAATGAAAAAGCACGAAAGCACGGTGTCATTAAAACCAGCACCATCAGGGCCTGGCTGGCTTCATTTGTCCTCCATTATTACTGGAGACAGCTTCGCTGTCAGAGCCACAGAGGTGGGGAGGAGGGCGGTGGGCAATAGGATACAGGTTAGACACGGAGCCACAGACCAGTTAATAATGGAGAGAATCTTGGGGCAGGTAAGGGTCAAACTGGACACTTCCTAGCATGCAGCGAGGAGCCATTCATCTGAATGGAAATGTCAGTGGAGACCATCAGGTCAACAGCTCCAGGCTAAGTTGGACCTGGGTGTGACTCCTGACACTCAACGGTGGACAGGGGCCACATAATGGGTTTAGGACCCTGATGGTTATCTCCACGACTCCGGCTTGTTTTCATTCCTCTCCTCGCCACCCCCTCCTTCAATCCCTCCATCCTTCACTCCCCCTCCTTCTAATGACAACTGAGGAGGGGTCCGGCCACAGAGATGTTTGGTTGGAGAAGATACGCGGCAGATGTATTGCGATAATCGCAGCGCTGGCGTTGCTTAGAAAGAGCAACTCAGACCCAGGGACATGAATGGGAATGTTGTTTCCGCCTTTGTGGTGTGTGCCAGAACCACTTACTGTGTGTGTGTGTGTGTGTGAGCAGGAAGTTCTGTTGTGTGACTATCATAATTGGTCTGATTATTTATCTTCCTTTGAAGATCACTTAAAATAGTGTTCTACTTATAGAAACCAAAATGTGGAGTGCAGTAAATCAAATATAACCCACACCTTATATCTGAATATTCGGATTAAAAATGCTATTTCTTTCAGGCATGCAACCCGTTTGTGTGGAAAACACCCAACAAACATCCACATCTTCCTCATGTCAGCATCTGTCGAAGCATTCCGACTCCTTTGATTTTTTTTTTTTTTCCTCTAGCTCATATTGAGACGGCTTAGAGGAGATCCTGAAAAGACCTTTTGAAACGGACCAGAGCTGGCAGTCTGGCTATTTGGTAACCCCCTCCTTTTCCTCAGCCTGTTTTACAATCTCATTAAATCGGCCCTTTGTTTTGCCACTTTCCAAGCTCTGATCTCTGGCTTAGGACGAGTCAAAAGGCCAAGACAGTTTGAAAAAGGCTCCCTCCGCCACAAAGAGGCCTCTTGTTCGCAATCATTCCCCTCTTCAACACCGCCTGGACAAAAAAAGGGAGGCAGGGAGCAGGAGGGTCACTCGCTGTGGTGATATCGTGAGAACTTAATGAAAGTTTTATAACTCTTGAAATGTTTATGACCTCCCCACTCAGCAGCTTGTCCCACCAATTAATGGCTAATTCTGACGGGAGTCGAAAGAGGCTGCTTGGTATTTCAGACCAAAAAAAAAAAAAGGCCAGGTAAACGTTTTAGAAATTTGACATTGTTAAAATGCACTTCAATTATTTTTGAAAATACTGAAGGAGGGACCCTAATTTAACCCATGTACTTACCCAAATATAATGCTTATGCATCAATAAATTAATCAGATTTTAATTGTAGGGCTCATATTAAAAAGTCACCTTTTTTTTCACAAGGCTTAAAAAGGTGCAGAATCCAAGGGGGAAAAAAGTAGATAGAAAAGTAACAGAGCATTTCAGCAGAATGTTTACAATAAGCTTATTGTTTATTTTAGCAATCCAGTTTTATCATTATCCATTATCAGCTGACCCCAGGATCCGCCCTCAGTACTTTACCTTGGCTCTTCAGTTGCCACAGGGAAGCGCGGCAACACACAGAACTATGACGATCTCTGCAGGCGCTGCTAACAAACCCCTGCTTCTCTTCCCTGCCCAGCGTCTCTCCAGCGCTTTATAAACTCTGCTCCATTGTGGGCTTATTATGCAACATTCTACTCAGTTATGTCACTATTTATTTACACGGTGCGAAACACAAAAGAAATGAAGAATTGAAAAGGCCGCAGTCAAAGTCGGATCGCGCTGCCGTCACTGCGTCACGTTAAGAGCTAAGTAATGCACAGAATGGTGCTCCGTTCGCTCGGCAGACAGCAGTTACTGAATTACTTTTGCGAGGACTTAGCACAGCTCCATCTTGGTACTGTGAACCTGTCATGGAGCAATGAAGGGGAATCCAGAACCCATCTGAAACAAATGACAAAGTCTATTGCCCAAGGCCCCTCTCTCCCTCTTCTTAACAGCTTCGCTGAGAAGCCATCACTGTCCACGAAATATGATAAAACCCATGCCATAATAGGATTCATAAACATGCCCAAATACAATTTGCTGAGATGTATTTCAGGAAAAGACAATCATTTACAACTTCTGAGGGGGATTTAGAATAAGTATGTTTGTATGCAAATCCGGCAAACACGTTTTATGTACTCCGCTCCCACAGATCATGAAAGCGCATTAGATTTATGGCAATGTGTGTGCATAATTGTGAAGATGCTGGCTTGGGGAGGGGAGGGGGGTAGAGAGGACGAAGAAGAGGAAGAAGAAGGAAGAAGAAGTCCCAGGATTTATACTGAGACCTTATTGGGGGTTTTTGATTAGTGTAGAACGAGCTCGGCTTTCATGCCCCAGACATGAAAAACAATCGCTGCCACTTGGCTGAGTCCTGGGCATCCAGGCCCCCATTGCTTCCACATGGGAAGCCGCCAACATTTGCTTTTGGCAATAAAGATAGCTGAGGACAAAAGACAGGCAGCAAGTACCTCTTGGCAAATTCTTATTTGCAAGCAGGCCTTCTTAGGTTTGAGTTGATTTCTCCCGCAGAAATAAGTTTAACAAGAGGGTTTTGTGTTTTTGAAATGATTCTATATCATTTTAGTAGAAATTAATGTAACATGTAAACTAGCCCACACGTACTACTACTACTCCAGCTTGTGTTCCCTTTCATAACTTAACCTTACATATTGTACCTGCTCTTATTAATTTAGTTTAAATTCTCCACAGAAGCTCCAGCATCCTCATTACCTTGTCTGACAGTTTCCACTTTAAATGAACTGCTACCACAGCTCCACAGATCGCTCTACCTCGGCCTTATGTAAACACCACCTCAATGTTAAATCCAATAAAGACCAATTTACAAACTCATTTATTACCAATAAAGGAAAATCACCTGCTTCGCGCCACCTGAATGTCATTTTGCAGCGTGTTTTCGTTTCCCTCTCTTGCTCTGTTTGGAGAAATCATTAGCAATGTGGCGTGGATTTGGGGGTCCTGAGACAGCAGCCTCCCCTGCCTGCATCTCAATCACTGGTGGGAGAGGAGGAGTAAAGGAGTTGGGGGTTTGGCGGGGTGGGTTGACCCAGGAATCTGGAGTTTTTGGGGAATTAGAGTTCAAAGCAACTCCCCGCAGCCTACATAAACCACCCTCAATTGGCACAAAGAGGAAACTCAATTTGCAGGGAACTGCGCTGTATACTTTTTATAGAGGAACTTTTAGTCATTAGGCCATATACTCCATCTTGCTCAAAGAGCCAGGCAACGCGGCAGGAGGCCACAACATGCTTTTTGTACAAAAACGCAGGACAGAACCCCCCCACAACACACACACACCACAAAAGTAAAATGTCTCTTAATGAGAGCCCAGTAAGTTCCTGTGTCTTCAGATGGTGTCCTGTTTGTTCAGCAGAGCAGGGGGATCTGTGTTAACCCTTCCACAACAAAATCTGCTTAGAAGGTGTAATCCTATCTAGTGTGCATGTAGCAGTCTTCAGGCAGGGCTGTGCGGGAAAAACAGCCAAAGATGCTGTATCAAATTAAACATATGTGTGGAAGAAAGCACACTCTTTTGGGCAACAATCAGGCCACATTGAAAGAGAATGAATTTATTCTGAAAATCTAGTTTAAGGTTGTCATATTCATTTTAGTCAAATGGGATTTGAGAACAAAACGCAGTTTCAAACATGACAAAAACAGACCCAAGAGTTGATCTGTTTACAAAAAACATGATTCACACAGCGTACTGTACTTTCATCAAAGCAGGCCCCACAACCGCTCGTATGAATGATGAAATGTTTATTTCAAATTATTATTTTAAATACACACATGCATTTATTTAGCATTATTTCAACATGTTCCAAAAAAATAAATATATTTATCTCAATTTCTAATAGGAATGTTATGGGAGCTTTAGGCAAGTTTATGTTTCATTATCCTTGTATGAACTAATGCTAAATTACAAATAATCTGTTTGACCAATTCCAACATTAAATTAGCATGATTATTTCATAATTTAAGGGTTCTCAGCATTTACCTATACTGATCCATTTGCCCCCATTGATTCTTAATATTATAAAACATTCTATGTCATTCACTTAAAGGTTTTGCAGCGCTTTTTATTTGTACATTGCATGATTTTCATAATGGATAATTACTTATTTTCCACATTTTGGTTTCTTCATCCTTTCCAATGAAAAAACAATAAATGAGAAAAAGAACCCCTTGCGGGGAAATTGCTGTATTGAAATTGCTCAGCCCTCATTTCAAGAAAATGGAAAAAAGGAACAAAATACAGTCAAATTATAGAAACAATAAATAAACTAAGTGCTGAAGCTGTGTAAAAGTTAACAGGCAAAAGTGCACAAGCAATATGCAATGCAGGATCCCAGTGGCTACGGCAGTGCAAAGAAATTAGCAGGGAAAAATACATTAGCTGCAATTTAACAGTGAATTAATCGTAATGTGCAAAGATAAACTGGATGAAAAGGCTAATGTGGGTCAAGAGTAAATAAACAGTAGTTTAACAGGCGAGTTCTGAAGGAGATGAGGGGAAGGAGATGAGTCGTGTTTCTGGACGGTCACAGGAAGGAATGACCTCCTGTGGCGTTCAGCGGAGCACTTAGTCATTCTCTGAGTCTCTGGCTGAACCTGCTCCTCTGACTAACCACAGCACGGTGTGGAGGGTGGGAGACATTGGCCATGACAGAGAGCAGATTTGACAACATCCTCAACTCCCTGACTGCATCCAGTGGGTCCAGCTCCACCCCCACGACCGAGTCAGCCCTCTGAATCACTCTCAGATACTCTCAGGACAACATCTGCAGCATGTTGCCAGAGATGTTGAAGGAAAAAGTTGATTCTGGGACTTCCTGGAAAGAACCACAGATTTATTGGTGCAGTTTGATTTCCAAGTAGATTCCCAGGTTTTTCAGAGATGATGTGAGCAAAATTAGTTGTTATTTGTATGTTGAATCTTCAAAGGTTGCAGAATTCTTTGTCTCGGTTCCCCATTTCAGACTGTCCAGACATCATCTTTCATAATCTCCCCTGCTAACCTCTGTGAACTTTGACCTTACCACACAGCCCTTGCCAGCCTGTCATATTTGTCTCTTTGCGTCCTTTGTTGCCCTCCTGTCCCCCGCTCTCCCCCTTCACCATATATGGCAGATTAATGACAGCTAATAATATCTGATGTTCCTGGACATTGCGCCTGGTAATGAGATGCATTCCCAATGGGTAGGCAAGGTGTCACCACTAACAAATTCCCCGTTGCTGTGCGCAATTAGCCTGTAAAAAGGCTGGAAAAATACACTAAATCAGTATCGGCCAAGATGGATGGAGTGCGCCGAAAGAAAAATCCCCCTTTGTTACCAAACACCCGACGCGGAGGAAGAGAGAAGGAGAGAGAGGGAGCGGCAGAGAAAAAATGTCTCTTTTCCTCCTCCACATCTTTCTCCTGGAGGAGATGTGGACAGGTTACCTTTATGGAAACATTATTCCTTGACTGCTCCCTGGCAGGAGTTCATTACAGCTCAGCCTAACGTTGAAATATTCTCTGCGAAATGTCAACATATGTAAATGAGGACTCAGCCCTCATTCGCATGTCATGTTTTGTTAAAAGTTGTTGCAACCTTTCTTTCCGACTTATTTCTGGCTTTTCCTTTCCCCCCCTCATGTCTTCCCTATCACAGGGAATTCAGCTCCTTTCAAAATTATTACATATAAATCCAAACACCAAGACAGAGCTTGTAAAAGTATACATTCAGCGCTACGCTGTTCATTTATATCACTGAAAGCACGAAGGATATGCTGTGTTGTCGATTTTTCATTCAGTAATTAAATACAACACGTGTATCAATAAATAATGCTGCTATTTATTTTTTACACAAGCATACTTTTTTTTTTTTTTTAACATAAGGATATCTCAGTTTGAAATAAAACCCAATGCGATCTGATGTTTGTTTTACCAACATTCAAAAGAAGTTATATCACACACCAAACAACAGTTTTTCTCTGTTCTGTGGCCACATTTGTATCTGCAGTGGTCGACCATATTAAATCATGTTCAACAACATCGATCCCTCAGGGCAGTTTAAATATTAGTGAGCATTAAATCAATAACAATGCAGGCTGTGGTTGCACACCAAAAGGACACTGGCATGATTCAACATTTATGCAAAACAACAGCTAAACTGTGGCATAATGTCTTGGCTGGTGCCATTCTGCACTGCAGAGCCCCATGGCAAACTACGAGTGATGAGAACGGATAGAGCCTCCATTCACAGCCACCCATGTGTGCCCAGTAGCTCAAAGCATTGACTAGTTGCCCAGTCATCCCCCGATGTGACAGTTAGCACAACTCTGAGCAAGCAGCTACGTGGAGTGTTGCACTGACTGCTGAAACACTATCTACTTCACCCATAAACTAGCAGCGCCCGTGCCGATCAAATTTAAAAGCGCTTTCGCCACCGCAGGGCGAGTGTGAGGCAGATGCAGGGTAGATGGTAGAAAAAGATTCCCACCATGGAGTGGGCTTGAAGGGGGGGGGGGGGTTCAGTTGATGTAGCTATGTATGAATGCACCAACTTCTCAGTCTTGCGTTGTCAAAAATTCATTTTATGCAGGGGTACTGAAGATGCCAACTAGTTCACCTAGAGCTCTGAAGAGGGGGATTTGGCGCATTGTGCCTCTAAAAAGAACGCCGCGGCACTCGCGTATTCAGCAGCCGGCTCCCTGCTCTGCTTTGTGCCCCTACTGTACCCCCCTACTCGCAGGCTGAATCTGTTGGGGGCTCTATCAGCCTAATGAAAATTACATTCACGCCCGCGCCACTCCTGCCACACAGCCTACATTATGCAACAGATGAGCATTGGGGCCAGGGTGTCTAAGTTTGATAGCATTTCTTAAGCAGGATCAAACTGGAAGCACAGGAGGAGTATTGGCAGTGATGTGAATTTGATGAGTTCAACAGTAAAAATATTCACTTTTCACGTATAATGAGAACCACCAAGACGTGCTAGGTGGATTTTTGGAGGTTTTTTTCAGAAGGCGGGGACGGGGGGGGGGTCTTCAATGCAATATCATTTTGGGCGGCAAAATTGATATAAAAATGAACTTTTTGGAATAATTGACTCTGTGCTCATAACGAGAGGGGATCCCGTCATTTGTTATGAGCCAAATGTATGCTACAATATAGGAAATCCAGTTAGGAGAAAAGTGATGAGTTTCAGGAAGGCACTGAAATCTACATGCAAATGCATAATAATCACACATCTACAATATTGCAGTGTTAAGAAAAAAAAATACCTTGAATTCAATTATCATGTGGCCTGGAATAATCATAATGTTATTGGAAACTCAATTATGGAGGCAAGCCATGTCTGGAAATTAGCTGAACTTAGCTAAGGCAAGTCAGCCCCTTGAATTCATCAAGTATGGATTATCACAATATTACATGTTCACTTTGATTCTGCTGTCCAAAGACAAACATTCACAGTCACTGCTGCATACTCCCCACGTTTGTTTTATTCATGAACTGCGCTCTGATCTATTATACATACAAAACTGATTCTATGCTGATCGCCCCGGGCTAACAGGCTCAGACATAGAATTAATTATATTATATACACATGCAAGATAATTGTGTACGATTCGGTCAAAAAAAGAAAAAAAAAAACACAGAGGTATTTCTCTATGTGTGATTACCAGTGTTGCTTCACCGGCAATTATTTCCATTATTGTTGCTAATATTGTTAATGTTATTGTTTTCTCATTACAGCATTTCTCTGGGGCTTATTTTTCAAGATATTAGGATGTATGTGACCGCTACTCCCGAATAAATCATGGCATTGGCTGACGAAGCCCATGACATTAATACCTAAGCTGCACGCTCATATACCAAGAAAATTACTTTGAAATTAAACATAGGGCTAGCACAGGTCGGGCACAGGAAATAGAGATAAGCCTGCTAATTCATTAAAAAATATTAATGAAATATCCCCCTCTATACAGTGTTCATGGAGACAACCATACTTCTGAATATTGCAACATAAAAAAGAATATTTCTTCTGGCTGATTTAAAGGGTAGATCTCGCTCTATTATTCATATTATATTGGTTGATACTTGTGCTCTGTTTTCCATGCCTGGGCATGATTGAAAATATCATTTCCATTTGGCACTGGGAGTTTCATGCATGGTTTGGTTATCAAATTCCAACACACTCACTGCAAGGTCCAATATGATTCCACCCCAATATTGTCCAAAGACATTTGCTAAAAAAAAAAAAAAGTTTCCTATGAGGAGGAGCTGGACCTATGGAGGTCAATTGCATGCCTCTGTGGCATTTCTAATAAGCATAATGTATTTAGGCATGGGCCATGGAGAGAGGTGTAACAATTGATATTTGCATGCATAAATCTCTTGACAGTGTGTATGTGTGTACTGTATATGGTGGACACACTGAATTTATTTTTTTTAAATTTTACTTACACTTTTTCAACTGCCTTAGAATTATAATTGGGTAATTAAAACAATTATCAGGCATGTAAACAGCCCAAACCCCTTTTATTTTTCTTCTTCAGAATGTGGGGGGGGGGGGGGGGGGGGGGAATCAACTGAGTGCCACAATTTCTATATTTCCTCTCTCCACCATCAGTGATTCTAATAATTTACATGCTCCTGCTTAGGATTCTGTCAACTTCCAGAGTTCCTTCCAGTTCACTCCGTCACCAGCCTCACCCCTGTTTTCCCCCTGCACCGCCGCCTGCCACGGCGGAGCTGGGGGAACATGCAGCCTCGCTCCGAGACGACTTCAATCCCCTATTATCAGGAGCGCGCACATTGCCGCTCACAAGGGTTTAATTTATTTGTGCCTGTTTCAGCCCAAGATTAAAGTTTAATTGGCACTGACTGGCAGCTCCCAAGTTTTGACTAATTCTCCTTATCGGGAATCCTTACCGAGTAGCTCTGGGCAATGTGAGGTCTGCCTGCCTGCCTGCTTCCCTGTGTGCGTGGCAACAGTGCCCACACACACGCGCATTTACACACATGCAGTCAACACAGTAATCTCCTGTTTTAATTGGTCGATAGATGGAGTACCTGTGACTATACGTTCAAGTTTGGTGTTTATAGGTGTGTGAGTGTATTGCATTTGTGGATACGTGTGTTTGAGAGGTAATGCATGTGGCAGCTCCGCTGGCAAGGCCCCCGAAAGCTTCTGGATTGTAGGGCAATTAGACGTACATCCTATTATTTACTCCAGACTTTATAATTGATTTGTGAAGGTGGAACAATCGTAGTGTCGTGCAGGCCACTCTTGTGTTTCTACACTGAGCCTTGGAGACGTTCTCAGTCTGTATCGCAAACCACACAGACAGAGGCACGACGCTGGTAAAAGGAACACCACTGAATTGTGGGTCGTCGCTGCTTGTGTCGCCACATTTCCCACAAACTCATAAATCATTACAAAGTGAATTAGTGCAGAGGGGTTGCATTTCCATAAGTGCGTCTTTACGCCGGAGTGATGCACAAGCGTAAATAACACTGATAATCTCAGCCTGTGTTTCATCAGCCAAATCTGAGTCGGAGGGTGCAATCGTTTGTGACCTGCGATATTAGTGGCAGCTATTAAAAGCTGTGGAGGATTTGCAAAGCTTCATTTAGTCAGTTGGGGAGATGTGCGTGTAATAGCGTTCCTTTGGTCGTAACTAATGTCTCTAATTCTAATGAGCGGAGCTTCTGTGTCGCAGCAAAGCACTCCTAAACTGGGAAGCACTGGATTAAGAGAGTTCTCGTCAGGGCAAATGGACTCAAGTTCAAAGTCACTGGCTTTGATCAGGCACGGAGATGTGCACACTGGCAGAAAAAGCTTGTGTCGAATGCTGCCACTGACATGTGTGGCTGAACGTACACGCTTACTTTCATCCTACCGAAATAATGACGGGGAAGTCGAAATGTTACAAATTTTTCATCAGCATTTTTAAGCTCATTTGAGAATGTGACACATTTCCAATAAGGGTGACATTTATTCATGTGTTCTCCCAAAGAGATTTGGCAGGCAACACAAAGTGAGTCATCTTCAGGTTGTGTCCTCTACTGAATCGCATGTTTGGAAAGCTTTCATGAAAGGAAAAAAAAAAAAAAAACAGGAAGCAAATATGTTAGAAATTTTATCCTTTTTGAAAGAAGGGAAATATGAAAAGAAAAGGAGGAAGAGGGAAGGCCACCTGCTCCCTTGTTCCTCAGCTTCCTTACGCACCTCCATCACAAACCAATATTTACAGTTTCTCCTTGTTGGTTTATGAACCCTTGTGTCTATTAGCTGTATTTTGTAACCTCCTTGATGCTAATCTGCCTGTCTACCTGCCCGCCAGCTTGTCCACTCATCTACCTGTTTACTTGTCATGAGACCATCTTTACTGAATGTTACCGTGTGTGTTTGCATCTGTTTCCAGCAGGGTGACGATATACCTGTAGGGTGTTTGCCTGTCAAGACGCAACAGTAAAAGCACACCCCTGTTTAAAGTTGTACACATTAAACCGTTTGAGCAGAACAGAAAATAAATATAAACAGACACACAAGCTTGCAAGATTATGTTTACGTGTATTTCCCAACGGTCTTTTTTTGTAAGCTATATTCAATATTTGCTTTGAGCCAAACTAACCACTTGCTGCCTCCAGCTGTGTATGTATTGTGCAGATGTTGACCTACTCATTAAGCACCAAGCAAAATAATAAATAAATAAAAAAAATCACCTTAAGAACACGAATTGCAAAGGTTTGCGTCAAAGTATTTAAAAAGACTAGACACACCCTTAAAACAAAGGCCAAGTATTATTCAATATTCAATGTGTGTTCCAGAATCCAGCTGTGTGCATTGTGCTGCTGCCGTGTGATCTGATAATTGCTAAGAAGCGGGCGAGCAGGTGCAAACTCCTGGTAAACTCCACCATCACCCTCAGAAAAGACGCTGCTCTGACGTTTTGCTGCGAGAGACAGCAGAGCTGGTTGGACTGTGACAGCAGTGACTTTCGGTCAGCCTGGTGTTTGCTAACGTGGCCCCGGAGCGTCACGCAGGGCCTGGACACACACGAGCACTGATTAACAAACACGTTCATTCACATGAATACACACCTCTTTGGACTTTTAGCTGCGAGTCATTATTTGGAGCTGTGCGTTCAGATGGGAACGACGTGCGTCCGCCCAGTGTTTGTTTGTACGTTTGCGTGTCAGGGGAGTGAGGGTGAAGGACTGTCAGTGATGGGGGATGGCGTCCCTTAATGAATCCGTCAGGTCCGAGGGTCCTTCACTGATGGCTGCTAATTTCACCTGACACTGCTGAGCGGCCGCTGAGGACGGCCTGGCGACCAATCAGCATGCATCAGTCTCAATCAGAGGGAGATGCCCCCTCTCTGGCATCTGTACTCTCATGCAAACACACACACCACTTAATGCAGGGTCAGGGGCTGGTATCATATCGCCCGTCCCCCAGGTGAGCACCTGATCCTGACCCGAAGGACGGCTTTTCTGGGTCTAACTTCACCTGACCTACAGGTGCTAACCACTGACCTGACATGGTTGTCACACCAGAGGGAACAGAGGATATCACTCTCCGGAGAAACGGCACTCGGGGGCCTCCTCTTTCCTCTCCTCAACTCTTGATGGCATCACCTTGAGTCATCGTCACCTTCAGCCGGCTCCATGTCCATTCCCCCCTAAAACCCTGTCGCACCACCTGTGGAGTGGCGGAGTGGAAACAGCGGCCGGTGGAGGTTGCCAGTGACTGTATAACTCCCTCCTCTGATGGCGTGTGTCAGTGTGTGTGCACGTGAAGGGGCTGTCAATAGCTGTCTCATGTTTGCATGTGTGTGTTCCTAATCCGAACTCTCAGGAGTCAACAACTATGGAGGGTTAAGTGTCTTTTGTTGTTTCAGTCACACATGTTCCGAATGTAATGGTTCAACTTTGAGACCTGGATGTCCAGTGCAGTCCAATGAGCAACGTGCTATTAATTTTGAATACGATTAAATAGCCTACACTTTAATCTCATGACGCAGCTTTAAACCGGTTAACCTGTTATTGATGATGTTTAGTATTGAAACAGTAAGAGACGTGTTGCCGACGCTGTTCGTGAGCGGTGCAACAATAGCTCAACAAGAGCATCTTTAATTCATAAATGTTACAAATGCTCAACCGTCTTCTGCCTTACTCATCCAGTAACTGGCGCTTTCGCTGAGCTGCTGTACTGGGCTGTGGCTCAGGGGCAGGTCTGCGCCGTGCGGCGTGATAACACATCGCTCTGCTCTCGCCACAGCTTGTGTGGCGGTTATATGTTGATTTGCACATTAGAATAACGTGTTTTGTTTGACTTTTGGCAAGCTCGTTAAACCAATAGAACCAGTAAAGAAGGTCCACGACAGCCGGCATACCTCCCTCCTCATGAAAACACATTTCAGTTCAGATCTAGATTTTTATTTGCATCAGAAGTTGTACTCAGATCCATCACTTTTTCTGTGAACAAAAATTCTCAAATTCCCTCTCAGCTTAAAGAAAGTAAACAAAAAAAACCTCTCTGACCTATATATCCTTCCACC